>JAYESA010000003.1:69217665-69832665 GCA_036927795.1 Iris macrosiphon
TATATATATATATATATATATTAAGAGTACAAATCTAAACAAGTATCTACTTATAAACCTATTTTTTGTTCTTCCCCCAGTTCGCCTATATAATCAACCCACAAATAGAGAACCCTTCCTCCTTAAATGTATCTTCTCATCACCTCCTCCTCCTCTCTCTCCCCCCCCCCCTAAGCCAAGCATCACCTCTGCCTATGTGAACTGTTTCCTTCCTACCTCCGCATACGCCGCAAGCCCTGTAGCCCCACCGTGCACCTCTGTATGGCAACCACACCCATCACCATTATCTTCTTGTCTCCATCCTCGAAATCTATCCCTCATCTTTCCAGTTACTATAACCTCGCATACATCCCATCTGTCACGCCTCGGACCCATGGAATGGATAATCGCCATTGGGCATGAAGTCGTACAAGTCTAGGTTATACTTGTACTAGGCAAGAATGTGCACAATTTATAAGCTTTTGAAAATAACTCAGCAATACATCACCATAAACATTGTATATATAGTATAGGAAGAAAATAGCTCTTTTTATAGATTTATGCAACGAAGTACAAGTTTTTTAGTACTGAAATAAAATACATGTCCGACTTACATAGCTTTACAAAAAGTAAAATAACTGATAAGCTAACATGAATTAATGTTCCATTACATACATTATGTCCTTTTATTACAACTTGAACTAGGAAACATCAATTAAAATCTCCAAAATACTTTGAAAATAGGAAGAAGCTTGAAAACTGCAACAAAAGCTTCATCTTCCTTGAGCACCCGCAGAGTCTCTAACACCTAGGATGCCCACAGAGACAAGGACCATTTCTTAACATTTACTAGTGAGAAGAACTGGCCCACTCACCTAAACCAACACTTAGAAAAGTATGACAAGCATTTTTATAGGCAACAATAAAAGTAGTTAAATACATAATCTTATTGAAATATAAGTTCTTACCGCCCCTGTATAAGGCAATCGTTAGCATGCAACTCTCTTATTTGGGTCATTAGTAATGTTGCACCATTTAGGACTTTTTAGAGGGCATACGATGCGTCAATCAAATAAGTAGTTATGATAAGGAACATGAAATAATGTTTATTCCATATATTATGTCCCTTTATTACAACTTGAACTAGGAAACATTAACTAAAATCTCCAAAATACTTTGAAAATAGAAAGAAGCTTGAAAACTGCAACAAAACTTTATCTTTCTTGAGCGCCCACAGAGTCTCTAAAACCTGGGATGCCCACAGAGATGAGGATCATTACTTAACATTTACTGGTGAGAAGAACTGACCCACTCACTTAAACCAACACTTAAAAAAGTTTGACAAGCATTTTTATAGGCAATAATAAAAGTAGTGAAACACATAAGCTTACTGAAATATAAGTTCTTACCGCCCCTGTATAAGACAATCGTTAGCATGCAACTCTATCGGCCATGTATAAGACGATCGTTAGCATGCAACTCTCTCATTTGGGTCATTGGTGATGTTGCACCATTTAGGACTTTTTAGAGGGTGTGCGATGTGCCATTCAAAGAAGTTTGAAAGCCTCAATGAATGTCCTGCTTATACCCCGTACTACCAAAGCACTTCGAATATTTCTCCTGGGTCAAATCGATCCTAGTGCCCTAAGTACCGTTCGAGAAAATTTACTAATCCATGTGCACAAGTTATCCATGACTATACAATGCATCTACTGTCACATCCCGATCTCGCAAGGTCCTATCGTCCTCGCTTTGGGCCTTGCTAAATCGAATATCATCGCATGGGTGTGATACCGTACAAGCGTAAATTGTGCTTGCACAAGGCCAAGGCTTGAACAATCAAAAATGAGCTATTCATAGTTAGAAGCAACGGTACAATATTGCAGAGAAATAAATGAACACAATGATATAAGAAAATAATATCTTTATTGATAACTAAAATAATTACAAGCATTCAGTACAATGTCAATTGGCTTATATCTCTCTAGAGCAATACAGATTATAATGACATCATTCTGTACAGTATATCCCTTTATATAGAAAACAAACATCTCAAAGATTCTCGATACATCTCAAGGCATCGACTGCTGATCTCCATCTCCTGAGGATAAGGATCTATTATCGCTTCTTCGGATAATCCAGCACATGTGAACAAGCTAGTAGAGGGTCAGCACTTTAGAAAAAGCACTGGTGGGGGAACAAAATCAACACCCTCTAAAACCAACACTAAGTAATCTAGTGGTAAAATATTACATTACTAGTGATCTTGCTACTTTTACCTAGGTTAATTTTATGTATTATAGGATCAGAGTCAGTTTACTTCTTTTGAAAATATCTTTAAAATATTCAATTCAATCAAGCATCAAGTAGGAACAATGTCAAGCAAGATATTAATTTATTCCATCGTGAAGTACGCAGCATGTATCGTGAGCCATATCCATTATCTCTTAGGAACATAAGCAACATCTTAGTGGACTATTCATCTAAAATTCAAGCAGCAGTAATGCATGCAAACAAATACATTCTTAGAAACAGTTACGATAAGGAACATAAGTGTCACTACCGCACTTCCAAATAAGGATATTTTTGTATTTTCCTGATATTGGTAATATTGTGAATATTGGTATTTCAAAATTATTGTTTTGAGTGATAATTATTTTACAAAAACTAGTATTGATATTTTTGGATTATATTTATTCCAATATTGGTATGGTTATGTATGTTATATATATTATATATAGTTAATGGTTAGTTATTAGCCTTTAGGTAGACTAGTTGTTAGTGAACCTAATTGGACCCAACTAGACTTGTCATGGAGCAACATTAGTTAGACTAGACTTGAGCCAAGTAGTTAGTCATTTTTATTAAATTAAGTGATTAATTAGCCAACCATTAGGAGTGAAAGCTTCTCCCTTAATTATTATTTATCATGACAAGCCCAAACGAGTATTTAAGATATTTCATATTGCTTGGAGGCCAAACATGAGAGGGGCCAGTCATATAAGGAGAACACTCTCTCTCCTCCTTTCTCTTTTTATTCTAAAATTCTAGATCTAAGTGTTCTTCCCCAAATTCCTTCATCCCTCCACTAAATCTCTACCAAATCTATCATAATTCAGCCATACTTCACCATTGGAGAATCTATGAGCAAAGAGAAGGCAAGGATCTACAATTTAAAGGAATTTGCATAAGTTGAGGCTTCTTGGTGTCCATTGTAGACTTTTATTAGGAATTCATCCTCCAATAGAAATAATTTAGTTTTTCCTTTATAACTAAACTCTAAATCTGTAGTTTAATCATTAGAAACCCACCTATGGACTAGGGCTACCTATAGAAAGAAGATTTGACTACTAGGGACCTCTATTTTGGAAGTTGTGGTGTATTTTGTGTCTATTTTAGGAAAAATCCGAGATTGGCACACCAAATGTTTGTCAATAGTTTAGGTTATTATTTTATTGTTTGTTTTAGTGTTATGAGTCTAGTGTCGAGTCCATAATTGGATACGTGTAGTCCGTGTCATGATAATTTGATGATACGTGTTGATTTTGGGATTTTCCTTCGACACGAGGGTTTGAGCATGTCATATTTTGACACGGACAAGTAGTTGAGTAGCTAGCAGTTTGTTTTGCTTAGAATAATGATTCTAGACTCGCTCGTATCCTTTGTGATACATTTAATGGTGTGTTAGGATATTTGACTTTAGGTAGCAGTGAGGGGTGGTAAGGTTGTTATTGCAGTCAATAGAGAGGGAGTTGGTCACAGTAAGTAAGGGACAGCAAGGGGGTTCTGTTTTGGTGTTTCAGAAAATTTAGAGCAGCATCAGCACTAGGAAGCAAGAGGGAGATCTTGTATGGGGCAGCACAAAGGGTGGTAGGTGTGTGTAGAACTGAAGTGCACATAGTGCATCACACTAATTCAGACAGTGTACTAGTACCCAGTAGATGAGTCTTGGGTGGTGTTTGATGTATCAATGGGAAGGAGTAACTATGTGAAGTGTTAAATTGGTTTGTATGTGTTAGCACTGGTTAGTTATTAGTTGTTTGTGGTAGGTGTTGATAGATGATAAGTCTTGCGGTTAGTTGTGAGGTAACTTAGTTGTTATCAGTTATTAATAAGTAGATGTTAGTTTGATTAATAGGTTATGCTAGTTAGTTGTGTGTTAGATATGGCTAATAAGTTATATTAGCAATTGTTAACTGTTAGATTAGTTACTTTAGCTATGTTAGTTAGTTAGTTTAGTTGAGTATTTAGCAGTTAAGTTTAATAGAGGGCTGTCAGCAGTGAGCATGTGTATTAGTTTTATTAGTAGTGAGTAGATGCTTGCTTAGATGTTAGATGCTTGGTTAGATGTTAAGGGTTGAATGTTAAATGTTCATTGATTGTTAGTAATGATATATATTAGATTGTTAGTTGTAATATATTAGAGTATAATTGGGATGTGGACTATGATCAAGAGGGGGGCTCAGATTTGGGGTATCGGGTTCTGCAGTGCAGGGAGCACAGTTCGCTTGTGCACAGCCACTGTGTTCTGTGTGCACAGATGTGTGGAGCTGCCTTGTAGCAGTAGGTAAGTTGGGGGTTAGCTGATGAGTAGGCTGTTGGTAATTAGTTAAGGGTTGGTTGTTGAGTATCCATTAGTTGATTGATAGTTAATGTTAGTGTTAGTTGTATGATAAGTTAGAAATATATGTTAGTTAATAGGTTGTTAGTAACTGTTGACAGTTAGTTGATATATGCAAATTGTTGGTAAGTTAGTGGTATGTTAGTGTTTAGTTATTAGTTTAGTAAGTTATAGTTGTGTGATTAGTATATTATTGGATTAGTGTTAGTAGGTTTGACATGTTAGTAAATTGTTAATATTAGAAGTTAATGATTGCAGTAGTTATGAGAGTTTGTTGTTAGCATGTTGTCTAGTTGGTAGTTAAATATAAGATTAGTGGATATGATAGATATATGTGAGATAGCTAATACACTATATGTTACTGTATATAGATACCAACTAGTGGAAATATTAGTGAGGGTAAGTTGGTTCTAGGTTACCTTGAGCAATCCAAAGGTAAGTGAGATGAGATATCATAGAATATTGGTATCTCATACCAATGGGTAGGTAATTATCTTGTTGGCTCAAAGCCAAGTATTATGTCTTGCTAGTATAGTGTTAGTTATACTAATAGGTAGTTATATTAGAGTATATCGAGTATCTTGAGATACAGTATCGTATCGATACTCGAGTATCCTAATATAGCTAGTATAGCTTAGATATTTAGTGTATTAACCTAATATCCTAGAGGTGGACTCATACAACCTAGAAATAGCTAGTTTGACCAAGTTTGACTAATTTGACCTATAGTTGACCTAGTTTGACTATTTTGACTTAGAATTGGTCTAATGACCTAGAAATTGACTAGTTTAACTTGTTATCATCCCACAACCTTGTATTGATATAACTTTCCATATTTAGGTCTTCGGAGCACCATTTCGGATATGTGTTGATACTTTACCCCAGATTCCAGGTGAGTACATCTCTTTGTTAGTTTTTATTCCATGATAGTGTATATATCACTTGTTATAGAACTGTATACTTGATTCCGACACAATGGCTACACGGACTGGTACTAAATGGATCCTGTTATGAGATGTTATCCCCTACCGTGTTCAGCGGGTAATCCTTCACATGTATTTTATCGTGTGTATCAGGTATTAATTTTAGTGTACTTCATGTTCACACACTACTAGTATTCAGTGTGTCTATATTTGTGTTCGTAATATATTGTGATTGGATCCATAAGTATTGGTTAGGGATGGGGGAGTAGGAGTTGGTTATGTGATCAAGCCCTATTGTATTCGTGTACATATCGATTACATATCACACGTGTAACCAAGTTACATTATATATTCGTGTTCACACACTGCTCGTGTTCAGTGTGCTTATTTTTGTGTTCAACCCAAACCGATCATATAATAAACTTGTACTCTATGACACATTAGCTAGTATATATAATTTTATCCCTTGCAGCTATTTATATTGTCTGTTCTTTACTTTCTAGTACATTATCTATTCACTCTAGTTCATTGTCATTTACTATTGCTTGTTATCTTGTATTATTTTCTATTATTTGGTATATATGCTCTATTATGTTTCTGGAACTGCTTTCAGAGGTATGTACTTTGCTCCTTTCTTGATTGGATAATATTTTTTAGTGATGGTTGTGCTCTCCATTCTGGGATCTCAGAATGGTGCTATAGACATGATTGATCCTTCCATATGGCCTTGAGGTGACTATTGTAGAGATTAGTTAGTGTTTCTTCTTTCATATCTTATCTAGTTCCCTTCTTATAGAATGTTATTGATTATCCTTCTTGTTCTTTCTTCTTTTAGATTATTGTAATTGAGTACATGATAGTACTGATTGTACTAGTATGATAGATAGATATATAATAATAACCTAGACAGCATTCTACCGCTGATGCTACGGCGTAGGCTGGAAGTATTCACGTTCTCGTGTCCCTACATCGGGTGCGGGTCATGACACATTTTTGTAGTGGTCCATGCAGGTCAGGCATAGTAAGTGGTGTGATATCGTGGTAGTGCAATAGTTTAGTTGTACTTCTGCGAGCTTGCAATAGGATATTAGGATGAGAATACTCAATCATAAATTAGGATTTATTGAGAGATTTTTAGGACGACCCTTGAGAATCTTATTTTGAACTCCAATTTAAAATATTTTTCCTTTGATTTGTTCACTCCCACTTGTTGTTATTGAATTTGATTCGTGATGATCGGTTATTGAATTTGATTCTTGATGATTGGTTGTTGAATTTGATTCTTGATGTTCGTTATTGATTTTAATTTTTATATGGAGATAAATTTTATGGACTTAATTATGGTATCTTCTGATGACATATGTTGATGAGGACAGCGATAAAGGTAAAATGTCTGCTTGGTTATAGAGCCTAGAGTTTATCGTAACCATATTAACTGGTGTGACGAAAACTTAGGGACCTGATTACGGATGTACATATCTTAGTTATAAAATTTAGAGTTTCTCGCAGCCATACCGGTTGGCATGGTAAGGATTTTAGATGACATGATTATAAAGTTGCATACCTTAGTTATGAAATCTATTATTTACCGCAGCTACGCTTACTAGCATGGCGAGGATTTTTAGTATCATGATTTCGGATAGACACGTATGATTATCAGATTATATCTTAAATTAGTTCTTAATGTATCATCTTAATTCTTTTCCACCCCTGTTATTATAGGATTTGTTCCATCATTCCTTAGCCTAAAAGTAGAGATACCTTCAGTTCCTTTGGTCCAGTTCCTTATAGAGCTTCATTTTATTAGGGTTCCTTGATAGTGTAATTGTTTAGTGACTTGTAATTAGGTCTATGTCTTGAGTATCAGAGTTGACAGTTGAGAGTGTAGCTTGTGAGTCTGCAAGTGATTCTTGGTTGAGCATGTGAGCAATAGACAATAATCTAGAGATAACTTATAGTGTAGTACCTTATGGCAATAGTTCTGTGATAAAAGTTAAGATAGTTAGTATTGGTACTAGTGGTAGAAGGGGTAGTAGAGAGTATCAGTGGTGGTTCCAGGAGTTAGTATCAGAGTCAACATGCATTTTCTGGATAGTCATGAATTCAGGTAGTTGAATGAACCATCTAACAATTAAGTATCACAAAAATTTTGTTAAAAATCAATGGAGCAAGATATTCTACTGAGAAGTTGATACTTGAGTGTGTCAAGAGTAGAGAAATATATATTTATGAGGTTATTAGTGAGTGTGCCATAGTAGAGTGGTAACCATAAGTGTATATGAGAGTGTGAGGGAATAAGAATGTATTGTGCTAAAGTAGTAGGACTTGTGTTAGAAGGTGGAAGAAGAGCATTGATACGAATAGATAGGAGTGCATCGGTGTATGACTAGTGATGAGTATATCATTTGATTTTGAGGGTGTTGGTGTGTTAAGGAGCAAGGTATGGTGGAAGAAGGAAGTGCAGTCCCTAGAATTAGGTGCACAATGCATAGGGGATGATGTGTAAAATTTTATACTAGTAAAATAAAGTACTAGTTTTATGAGTTGTGAGAAGTAAGCGTTTAGTATCAAGGGTACCAATAATATGCCAGTGGCTAGTGAGACAAAAAATATTGAGTGCATGAGTCGAGGACAGTCATGGGGTGATCTAATGAGGAAGATAGTGTCTAGGATGGTAGTAGTGTTGTGATGAGCTGTGGTAAGTATTAGGAAGTTATTGCCCTAGAACACTAAGTGCAAATGTGGTGTATAGTTAGGAAGCTAGTGTGCCTAAAGAGAGTAGCAGTATTCAGAGTACAGGGATTAGTTGAGTAATATGCTAGTATCAGTAAGTATCTTATGTGATAATATTAGATGGGTGTATCAGTTAATATAGGTGAGAGGGTAGTTGAGAGTAAGAGTACAAGTGATCCAGACAGTAAGAAGAGGAGTAATCTATGTAGAAGTAAGTTTAGTAGGTATAGTACCTTGCTAGTTTTGGGTTTAGAAGTTGTAGGTATCAAGAAATAGTGTGATTGGATATAAGGATACCAGTGTAATATCGTAATGGCTAGGAGGTATTTTTGTATGTATTGTGATACTAAGCATAGATAAGAACCCTAGAGTGATTACTAGGTGTTGATAGTATGAGTTAAACCAAGTATCAGGATAGGAAGAGTACCCTAGTGGCAAGATTAAGAGTACCTTAAATATTTTGGAGGTTTGAGTACAAGCATTTCTAGTGGATAGTATACTAAGTATAGAGGAGAGACATGAGTAACCTGGTATGAGAGTATCATCTAAGTGCCATATAGGAGCTAGTGTCTTGTGTAGTGGTGTCAAGACTAAGGTTGATACCCTATAGAGAGCATTCTAGATTGATAAGAGGAACCCATAGAATACATGATTAAAGTTTATACAAGTGTTCATTGCAAGAGTAATAGTTAAATAGTTTTAGGTGATTGAAGAACTGAGACAAATAATAGAAGACTGTACCTAGAGGTGTAGTATAATATCCAGAGTAGTGTGTGCCAGTGAGATAAGTATGCACATGGCTTAGAACCATAGTATACCGATAGTATTGGACGTAGTAACCCAGGATGTTAAATAATTTATCTAAGGTATAGTTAGAAAGTGACCCTGATTGAGATTAAAATTCATGATAGTTAGAGATTATATCCATGAATGGTTGTTTGTTTAGTAGAATTACAGGATTGTGTATTATATGATAGGACTGTCTTAGACTATGATGGTTGGGGATTTAACCATAGTAAAACTTTTATGAATGGTGATGACTGGCCCAGAGAGAGGAGCGATGCCTTAAATTTCGAGGACAAAATTTTTCTAAGAGGGGAAGAGTTGTCCCAACCGCTTTTCCGGATAGGGATATTTTTGTCTTTTCCTAATATTGGTAATATTGAGAATATTAGTATTTCAAAATTATTGTTCTGAGTGATAATTATTTTACAAAAACTAGTATTGATATTTTTGGATTATATTTATTCCAATATTGGTATGGTTATATATGTTATATATATTGTATATAGTTAATGGTTAGTTGCTAGCCTTTAGGTAGACTAGTTGTTAGTGAACCTAATTGGACCCAACTAGACTTGTCATGGATCAACATTAGTTAGACTAGACTTGAGCCATTAGGAGTGAAAGCTTCACCCTTAATTGTTATTCATCATGACAAGTCCAAAGGGTTATTTGAGATATTTCACATTGCTTGGAGGCCAAGCATGAGAGGGGTCGGCCATATAAGGAGAACACTCTCTCTCCTCCTTTCTCTTTTTATTCCAAAATTCTAGATCTAAGTGTTATTCCCCAAATTTCTTCATCCCTTCACCAAATCTCTACAAAATCTTATCATAATTCACCCATACTTCACCACTAGAGATTCAAGGAGCAAGGAGAAGGCAAGGATCTACAATTTGAAAGAATTTGAACAAGTTGAGGATTATTGGTTTCCATTAGAAACTTTTATTAGGAATCCATCTCCCAATAGGTACAATTTAGTTTTTTTCTTTCTAATTAGACTCTAAATATGTAGTTTAATCATTAGGAATCCACCTATGGACTATGGCTACCTATAGAAAGATATGGACTATAGCTACCTATAGTTAGAAGATTTGACTACTAGGAACCCCTATTTTGGAAGTTGTGGTGTATTTTGTGTCCATTTTGGAAAAAGTTCGAGATTGGCATACTAAGTATTTGTCAATATGTTGGGTTATTGTTTTGTTGTTTGTTTTAGTGTTGTGAGCTAGTATCGTATCCATAATTGGATACGTGTAGACCGTGTCATGACAATTTGATAAAATATGATGATTTGGTGGTTTTTATTCGACACGAGGGTTTAAGCATGTCATATTTTGACACGGACAAGTAGTTGAGTAGCTAACACTTGTTTTTGCTTAGACTGATGATTCTAGACTCGCTCATATCCTTTGTGATACATTTAATGGTGTGTTGAGGTATTTGACTTTAGGTAGCAGTGAGAGGGGGGTGGTAACGGTTTTTGTTGTAGTCAATAAAGAGGGAGTTGGTCACAGCAAGTAAGAAACAACAAGGGGGTTCTGTTTTGGTGTTTCAGAAAATTCAGAGCAGCAGCAGCACTAGGAACCAAGAGGGGGGATCTTGTATGGGGCAGCACAAAGGGTGGTAGGTGTGTGTAGAATAGAAGTGCACATAGTGTATCACACAAATTCAGACAGTGTACTAGTACCCAGTAGATGAGTCCTGGGTGGTGTTTGATGTATCAATAGGAAGGAGTGACTATGTGAAGTATTAGATTGGTTTGTATATGTTAGCACTGGTTAGTTATTAGTTGTTTGTGGTAGGTGTTGATAGATGATAAGTCTTATGGTTAGTTGTGAGGTAACTTAGTTGTTATCAGTTATTAATGAGTAGATGTTAGTTTGATTAATAGGTTATGCTAGTTAGTTGTGTGTTAGATATGACTAATAAGTTATATTAGCAATTGTTAACTGTTAGATTAGTTACTTTAGCTATGTTAGTTAGTTTAGTTGAGTAGTTAGCAGTTAAGTTTAATAGAGGGCTATCAACAGTGAGCATGTGTATTAGTTTTATTAGTAGTGAGTAGATGCTTGCTTAGATGTTAGATGCTTGGTTAGATGTTAAGGATTGAATGTTAGATGTTCATTGATTGTTAGTAATGATACGTATTAGATTGTTAGTTGTAATATATTAGACTGTACTTGGGGTATGGACTGTGATCAAGAGGGGGGCTCAGATTTGGGGTATCGGGTTCTGCAGTGCAGGGAGCACATTTAGCTTGTGCACAGCCACTGTGTACTGTGTGCACAGATGTGTGGAGCTGCCTTGCAGTAGTAGGTAAGTTGGGGGTTAGCGAATGAGTAGGCTGTTGGTAATTAGTTAAGGGTTGGTTGTTGAGTATCCATTAGTTGATTGATAGTTAATGTTAGTGTTAGTTGTATGATAAGTTAGAAATATATGTTAGTTAATAGGTTGTTAGTAACTGTTGACAGTTAGCTGATATATGCAAACTGTTGATTAGTTAGTGGTATGTTAGTGTTTAATTATTAGTTTAGTAAGTTATAGTTATGTGATTAGTATATTGTTGGATTAGTGTTAGTACGTTTGACATGTTAGTAAATTGTTAATATTAGAAGTTAAGGATTGCAGTAGTTATAAGAGTTTGTTGTTAGCATGTTGTCTAGTTGGTAGTTAAATATAATATTAGTGGATATGATAGATATATGTGAGTTAGCTAATACACTATATGTTACTGTATATAGATACTAACTGGTATAAATATTAGTGAGGGCAAGTTGGTTCTAGGTTACCTTGAGCAATCCCAAGGTAAGTGAGATAAGATATCATGGGGTATTGGTATCTCATACCAATGGGTAGGTAATTGTCTTGTTGGCTCAAAGCCAAGTATTATATCTTGCTAGTATAGTGTTAGTTATACTAATAGGTAGTTAGATTAGAGTATCTCGAGTATCTTGAGATACAATATCGTATCGATACTCGGGTATCCTAATATAGCTAGTATAGCTTAGATACCTAGTGTATAAACCTAATATCCTAGAGGTGGACTCATACAACTTAGAAATAGCTAGTTTGATCAAGTTTGACTAATTTGACCTATAGTTGACCTAGTTTGACTATTTTGACTTAGAATTGGCTTAATGACCTAGTAATGGACTAGTTTAACTTGTTATCATTCCACAACCTTGTATTGATGTAACTTTACATATTTAGGTCTTTGGAGCACCATTCCAAATACGGGTTGATACTTTACCCTAGATTCCAGGCGAGTACATCTCTCTGTTAGTTTTTATTATACGATAGTATATATATCAGTTATTCTAGAACTGTATACTTGATTCTGACACAGTGGCTACACGGACTGGTACTAAATAGATCCTGTCATGAGATGTTATCCCCTACCATGTTCAGTGGGTACTCCTTCACATATATTTTATCGTGTATTTTGGGTATTGATTTTAGTGTACTTCGTGTTCATACACTGCTCATGTTCAGTGTGCCAATATTCGTGTTCGTAACGTGTCATGATTAGATCCATAAGTATTGGTTGGGGATGGGAGAGTAGGAGTTTGTTATGTGATTAAACCCTCTTGTATTTGTGTACATATATATTACATATCACACGTGTAACCGAGTTACCTTATCATATTCGTGTTCACACACTGCTCATGTTCAGTATGCTTATTTTCGTGTTCAACCCAAACCGATCACATAATAAACTTGTACTCTATGGCACATTAGCTAGTATATCTACTTTCATCACTTGCAGCTATTCATATTGTATATTTTTTACTTTTCAGTATATTACATGTTCACTCCAGCTCATTATCATTTACTATTGCTAGTTATCTTGTATTCTTTTCTATTATTTGGTATATATGCTCTATTATGTTTCTGGAACTGCTTTTAGAGGTATATACTTTGCTCTTTTTCTGATTGGATAATATTTTTCAGTGATGGTTGTGCTCTCCATTCCGGGAACTCAGAATGGTGATATAGACATGACTGCTCTTATCCTATGGCCTTTAGGTGACTATTGTAGAGATTAGTTAGTGTTTCTTCTTTCATATCTTGTCTAGTTTCCTTCTTATAGAATATTATTGATTATCCTTCTTGTTCGTTCTTCTTTTAGATTATTGTGATTAAGTACATGATAGTACTGGTTGTACTAGTATGATAAATAGATAGATAATGATAACCTAGACAGTATTCTACCGTCGATGCTGTGGCGTAGGCTGGACATACTCACATTCTCGTTTTCCTATATTGGGTGCAGGTCGTGACAATAAGGATTATAAATGATCACTTATTCAGTGATTCTTACCCACGGTCGAACGGTTATACTAAAAAAAATAAACGTTAAAATGATATGCATAAATATATAAGTATGTTTTCCTATCCGTCTCTGCATTAAACCTTAGGTATGCAAGAAGGCTATCCTAACATGCGATCTAACTACATGATGGTCGCTGAGAGATAACGCCCTTGTGCACAAGTTTATCCAGACCGATGCATGAATGCACTTCTATCAGATAAAATATTTTGATGCAAGCAGACAATGAACAAGTAACTCTTCTTAATTATCTCTACTTTGATCAATCTATATTGATGTACGGGGCACATAACCATTGATGTACGAGGTACGTAACCATCGATGTACAGGGTTCATAAACATTAATTCTCTATCTTCTTATTAGATGTACGGGGTACGTAACTATCTATCATATATCATCTTCTTGTTTGTGCAACACTCGATGTACGGGGCACGTAACCATCTAGTACAGGCTCGTGTCATTTATTCTTCGTATTAGCATGGCAGTAGTTCACTTAAAAAGTATAACCACCATTTCCGAGTTTTCTCAATTTTGAATTAATATAAAAATAGTAAAAATCCAACAAATAATTTTTTTAGATATTATTTGAATCTTAATAGTCAAGTTAGATAACAACACTTCTTGTCACGCCCCAGTCCCAAAATACACGGGACCAGGCCACGTGATAATAGCCAGCTGACATATCTCCGAGGATATCCCAATTTAATGGATCCTAACGAAGAGTGCTACGCTATCCTAAATTACTAACAAGTCCAATATTAACATCAAACAAGTAATCTAATCTCATCCACAATATAACCAAAAGTACTAACATAAATACTGGAAAATAAATGCCAGTCTAAAATATCATAGTACAATCCAAAATGTCTGATGGGAACAAACCCACTACTATGACAAAATAAAAGTACTGAAAGACAGATAAAAGAGTAATGACTAGGGCATCGGCTGACTAGATAGTGATGCTCTAATCCTAGGAGGAAGGCCTACCAAATGATCATGGGAACTCTGACGGTAGCACCTTTAGCTCCTCCTCGGATGCGTACCTCGTCTCCTGTCATGGTCCGTTCACTGTAGGATAATATGTCTCGTCCAAATCTGGAAGGGAATCAGGTCCTCAAAGGGACGTAACAAGATACAAAAATGTATGCCATATATAAATACTGAATAACACAAAGTGTGTGCTAACCATCTAAGTGAATGCAATATGAGAACAATATTGGTACGTATGGGTAGGGGTAGGCATAACGTCCAATACTCCGAAGAGCGTGGTATCTGTACATGTAACGTCCATCATTCCGAAGAATAAGGTATCTACAATATATATACGTCTGTATCGCTCCGAAGAACGCGGTATCTGAATAAAGGAAGTTATTGGATCCATGGCTCCTCCGGATACTACGAAATCTAATGTGTGTATCCCATACGCCTACTAGTTGTCCTCCCCGCCGAATGTAGATATACAAATCGAATACACGACGTGCATACCACGTATCTATATGCCAAGTCTCAACTAATTATATAATCCTGAATTACGTACTAAACCGTGATGCATGTCACACGCACCAATAGCTAGTTAGGTACGCGAACCCGCATCCCAACATGAATTTGTCACCGTGATACGTGTAAGAGTGTCAGGTCTCGGAAGATATCAGAGTATCCTCCCAATGGGGGTGAGTCTGCTAGTGACTAGGTCAAGTAAACTACTCATCGACGCATTCGTCGACTGCACCCGAGTCAATCTCGGACGCTCACAGTTGTATAAAAGAATGCAATAAGATATCATACAATATTTACATAATTTAAATTAAATAGTAAATATGGCAAGGTATCTTGCCTGGGTCCTCAAGCTGTGAATGCCAATACCTTGCTCCTGAAGTATCTCCTGACTGGTCCAGCGACCCTATACATATAATATAATATAATATAATATAGAAATTTGATCATCAGACACTAAAGTAATACACACAGACTCTACAATGTTCTTAGGTACTGATGCAAGGGGTTACAGTTGGTCAATTAACAGAGTCGGGTGTGCACGCAGCTAAGATGTACATGTGTCCTGTCCACGAGTGGCGTGTACGCCAAGACAACGTAACGTCCGGATAGGCTATACAACTAAGACGTATATTACTACATTATAAGCCTTAACTAGCATGTTATAAGAATACGTGCACAAGGCTAGTTGTCCAAGTCCTAGGTCAACACAATGTTCATAATTATAAGTCAATTATTAATTGATCAATTAATTATCATTAATTACTAGTTTGTAATAACACACATACACATATATATATTTTCACTTAGGGTTTACTGTCTCTCGTGTCCGTTGGACGACACGATGACACCACGACACGTGAAGTAAAAGGGGTGAAGTAAACGGGTACCTAGTTGTGGTTGAGCGGGGGGGGTCTGGTTCGTCAACGACTGTTCTCTGGTATGAGGGCGGAGCTCCGGCGTCGCACGGAGAAGCAACGGCAGCAGCGGCAGTAACGACAACAGTTGCAGCAGCGGCAACAGCAGCTTTGGCAGCGGCGGCTTGGCGGTGGGGGTTTATCGGCAAGGTGGTCAGGAGGTAGATATGGTGTTGGGGTGGTGCTGATGATAGAGTTGATGGTGGTGTCGGGCTGGCTATGGCGGAGATGGTGGAGTGGATCGTGATGATGATGTTGATGATGATGGTTGCGGGGTGGACTGGCGGTGGTGCTGGCGGATGGGCGGTGGTGGTACAGCCTCACACGGGAAGGGGTAGGCGGCCAGGTGGTGCTGGTGGTAGCGGCTTGAGGTGGTGAGGGTCGGTAAGGGGGTAATCGGCTAGGGTTTTGTTAGGGTAGGGTTTTGGTTTTCTAGGGTTTTAAAGATAGAGAAAAATGTATTTATATAGGAGGGAGGAATAGGGGGTTAACCTCGGGAATTGGGCCGGTCAGGGCCCTATGGGGTGGGGAACATGTCCATATGAAAGGGTGTAGGGTGTACATGGGTCTTGTTGGGTCTAGATTTGGGTGAGGTTGGTCTTCACATTAAACTAAATAAGAATTTGTGCAAGCGATGCCGTTCAATTAATTGGAATTATACGGGAGTAGGATTTTGTGAAACGCAGTTGTCATGGACATGGCAGATTCAGAATAAAGTAATGTCCTTATTTGGGTTGTATGAAAATGGGTTGAGGTTGTGTCTCCAATTTCGATTGGAACGGCAATTGCACAAGGTTGGATTTATTGGGATTTAAAACTAGGCTATTGCAACGAATATTGCGCGACTAAAATGAAACACAATATAGAGTATTTAAGAGTTACACAAGGGTCAGATGGGTAGTCAGGCATGTCTAGGAAATGTGTGTGAAATTTGTTTGAAGGTAAATACTAGGGTGGTGCTCCAATTATCGAAGCGACGATAAAGCATTTTAAGTGATATAAATATATAAACACTGCTTATTAATTCTAATTGGCACCAACTTAACCCTAATCTCTCTATCTAAGCTAAGTAAACCTAAATTTGGTCAAGGGGATTTACAATCTACCCTCCTTAGAGCATTTCGTCCTCTAAATTAAAACACACAAACGGTAAAATTTACTGACTGAACTTAAATGCTACAACATACCTAGGCCTTCGAAGAGATGGGGATAACGCTGTCGAATCTCATCCTCTCTTTCCCAAGTCGACTCTCCTGGTGTATGATGCCTCCGTACGACACGAACTAGAGGGATAGTGTGACCTCGCAATACCTTCTAGCTTCTGTCCAGAATCTCTACAGGCTTCTCTTGATATGATAAACTTGGGCTGACTGTGATCTCTGAGTGGTCAAGCACATGACTCGAATCTGGTATGTACCTCCTTAGCTGAGATACATGGAAGTCGTCATGAACTCCTTCTAAAGTTTGGGGTAAGGCTAATCTGTAAGCAACCTCTCCGATGCGTTCCAACACATCGAATGGTCCGATGTACCTCGGACTCAGCTTTCCTCTGCCTCCAAATCTGATGGTTCCTCGGGTAGGAGAGATTTTCAAAAATACATGATCTCCAACCTTGAACTCTAGGGGTCGTCGATGTGTATTTGCCCAATGCTTTTGTCTGTCCTGTGCTGCTCGTAGGTGCCCTTGGATCTTCTTTATCTTCTCTACTGTAAGAACAACTAACTCCGGTCCAAGAATCTGTCTCTCGCCCATATCGCTCCAACACACTGGGGAACGACACTTTCTACCATACAATATTTCATAAGGATCTATCTGAATGCTCACTTGATAGCTATTATTGTAGGAAAATTCGATCAAATACAAATGGCCCTTCCATGATCCACCGAAATCAAGCATGCACGCCCTCAACATGTCTTCCAGCATCTGAATGGTGCGCTCGAACTGGCCATCTGTCTGCGGATGATATGATGTATTGAATTTTAGGCGGGTACCGAGACTCTCTTGCATACTCCGCCAAAAGTAAGATATGAACCTCGTATCCCTGTCTGACACTATACTGACTGGCACTCCATGCAATCGCACGATCTTCCTCATATACATATCTGCTAAGACTTCTGTAGATTGCCCAACTCTGAAAGATAAAAAGTGAGCAGACTTGGTGAGTCTATCCACGATTACCCATACTGTATTGTAACCACTAGGACTCCTCGAAAAGCCCGTAACGAAGTCCATAGTGATGTGCTCCCATTTCCACTCAGGTATCGGAAGCAGCTGAAGTAACCATGCAGACCTCTGATGCTCGGCCTTGACTTGCTGACACACCAGGCACTTCGCCACAAAGCGGGCTATCTCCCTCTTCATTCCATGCCAGCAGTAGTACTGCCTTAAGTCTCGGTACATCTTTGTGCCTCTTGGATGAATAGAGTATGTTGAACTGTGTGCCTCCGACATCAGCTCCTAACATAGTTCTCTATTCAAAATATAGAGACGATCTCCACATCTCAAAGTCCCATCCTCATGTATGTGCAATCCTGTCTGTATCCCGGCCTCTGTCCTCTGTCAAAGCCTCTGAAATCTGGCATCTGTTGGCAAGGCAGCCTTGATTCTATCAACCAATGTCGATTGCAACTGGAAACTCGACAAGTGGCCTTCTATTCCGGGAATAATGATCTTTATACCCATTTGCTCTAGATCTCTCAACAGATGTTGCTGTATAGTCAAAAAGAATGCCATGCGTCTTCTGCTCAATGCGTCAGCTACTACTTTGGCATTTTCGGGATGGTACTGTAGCTCAATCTCAAAGTCTGTCATCACCTCGAGCCAACGTCTCTGTCTCTGGTTCAGGTCCTTCTGAGAATAGACGTACTTTAGGCTTTTATGATCTGTGAATACCTCTACTCGTTCTCCGTATAGATAGTGCCTCCAAAGCTTCAAAGAAAAGATAACTGCGGCAAGCTCCAAGTCGTGGGTGGGATAGTTCTTCTCATGGGTCCTTAACTTCCTAGAGGCATAGGCCACAACCTTTCCATGCTGCATCAAGACATATCATAATCCTTTCCCAGATGCATCGCTATAAATCACTAATCCTCCGGGTCCAGAAGGTATAGTCAAGATAGTTGTCGTAGTCAGATGCTTCTTCAGCTCATCGAATGCCGTCTGACACTCCTCTGTCCAGGTGAACTCCTGCTCCTTGCGGGTCAAGCGGGTCATCGGCTCTGTGATCCTTGCGAAGTTCTCTACGAACCTCCGGTAATATCCGACAAGTCCTAGGAAACTCCTCACCTCCGAGACATTGGTAGGGGTTGGCCATGTCTCTACTGATGAAATCTTCGTCGGATCTACTGAAATACCATCTCCTGAGATAACGTGTCCAAGAAAAGCGTTACGATCTAGGAGGAACTCACACTTTCTCAGCTTGGCATAGAGCCTCTCTCGCCTCAGCGTCTCTAACACTAGTCTTAAGTGCTCTTCGTGCTCCTTGTGGCTCTTTGAATATACCAAGATGTCGTCGATGAAGACTACCATGAACTGGTCTAGGTATTGGTGGAAGACTCTATTCATCAAGTTCATAAATACTGCGGGCGAATTTGCCAATCCGAAAGGCATCACCAAGAACTCGTAGTGACCATAACGAGTCCTGAATGCTGTCTTTGGAATGTCTTCTCTCCGCACCTTTACCTGATGGAAACCCGATCTCAAGTCGATCTTCATGAACACCACTGCTCCTGTCAGCCGGTCGAATAAATCATCAATTCGCGACAGGGGGTGTAAACCCCCTGATTTTCATGAATTTCTAATTTGGCTTTTTCACAATTTTTCATAATTTTAGAAATTTTTTGTAATTAAAATCTAGGTATTTTGGCATTAAATAATTTTAATTGCAGTTAATTAACATTAAAATATTATGAAAATAATATTTTATGGTGTAAAATGAAAAACCAGACATAGGATAATTTTTCGGGAATTTATTGGACTCCGGAAGCATTTATAAAGCCCTAAAAACTATTAAATAAATAAATCGAATTAAACCCCTAAATAAACCCGGTTCAATTGAACCAAACTAACTCAAACCAACCCGGACCGGATTACTGAACCAAACCCAAACCGTATCGGATCGGGTCGGATCTAGACCCGAACTCGAAACCCGACAACCCGTACCCGCACTTAAATACTAAGCGGGTCGGGCCGGATTCATGTGAACCCGACCCGCGGACCCATAACCCAAACACATGCCTGAACCCTAATCCCAATTCTCATCGAGATTACTATTTATCCCCCTTAAATACCCTCGTAAAGCGTACCGAGCCGCCCGAAACCCTAACGCGCCGTCGTCGCCTTTCTCTCCCTGAGCTCCTGTGAGAACCCTAGCCGCTTCCCTCCTCCTCGCTCCGCCCGGACTCGCCGTATCCTCTCCTCCACGACGAACCCCCTCCTCCGCCGTGCCTGACACCCGCAGCACCCCCATCTCGACCATCTTCCCGCTCCACCACCTACCGATGGCCCACCCCACCGTAGCAGCTCCTTCGTCCCCGGCCGAACAGCCCGACCTAGCCACCCTCTTCCCTATAGCCGACCTCCTCCCCGTCGTCCTCCTCTCTCCTCCACCTTTGACCAGCCCACCCTGTCTCCTTCAACTTCCCCCTCGCCGTCCCTGTCCAGGACCACCGTCGCCGGCCAACGCCCTAGCCGCTGCCACCTTCCCGCAGCTGCCCCAGCCGACCTCGACCACCCTCCAACTCCGCCTCTGACCTCCCCCTCGGCTCCAACTTACCAGAGCCCCATCTCCTCCCCGCTGCCATAACTCTCTCGCCCCGACTCCGGCCAGCTCTGAGAGCCCCGCCTTCCTCCTTCTTCCCCACGTCGCAACCTCGCCGTGCAGCGCCGCTCCGCCGACGAGCCGACGACACAGCCCCGAGCCGACGACACAGCCCCGAGCCGCCGCCTCCGGCCAACAGAATCCCAATCCCTAACCCTAGCACCCGGATTCAGTCAGGACACGGCTCACTTCGTGTCAACTAGGACACGTGAATTTTTAGTTTCTGGAGCCCTGTTCAGGTAGCATTTCCTCTCTCCTTGTTATTTCGTTTTTGATTCTGTCTGTTGTAACGTGTAGACTGTATAACCCTCTTGATGTCCGTGCAACCCGCTCGGTGCATCGCGTCCTGTGGTGAACGCAAACCACGATCCAAAAACAGAAAAATCAATGTCCTGTTTTACCCCGGAACTGAGTGCGCCCCGCCAAACGGGACGACTTGGTCGCACGCGGTCTTTATCGAAACGTGTGCACCGTTGATACGGACGTGTGGTATTTTGCAGAAGTTGATTTGGATGTGCGTGCACACCGAAATTAACGCGTATCCGCCGACAACGCCCCGTATCCGTCTATTCTGGAACACGTTGTAACTTTTTGTACACACGTCGGATGGAGACAAAACTTATGCCATCGGGCTCGTAGCAATACGCTGGTCCTGTGAGCCAAGTTTGGTTTGATTCTGAGAACATTGACAAAATCGCGTATCGTGGGCCCCACCGGCTCCACTTGACGGGCAATTTTGTGATCGGTTCATCGAAATCCAATTCTAGAAGTTCTGTTGGGTTCATATCATCATTCCTGACTTGTTGACACTAAGTTGGACAAATTTGGAGACCTTTGACCCTAACACACTTTTCGGTGCAAAGCGGCCCACATGTGGACCCCGCTTTGACCAGAAACTGTCATTTTTGCCCTTGTGTCCAAATTGGACTCAAGGACAGGCGTTTCTAGCTATTTGATATTTTCTGAATCTAATGGTGATGTTTATTTCAGCAATCGGAGTAGTACCTGCAGAGCGCACTGAGATCAGAGCTACAGTTGGAGCCAGAACCCCAAGCAAGTGTACCTTGCCAAATCCTGCAGCTTTGCTACTTATTCCCTTGACTTATTTATATATTGTTGTGCAAGTATACCTTGCCAACTTTGCAATTCTTATTGCATATTTCCTTACTTTATTTATATTGCTGTGCATGCTTGACCTAGGACCGTGTGACTTACTTAGCGTCCGATTATTAGTCGGGTGCCAACACCGTATGCGATATTGTGTATGTCATCTAGAGATGGACATTCGTGACCCCTTTGCATTCTCGTACTTGTCCTATCAAGTACATTATACCCAGGACACTTGACACTATTCATGGACACGATCTTTCTGAGATATTCATGGTGATTCTTTATAGGATACAGACTTTATGACATATACATTATATCCATAGACATTATATGACTGGCTGTATTAGATATGATTGTGCGTGATATGGAGAGACACACAGGCTACAGGCTGATTATATATATATAACCCCCCTATTATTGTGAGACACAAGACTCTGAAGCCCAAGCTTGGCCCATTATCGGATATTACTGCTACCGGTTCCTCGACACAGAGCCTGTAGTGGCTCTGCCAGAGTTTTAGTGATGCTCTCACTTGCATTTTCACATAGATGGTTACATACTTACCCTATTTATTTTATTATTTGCTGCACTGCATGTATTATGGTTTGTATTTTCTGTACCTTACTATGTCCCCTGAGGACCTGGATCCGGATTATGTCCCCAGGATTTACAGCCGAGATCTATCCCGAGGTATACGGGACAGCAGCAGGAGCTGATACTGGAGCTGCACCGACACTCGAGGACAAGATTTTACCAGAGGACTTCTCCTGAGTATTGGCTTCAGATACTCATTTATTTCTGTTCTAGTTATTTTATTTCCAGTCTATTGCATTGATGTATCAGACTTGTTCTCGGATTGTTCTCCGAGACACTTTTATTGAGATTTGTTAGTTTATTCTATTTACATTATTCTGGCATTTGATCTGTGATTATTTGTTGTGGATGAGATTAGATTGGACTGTGACTTTTATCATTGGACCGACTTATTGTTGTATTACAGCTTAAGTATGCCCCGATGGATCCATTAAATTGGGTTTGTCTATCGGTGTGTGCTGCTGGCCATTATCACGCGTCCGGTCCCTCGGTATTTTGGGACTGGGGCGTGACATAGTTTTTGTGGTGGCCCATGCAGGTCAACGACTAAATTATTCGGTTTCAACTTAGGGACCGAGCAAGCCTGCAATAAGAATAGGATAAGTTTAAGGATCTCATCCACTTGCTTGAATCGTTCTTGACATATATATCGGATTCGAATTAAATTCTTGACTTGCATCCTACCTTGATTCTTGTACGCCTCTTATAGTTTATTTTGATACAGAGCAATGGATTCACAAGCACGCGACGAGACTCATCCAAAAACACCACAAGGTGCTGTGATAACCAACGGAGATGAAGTGACACCAGTTAGTGAAGGTCCATCATCACAGCAAGCAAGTCAGCATGCCTCGAGAATCCAGGAAGATGACGTTCCACCATCGACGCAGTTTGCTCTACCGATGCCTACCGTTCCACAAAGGCAGGCTATGGACGAACAACAAATATTTTGAATGTTTTATGCGATGATGCAAGCCCATCAGAAGGTTCAGAAAGAAGCTCAGCAAAACTAAGCGAAGAAGTTTATCGACAGATTTAGCTCGGAGTTACGAAAGTTAATCAGCTCAAATGCAACTACCTTAGACTCGGACGTTCTTTCTGCAGCACGACCCATGGAGTGCATCACAAGGATCGAGTCCAGCCAGAAGCGGCCGTATGCATCAGCACCAGACCAAGCACAACAAGAAAGAGTTACAAAGCGACCACAGATGAATCCACCACCGAGAGCAGCACCCAGAGCCTCATTCCTTTCTACTTGTTACTATTGTGGCAAGGTAGGCCATATTGAGAAGGAGTGCAGACGCAAGTTAGGATTATGCTTGATTTGCGGAACCAATCAACACTTAGCCAAGGATTGTACTCAGCATCGAGAGAAAGCATTGATGATTCATCAACCATCCACATCAGCACCAGCCGGAGCACCACAAGAAGAAGCTACAAAAAGATCTCACATGCACCAGCCACCAGAAGCACCTCCTCAAGTACTACCTATCTGTCAATATTGTCGCAAGCGAGGCCATATTGAGGACGAGTGCAGACGAAAAAGGAAAGTATGTTTAGCTTGCGGATCCAGTCAGCATTTATTAAGGGAATGCCCTGAACGTCGAGAAAGAGCACCAATGGATAACCGACAAGCGTTACCAGCACCAAGGCCAGCCTTTCCAATATTGGAAGTACCGCAAACGAGAGTTGAAGGAGTCAGACCACCATCCCCAGGAGAGAATCATCCGAGGCCACCCTTGACACCACAAACAACACTCTTCCAGCAGGCTCAACAACAGTAGAGGAATCAACTGCAAGAACGTGAACAAGCTCTAGCGATGACTTTGGAAGACGCACAGACCCATGGAGTAGCTAATGCGCAAAATTTCTCGTAGTTATCGGTTTATAGATTTGTTTTATCTCGTGCCTATTGGTTCGTGACCTCAGCTTTAACCTATATAATTTTGGAACTTGCTTATAATTGATAACTGTAGAGATTATAGAGTCTTTTGTTATTGTGCTTATTTTGGGTTATTTTGTGAACTTGAATTAAGTTGTACCTCCTTTCATCATCATCTAGCGTACTTATATTTGTTGTACTACCTTGACTTATGCTGCTAATATGGCCTGGTTTTGCAAGCTTATCCTTTTATCGAGCTTGTTCATGACATATGTATTATTGGGTCGACACACTAATAAAATTGTCTATTCAGAATCAGTGTATTATGGTCTGATCAACCTTAGTGCATTTTGGTTCGCTCTTCGCACGACTACTTCACGTGGATTGAGATATATAATTGACTAGTGTACTTGCCCTCTAGATATGTCTGAGCATATCGTATCAGTTATATAACTGTACTAATACGAGCATGCGAACAAAGGATTACCATAATAGGATTTCAATCCACAATTGTCTTGACAAATCCTATTTGAATTTGTTAAACGCTTTGATCCTGATACTTCTATTCTATTACCTCACCCTTGAACTCTTTATTATTGATCTTCATCTTCCTTTATTTCGGAAAGATGAAACCTCGTGCTTGGTATAAGTTTGATATATAGACAGTACTAGATATACCCCACAGGCCGGTCGCATTGTTGATGACCCTTTTATATATGATTAAGGGAATATCATAGGTGATATGTTTGGTGTTAAAAATTTAAGAAATCAATACCATGATTAAATAAGTTGGGTCATAGCTTTATTAGATGTATAGCCTTAGATGATAGATGGGTAAATTCTAAGTTGGATAGAGACCGCAATGTTCACTTAAGAGGAATCCTTTAGACTGTAATCAAGTGAGATTGGATAAAGAGAACCCTACCATATTTTAATTTTGAGGACAAATTTTTATAAGTTGGATAGATTCTAAACCCCCTGATTTTTCATGAATTTCTAATTTGGCTTTTTCACAATTTTCCGTAATTTTTAGAATTTTTCTGTAATTAAAATCTAGATATTTTAGCATTAAATGATTTTTAATTGCTGTTAATTAATATTAAAATATTATTGAAATAATATTTTATGGTATAAAATGGAAAACCGGACATAGGGTAATTTTTTGGGAATTTATTGGACTCCGAAAGCATTTATAAAGCCCTAAAAACTATTAAATAAATAAACCGAATTAAACCCCTAAATAAACCCGGTTCAATTGAACCAAACCAACTCAAACCAACCCGGACCGGATTACTGAACCAAACCCAAACCGTATCGGGTCGGGTCGGATCTAGACCCGAACCCGAAACCCGATAACCCGTACCCGCACTTAAATACTAAGCGGGTCGGGCCGGATTCATGTGAACCCGACCCGCGGACCCATAACACAAACCCATGCCTGAACCCTAATCCCAATTCTCATCGAGATTACTGTTCATCCCCCTTAAATACCCTCGTAAAGCGTGCCCAGCCGCCCGAAACCCTAATGCGTCGCCGTCGCCTTTCTCTCCCTCAGCTCCGGCAAGAACCCTAGCCGCTTCCCTCCTCCTCGCTCCGCCCGGACTCGCTGTATCCTCTCCGCTACGACGAACCCCCTCCTCCGTCGTGCCCGACACCCGCAGCACCCCCATCTCGACCATCTCCCCGCTCCACTACCTACCGACGACCCGCCCCACCGTAGCTGCTCCTTCGTCCCCGGCCGAACAGCCCGACCTAGCCACCCTCTTCCCTACAGCCGACCTCCTCCCCGTCGTCCTCCTCTCTCCTCCACCTTCGACCAGCCCACCCTGTCTCCTTCAACTTCTGTCATGACCCATGCCCAGAAAATTGGGCATGATTCGTGGGTACGTCCAGCCTAAGCCGCAGCATCGGCGATAGAACGCTGTCTAGGTCAACTATCTAGAACAATCTCACGCAATCAATATATATAACCCTGCCAAGATCTCAACTCCAAACGGAGGAGCAATATCATAATGATAACCAAGTACTCAATCACGAATCTAAGCACGATAAGAAAACAAAGAAGACTAACAACTCCAAAGTCTAACCAACAACAACTACTACAACAACCACAACATCAATAATAATAATAATACATCATCCAAAATAATATACAAAACAAGTTCTCAATCCAAAACCGGAGACAAATCCGGTGCTAAAAGCTAATAAAAACAACAACAAGGTCTTAGTGATCCCGGCTACCAATCCAAAAATTACTTCTAAACTAGAGGGTCCCTGTCTGCACCATCGACAGGCTCAGGTCCATAAAACGTCGGACACCACTCCTCCGGATACTCTGAAAAATATGTCCAGTCAGGACTGGAGCAAGTACATCTCTAACAGCAGTTCCATTTAAATGATAAAAACTATAAAACAGTTATAGCAAGTAGCAAGAAGAATGAAATAAAGTATGAACAAGGAATATATATATATATGTCACTGGTGCATAAAGGTAAAGATGTATGGATATCAGAGCAAGATAGTAATAACTGCAAGATACAGGAAATCTAAGCTAAGATCAAGTCCGTGCACATGAACGTGTAGTGAGTCCAGCATGAAATACATGTAGTGAGTCAAGTCCAGAAATATGTAAGTGAGACCAATAAGAATGCAAGTGAGTCCAGACTATAAAGGATGAACTCGGTGTCGTTGAAATACTTGTTTCAACATGTAAACGGCTAGGGGTAAGTACGGCTCACCGCGCACTGGGTGCGCGGCTGCTATCATTCCAGATTAGACCAGAGGGAGTGATTCTTGATAATTCTAGATGGGAATATTTACATGTCTACTCGAGTATTTTCCTGCCCCGACTAATACAAGTGGATCCAAGACCCGACACGTAAATCAAGTATGAGTCCAGCCTGAAACATGAGTGATTTCTGTAGTGATGCCTGTAGGTGATGCCAGTAGTGATTCCAGAATAGAGGCCTGAAATATGAAATATACATGTCGCAAGTAAATGAATCCAGAAATACCAGTCAGTGTCCCGTGTTGTGCGAGAATAATCAGATGATACTATACTAGAAGCTGAATCATAATAATCATCAGATAATGAAAACAATCAGAGAATGTACTCGCCTGACGTCCTGAGCAACTGGTGATCCGAACCGGTGTCGCAAAGACCTATGCGAAAAGCAAGGTTAAACAGGTTTCTAATGAGTTAAACAGATATAAAATAACTAAAAATAGGCTTCTATGGTCGTTCTAGGTCAAACGGGTCAAACCGGTGAAATCTGGGGCAAAAAGTCAACTATGGGTCCAAAAAGTCAACTCTGGGTCAAAACTAGGTCAAAAGTTGACTTTGGCGGTCAACCAAGTCAACTACGGTCAAGTCTAGGTCAAACTAGGATGCTCCTGAAATTCTAGGTCAAACCGAGCTCATTAAGCTAACAAACCCTCAAACTCGCCTCCTTGAGATACCGGGATACCCTCGGTATCCGATACCTCACCCTACGCTATACGCCCCGCCTATACCCGCTAAAACCTATGCTAGCACGCGTAAATATATACACATAAGCATATAAAAATTACTCCAATACTATTCCTAGGCTATTGCTCAAAAACCCCGCTCGAGACCCAATACCTTGGATATCTCAAGGTATTGAGATACCTTGGTATCTCAAGGTATTGAGATACCTCTCTAAACTCAACCCTACTACCCCTCTAGCTAACTAACTATGCATAAACATATATATCTAGCTATAATCTAGGCTAAAATATAGATATCTAATACATATAGGCATATACCTAAGTATCTACATATATATATCTCACATACACACACATACACATACCTTATACCTTACCTTACCTATACATATATATATATATATATATATATATATATATATATATATATAGCTATGTATATCTCTATTTATAAATCTATTTATCTCTCTCTCTAGATATCTATAGATATATATAGCTATAGGTATATATATCTATACCTTAGATATATATATATATATAACTATCTACCTATCCATTACCTACCTATCTATCTTATTATCTATCTATCTAATAATCTAACTATCTATCTATATCTATATATCCATCTAGTATCTATATATATATATATATATATATATATATATATATATATATATATATATATATATATATATATATATATATATATATATATATATAGCTAACTATTATCTATCTAATAATCTATCTATTAGACTATCAAACTACCTCTCTACCTAGTATCTATCTATCTAACTATCTACGTATCTATTTATCTATTTATCTAGGCATCTATCTATCTATGCATAAATCTATCTATCTAACTATATATCAATCTATCTATATCTATATATATATATATATACCTCTCTCTCTCCCTCGCATTTGCTGCTACCCGATACTGCGAATGCTAACCCTGCTGCTGCTGCTGCCCATGCTGCTGCTTGCTGCCTGAATTGCTGCTGCAGCTGCTACCTTTTGCTGTTGTTCTTGCTGCTGCTGTGCTGCTGCTGCTACTGTGTGCTGTTTCCCCCTCCCCCCTTCCTACTAACAAACACACACACTCCTATATACATATATATATCACTATATATATATATATATATATATATATATATATATATATATATATATATACACACACACTCTCTAACATATAAATATATTCTAACACATACACACTAGCATATATAACTACACACACATACTTATGTATAAATACACACACACACATACAAGCACATACATATATCTATATATATATATATATAAACACACATCTATATATATATACACACACACACACACACACACATATATATATATATATATATATATATATATATATATATATATATATATATATATATATATATATATATATATATATATATACACACTCACACTCAACATATATATATATACCCTCACTCACACACACTCACTCTCACACACCCTCACACACACTCTCATACACACTCACTAATACATAACCACACACACAAACACTCATACATATATAAATATATATACATATATACATAAACTCATATATATATACCTATAAACACTCACTCACACTCACACACACACTCACACAAGCACTCACTAACACACTCACAAACACATAAAAATACACATATATATATAAATATATATATAGAACACACACACAAATATATATATACACACATATATATATATATATATATATATATATATATATATATATATATATATATATAAACACAACACACAACAACGCATAACGCTCACAACGCCCCACCAACGCACGTCTAACAACCCTGACACGCATAAACACCTATAAATATATAAAATATAGCCCAAAAATTCTAGCACACACTCCCCGAAGCTAACCCAACGCGCGCACAAGCCCGAAACTAGGAAACCAAGTCGAAATGGCCGTTCGGTCATTTCGACGAATATGCGGTGTGCGGTTCGGAAAACCTCCTGAAACGTACACCAAACCAACTCAGAATCGGCCTAAAATTTACCCACGGGTTCTAAACGATGTCTAAATCCTAGAAAAAATGCTAACGCGTCGATTCTAGGTCCGTGGCGGAAACGCGCACGTACTTAGAATCGGCGACGACGAAAACCCCTAAAACGCCCGAAACGCCTGTTTCTCCACGATACGACTTCCCGTGTCCGTACGGAGACACGCACTCACCCTCAAGACACCCGACAATGTCTACCTAGGTTCGTCTAACCTAGGGTATCACCCAAAATTGGGCCAATTTCGGATTTCACCCAAAATCGACACAAAACCTAATGTTAAAGTCTCTAAACTCACCCAAACTAGTTCCAACTTCCTCCCACGGGTAGCCTAAGGGTCTAGAAAGGTTCTAAACTATTAATTACACTATATAAAAGTAATTACAAGGGGGAAAATTAGGGTTTACATCTTGGGAGTTGGAATCCCAAGCCAAAGTCTCCAAAATGCTCCAAATCCACCACACCTAGCTCCCAAATCTAGCTCCAACGCCAAATCTAAGCTCTACCCACCTAGGTTGGGGAAGAATGTAGGGTTAGAGTTCACATAAGTAGAAGAAATGGAAGGAGGAAGGAAAGAAAAATGAAGAACACTTACTTTGGAAAAAGAAAGAAGAAGAAAGAAGAAGTAGAGAAGAAGAAGAAGAAGAAGAAGAAGAAGAAGAAGAAGTGAAATGGGGAGGAGAAATAAGGGCTGTTGTGTTCACGGTTGGGAATGGGATGGGGTCGGGTCTGGGAGCAAGAATAAAGGGGTTACAACAAGCCAAAAGACCAAAATGCCCTCCTAACTTGGGTTTTGGGTTTCGGGGTTCCAAAAGCACTCAAACTAACTCCAAATCTCTCCAACTAACCCACTAAAAATATAATAAATATTCTAAACCCAAAAATAGGTCTCACAGGGGTGTGGGTTGGGTCGGACATGGGTCCACTAGGGTCTGACATGGGTCCAGGCTAGCCAAAATCCTAAAATAATCAATATAAAAATAATACAATCATTAATTAAATATAAATACAATTAATAATAAATAATATACAATTAACTAAATTAAAAATAAAAAAAATACCCGGCTCAGGAAATAGGGTAGTGACAACTTCCCCCTCGTCGTCCCTGTCCAGGACCACCGCCGTCGGCCAACGCCCTAGCCGCTGCCACCTTCCTGCAGCTGCCCCAGCCGACCTCGACCACCCTCCAGCTCAGCCTCCGACCTCCCCCTCGGCTCCACCTCACCAGAGCCCCATCTCCTCCCCGCTGCCATAACTCTCTCGCCCCGACTCCGGCCAGCTCCGAGCGCCCCGTCTTCCTCCTTCTTCCCCACACCGCAGCCTCGCCGTGCAGCGCCGCTCCGCCGACGAGCCGACGACACAGCCCCGAGCCGACGACACAGCCCCGAGCTGCTGCCTCCGGCCAACAGAAGCCCAATCCCTAACCCTAGCACCCAAATTCGGTCAGGACACGGCTTACTTCGTGTCGACTCGGACACGACTCGGACACATAAATTTTCAGTTTCTGGAGCCCTGTTCAGGTAGCATTTTCTCTCTTCGCGTTATTCCATTTTTGATTTCGTCTGTTGCAACATATAGACTGTATAACCCTTTCGATGTCCGTGCAACCCGCTCGGTGCATCGCGTCCTGTGGTGATTGCAAACCGCGATCCAAAAACAGAAAAATCAACGCCCTATTTTACCCCGGAACTGAGTGCGCCCCGCCAAACGGGACAACTTTGTCGCACGCGATCTTTATCGAAACATGCGCGCCGTTGATACCGACGTGTGGGATTTCGCAGAAGTTGATTTGGATGGGCGTGCACACCGGAATCAACGCGTATCCGCCGACAACGTCCCGTATTTGCCTATTCTGGAACACGCTGTAACTTTGTGTACACATGTCGGATCGAGACAAAACTTGCGCCATCGGGCTCGTAGTAATACGTTGGTCCTGTGAACCAAGTTTGGTTCGATTCTGAGAACGTTGAAAAAATCGCGTATCGTGGGCCCCACCAGCTCTATTTGACGGGCGATTTTGTGATCGGCTCATCGGAATCCAATTCTGGAAGTTCCGTTGGGTTCGTATTATCGTTCCTGACTTGTTGACACTAAGTTGGATGAATTTGGAGACCTTTGACCCTGACACACTTTTCGGTGCAAAGCGGCCCACATGTGGACCCCGCTTTGACCAGAAACTGTCATTTTTGTCCTTGTGTCCAAATTGGACTCAAGGACAGGCGTTTCTAGCTATTTGATATTTTCTGAATCTAATGGTGATGTTTATTTCAGCAATTGGAGTAGTACCTGCAGAGCGCACTGAGATCAGAGCTACAGTTGGAGCCAGAACCCCAAGCAAGTGTACCTTGCCAAATCCTGCAGCTTTGCTACTTATTCCCTTAACTTATTTATATATTATTGTGCAAGTATACCTTACCAACTTTGCAGTTCTTATTGCATATTTCCTTGCTTTATTTACATTGCTGTGCATGCTTGACCTAGGACCGTGTGACTTACTTAGCGTCCGATTATTAGTCGGGTGCCAACACCGTACGCGATGTTGTGTATGTCATCTAGAGATAGACATTCGTGACCCCTTTGCATTCTCGTACTTGTCCTATCAAGTATATTATACCCAGGACACTTGACACTATTCATGGACAGGATCTTTCTGAGATATTCATGGTGATTCTTTATAGGATACTGACTTTATGACATATACATTATATCCATAGACATTATATGGCTGGCTGTATTAGATATGATTGTGCGTGATATGGACATGGTGCATCGTGGACATGAGACGTATGATTATATTGGGTGGGGAGAGACACACAGGCTACAGGCTGATTATATATATATAACCCCCCTATTATTGTGAGGCACAAGACTCTGAAGCCCGAGCTTGGCCCATTACCGGATATTACTGCTACTGGCTCCCCGACACAGAGCCTGTAGTGGCTCAGCCTGAGTTTTAGTGATGCTCTCACTTGTATTTTCACATAGATGGTTACATACTTACCCTATTCATTTTATTATTTGTTGCACTGCATTTATTATGGCTTGTATTTTCTGTACCTTGCTATGTCCCCTGAGGACCTGGATCCGGATTATGTCCCCAGGATTTGCAGTCGAAATCTATCCCGAGGTATACGGGACAGCAGCAGGAGCTGATACAGGAGCTGCACCGACACCCGAGGACGAGATTTTACCAGAGGACTTCTCCTGAGTATTGGCTTCAGATACTCTTTTATTTCTGTTCTAGTTATTTTATTTCCAGTCTATTGCATTGATGTAACAGACTTGTTCTCGGATTATTCTCCGAGACACTTTTATTGAGATTTGTTAGTTTATTCTATTTGTATTATTCTGGCATTTGATCTGTGATTATCTGTTGTGGATGAGATTAGATTGGACTGTGACTTTTATCATTGGACCGACTTATTGTTGTATTACAGCTTAAGTATGCCCCGATGGATCTATTAAATTGGGTTTGTCCACCGGTGTGTGCTGCTGGCCATTATCACGCGTCCGGTCCCTCGATATTTTGGGACTGGGGCGTGACAGGGGGTACTTGTTCTTTATAGTCAAGGCATTAAGGGCTCTATAATCAATGCACATACGGACTGTCCCATCTTTCTTAGGTACAAACAACACTGGTGCTCCCCAGGGTGATGCACTAGGACGGGTAAATTCCTTGATCTGCAACTCCTCTAACTGTAGCTTCAGGTCATCTAGTTTTTTTTGCTTATCGGTACACATTGTAAGATACCGGTGCTATTCCGGGTACTAACTCAATAGTGAACTCCACGTCCCTATCTGGTAGTAAGCCTGGCAACTCCTCCGGAAAAACATCCTCGAACTCTGCAACTATCGATGGGGGTGCCATCTCCATAGCCATATAAGCTCCAGATGTCTGTCCTACTCCTTGCTCGACGGTCCCTCGCATGTACTCGAACTCCGGTTGATCTGGCGGTCTAAAAGTGACGCTACCCTTCCGGCAATCCAGTACGGCATTATACTGGCTCAACCAGTCCATGCCTAACACGACGTCAAAGTATAGCATGGGAAATACCAAAAATCCTCATCTCTCTACCATACACGACTACAGAGCACGTTCTAATAGTGCTGGTAACCGGCACGATGCCTCCTTCGGTAAGAATCTTCCAACTCTTAGGTAAGGGGGAAGTAGCTACTCTATGCATAGCTACAAATCTACTAGATATGAAAGATAGTGTAGCACCAGAATCAAACAATGCAGTCGTGCAAAATGATGCAACTAAAATGGTACATGTGATAGCTTTCCCTTCTGTTTTCTCCTCAGTAGCTGCTAGTGCAAAGGCCTGTCCGTGCCTCTGTCCTCCGGTCTGCTATCGGGCTCGATCAAACTGCGCCTCCTGTGGGGCCCAGGGTGGTCCCCTCTGAGATCCTCCGGGTGCTGGTAGACGTTGACCTCCTAGCGGGGGTAGTATCCTCAGGGCTGGTGCTGCTGGCCTTTGTCCTGTCTGTGGTGCTACGTCTCTACGCTGGGGGCACTCTCTTGCAAGGTGCTGACTAGCTCCATATATTATGCATAATCCAAGCTTCTTTCGACAATCTCTGATAATGTGTCCCCTCTTGCCACAATGGTGACAAATCGGAAGCTCCTTATGCTGTTATGGTGCTGTCCTCTGCTGTATTTGTGCTCCGGGACGACGGATCGGTCCTCCTAATCCGGGCTGGGCTCTGGCTGGTGTGGTCGTGCTAGAACATCTTGCTCCTCTGCCGATGGCCTCCTGGATCCTCGCCTCTGAAAGAACCTCCTCATAAGAAATCCTCGCCTGGGTGGTGGTATACCTCTGTAGCTCGAAAGTGAGGTCGTGATGGAATCTTTGGGCCTTCTCTAGATCATTGGGTATCAGGACGGCACCAAATCTGCTAAGTCGGCTAAACTTCGTGTCGTATGCGTCTACGGTCATATTCTCTTGTTCTAGATATAGGAACTGGGAGTATAGGGCATTTCTGACTGTAGCCGGGAAATACTTCGTATTGAAGTACTCTAAGAACTGCTCCCATGTCTGGGTCTTGCCTACACTGCGCTCTATAGAATCCCACCAGTGATGGGCATTGCCTTTCAGTTGGGCCCTCACTGCGGTCATCCAAAGGTCTGGATATAGCTGAGAAGCCTCTAGTAGCATCTCCGTGTTGGCGATCCAATCGAAGATCTTCTCTGCAGTCTCGTTGCCCAAAAAAGTATCCAAACCCATCTGGCGGAACCCTCGTACAGTACCAGTTGGATGAATAGGTGTAGGAGCTGGTACTGGTATTGGGGCAGGTGTCCTCTCTAGAACTGCCATCAAACTCTGTCTCAATGTCTCGGTCTGATGCCACTGTGCCTGCATCATAGCCTGGAAGAACTGAAGCATCTGTGGCTGTCTATCTGATTGTGGCATCTGAGGTGGATAGGGTGGAGGTGGTGGCAATGGGCCCTCCGGCTGTGCGGTAGGTGTCTCCTCAGATGTCGGCCTCTCGGTTTGTGGCATTGGTGTAGCCCCTGAAGTTTTGCCCTCGAAATGCTGCGTGGGGATCGTCTGTGAAGTCTTTCCCTCGTACTGCTGTGTAGGATCGCCCTGAGAGTCTTGCGCCAATGTATCAGCGGGGCCTGTAGAATTACCGGGGCCTGTGGTGGTGGTTGCTCTCCAGGTGGTCCCTGGGATATCTTCTCTCTCTGGGTGGTGTCGGTTGGCACCACGGCACCGGGTGCTCCTCGTCCACTGTGCAAGTTCATCTTGCTGCAAGAGATACACTACTAGAAAAAGCGGTCTTAGCGACGTATTTTAGCGACGTCAAAAGAAACATCGCTAATAATATAAAAATTAGCGACTCCTTATTAAAACGTCGCTAGACGTCGCTAAATGGCAATATTTAGCGACGTTTAGCGACTTTTATTAATATTTTAAAAGATAAGTCGCTATAAGTTCAGTTTAGGTCGCTAAACGTCACTAATATGTCTAATTTAGCGACGTTTAGCGACGTATATAGCGACCTTAATATTGAAAATATTTAGCAACGTGTGTAGCGACGCATTGACGTCGCTAAAATTTAAATTAGCGACGTTTTTTCTTGGACGTCGCTAAACGTCGCTAAAATTTGGTTAATTAGGGATCGGTTTCATTTTTCCCCATCTGCTGAAATTTCGAAAAGAAAAAAAATTCCCCCCCCCACGCTCCGTCGACCCGCTCTCCACCGCGACTACTCCGGTAAACCCTACTCTCTCTCTCTCTCTCTCACACACAGGATACATATGACATTGACACAAATACGACACACACACAGACACTGACACAGACACAGACACGGCACACACACACACTGACACAGACACTGATCAGGACCTAGGGTTAGGGTTAGGGTTAGGTTTGTTGACATGGGGTTAGGGTTAGGGTTAGGGTTAGGGTTAGGGCCGACTGGCCCAAGTCGACAAGAGAGGTAACAGCAGCAGTGAGCACTGCTTACTAGCAGTGAGCAGGGGGAGACTTGAGGCACATCAGCCCAATGTGCAACAGGCAACTTGGGGAGGCACTGCACAGCTGAACATAGTGTGCATTAAGGTTTAGGTGCATTGTAGTTGGTTGTTAGCTTCTGCAGGCAGGTGTGAGGGGGTCCTAATACAGTGTAAATACTGCATCCTTGTGCAGCAACTTACTGAGCCAGTCAGCAACTAGTGCAAGGCAGGATTTGGATGTGTTTGAGATGGGGTTTGAACTCGTATGATTTGAAGGACATGAGGGCAAGTGTCAGATATAACACCAACATCTGAGAGAAGATTGGGTATTCATAGTGATACTATAGTGCACACATGAGTGTGTGGCTCGGGATAAGGAGTAATCAAATATTGAGGAAGAAGGTAAGCAGTAGCAGTGGGTGACTGATTTAAAGAGGTGTATTAGTCAGGTGTTTGAGTGAATATATGTGTTGAAGAGAATAAGTAATAGGTGTGAAGGTTGAGCATTCATATAGGTGTATCCCAGATCTGGGAGTATAGATGGAGTGTTTATATGAAGTATAGAATTTAGAGTACTTAATAGGTGTTGTTGGTACCAGGTGAGTTTTGATTACAGAATTCTTAAGAGTGTATGTGTGTATCAGTGTGCCAGTTTGGGGGGTTAGGTTTTTTTACTAAAGGGAGTGCAGTAATCTGCCGGTAAATATGAGTGAGTACAGCCACAATGCATGGGGTTATCCATTTCATAGAGCAATAGCCCGTGTACTTGGGAAACTTTTGATGCAAAAATTGTTCAAGCACCAGGTGCCTTAGTGCAATGCATGACTGCTTTTCCCATAACGGACACTGACCTAGGAGTGTGGTTGGGGGCAGCTGCAGTTCTATAGTATGACACACTATTTGTAATGTTGACTGCACACTTATAGTGCAGTTCATAGTACTATGAGGTTGGGGGCAGCTGCAGTTTTGATAAATGAAAATATGTATTATATCAGTTATGATTTTTATAGTACGGTTAATTTTGCATGTAATAATTTATATGATACATACTGTCAATTTTGCAGAAGTTTCTAGAAATGGATATGAATTACTATCTGCGTCATCGTTCGTGGATGTACAACCGTCATCCTGATGACATGTACGGTGTGCGGGATGAATTCATTGAGGGTGTACAGCAGTTTCTGCAGTTCGCAAAGGCGTTCCCTCAATACATGGACGGTACCAAAATTAAGTGTCCGTGTGTGAGATGTCGCAACAGGAAATATCATCCTGAAGTGGAAGTTACATATTATTTATACTCGAAGGGTTTTACGCCAAATTACTATCAGTGGACTGCGCACGGAGAACTTGTATCTCTAGCATCAGAGTCGGAGCCCTATGTGGAGCCGTATATGGATGTCCAAGACCACGATGCTTATGACGACGGGTTGGTGAACATGGTTTATGATGCGGCGGGGCCTAGTTTTAATCCTGACAATTATGATGCGGCGGGACCTAGTTTTAATCCGGACAATTATGATGCAGCTGAGGAGGCACCGAATGCCGATGCTGTAAAGTTTATGGAGTTGCTTGGAATGCAAGGACTCCACTATATCCTGGTTGTGAGGATCATTCACCGTTGGAGGTGGTTATAAGATTATTGAGCATCAAGTCCGATTTTAACATGTCGCAAGAATGCTATAATCGACTGCTCGATTTGATTATAGAGATCTTGCCCGAGGGTGCAAAGTTGCCTAAAGACTTCTATCGATCTAAGAGGATGGTGAGATCGCTTTGGATGGGATATGAGAAAATCGATGGCATGTCGCAACGGATGCATGTTGTACTACAAAGACGACAAGGATGAAGATGCGTGCAGATTCTGTGGTGTTGATCGCTACAAGGCCACTGTTAGAGGAAAGTCTGTCGGTGCAAGGAAGCCCACCGATTCGATGCACTACTTGCCTTTGACGCCGCGGTTGCAGCGGTTGTTTATGGTTAAGGAGACTGCAGAAAACATGAGTTGGCACAGGCGAAAACAGATCGAAGGAGTATTGGATCATCCATCCGATGGAGAAGCATGGAAGCACTTTGATCGAGAGTATCCATATTTTGCCGAGGAAGCGCGTAATGTCAGATTGGGGCTCTGCTCTGACGGTTTTACCCCATTCAGACTTTCGGGCTCCCAGTATTCGTGTTGGCCTGTGATCGTCACTCCGTACAATCTACCGCCTTGGATTTGCATGAAGACTCCGTATATGTTCCTAACCGTTATTATCCCGGGTCCGAACAATCCGAAGAGGAACATCGATGTGTATTTACAGCCTTTGATAGATGAGTTGAATCAGCTGTGGGAAGTCGGTGCCAACACGTACGATATTTCTAGAAAGCAGAATTTTCAGATGAGGGCAGCACTTATGTGGACCATCAACGACTTTTCGGCCTATGGAATATTATCGGGATGGAGCACCCATGGTCGTCTCTCATATCCGTATTGCATGGACCGTTCTCAGGCTTTCCGTTTGAAACACGGAGGCAAACCGTGCTTCTTCGATTGTCATCGACAATTTTTGCCGAAGGATTATCCGTACCGGAGGAATCAGAATGCTTTTCATGCGGGAGTTGTGGAGAAGGCCAATCCACTGCCAAGGTGGCCCGGATGCACGATATGGGAAGAGGTAAAAGATTTACCAAGTGCTATCCAAGAGCCTGCTAAGGGGTACAAGTGTGACGGATTTGGTCGCACCCATAACTGGACGAAGAGGAGTATATTCTAGGATCTGCCATATTGGAGCACCAATCTGATCAGACATAACCTTGATGTCATGCATATCGAGAAGAATGTGTTTGATAACATAATTAATACTGTAATGGATGTAAAGGGGAAGACAAAAGATAATCCGAAGGCGAGGTTGGACTTAGAAGACATATATAGACGTCCTGCATTGCATTTGATAGAGGAGGGGAATGGAAAGTTAAAGCAACCTAAGTCAGTTTTCTCACTGGATAAAGAGGATAAAGGTAGACTTTGTAGGTGGATTCAGGGTCTAAAGTTTCCAGACGGGTACGTGTCGAACTTAAAAAGATGCGTCGACCTCAAGGAGAACAAACTAGTAGGTATGAAGAGCCACGATTGTCACGTATTCATGGAGAGGTTAATTTCGATTGCATTTCAGGAATTCTTACCGCAGGTCATTTGGGACCCATTGACAGAGCTGAGCATATTCTTTAGAGATCTTTGTTGTACTAAGTTGCTCGTCGATCGTCTAGAAAAGCAAGAGAGGGACATTGCGGTAACACTATGTAAGCTCGAGAAGGTGTTTCCTCCTGGATTCTTCGACTCTATGGAGCATTTGCCAATTCATCTTTCCTATGAGGCACGTGTTGGTGGTCCTGTCGGTTATCGGTGGATGTACCCCTTCGAGCGCCATCTGAATCACCTAAAGAGAAAGGTGAAAAATAAGGCACGGGTTGAAGGCTCTATTTGTGAAGCTTATGTTCTCGAGGAGATTACAAACTTTTGCTCGACGTATTTTAAACCGCATGTTGCTACTAATAGGACGAAAGCTCCCAGAAACGACGACGCATATCAGGAATCTAATGATGCAATACTCAAAGTATTCAATGCATCCGGAAAGCCCTCGGGAAAAATGAAGAAGAGATATTTGAATGACGATGAGCTAAGGGCTGCTCAATTGTATATATTACTCAATTGCGACGAGGATGAAGTGGAGAAGCTAGAGGGGTAAGTAATTAATACGTCCATGTTTACATCATCTCAATATAATAGTATAAGATACTATTATGCTACTAATCAGCAGTTGCTTCATTATTTTTCAGCACATATAATGATGAGTTGAGGTCAGTTAGACCCTACATAACAGACGAAGAAGTAGAACAAGATATGAGATGCCATTTTTCTTCTTGGTTGAGCGCATATGTAAGATGCTTGGTAATTACTTTTTATTTCTGTACTTGCAAAACAAATAACTTACTATCGCTACTTTGGTATTTAGGTCGATCGTCTAATATCACCCGAGACTGAATCTATTAGGACTCTAGCCAAGGGACCAATTACTGCCGTAAAAATATGGCCAAGTTTCTGTGTGAATGGGTTCAGGTTCAAGTCAATAAATGCTCCTATCAGAGACAGCTTTCTGGATCTTGATTCCACGAAAAACAGTGGTTTGTGTATCAAATCTACAAACTACAAAGACGTCAATCCGGGCAATGATTTTTTTGGCATCTTACGAGAGATTGTGGAGTTGACATATAATTATGGCCCAGAACCTGCTAATATCGTGCTATTCAGGTGTGAATGGTTCGATCCGATTCAAGATCAAGGTTGGAAAATTGACAAGCATGGCCTTGTGGATATAAACTACAAGCGTAGATATCAAGGCTACGAACCATTTGTCCTATCAAGTCAGGCTCAGCTCGTGTACTTCACAACTTATCCTAGACGGAGGACAGCGAGGTCGGATTGGTGGGCAGTATGCAAGACTAAAGCTAGAAATACCTTTGACATTGACGAAATAGCTTATCAGGAGGACGATCTACCTCTTGTAACAAATATTGTAGATGTGGACTCAACGGAAGTTACTCATTACACGAGTAATAATGTAGAAGATGTAGAATTATCCGAAGAGGACGACGAAGTAGATGAAAGTGAAGACGAGGAAGAGGAAGAGCAGGACGAGGAAGGCGAACAAGATGAATTTTCTGAAGATGATTGAAAATATAAAATATTCCATGTAGAATGTAACTGTATTTGGACTGTAAATATTGCATGTAGAAGTAGATGTTGACATTAACGAATATATGTATTATATTTTGACTGTATAATGCTTTGAGATATGTATCACATTTTGACTGTAGAATGTAGTATATATTTGTGTTTCTCTATATTCATCATATGTTGTTATCAGATATGACAAGACGACGCGGAGGATTCGGCAGGTCCCGAGGTAGACAGAGTGCCACTCCGGTACTGCCTACTGTTGGTTCCGGATCATCGTCGCCCAGTACTCCAGTATATCGATTAGTCACATCTCCGACTGCGACGACGTTACGTGGCATCACTCCTGGGACGAGTAGTTCCAGGCATGATAGTACTCCCTCGTCCAGCGTTCCTCCTGCTGACGGAACCATGGAGACAGATGAGCATGTAGAGGAGGTCGTGCCGACGTTGTCCCAGCATCAGCAAGATCCTCCATGCGCACCACCGGAGGAGACGAGGATAGAGATTTGGGCCGACGGTACAAAGTAAGTCAATTAGATGGTTTAGTATATATTTGTGTTTCTCTTTATTCATCGTATATTGACTTTTTCAGTAATCTAAATTAGTATTTTTGTATAGATATCGTCCATCGTCGGTTCAGAGACGCCTGGGCCAATTTCTGAGGAACAACTACGGTGGCCCTTGGATCAACTACTCTGAGGCTCCGGAGGAGAGGAAGGCGTTCTGGTTTGCGCACTTCCAGGTAAAAGTATATTAAATAAATCCTCTAATTTATGCATATTTGTGATGCTAACTTAATAAATTATTTATTGTAGCAAACGTATTTTTATCCTCCGCACCGAGCCGAGTTGATCGAGCGGCTCTTTCCTACCGTTGCCGCCAAGCTTATCCGAGATGCTCTGGATGACCAGAAGGCTCGTGATCGTGCTGGAAAACCGATCCAAGGTTGGATCACGCCTGAGCAGTGGACTGCGATGAGGGCTAGATTCGACGATCCGAGCTACAAGGAAAGGTCTAAGAAAGCCAAGGCGGCTAGGCAGAATGCTGCCAAGTGGTGTGGTGGCTCGATTCCGATGACGGAACATTTTCGTCGTTTGGTATGTTTTTTCTTTTAAAATATATTATTTTAATATAAGTACCAAGTACCATAAAATGGTACTTGGAAAAAATATTTAAGTTTAGTAATAAAAAATATATTTTTAACAGGTACAGAGGGGTGAGGATGCAAACATGGTGACCGTCTTCTTGGCCACCCATCGCAAGGACGGAAATCTCATTGATGAGAGGGCCTCAGAGACCTATGTAAGTATTACTTTACTTTGTGTTTATTTTAATATAACTTAGGCAATTATTGAGTTTCCAAACCTTTTCTAGGCCGAGTATCTTAGGCTTCGTGAGCGGGCGACTGCTAGTGCACCTACACCTGGAGAGGCTAGTGCTTCGTCGCAGCCCGGTCCATCTCCGTCGGCGGACGACCTGTGGGTGACCGCAGCTGGTGATCTCCAGAGGGGTACGTACTACGGTACGGGCTCCTATGGCGCCCTGGTTGCGACGCAGTCATCTAGGGCCTCCCCGACAGCTGTGCATTCCACACACCCCTCGCAGTCGCAGCCCTCGCAGTCGTCGGCCAGAGTCCAGGAGGCCGTCCAGGAGGCCGTTGACCGTCATATTGCGTCTCTCCGTGATGACTTGCTGCGAAGTATGGAGGACCAGTCCCGGTCCCAGCCGCAGGCGGACGATCCGATGCTCATCGCACGATTGGATATGCTCGACCGCAGCATGACGGAGCTACGAGAATTGACAAATGATATTAGAGCCTCCAATGATCGCAACATCATGGAGCTGCAGGCGTCACAGCTATCGATGGGCGAGAAGCTGACGAGGATGCAGGCGTCACAGCTATCGATGGGCGAGAACCTGACGAGGATGCAGGATTCAATGGGTGATAGCAGTACGAGGCTGTTATCTACCCTGGATTCTTACAACCAGCGACTCGCAGACTTGGAGCGGGCACGGCCTCTACCGACGTCACTGCCTTCTCCATCGACATCGGTGTCAATTCCACGGGACGAGTATGAGGAGTTGTTATCCTTCAAGCGCGCCGCTGGTCAGCCTCCTGCAGATCCGTAGTAGTATAGTTATTTTTATTATTATTTATGAATTATTGATACTTCAACAATAGACATGATGTATGATGCTTCTTGTGGTCTTTAATTTTTTAGTTAATTTAATTGGATTATATAGTTATCCATATTTAATTGGATTGATACTTCTTGTGGTCTTTAATTTAATTAGATTATATAGATTGAATTATGTTGGTGTGTATGATGAAGATGATGTAAAACTGCAGGGAATCACCAATGTTTGCTTCTGCACATTATTTTTTTTTATTTTTTTTTAAAAATTAGCGACGTTATTAGCGACGTTTAGCGACGTTTAGCAACGTTAAATTATGTTGCTAATTATGTCGCTAAGTAGCGACGCTGTAAAACGTCGCTAAGGACGTCGCTAATAACGTCGCTACTTACGTCGCTAAACGTCACCAATTGCTGACATGGCAGTATAGCCAGGTCATTAAAGACGTCGGTGTAACGTCGCGATAGATGTCGCTAATCAGTGACGTTTAGCGACTTTTTTAAACGTCGCTTTTTAGTGACTTGGCGTCGCAAAACGTCGCTAAATTTAGCGACACATTAAAGTCGCTAAAAAACGTCGGCATAGCGACGTTTAGCGACATTTTTTGTTTTAGCGACTTGGTTTTTTCCGACTGCTTTGAAACGTCGCTAATTACGTCGCTAAACCTAATTAGCGACGTTTTTTGGTTATTTAGCGACGTTTTTAGACGTCGCTAATTTAACTTTTTCTGGTAGTGATAGAACCTCGTTAAAAGAGTACAAAATCAGGCAAACAGGATGAAGATATTTAGAAGTAATACGAAGGAAGTTCAAAGATGTAATCAAAGTGGATGAGACCTAGTAATTTTTATCCTATTGCAGGCTCGCTGGGCATGTTACCATACCACAAGCGATAAACATGACCTGTATGGGCCACCATGTCACGACCAGCACCCGAAAAATCGGGCATGAGTCGTGGGTACGTCCAGCCTACGCCGCAGCATCGGCGGTAGAACGCTGTCTAAGTCAACTATCTAGATAACTCACAAAAAAATCTGCCATGACCTCTCCAAAAGGAGGGCAACCACGCAATCAATATATAAACCTGTCAAGATCTCAACTCCAAACGGAGGAGCAAAATTATAATGATAATCTCAAGTACTCAATCACGAATCTAAGCGCGATAAGATAACAAAGAAGACTAACAACTCCAAAGTCTAACCAACAACAACTACTACAATAACCATAACATCAATAATAATAATAATACATCATCCAAAATAATATACAATACAAGGTCTCAATACAAAACCGGAGACAAATCCGGTGCTAAAAGCTAATAAAATAACAAGGTCTCAGTGATCCCGGCTACCAACCCGGAAATCACCCCTAAACTAGAGGGTCCCTGTCTGCACCATCGACAGGCTCAGGACCATAAAACGTCGGACACCAATCCTCCGGATACTCTGAAAAATATGTCCAGTCAGGACTGAAGCAAGTACATCTCTAACAGTAGTTCTATTTAAATGATAAAAACTATAAAACAGTTATAGCAAGTATAAAGAAAAATGAAGCAAGTATGAAACAAGAAATATATACATCAGTAGTGCATAAAGGTAAAGATGCAGGAATATCATAGCAAGATAGCAATAACTGTAAGATACATGAAATCTAAGCTAAGATCAAGTCCGTGCACAAGAACGTGTAGTGAGTCCAGCATGAAATACATGTAGTGAGTCAAGTCCAGAAACATGTAAGTGAGACCAACAAGAAATGCAAGTGAGTCCAGACTATAAAGAATGAACTCGGTGTCTTTGAAATACTTGTTTCGACATATAAACGGCTAGGGGTAAGTACGGCTCACCGCGCACTGGGTGCGCGACTGCTATCATTCCAGATTAGCCCAGAGTGAGTGATTCCTGATGATTCCAGATAGAAATATTTGCATGTCTACTCGAGTATTTCTCTGCCCCGACTAATACAAGTGGATCCAAGACCCGACACGTAAATCAAGATGAGTCCAGCCTGAACATGAATGATGCCTGTAGTGATGCCTATAGGTGATGCCAGTAGTGATTCCAGAATAGAGGCCAGAAACATGAAATGTACGTGTCACAAGTAAATGAATCCAGAAATACCAGTCAGTATCCCGTGTTGTGCCAGAATAATCAGATGATACTATACTAGAAGCTGAATCATAATAATCATCAGATAATGAAAACTATCAGAGAATGTACTCGCCTGACGTCCTGAGCAACTGGCGATCCAAACCGGTGTCGCAAGGACCTAATGCGAAAAGCAAGGTTAAACAGGTTTCTAATGAGTTAAACAGATATAAAATAACTAAAAATAAGCTTCTAGGGTCGTTCTAGGTCAAACGGGTCAAACCGGTGAAATCTGGGTCAAAAAGTAAACTTTGGGTCCAAAAAGTCAACTCTGGGTCAAAACTAGGTCAAAAGTTGACTTTGGCGGTCAACCAAGTCAACTACGGTCAAGTCTGGGTCAAACTAGGGTGCTCCTGAAATTCTAGGTCAAACCGAGCTCATTAAGCTAGAAAACTCACAAACTCGCCTCCTTGAGATACCGGGATACCCTCGGTATCCGATACCTCGCCCTAGGCCACGCACCCCGCCTATACCCGCTAAAATCTATGCTAGCACACGTAAATATATACACATAAGCATATAAAAATTACTCCAATACTATTCCTAGGCTATTGCTCAAATACCCCGCTCGAAACTCAATACCTTGGTTATCTTAAAGTATTGAGATACCTCGGTATCTCAAGGTATTGAGATACCGCTCTAAACTCAACCCGACTACCCCTCTAGCTAACTTACTATGCATAAACATATATATCTAGCTATAATCTAGGCTAAAATATAGATATCTAATACATATAGGCATATACCTATATATCTACATACATATATATAAATATACATATCCACAAACACATATACATATTACCTTACCTTACCTATACGTATATATTTACATCTATATCTAGTTATATCTAAACTATCTATCTAGCTATATGCTTATCTATCTATCAATCTATATCTTATCCATCTATCTATGTATCTAATATCTATTTATCTATGTATCTATCTATCTATCTAATATCTAGCTATTTATCCATCTACCTATCTATCTATCAAACTATTTACCTATCCATCTAATATCTATATAGTATCTATCTATTTATCTCTAACTATCTTGGTATCTATTTACCTATGTATCTATCTAATCTATTTATCAATCCGTCTATCTATCCATCTACCTATTAATCTATCTATATACGTATCTATCTAACTACCTATTATCTATCTATCTATCATTCTATCTAACTATCTAACTATCATCTATCTATCTAACTATCTATCTAATATCTTATTAATTATCTACCTATCTATGAATCTATTAATCTATTTATCTATATCTATCTACTTATCCATCTATAACTCTCTATAACTCCCGCACTAAGCTACCCCGCTCGAACACCTGCTGCTCCTGCTGCATTGAACTGCTGGCGCTGCTGCCTAGCTGTTGCTGCTGCTGCATATTGCTGCTGAAGCTGCTGCTTGCTGCTGCTGCACCTGCTGGTGCAGCATGCTACTGCTGCATTGCTGTCCAGTTCAGCTGGTCCCCCCCCCCCTCTCTCATACACACACACACACACTCCTATATACATATATATATCACATACATATATATACATATATATAACTCTATAGATATATATATACACACTAACTTATATATATCTAACACACACACACACACACATAATTATATACATATATCTATATATATATAAACACACATCTACATATATATATATACACACATATATCTATATATATATCTATACACTAATATATATATATATATATATATATATATACATATACACACTCACACACTTAACATATATATATATATATCCTCACTCACACACACTCACTCTCACACACACTAGCACACACACTCTCACACACACACAACCACACACACACAACACTCATACATATATATAAATATATATATACATATATACACACAAACTCATAATCATATATATATATATATATATATATATATATATATATATATATATATATATATATATATATATATATACCTATAAACACATACACACACACACACACACACACACACACACACACACACACATATATATATATATATATATATATATATATATATATATATATATATATATATATATATATATATATACACACACATATATATATATATATATATATATATATATATATATATATATATATATATATATATATATATATATATATATATATATATATATATATCAACACACTCTTACACATCTACATATATATATATATACACATAGGCATATACATACACAAGCACATAGATATAAATACACACATATATATATAAATATATATACATAAATACACATACATATATATATAAATATATATATATATATATATATATAGACACTTATAAATATATATAGAGAGACACAACACCACTCAACCACAACACGCAACAACACGTCCCACTCACGCCCAACGACCCCGACACTCGCCAACACCCTAAAATATATAAAATATAACTCAAAAACTCTAGCACACACTCCCCGATACTAACCCAATGCGCGCACAAGTCCGAAATAAGGAAACCAAGTCGAAATGGCCGTTCGGTCATTTCGACGAACACGCGGTGCGCGGTTCGGAAAATCTCCTGAAACGTACACCAAACGAACTCGGAATCGGCCCAAAATTTACCCACATGCTCTAAACGATGCCTAGATCCTAGAAAAAGTGCTCCCGCATCAATTCTAGGTCCGTGGTAGAAATGTGCACGCACTTAGAATCGGCGACGACAAAAAGCCCCAAATTTGCCCGAAATGCCCGTTTCTCCGCGATGCGGCTTCCCGTGTCCGAACGGAGACACGCACTCACCCTCAAGACACCCGACAATGTCTATCTAGGTCCGTCTAACCTAGGGCATCACCCAAAATTGGGCCATATTCGAATTACACTCGAAATTGACACAAAATCTAGTGTTAAAGTCTCTAAACACAACCCAACTAGTTCCAACTTTCTTCCACGGGTAGCCTAAGGGTCTAGGAAGGTTCTAAACTATTAATTACACTATAAAAGAGTAATTACAAGGGGTAAATTAGGGTTTACCTCTTGGGAGTTGGAATCCCAAGCCAAAATCTCTAAATTGCTCCAAATCCACCAAACCAAGCTTCCAAGCTCCCAAATCTAGCTCCAACACCAAATCTAAGCTCTACCCACCTAGGTTGGGGAAAAATGTAGGGTTAGGGTTAGCAACCATGGAGAATAGAAGAAGAAGAAGAAGAAGAAGAAGAAAGAAAAGAAATAGGTGCTTACTTGAAGTAGGAAGGAGAAAGGAAGAAGAAAAATGAGTGGAGAAGAAGAAGAAGTGAAGAAGAAGTGAAGAAGAAGAATGGGGAAGAAAGGGGCTGCTGTGAATGCTGCCGGTCTGGGAATGGAGGGGCCGGCCACACCATAAAGAAGGGTTTCCAAAGTCAAAAATGCCCAAAATGCCCTCCTAACTTGGGTTTTGGGTTTTGGGGTTCCAAAAGCACTCAAACTAACTCGAAATCTCTCCAACTAACCCACTAAAAATATAACAAATATTCTAAAACCCAAAATAAGTCTCACAGGGGTATGGACTGGGTCGGATATGGGTCCACTAGGGTCTGACATGGGTCCAGGCTAGCCAAAATCATAAAATAACCAATAAAAAATATAATACAATCATTAATTAAATATAAATATAATTAAATATAAATAATACACAATTAACTAAATTAAAATAAAAAAAATACCCGGCTTTGGAAATGGGGTGGTGACACACCACTAAAACCATGTCACGTCCCAATCCTAAAATACACGGGAGCAGGCTACGTGACAATAGTCAGCTGACACGACTCCGAGGATATCCCAATTTAATGGATCCTAACGAAGAGTGCTACGCTGTCCTAAATTACTAACAAGTCCAATATCAACATCAAACAGGTAATCTAATCTCATCCATAATATAACCAAAAGTACTAAAATAAATACTGGAAAATAAACGCCAGTCTGAAATATCATAGTACAATCCAAAATGTCTGATAGGAACAAAACCACTACTATGACGAAATAAAAGTACTGAAAGACAGATAAAAGAGTAATGTCTAGGGCATCGGCTGACTAGATAGTGATGCTCCAATCCTAGGCGGAAGGCCTACCAAATGATCATAGAAACTCTGACGGTAGCACCTCTAGCTCCTCCTCAGATGCGTACCTCGTCTCATGTCCTGGTCCGTACACTATAGGATAATATGCCTCGTCCAAATCTGGAAGGGAACCAGGTCCTCAGAGGTACGTAACAAGATACAAAAATGCATGCTATATATAAATACTGAATAAAATAAAGGGTGTGCTAACCATCTAAGTGAATGCAATATGAGGACAATATTGGTACGCATGGGTAGGTGTAGGCATAACGTCCAACACTCCGAAGAGCGTGGTATCTGTACATATAACGTCCATCATTCCGAAGAATGAGGTATCTGCAATATATATACGTCTGTATCGCTCCGAAGAATGCGGTATCTGAATAAAGAAAATCATTGGATCCGTGGCTCCTCCGGATACTACGGAATCCAATGTGTGTATCCCATACGCCTACTAGTTGTCCTCTCCGCCCAATGTAGATATACAAGTCGAATACACGATGTGCATACCATGTATATATATGCCAAGTCTCTACTAATTATATAATCCTGAATTACGTACTAAACCGTGATGTATGTGACACGCACCGATAGCTAGTCGGGTACGCGAAGCCGCATCCTAACATGAATTTGTCACCGTGATGCGTGTAAGAGTGTCAGGTCTCGAAAGATATCAGAGTATCCTCCCAATGGGGGTAAGTCTGCTAGTGACTAGGTAAAGTACACTACTCATCGACGCATTCGTCGACTGTACCCGAGTCAATCTCGGACGCGCACAGTTGTATAAAAGAATGCAACAAGATATCATACAACATTTACATAATTTAAATTAAACAGTAAATATGGCAAGGTATCTTGCCTGGGTCCTCAAGCTGTGAACGCCAATACCCTGCTCCTGAAGTATCTCCTGACTGGTCCAGCGACCCTATACATATAATATAATATAGAAATTCGATCATCAGACACTAAAGTAATACACACAGAAACTATATGCTATTCTTAGGTACTGATACAAGGGGTTACAGTTGGTCAATTAACAGAGTTGCGTGTGCACGCAGCTAAGACGTACATGTATCCTGTCCACGAGTGGAGTGTACGCCAAGACAATGAAACATCCGGATAGGCTATACAACTAAGACGTATATTACTACATTATAAGACTTAACTAGCATGTTATAAGAATACGTACACAAGGCTAGTTGTCCAAGTCCTAGGTCAATACAATATTCATAATTATAAGTCAATTATTAATTGATCAATTAATTATCATTAATTACTAGTTTGCAATAACACACATACACATATATATATTTTCACTTAGGGTTTACTGTCTCTCGTGTCCGTTGGACGACACGATGATACTACGACACGTGAAGTAAAAGGGGTGAAATAAACGGGTACCTAGTTATGGCTGAGCGGGGGGGGTCTGGTTCGTCGACTGCTGTTCTCCAGTGTGAGGGCGGAGCTCCGGCGTCACGCGAGGAAGCAACGACAGCAGCGGCAGTAACTGTAGCAGTTGCAGCAGCCGGCAACAGCGACTTTGGCAGCGGCAGCAGCGGCGGCTTGGCGGTGGGGGTCTGTCGGCGAGGTAGTCAGGAGGTGGATGGTGGTGTTGGGGTGGTGTTGATGGTGGAGTTGATGGTTGTGTCGGGATGGCTATGGCGGAGATGGTGGAGTGGATGGTGATGATGATGTTGGTGATAATGGTTGCGGGGTGGACTGGCGGTGGTGCTGGCGGATGGGAGGCAGTGGTGCAGCGCCGCACGGGAAGGGGTAGGCGGTCAGGTGGTGCTGGTGGTGGCGGCTTGAGGTGGTGAGGATCGGTAAGGGGGTGATCGGCTAGGGTTTTGTTAGGGTGGGGTTTTGGGTTTCTAGGGTTTTAAAGATAGAGAAAAATGTATTTATATAGGAGGGAGGAATAGGGGGTTGACCTCGGGAATTGGGCCGGCCAGGGCCCTATGGAGTGGGAAACATGTCCACACGAAAGGGTGTAGGGTGTACATGGGTCTTGTTGGGTCTAGATTTGGGTGAGGTTGGTCTTCACATTAAACTAAATAAGAATTTTTGCAAGCGATGCCTTTCAATTAATTGGAATTATACGGGAGTAGGATTTTGTGAAACGCAAATGTCATGGACATGGCAGATTCAGAATAAAATAATATCCTTATTTGGGTTGTATGAAAATGGGTTGAGGTTGTGTCTCCAATTTCGATTGGAACGACAATTGCGCAAGGTTAGATTTATTGGGATTTAAAACTAGGCTATTGCAACGAATATTGTGCGACTAAAATAAAACACAATATAGAGTATTTAAGAGTTACACAAGGGTCAGATGGGTAGTCAGGCATGTCTAGAAAATGTGTATAAAATTTGTTTGAAGGTAAATACTAGGGTGGTGCTCCAATTATCGAAGCGACGGTAAAGCGTTCTAAGTGATATAAATATTGTACAAATATATAAACACTGCTTATTAATTCTAATTGGCACCAACTTAACCATAATCTCTCTATCTAAGCTAAGTAAACCTAAATTTGGTCAAGGGGGTTTACACTTCTAATAGTAATTTTTTGTAAATAACAGTAGTAGTGTTTATACTAATAATAATTTTGTTAATTATAGATAAATAATGGACCCCTTTAGTAATAATATTTTATTTATGGAGAGGGGATAGCAAGAGTAGCAATTTAATAAGAAAAATAAAGGGCATCCTAGTAATTAAAGGGGATTAGATATTTATCATGAGCTTACTTCTAGAAATCTCTCCCTAACTACCTCCAATAACTCAATTAACTTATAACCAACCCCACCTAGAAATTTCTATTAAAATCTATAAATACCCCTCATTTCTCTAATAAACGCGTTCTCAAACATCTTTTCCTAAGCCCATTTCTTCCCTGCCATAATTCGTTTAACCCATATGTTTCGTCCCGTTCCTTTAACCCGAAGCCTCTATCCAATTGGTATTAAAAGACCCAAATGGACTTCACTTTCCAACCAAAAGAATTTCAACAAAAGCTCAACTCCTGTAACTGTCTCGAGGAAGACGAGCACGAGCTGCGTCTATGGCGGAGCAGAGCTCGAGCGGTACAAAGCTCAACTCCTGTAACATGACTTTGCCTCCGTCGATCGCTACCGAGCTTCTCTAGTGCAGGTTCTCCCTCAACACCCTTCCCGAGCCAGTGACCTACGACCAAGAGCAGAGCTCGAGCGGTGATGGCACGTTATTCCGACGACGACATCTTCTTCTCCAGCGAGGCAACAAACGTTGTTCCGAGGTGAAGGCTCGATCCGATGCCTGACCGAGTCTTCGGCAAGATTCTCCGAGATGGTTCCAATAAGCTTTTTGGCTAATGGTGAGGATGTGTCGAGCTTTGTATAGTTTCATACGTCGTGGCTCCACCAAGAACAACGGTGGTTGCGAACACAGTCGATGTTTGACTCAATTTAGCATAAGGAGACGATCTTCTCCAATCGGTGAGTCTTCTCGGTATTTCAATTCGTAATTTCTTGTGATACCATCGATCCTTTGGATCAAATCGAGTAAATGATTTCTTGCTCAAATTCAGATCAGCAAATGTTTGATAAAATTACACAGTAAAGTCATCATCTCCGACCGATGTCTCTCGAGCTCTATTGATGAAGCTCCAATCGCGATCTAGACGACATCATAGTTCTCCGGCGACATCCTCACCCAATTGTTCGGGTTCAGCTACGAGCTCTGATCATCGAGTGAATTGATCGGATAGTAAGTCCCCTCCTCATTGATTCTTCAATCTCATTTCATCTATGTTCTGATTCTTGGTGTTTTCTCCAAACTATTTTTATCAAAGAAATTTAAATCAACTTAAAGAATATTTGTATCGATATTGACTGCTAGATGTTCGATAGAATGCTACTAATAGGTTGACTTCCTCAACGATATGAAAATCTTGATCGGTTGTATCTTCGATTTGCAAATGACAGCTCTGATAATATAATAGTTTGGATTTAGCTCCGGACCAAGAATCCAGTACATCGTTCAGTAAGAATTCTCTTATTCTTTTTGATAATTTAATTCATTGTTAGGTTGGGAGCTGGGTTAGATAAACACAATATTGTGTTTTTGAAGTTCTTGATTTTGTTTCATATCAGATCCCGTATTCGACACAAATACGGTATCGATCTCTCGTATCGGCAAGCCTAATTGGATGCAGGTTTGATCCCTCCATCCTTCTCTGTTCCTTGTTCACTTATTCAGCAAATAACTTCATTTGATATTATTATTCTTTGGTATTGAGCGGGATTATATTATGTAAACTGAACTGGAAAATTTTATATCCAACGCTCAAGATTACTATAGCCTTTAGGTTTGAATGTGAACATTGAAATAATGGACTGATTTCAGGGACTAGGCCTTGAAAATAGTTAATGCTCGGGCTTGTGCCAAAGCCCAATGATTTTGGGGATTTACGGATTAGTTAGTTAATTAAAGGAATGGTTAATTAATAAATAAAAAAGTAGGTTAATGATTATAGACTAAGTGATAGTTAGAAATGGATTATAAATCAAGAATTAGTTAAGGATCAAGAGTTCCTAATAAATTAGTCAAGTAGAGAGTTTAAGGTTTAGGGGATTAGTGTTAATAGTCCTATTTTACTTAGAATCTAACTCATCTATGCACATTGTCTTCTAGGTGGATTTAGAGCAACTCTTCACCATTATAAAAGGCAAGTACCATACAACTGTGTTTCTTTACTTCATTAATGTAGTATAGTTTTCATATTAGACACGATTCAGACACGACTTGACTTGTATTCCATGTAATTCTAGTTTTGGTACATGGGGAGAAAAAATGCTAGTAGATATGTGATCAAACCACAAACTAGCTAGGTCATGTACCGAGCTTAACCGCACCTAATACGTATGGTTAAGCCACACCATTTATTCATGTACTTTATCTAGCCGGTCACATATTGAACTGAGTATTTCAAACACGTGTCATGATGTTTTCTTGTTTCAGTACTTGAATAGTTTCTGGTTCATCAAGTTAGTTCATATACTAGTTGCATTTATTTTTGCATATGTCGTATTGATTCGTAAGTTGTAGATTGTTACTTTGCTCAATTTTCTGACTGGATAAGTGGAAGGTGAGTTAGAGGACCTTTGTACTACTTTCTATGGCACGGAGGACACCTTAGAGACTATTGGAGATGTTGTCCAGGACCAGGATATTATCGCTGAGATGCAGTAGATGTTAGGTTTACTTTCAGTTGTACTTGTTGTATTATGAGGGATTCAGACTAGATGATTGTATATATAGGGATATTATGAGATATTACCTTTATCATTTACCGAATTTGTTCCCGGACACTTAATGTGTAATAAAAAATTAAGAAAATATGGTGGTGTGTGGTGATCGTACTCATGGGAACATGTCTAGTAGCTATGATGAGTAAGTAATCTATTATTAGATGAGTTATAAAGGTCTAGACAGCTAACTATCATTGTTAACAACAGCATAGGTTGAAAGCCCTCATAATCCGTACCCGATATCTCCGACGCGGGACATGACACATTTTTAGTGGTCGTCCATACAGGTCTAACCTAATAGTACTTAGGGTTTAGACTACTATTGAAAAACCTGTTAAAATAAGAAACTCATCACAGCATAGGCCGATTGTGTTGTTTTATAATTTATTACTTATTCGATGTATCTCCTAAAGTTCTATGAATGACTATGGGATACGAGGTCGTGGTTACAATTCTACGGATCTCGGGAAAAATTCTCTCTCTCTCTCTCTCTCTCTCTCTCTCTCTCTCTGCTAGCTTCTACATTCATTAGGGTCTTAGCTCAACTACTATTTACTATTTAGAATAATGTTTCAAACTCTTTCATTAATAAGCTTTAAGCCTTCAATTCTATAAAATCCATTCACTAGAGATTAAAATTCAACTCGTGTTACCAATAAAACCAAACTTTCTTATTTGATCAGTATCGTATTTCAAACTTCTTCGGATAAAATTAGCATTTAATCTCTTCTTTGAAAACTTTAATTTTTTAGAATAATTCAAATAGCTCATAGACTAGTTACTCTAAGGACATGGCCCATCTCACTTCTAAATTTCTACTAAACAAAATTTTCTAGGCCACAAGGAATTGTTCCCAAAATAATTTTAGTACAGATGCAATATATATATCTTCTTATTTCCTCCTTAGTCATTTCCAAAAGCTCGAGAAATATTATTGAGGACCTTAGCTCAATCTAATTCTCTTCAGCCTTATGAATCAATATTGTCCATCCAAAGAGTTTCTGGTTCAGTTAGCTTTTGATCAACCCAAAATTTATAAACTCATCTTGGCTTAAGTCTATAATCAATCCTAATAGTTCTCCTAGAATTGTCCCCTTGATTCTCAATATGTTCTCTCTCAGTACATATATTACACGGGTCACTTTGGATAGTTGTGTTAGTCTTTCAAAGAACTAATACCGACACTTCAAGAATTGATATTTACATTCGAAGAATAGATACTCACACTTGACACTTGAAGAATAGATACTCACACTTGACACCTGAAGAACTGATACTCACACATGACACTTGAAGAACAGATACTAACACAAAGCTCTTTGGTAGTTGTATCGTCTCTCAAAACTGATATTTACACATAACACATACTTACACAGAACAAATACTTACATAATTCATATTTATACGGAACCGATACTTATACAGAACTGATACTCGCACTTAAAGACCAGATACTTACACTGATCTTTTCTTATTATAATAAATCTCCTTATCTCCCAAGATCAGATACAACACTTCAAGAATAGATACTTATCTTTATCAAAATCGATCCTTATAAATCTTTTCCCTTCTAATAGTCTAATATTTCACAAAAATAGATACTTACAGTGACTTCTTATTATTTTTAAGAACAAATACTTATATTGAATTCTTCTTATCATAATTAAGTCTCCTTTTGGACAAATAAAAACTTGCTTGAAATTTCTATAGATAAAGTTGAGAGAATATTCGACGACCTACTATGGTGTGGCAGATGCGTACTGCAGTCATTTATCTGGGTCATGAAAACGTGCTCTAAGTTGAAGTAATTTCAGGTATGCATAGATTTTTCGGATGTTATATGAGACTACATCCTAAAGGCCTCCTATTTTGATCTTTTCTAGAAGTATTTGTTTGAGTTGTTAAGTCGATATCTTTGAAAATGAATAAAGTTGATAGAGTATTCGGTGATCCATTATTTATTTGAGTCATGGAACCAAGGGTTTACTGCAGCCAGGTGTACACCGACGTGGCATTGACTCTAAGTAAAGTGGCTTCAGATATATATATGGTTTTCGATACCTTAACTACTTTGTCTTATTATTATACGATTATCAATTTTTCCTTAGACCGCATATCCTTACATTATTGTCTTCATTTGGTACATTGAATACAGTTCCTTTATATACTAATATCTTATTTTTATCAATTTATTCCATTATTGTGCATCATCTCAATAAAATTCTATCCCTTCTCTCTATTTTAATTTGATTGTCCTAGTCATGCCACTAGTCAAAGTAAGACTATTTGCTAATTACATCTTCTTTGTTTACTCTATTATTGAGTTACAATCTTTTAAGTCATCGTTTAATACTTTTGGAGTAATTTTTTGTTTTCATATCAGTAGTTTTACTTTTTCCTTGATCAGATTACCTTAAACATTGCTTAAAACATGTTTCTTCATTGAGGCCTATAATCTGTTTTAACTTCTTCCGTCAATTCATTTGAATTGTTTCCACCATCGTACCGAATACTAAAATATAGATTATTGTTAATACTTCTTTCCATGTTCTACTCTATATTTCGAAATATTGAACTCGATATTTTCCTTTATCGTTCTTTTTCTTCGTGCACGTGTCCATCTTAAATTTCGAGGATAAATTTTTTTTAAGGTGGGTAGATTTATAACTACCGTTCCTGAATTTTCTCGATTTTAAATTAATATTAAAATAGTAAAAATCCAATAAATAATTTTTCTAGATATTATTTGAATATTAGTAGTCAAGTTAGATAACAGCACTTCTAGTAGTAATTTTTTGTAAATAATAGTAGTAGTATTTATACGAATAATAATTTTGTTAATTATAGATAAATAATGGACCCCTTTATTAATAATATTTATTTATGGAGAGGGGAGAGCAAGGATAGCAATTTAATAAGAAAAGAGAGGGCATCCTAGTAAGTAAAGGGGATTAGATATTTATCACGAGCTTAATTAAAGACTTCTAGAAATCTCTCCCTAACCACCTCTAACAACTCCAACTAACTTATAACCAACCCCACCTAGAAAATTTCATAAAAATCTACAAATACCCATCATTTCTCTAATAAACTCATTCTCAAACATCTTTTTCGAAGACCATTTATCCCTTGTTATTGTTCGTTTAATCCACACGTTTCGGCCCGTTCCTTCAGCCCAAAGCCTATATCCAATTGGTATTCAAAGACCCAAATGGTCTTCACTTTCCAACCAAAAGAATTTCAAGAATAGCTCAACTCATGTAACTGTCTCGAGGAAGACTAGCACGAGCTGCGTCCTTGGTGGAGCAGAGCCGAGCTCCACCGCGCACGACTTTTCCTGCGCCGAGCACAGCTTCTTTGGCACAGATTCTCCCTCAACAGCCTTCCCGACCCAGTGACCTACGACCGAGAGCAGAGCCCGAGCGGCGGTGCCATGTTATTCCGGTGGCGACATCTTCTTGTTTAGCGAGGCAACAAACGTTGTTCCGAGGTGAAGGCTCGATCTGATGCCTGGCCGAGTCTTCGACAAGCTTCTTCGAGCCAGTTTCGATGATCTTTTTGGCCAATGGAGAGGGTGTGCCGATGAGCTTTTTACAGTTTTGCACGCTTGCGGCTCTGCCAAGAACAGCGGTGGTTGCGAACACAGTCGATGTTCGACTCCGGTTAGCTTCAAGAGCCAATCTTCTCCAATTGGTAAGTCTTCTCGGTATTTCAATTCGTAAGTTCTTGTGATACCATCGATCCGTTGGATCCAATCGAGTAAATGATTTCTTGCTCAAATTCAGATCAGCAGATGTTTGATAAAATTATACAGTGAAGTCATCATCTCCGACCGATGTCTCTCAAGCACTATTGATGAAGCCCTGATCACGATATAGATGATGATGTCATAGTTCTCCGGCGATATCCTCACCTAATTGATCGAGTTTAGCGACGAGCGCATCGAGTGAATTGATCAGACAGTAAGTCCTCTCGTCATCAATTCTTCAATCTCCTTTCTTCTCTGTTCTGATTCTTGGTGTTCTCTCCTAACTATTTTGATCAAAGGAATTTAAATCAACTTATAGAATCTTTGTATCGACATTGACCGCTAGATGTTCGATAGAATGCCACTAATAAGTTGACTTCCTCAACGATATAGAAATCTTTGATCGGTTGTGTCTCCGATTTGTAGACAACAGCTCTAATAATAGAGCAGTTTAGTTTTAGCTCTGGACTAGGGATCCAGTACATCGTTCGGTGAGAATCCACTCATTCTTTTTTGATAATTTGATTCATTGTTAGGTTGGAAGCTGGGTTAGATAAACACAATATTGTGTTTTTGAAGTTCTTGATTTCGTTTCGTATCAGATCCCGAATTTGACACAAGCACGATGTTGATCTCTTGTGTCCGCAAGCTTAATTAGACGCAGGTTTGATCCCTCCCTCCTTCTATGTTCCTTGTTCACTTATTCAGCAAATAACTTCATTTAAGATTATTATTCTTTGGTATTGAGAGGGATTTTATTATGTAAACTGAACTAGAAATTTTTGTACCCAACGCTCAAGATTACTGTAGCCTTTAGGTTTGAATGTGAACATTCAAATAATGGACAGAATTCAGGCACTAGGTCTTGGAAATAGTTAATGGTCGGGCTTATGCCAGAGCCCAGTGATTCTGGAGATTTATGGATTAGTTAGTTAATTAAAGGAATGGTTAATTAATAAGTAAAAAAATTAGGTTAATGATTATAGACTAAGAGATAGTTAGAAATGGATTATAAATCAAGAATTAGTTAAGGATCAAGAGTTCCTAATAAATTAGTCAAGTAGGGAGTTTAAGGTTTAGGGGATTAGTGTTAAAAGTCCTATTTTACTTAGAACCTAACTCATCTATACACATTGTCTTCAAGGTGGATTTAGAGCAACTCTTCACCATTGGAAAAAGGCAAGTACTCTACAACTATGTTTCTTTACTTTATTCATGTAGTATAGTTTTCATGTTGGACATGATTCAGATACGACTTGACTTGTATTCCATGAATTTCTGGTTCTGATACTTTGGGAGGAAAATGTTAGTAGATATGTGACCAAACCCCAAACTAACTAGGTCATGTACCGAGCTTAACCGTACCCGACACGTGTGGTTAAACCGTACCATTTATTTATCTACTTTATCCAGTCGATCATATATTAAACTCAGCATTTCAAACAGGTGTCAAGATATTTTCTTGTTCTTGATTCAGTACTTGCATAGTTTTTGGTTCATCGGGTTAGTTCATTTACTGGTTGCATTTATTTTTGCATATGTCGTATTGATTCATAAGTTATAGATTGTTACTTTGCTCTATTTTTTAACTGAATAAGTGGCAGGTGAGTTAGAGGACCTTTATACTACTTTCTATGGCACAGAGGACACCTTAGAGACTGTTGGAGATGCTGACCAGGGCTCGGATACTGTCACTGAGATGTAGTAGATGTGAGGTTTACTTTTCGTTGTACTTGTTGTATTGTGAGGGATTCAGACTAGATGACTCTATATATAGGGATAGTGTGAGATATTGCCTTTATCATTCACCGGGTTTGTTCCCGAATACTTATTGTAAAAGGTGTAATAAAGAATAAGGAAATATGGTGGTATATGGTGATCGTACCCATGGGACCATGTCTAGTAGCTATGATGAGTAAGTGATCTATTATTGGATGAGTTATAAAGGTCTAGATAGCCGACTACCATTGTAATAGGCTAGGCGCGCTCTGAACCCATAGTCGATATCGCGGGCCCGGGACATGACAAAAAGGTAGTGACTGTTTAAGTTAGCATGCAGCATTCCTAGCTTGACTTAGCCTGGCAGGAGTTTTTTCATTAGACAAGCAATTACGAGTTCTCTTGTTAAGCATAGCAACGATTATTTTTTATCAAGCAAGCCGGCAAGCAGTCATAAAGTATATATACAGTTCTCTAATTAAGCATGCAGAGTCAGGTTCTATCATTCTTCTTATGAACATTAATCTACTTAGCAACAAGCATTTATAAAACTAGTTTCTTTATTAGGCGTGAAAGAATCAGATAATGAAGTTATGTCCACTTACCAAGATCAATTGTCTTTTGTTTCGACAGGGGAACTCTTCAATAAGGCTTTCTCTCGAGCTAGCAAACCGATCTCTCTTGTACATAGTGCCAATGCGGAGTGGGTACTACATCTATAACTCGATGATAAGCATAAATTGTTGTATATGGTACAGAAAATAAATAGAGCAACAAGTACAATCTTTTATTTTTTTGTCAGCATATTCATTATATCGATTGGTAGCTCGTAGGCTCCAATTTTCTGCCATCCCGTGATGCCAAACCATAATCTGATAGTTGTATTCATTTATGTGTTATGCATATTATAAGTTCTATAACAGTTCCTCTATCAATGTATCTTATTGATTTACATCAGTGGTATTAACTTGTGGCATTACTGGGCTTTACCGATCATTGGATGTAGCAAGGTAAATATGAGAATTCTTTCTTCTGATACGTGAAGGAGTAGAAAAGAAGGGACAGATCCACTCACCGACTAAAGAATATCGAGAGAAGGAGAATGCTAGTACGGTCAGGCTTCAGTCACACGTCTACTTGCAATGACACCAATATCGGATCATAATACCTTCTTTATCTTCCTTTCTCTCAGAATTCTCAAGAATTTATGTAAGAAATTGATGAAAATGGACAAGGAGATCAATTATCGAGAACAATCACAAAAATACATTCATCAAAACTAAATAGCGAAAATATCAAACGAAAACTCGTTGACTCATTCCAACAGAAGCTGATATATGAGTTGGAAAGGTTCGTTGCATTCGTCCGTTTTCGATTATGCCGAAAGATTTTCCCAATATTCTGTTCCGACTGAGACTATCTAGCCACAAGCCTTACGTAGTGAACTGTCAGGAGCGGGGCACTACACCATCCTCCAAGTGTAGAATCCCACTAAGCCTTCCTATAAATTCTCGAGACCTTTGTTATCTCCGATCCTTCGACCCTGCCGTGGATGACCAAAACCGAGTACAGGTTAAGCCTTCACTCTCACCATAGCTCGTTGACGCCATCCCTATTAGCCCAATGATTAAATTAAGTTTTTGATTATGGATAATTGATTAAGTTTAGTAAAATTACTAATGATTATGTAATCACTATATTGTTTATACTTAAATTTGGCATAGTCCTAGTGTGCATTAATGATATCATGTTCCATTTTTACAGAACCGAAAAGTCACCATCGGGCGTAATACAGTACAAGTATAAATTATACTTATACAAGGCATGGATCTGCACTGTAGATATTTAATCTCAAAATAGGGTTATTACAGCAAAAAGCAAGCAGATAATTGAATCACAATAGAATATATAAAAATAATCTTTTTATTGATAATTGTAGTAGAGTACAAAGGCTCTCAATGGCCAACTAAATTATGCCAACTTGGCTTACAAGTACAATTATAACTTACGATTACAAAGAATTAATATTATTCCATACATTGTCCTTTGTAACAAAGATAACACTTTTCTGTAATGCTTTAATTTGTTAACCGATTTCTTTGATGCCTCAGAAGTCTCCAAGCAACTCCATGTACCTGTGGAGGAGAGGGTCAATATATTGGAGAATATACTAGTGATCAGGGCCAACCCAACTCACCTAAACCAACATAGTATTCATATGAGCATACAATTTTATTATTTATGATCTTTCTACTTGGGACTAGGTTTATTAACAATTCATAATTGACAAATAAAACATAGCATGAAATTTATAACTTGTATAGTAGTATCTTACCCACATCCGACCTGTCCATAAATGATGTCACATTCGTTCCCGATTTTTGTATTTTTGTATTTTTTTTTGGATATTCAAATTTTTTCTTGTAAAATGATATTATGATGTATTTTGTGTTTTATTTATTGTATTCCTGTATTTATGATTTTTTTTATTATGTGAGACTAACCTGGACTAGTAAATACCTTTAGCATTGTCAAAGACCTGTGTTATGACCCGTGTGTAGAATGGAGAACCCTGAAATTTTTGGAAGTGAGAATTTTTCCTTCTTTCTGATCTTTCGTGAAAATTCTGCAGAACACCACCAGATTTTTCGCCTGAAGATATTTTGTCTTTGGATATTTTTTGTAAATAGTGTTTAGTTCACTCGATTATCCATTGGTTTCTTGGTTCCGAATCACTCTATTATCCAATAGTTTCTTGGTTTTCTTTTTAGTGGATGAGATTTATTTGGAAAGTGATGTGGATTGCTGACGTGGAAAATCTAACGGTCATGATTAATTTCCCTCATTTATATAAGTTACTCTCTCTCTCTCTCTCTCTCTCTCTCCTTATTTCTTCTTCTCTCCTTATTTCCTCTCCAAAGTTCTTGCTTGGGATTTTATCGTGGAGTTTGGCCTTGAGTCCTAAGAGTGTGGTTTCTGAACCCCTCTTAGTGGTGGAGTAGAAGAATTAGGCTAGGACTCGACCTTAAGCAGGTACAACTTGCTCACAGTGATAACTTATTTTCTTCTATTTTTATTTTTATTTTCTTTGGTATTCTTGCTTAAAAATAGTCAAAAATATTTCTCTTCAAATTGTTTACATCATTTTTATATAGCATTTTTGGTTTTGGTCGTTGGTTTTGAGTTTCGGCTCACGAAAACGTAGTTTTATGAAGTGTTTTATGGTTTTCATCTTTCAAAACTCAATTTTTGTTAATCCTAATGCTCCAATGTTGTATTAAATTCAATTTTATTCAATTTTGACCTTTGAAAATCTGAATTTCGAGTTAAACTGAGATTTTTATGGTCGAAACAAGTTTCGGGATTTTCAAGGTCCCGGCAGCTTTGTCAATTCGAAAAATTCATCGAAAATCCGCAGAAATACATCAGAAAATCAGAATTGTGGTAAAACAACCTATTTTTTTTCTTAACCAAAAATCCGTCGGTAATCCGCAAAAATCTATCGGTAATCCGAATTGGCTGAATTAGGCTGATTTGGGCTGTTTTTGTCCATTTTTGCCTGTTTTTGCTTCTTTCTTCGAATGTTTTGATTCCCTAGTATAATATTGTGATATTATATAGTTTTTGTAAGTTGTTTTCACCATATACTTGACACAAGTCCAAGTTCTTCTCGATACTGTCATGACCCGCACCCGGTGTAGGGACACGGGTATGTGAATGACGTCTAGCCTACATCGCAGCCTCGATGGTAGAACGTTGTTTGGGTAAACTATACTATCTAACAATAATGATCATCAAGATATATAATGCCACCAATGAAATATGAATACTCAATCACAGAACTATGGGATGGAACAACGCAAGAATATGATATAAAGAACAGAAGAGTTAAATACAACTCATAAGAAAAAAGATATATCAAATGAGTCTCAAAAAATAAAAGATTACTAACTATCAATAGATGGAGAAAAATCCAATACAAAATAACATATCTACTTAGCTACAGGTAAAGTGTCGTCTGTCTCAACCGGGATGAGTTCCTCTTGAGCCACAGTCTCTAGCTCTAAGCCAACTACGTCCTGAGGCCCGTAGTGAGTGGGATACCACTCCTCAGTGTCATCTGAAAAAATATATCCAATCAGGATTGGAGCAAAGTACACCTCTCACATCAGTTCCAATAAATGATAAAAACTATGTAGCAGTAAATAGAGAGCATATACAAGATGAATAGGAATGGCAGAAATATACAGGAATGCTGAAAATACATATAAAAGGTACGAACATCATATACGGAAATAAGGAGATACAACTATCTAAGTGAGTGAGTACTAGTGACAACATGTGATCGGCTTGGATACTTCTCAAGAACTACGGGCCTAATTAATCATACGTGCGGTGCATGAGTAATACTATACAAAGAAAACAAGAACTGCGGGGTATGATCACATATCTACACTAAATACTTCCCGCCCCCATCTGGTATAATGGATCCAACCATGACACGCTATGACATGGGATTCTCTGAGAAGGGAGCTAATCTTCTCATGAATCAGTGTCCATACATATACAAGAATAACGGGCTCGCACAAGAAATATGCCAGGAACAACCAGGAGTAACATCTCTTGACGGGATCCAGGAATACCAATCTGTGTAACCAAGTATCAGGAAATCAAGGATATCTACACTAAATACAAGAAACATAGAGGATATCAAAAATAAAAAACTGTCAGAGAATGTACTCTCCTGAAATCCGGTAAACAGTATCAAATATGTTTGGAACGGTGCCTCGGAGACCTAATATGGAATATTATATCAATACAAGATTTTGGAATGAAAACAATTTAAACTAGTCAAATTCTAGGTCTTAAAGTCATTTCTAAGTCAAAATAGTCAAACTAAGTCAACACTAGGTTAAACTAAATATTTCTAGGTTATATAAGTCCATATTTAGGTTATTGGGTCCATATGCTACTTATCTAGGCTGTATTAGCTATATTAGGATACTAGAGTATCAACATTATTTTATATCATAAGATGCGTATAATAGTATATAAGAAAATCCTATATAATATGCAAGTATAATATATTAGTATCTCCTAGCTAAACTAACACTAAATGGATACCTTGGCTTTGAGCCAATAGGGAATCACACTAGCTACACCCTCTCTTGACACCAAATACCCAATATCTTATCATTACCTTGAGTATCACAAGGTAATACTAGAACCAATATTAATTAAAACTATTACTCATGCTAACTAGTGTATTTATATACCCTCATATATATACTAACTCATAACAAACTAGCATGCACATCTAGTATAACATAACTTATTTCTACCACTGCACCTATCCACAAGTATCAACTGATACTCAAGATATAATATACTATCCTACCTCAATACTAACTGATACTCAATACACTAACTTACCTTACACAATGTTGCCAACAACTGAAACCAAAAGGGACTGTACATAAGCAGTGAGTAGCAGTCAATTGCTATGGCCACTAATTCACTTCTACACTTACATAGCTCCCCCAATAATTACTACCTTCACTGTGACTAAACACAGCCCATGCACTCTCCCATGTGTCCCCCCTATTCCTAATGTACTGAACCCAGAACCTTATACTGATACCAGTATCACCTAAAACTGATACTACTGACTACACTAATGTCCATGCATGATCCTGGTCCCTACAACTTGTGTGCAGTACATGAAGCCCTCTTATCTTGCATACAGCAATTCCCCACTGCATATCTACCTACACAACTGACATTATAATCTAACACACTAACACCAAGCCACTGACACGCAAATATATCTATACTATACATCCTAACCTACTGGTACCCGTTCATGCATCCTCCTTACCAACGTGAGCATACACCAATGTGCATTACTGCCTCCCCTCTGAACTATCTGTACCTTACCTGAGCACAGACACAACAGTGCACAAGATGCACTGCTCTGACTCACCTTTTCCGACTCACACTCACAGTCAGTCACAGTTCCTGTAGTGCCCAACTGCTCAACTATTAATAGCACACAGCAGTGTATGCACCTCTATGTTGTGGATTCCTCTTGCAGGCCACAATTTGGTCCACTAGACCCATTGACAAATACATGGTGCACCAATCTCGAATTTCTCCCAAATTGGGTACAAAATACACCATAACATTCATAATAGGGGTCCTTAGGAGTTAATTCTACTTCCTATAGGTAGACCTAACACATGGAAGGGTTCCTAATGATTAAACTACAGATTTATAGTCTAATTAGAAGAAAAATTATGAATTGTACCTATTGGGAGATGGATTACCAATGCAAGTCTCCAATTGGATGCAAAGAGCCCTCAACTTATGCAATCTCCTTCTCCTTCTAGATCCTTGCTCCTCCTTCCTTCTAGAGCTTCTAATAGTGAAGAATGAGAGTAATTGGAAGTGATTTAGTGAGAAATTGGTGGAGGGATGGGTTGAATTGGGGTAGAACACCAAGTGGAATAAAATAAATTGAAATGAAGTGAGGAGAGTGAATTGGGGTAGAACACCATTGCCACTTGCCCCCTCCCCAAGCAATGGTACAAAGACCCAAATATCCCTATTGGGTTGTCATGAAGAAAAAGATTAAGGAAGGTTCTAATCCTAATGGTTTGATTAATTAAATCACTAACTTAAAGAATTGGGCTAGTTATTGGGCTCAAGTCTAAGTAAAATAAATGTTGGTCCATGAGTCAATTCTAATCTAGTTAGGTCCACTAACACAAGTCCAAATTATAATACAACATCTAATAATAAATAAAAAAATGCTATAAATAAATGTACAATATGTACAATAATTAATTAATTAATTATAAAATAACCAAAATAACTTTTTCTAAAAAATATAGTAGTAACAAGTCTACCCTGATTAAAATATTTTCGTCCTCAAAATCCAAAGACAAAACTAACCCAAGAAAAGTAAAACAGAACAAGAAGAACATACCTCAAGGCACAAACAGATATGGGTACCGCTCTCGTATTTCATCCTCCCTCTCTCAGGTAGACTCACCCGGAGAGTGATGTCTCCATGCGACGCATACCAATGGAATGTCTGGTTCCTCAGCACATTCTCTCTCCGATCCAGAATCTCAACTGGCTGCTTTGGATAGTTGAGAGTAGGGCCTAACACTATCTCCGAGGGATCCAATACGTGACTAGGGTCTGTCACGTACCGTGTCAACTGCGATACGTGAAACACGTTGTGAACTCCCTCCAATGCTGGTGGCAAGTCTAGTCTGTAGGCAACTGCACCGACCCTCTCGAGAATACTGAAGGGTCCGATGAATCATGGACTAAGCTTTCCACCTCTACCGAAGCGAATCGTGCCTCGTGTCGGAGAAATTCTCAGAAACACTAGACCTCCAACCTAGAACAAAAAAAACTGTAAGAACTTAATCTATAACAAACAACCAGTATCAACACAAAAGAAAACCTAAAATTATACCTCAAACTCCAAGAGTCTCCGGTGGCTATTGTCTCAATGTCGCTGTCTGTCATGCGCCATCCGAAGTTCTATTGTCTCAATGTCGCTGCCTGTCATGCGCCATCCGAAGTCTATCTCTAATCAGCTTGACCTTCTCCTCAGCATCCACTACCATCTCTGGCCCTAGCAAATCTCTCTCTAACATCATCCCAAGACAAGGGAGTGCGATATCTCCGACCGTACAGATCCTCAAATAGTGAATATCTATACTAGCCTGGTAGCTGTTGTTGTAAGCAAATTCTACCAAATAGAGATGGTACTCCCAAGATCCCCCAAAATCTATTACATAGGTGCGCATCATATCCTCCAAAGTCTGAATGGTTCTCTCTGACTTCCCATCGGTCTGGGGGTGATATGCAGTACTGAACTTGAGTTGGGTGCCCAAGCTAGCCTGTAAACTCCTTCATAAATGAGAAGTAAAATGACTATCCCGATCCGAGACTATTCTGACGGAAACCCCATATATACTGACGATCTACCTCACATACATCTCTGCCAGCTTTTTCGTAGACAAACCCACCTTAAAAGGCAAAAAGTGGGCCGACTTGGTCAACCTGTCAACGATGACCCAAATCGCGTCTTTCTTTTCGGGAAATCATGGAAGTTCGGACACAAAATCCATAGTAATGTGCTCCAACTTCCACTCTAGAATGGATAATGGCTAAAGTAAACCGCCTGGCCTCTGCCTCTCAGCTTTCACTTGCTGGCACACTAAGCATCGGGATACAAACTGTGCCACTTTCCTGTCATGCCATACCACCACACACTCTCCGCATATCCTGATACATCTTGTTGGCACATGGATGCGTGAAATACTGAGAGCAATGTGCTTCTTGCAATACCTCCTCTAGTAATACCCCACTAGGCACACACAATCTAGCACCGTGCCACAAAAACCATCCTCAGCAATGGTAAAATCATCCTCCAATCATGCTCTTACCTGTGCTCTGATGCTCCTCAGACACACATCCTCATACTAGGCTTCCTTGATCATGTCTAACAGCTCTGAATGTATCTGTAAACCCCATATCTGTATCGCAATCCCATGAACTATCACCTCAATGTCCAAGCTCTCCAGATCCTCCAACAAATATCGGTCCTTCGTAAAAAATAAAGCTACCGGATACATGCTCAAGGCACGGCAACTACATTGGCCTTTCCTGGATGATACTATAAGGATATATCAAAATCCTCTATCAGTTCCAGTCATCGACGTTGCCTCATTTTCAGCTTCTTTTAAGTGAAAACGTACTTCAAGCTCGTGTAGTCGGTGAATTCAGCTCCTTTTAAGTAAAAATGTACTTCAACCTCTTGTGGTCTGTGAAGATCTCCACACGCTCTCCGTACAGATAGTGTTTCTACAACTTCAAAGCAAAGATGACCGCTGCCAACTCTAAATCATGGGTAGGATAGTTCTTCCCATGAGGACATAATTGCTTGGATGCATAGGCAATCATCTTTCTATTTTGCTGGAGAATACAACCCAAACCATTTCCCGATGCATCACTATAGATAGTGAAACCTCCAGACCCTGATGGCAATGTCAAAATAGGAGCAGACGTCAATCTCGTCTTCAATTCCTCAAAAGCAGCCTGACACTCCTTTGTCCAAACAAACTTCGCGTCCTTCCTGGTGAGTCTGGTCATCGGCTCAGCATTCCTCAAAAATCTTGCACAAACTTTCTGTAGTAGCCTGCCAGACCCAAGAAACTCATGATCTCTGCCACTGAACTCAGGGTCTTCCAAGACTCCACTACTGTGATCTTCTTCGAGTCCACTGAAATTCCATCACCAGTCACAACATGTCCTAAGAACTCCACCTTGTCCAGAAAGAACCCAAACTTGGACAACTTTCTATACAACTTCTCCTTCCTCAACACATCCAACACAACCCACAGATGCTCCTCGTACTCCTCTGGCGTCTTCAAGTATATGATAATGTCATCGATGAACACCACCACAAACTTGTCAAGGTACTGATGGAACACCTTGTTTATCAAATTCATAAACACCGTCGGGGCATTAGTCAACCCAAACGACATCACCATGAACTCGTACTGGCCACAACGAGTCCTAAAAACAGTCTTTGGAATGTCCTCCGGCTTTACTTTCACCTGGTGGTAGCCTGATCTCAAGTCTATCTTGGAAAACACCTTGGCGCCACTCAATTGATCGAACAGATCGTCAATCCGTGGCAACGGGAATTTATTCTTGATAGTAAAATTATTCAATATCCTGTAATCGATACACATGTGCACCGATCTATCCTTATTCGGTACAAACAATATTAGGGCTCCCCACGGTGAAGAACTGGATCTGATAAACCCCTTATCCTACAGTTTATCCACTTTCTTCTTCAGCTCGACCAGCTCGCTGTGGTTCACTCTATAGACATGCTGTGAAATCGGCTCTGCACTTGGCACCAAGTCTATAGAGAACTCAACATCTCGATCTGGCGATAATTTTGGCAATTCCTCAAGAAATACATCCAAGAACTCTGTTATCAAGGGATGCGGAAACTCCTTGTCTTCCATCATAGCTCCACAGATAATGCCTTCTCCCTGCTCCGAAGCTCCTTTAGCAAACTCAAACTCTGGCTCTCCTGGTGGGCTAAACAAAACTCTACCTCCTTTGTAATCTATACTAGCATGGTGCCTACTCAACCAATACATCCCGAGTATAATATCGTAGCTCAGAAGTGGCATTATAAGTAGACACGCATTCAGCTCCCAACCTCCCAGAGTAACTCTTCGATCCTTGCTAACATCACTAACTATGATAATGCCTTCCCCGGTTATGATCTTGCAAGTCCTAAGCAAAGACTTAGCAAAGAAATGATGCTTCAGAGCAAAAAAATAGATACAAAACTATAGGAAGCACCTGAATCAAACAATGCTAAAGCTGGAATAGAATCAAGGAGAATAGAACATGCGATAACATCTCTTGTGGGCTCAGCCTCCTCGACCATCATAGCAAATGCTCGTCCTTGAGGTGCCCCTCCCTGATGTGGGTGCTGGGTGTAATGTTGTTGCTGGGTCAGAAGCGACGGTCCCCTCGGCTGTACTGCAGGTGGCCTCGCTTGTGCTATCTGAGCTGGAGCTTCTCCCTGAGCTACATGACGAGGTTTGGAAGGACAATCTCTTATCTGATGCCTATTTGTACCACAATACAGACAAACTCCCAACCTCCTCCTACAAAATTCCCAGATATGGTCGAACTTCTTGTAGTAGTGGAAGGAAGCGTGTTGTGAGTGTCTTTGCTGCTATTGTGGTGCCTGGTAAACCGGTGCCCTAGTTGGAGTCTGGTACTGTTGTGGCTGCTGAAAAGGCCTAGACTAGAGATAATGATTCTTAGCAGGCACTGCGCTGCTACTAGCCCCCACAAAAGAATTGTGGTCTCTCTTGGGCTTCAAGCTCAACTCTTGCTTAGCCTTGCGTGCCTCCGTAAGTATCTCAGAATACGTCTCATAGAAAGACGGAATGAGGATCTTCACTTCCCACCTCACGGAAACGGATAGCCCGAACCTCTGGCTCCCTCACCAAGTACTCCGCAAATCGGCTCAACCTCCCAAATTCTTCGGCATACTCCTCCATGGACATGCTCTTCCGAGTAAGTTTCTCAAACTATCTCCCCAAATCTAATCTGTTCGTCCGAGCAAAGAACTTCTTCTTGAAGAGGTCCTTGAACACCTCCTAAGACTGTCCTACATCAGCAAGAAGTGGCTCATTCCTGAATCAAGTGCGGGCAATGTCGAACAGCTAAAGTCCCACTGCCTCAACCTTCAGTTCCTCAGCAAGACGGGACACCCTCATGAGATGCTCGATATCCTCGAGCCAATCATCATCGTAGATGATGCCCTTGATCTTTTTGAAGAACCGAGGTTCCAGCTTCTTGAAGTCCTAGATATTACCCGGCCTAAGCTGGGCAACCTACAGAGTAACCTGCTGTTGGATCGGAGCTCAACTCTCTTCTACAGCAAGGGCAAGATGATGAGCACTCTTAATTTCCTGCTATATCACTTCGGCCTGCCTCTGGTGTCACGACCCGCACCCGGTTATTCGGGCACAAGTGCGTGGGCACGTCCAGCCTACGCCGCAGTGTCGGCGGTAGTACGCTGTCTAGGTCATTTCTGGGGTCAATAAGTATCTATCTCATCCACAATAATGAACATGTAAGAATAATCACAGGAAATAGGAATGCTAAGATTTCATAACATTTAATCTGTGACAACCAAATCCACAGTTAATACAAGCCAGAAGATAAATCGGGGACAAACCCGAGTATATGCTGAAAGAAAATAAATAAGCAGCTACTGCTAACTACTCTGCAGAAGTAGCCTCCTGGGTGGGAACTGGCTCCTCATATGGGTCACCTGCTAACTCATAGTGGCATAATAGGTAGGGGCAAGGTCCTCATCATCGCCTAAAATAACGGATCCAGTCAGGAAAGGAGCAAAGTACACAATGCACAACAAGATTAGACTAAATATTTATGACAATTAACTTGAGTATCATATTGAGAAAGTTGCATAGAAGAACATCAATATCTCAGAGTTAATGCTATAAACAGGAATATAAGAAAGCAGGAATAAATGAGACAGGAAAAGAAACTACAACAGTCAGCAAGAACTATAACAAGACCAGGAGCTATCTGTGTGAACTTGTGTTTATTTTAGAATACAGAGTTGGCATGTAGGGGTTTATAAGGCTAATCCGGCCGTCATAAATGGCTATTAAACATGAATAATCGAGATCCGGCCGAGGGTACAGTCGCGCACCAACAGCTATTAAACATGATAGGGGGAAAGGTAAACTACATGCCTTCTAGTATTCTCCCACCCGACATGAAAAGCAAGACATGAAATACAGTATCCAAGACATGAAATCCAGTGTTCTATACTACGTGTAATCATCAAGGGTACTAGTAGAGCAGGGAATTAATTATCATAATATAAAGATTTAAACTTGAAGTGCAGGTACTTGCTTGTTGTTTGGATCCAGTTAATTGTACTCGAGGAAAATTTCCAGAGATGAACCCAGATGCTGAAATAGACATTACCATCACGCTCAGAAGATGCCAAATAGCTAGAAACGCCTGTCCTTGGGTCCAATTTGGAGACAAGGGCAAAAACGACAGTTTCGGATCAAAACGGGGTCCGTCGGTAGGCCCGCTTTGCACCGAAAAATGTGTCCGGGTCAACGGTCTCCAAAATCACCAAACTTAGTGTCAACAGGTCAGGAACGATGATACGAACCCAACGGAACTTCCAGAATTGGATTCTGATGAGCCGATCACAAAATCGCCCGTCGAGCGGGGCCTATGGGGCCCACGACACGCGATTTCGTCAACGTTCTCAGAATCGAACCAAACTTGACCCACAGGACCAGCGTATCGCTATGAGTCCGATGGCGCAAGTTTCGTCTCGATCCGACGAGTGTACAAGAAGTTAGGGCAAATTGTAGAAAAGTCGGATACGGGGCGATGTCCGCGGATACGCGTTGATTTCGGTGTGCACGCACACCCGAATCAGCTTCCGCGAATTCTCACACGTCCGTATCGACGGTGCGCACGTATCTGTGAAGACCGCACGCGACCAAGTCGTCCCGTTTGGCAGGGCGTACTCAGTTCCGGGGTGAAACAGGGTCTGGTTTTTTTCTGTTTTTGGATCGCGGTGTGCGATCACCACAGGACGCGATGCCCCGAGCGGTTTGTCCGGGCACCGAGAGGGTCATACAGGCTTCACAACGTAATTTACGAAATTGAAAATGGGGCAGCGAGGAGAAAGATATGAGTACCTGAACAGGGCCCGAGAAACCGAGATTTTTCGTGTCCGTGTCGTGTCCGACACGCCGACACGGGGATTCGGGAATTAGGGTTAGGGTTTTGTGGCCGTAGACGGCGGGGGCCGGCCAGAGGCGCACCGGGGAGGGCTGGGGACGGCTCGCCGGGGCGAGGCGGAGGTGCTGGCGGCGGAGGCGGCGCCGGAGTCCGGGCGGAGGCGGCTGGCTGCTCGTTGCTGCTGCTGGAGGAGGCGGCGTCGGGGTCCCTGGCCGGAGCAGCGGAGGAGGAAGGAGAGGGGAAGGGGAGCAGCTGCGGCGGCGTCGGCGGAGCGGCACGGCGGCGGCGCTAGGGTGGCGGTGAGCGGCTGTGGCGAGGTGGAGTTCTGGGGGAGGGATGGCCGGAGTCGAGGGTTTGGGGGCCATTTATAGGGCGGAGGGGAGGTCTGGGCGGCCGGAGATGGCGGAGGACGTGGCGTCGAGGCCGGGCGGAGCGGAAGAGGGGGTCGTGGGGGTCTGGCCGCCGGAGGCGGCGGCAAACGCGGCGCCGGAGCGGAGGACCCGATCGTGGGGAGGGGGTGAGGTCTCCGGGTCGGGTAGGCGGTGCGGGTCGGGTTCGGGCAGACCCGACCCGACCCGATAGGGTTGATGGGCCGCGGGCTGGGCCGTGGGCCGGGCTGGGCTCAGGGCTGGGTTTAAATATATATAAATAAAATAATAATAATAATAATATATAAATAAATAAATAATTAATAATTGTTTTCAGGGGGTTTAAATTAGGTCCGAGGTCCGATAAATTCCAGAAAAATTACCCTAAGTCCAGTTTTCTATTTTACACTCAAAAATATTATTTTTATAATATTTTAGTATTATTTATTAACAAATAAAAATCATTTAATAATTAAAAACCCTGATTTTAATTACAGAAAATTCCCAGAAAATTTCAGAAAATTACGAAAAATCTAATTTTAATATTTTTGAAAAAATCAAGGGCTTACAATCTACCCAACTTATAAAAATTTCGTCCTCGAAATTTAAAATTAAGCCATACTCTATTAATCCTTCATGTACCTCAAATCGCAATCTCTTTGCGATAATTTAAATCCTAATTATGTCCACTGCAATCACTTCAGGGTTAAGACGACTACCTGTTCCAATCAAAATTTAACCTATGGTTATTACTTCTTACTTCCTCAAATTTCCCACAGGCAGATTTTAGATTAAGTCCATATAGCATTTTCAAGATTTGCACATGACTTTGCCTCTAATTATCATAAATTCCTCCAGAAGTGATTCGAGTCCAACAGTATTCCTATTCACAATTGTATGTTATAACTCTTCAAATTCTATTCACATCCTCAATGTTCTAACTAGGTAGTCCAACCCTCAAGTTTTAATTCTTAAATCAAATTGAAAAAATAATTTAAATGTAGTTCACCGATGTTCAAGTCTGAAATTCTATAATTCTATCCTCTAAATTCAAATTGATGATTTTACTTTCATTATTCAAAATTTAAATCATGTATCCAAGATACAACTTATTGGGTCCTCGATATCAATTCATTAATCATTTTAGTCACTCCTCTAAATTTTTAAAATTATAATGGCTTGCTTCTTCCAATCTAACCTTACTCGGTCACGATCCAAAGGACATTCCTCTCGAGTTGACAAATGCATTGCTACCCAACTTAGAGTTTACCCATTCATCACAAAAGACTATATACCTTAAGAAAATATTCCTTAATATATTTACCTACGTCATTCAATCCTCGAACTTCAACGCCGATCATGTCACATATGATATGTCCTCAATTACGAAAGTTTAATCCTCAAGTATGTGATCGGCCTATGTGGCATATCTAGTACTATCTATGTACTAACTTATACCAGGCACGAGGTTTCGTCTTTCCGAAATAAGGGAAGACGAAGATCAATAATAAAGAGTTCAAGGGTGGGGTGATAGAAAAGAAATATCGGGGTCAAGGCATTTTAAAGTAGTCAGGTGGGAATTGTCAAGCGATTGTGGATTGAATCCTATCTTGAAAATTCCTATTCACATGCTCGTATTAATACAGTTATGTAATTGATACGATATGTTCAGAATGTCTAGGGCAAGTATACTAGTCAACTATATCTCAATCCACGTAAAGTATTAATTCAAAGGGCGAATCAAGCGCACTATGGTTGATCATACCGTAATACACTGATTCTGAAATGTATCATTGTGGGCCTCCCCAATAATACACTTGTCATGAACAAGCTCGATAAAGAGTAAGCTTACAAAACTAGGCTATAGACTAGCAGCATAAATCAAGTACGGCAAAATTTAGTGCGCTAGATGATGATGAAAGGAAGTACAAATCATTGAAGTTCACACAATAAGCAAAATAACAGAAGACTCTACAATCTCTACAGTTATTAAATATAAAAGCATACCAGGTTATTAGTAAGTTTAAAGTTACTAGTTTGGGGCTGAGGTCACGAACCAGTAGGCACAAGCTAAAACAATACTAGAAAATGGTATCTACGAATCACTTACGCGCATTAGTTACTCTAAGAGTCTGCACGTTCTCCACGGTCATCGCGTAAGCTTGTCCGTGTTCTTGAGGTGGTGCCCTCTGCTGCGCTGCTGGGGCCTGGCCTGAACTGGAACTGTTGTGCAGTTGTGCGTCTTTGAGCAGCAGGACAGTCCTTCATTTGATGTGCTGCTGATCCACAATATAGACAGGCACCTAGTCTCTTTCTACAATCCTGCCAAATGTGACCTTGTTTTCGACAATAGCCACAAGTGGGAGCTTGTTGGTGCTGTCCTTGAGTTGGATTCATTTGTGGTCGCTTTGCAGCTTTTTCCTGTTGTGCTTGGTCTGGTGCTGACGCATACGACCGCTTCCGGCTGGACTCGATCCTTGTGGTGCACTCCACAGGTCGCGCTGCAGTAAGAACGTCCTCGTCGAAGGTAATTGCATTTGAACTGCTTGGCTTCCGTGACTCCGAGCTAATTCTGTCGATGAAGTTCTCCGCTTGGTTTTGCTGAGTTTCTTGTTGAACCTTCTGATAGGCTTGCATCATTATGTAGAACATGCGGAACATCTGCTGTTCGTCCATAGGCGGTCCCGGTGGGAAGGAAGGCATCGGTGGAATAGGCTGCGTCGAGGGTGGAACACCATCTTGATGGATTATTGAGGCAGGCTGACTTGCTTGACTGCCTTGTGATGATTGGCCTTCACCGACTGGTATCACATCGTCTTCTTGGGTAACCACAACGGTTTGTGGTATTTCTGCATGAGCCTCGTTGCTGGCTTGTGGGTCCATTTCCCTGTATCCAAAATAACCAATAAGAGGCGCACAGGAATCAAGGCAAGATGCAAGTTCATATTAGTTCGAATACGATACAGATATCAAAACGATTCAAGCAAGTGGATGAGATCCTATAAACTTATCCTAGCTTTATTGCAGGCCTGTTCGGTCCCTGAGTTAAAACCGAACAATTTAGTCGTTAGACCTGCATGGGCCACCATAAAAACGTGTCACGACCCGCACCCGGTTATTCGGGCACGAGTGCGTGGGCACGTCCAGCCTACGCCGCAGTGTCGGCGGTAGTACGCTGTCTAGGTCATTTCTGGGGTCAATAAGTATCTATCTCATCCACAATAATGAACATGTAAGAATAATCACAGGAAATAGGAATGCTAAGATTTCATAACATTTAATCTGTGACAACCAAATCCACAGTTAATACAAGCCAGAAGATAAATCGGGGACAAACCCGAGTATATGCTGAAAGGAAATAAATAAGCAGCTACTGCTAACTACTCTGCAGAAGTAGCCTCCTGGGTGGGAACTGGCTCCTCATATGGGTCACCTGCTAACTCATAGTGGCATAATAGGTAGGGGCAAGGTCCTCATCATCGCCTAAAACAACGGATCCAGTCAGAAAAGGAGCAAAGTACACAATGCACAACAAGATTAGACTAAATATTTATGACAATTAACTTGAGTATCATATTGAGAAAGTTGCATAGAAGAACATCAATATCTCAGAGTTAATGCTATAAACAGGAATATGAGAAAGCAGGAATAAATGAGACAGGAAAAGAAACTACAACAGTCAGCAAGAACTATAACAAGACCAGGAGCTATCTGTGTGAACTTGTGTTTATTTTAGAATACAGAGTTGGCATGTAGGGGTTTATAAGGCTAATCCGGCCATCATAAACGGCTATTAAACATGAATAATCGAGATTCGGCCGAGGGTACAGTCGCGCACCAACAGCTATTAAACATGGTAGAGGAAAAGGTAAACTACATGCCTTCTAGTATTCTTCCACCCGACATGAAAAGCAAGACATGAAATACAGTATCCAAGACATGAAATCCAGTGTTCTATACTATGTGTAATCATCAAGGGTACTAGTAGAGCAGGAAATTAATTATCATAATATAAAGATTTAAACTTGAAGTGCAGGTACTTGCCTGTTGTTTGGATCCAGTTAATTGTACTCGGGGAAATTTTCCAGAGATGAGCCCAGATGCTGAAATAAACATTACCATCATGCTCAGAAGATGCCAAATAGCTAGAAACGCCTGTCCTTGGGTCCAATTTGGAAACAAGGACAAAAACGACAGTTTCGGGTCAAAACGGGGTCCGCCGGTGGGCCCGCTTTGCACCAAAAAACGTGTCTGGGTCAACGGTCTCCAAAATTACCAAACTTAGTGTCAACAGGTCAGGAACGATGATACGAACCCAACGGAACTTCCAGAATTGGATTCCGATGAGCCGATCACAAAATCGCCCGTCGAGCGGGGCCTATAGGGCCCACGACACGCGATTTCGTCAACGTTCTCAGAATCGAACCAAACTTGACCCACAGGACCAGCGTATCGCTACGAGTCCGATGGCGCAAGTTTCATCTCGATCCGACGAGTGTACAAGAAGTTAGGGCAAATTGTAGAAAAGTCGGATATGGGGCGATGTCCGCGGATACGCGTTGATTTCGGTGTGCACGCACACCCGAATCAGCTTCCGCGAATTCTCACACGTCCGTATCGACGGTGCGCACGTATCTGTGAAGACCGCACGCGACCAAGTCGTCCCGTTTGGCGGGGCGTGCTCAGTTCCGGGGTGAAACAAGGTCTGGTTTTTTTCTGTTTTTGGATCGCGGTGTGCGATCACCACAGGACGCGATGCCCCGAGCGGTTTATCCGGGCACCGAGAGGGTCATACAGGCTTCGCAACGTAATTTACGAAATTGAAAACGGGGGTAGCGAGGAGAAAGATATGAGTACCTGAACAGGGCCCGAGAAACCGAGATTTTTCGTGTCCGTGTCGTGTCCGACACGCCGACACGGGGATTCTGGAATTAGGGTTAGGGTTAGGGTTTGCGGCCGTAGACGGCGGGGGCCGGCCGGAGGCGCGCCGGGGAGGGCTGGGGACGGCTCGCCGGGGCGAGGTGGAGGTGCTGGCGGCGGAGGCGGCGCCGGAGTCCGGGCGGAGGCGGCTGGCTGCTCGTTGCTGCTGCTGGAGGAGGCGGCATCGGGGTCCCTGGCCGGAGCAGCGGAGGAGGAAGGAGAGGGGAAGGGGAGCAGCTGCGGTGGCGTCGGCGGAGCGGCACGGCGGCGGCGCTAGGGTGGCGGTGAGCGGCGGTGGCGAGGTGGAGTTCTGGGGGAGGGATGGCCGGAGTCGAGGGTTTGGGGGCCATTTATAGGGCGGAGGGGGAGGTCTGGGCGGCCGAAGATGGCGGAGGACGTGGCGTCGAGGCCGGGCGGAGCGGAAGAGGGGGTCGTGGGGGTCTGGCCGCCGGAGGCGGCGGCAAACGCGGCGCCGGAGCGGAGGACCCGATCGTGGGGAGGGGGTGAGGTCTCCGGGTCGGGTAGGCGGTGCGGGTCGGGTTCGGGCAGACCCGACCCGACCCGATAGGGTTGATGGGCCGCGGGCTGGGCCGCGGGCCGGGCTGGGCTTAGGGCTGGGTTTAAATATATATAAATAAAATAATAATAATAATAATAATAATAATAATAATAATAATATATAAATAAATAATTAATTAATAATTGTTTTCAGGGGGTTTAAATTAGGTCCGAGGCCCGATAAATTCCAGAAAAATTACCCTAAGTCCAGTTTTCTATTTTACACTCAAAAATATTATTTTTATAATATTTTAGTATTATTTATTAACAAATAAAAATTATTTAATAATTAAAAATCCTGATTTTAATTACAGAAATTTTCCAGAAAATTCCAGAAAATTGCGAAAAATCCAATTTTAATATTTTTGAAAAAATCAAGGGCTTACATCTGGTGAGCCTATGATTAGGCCCTCTGAGCCTCCATCATCTTGCAAAATAATGAGAACATTTGAGTCGCATCTGCCGGTACGGGAGGTAGAGGTGAAAGTCCTTCAGACACATAGGAGAAGTGACTAATGCAGGCTCTCGGAAAGTCACAGATCCCTCAGAAGTTGCTCCATTGTGCTGTAATCGAGTCTTAGGCGGCATCCTGAAGCAAAACAAAAGAAAAGAATCAATATGGCACAAGCTAGAATGTGTTCAAAGAAGTAAATCTCAATTATCAAATATCAAGGAAGAATAGTGGAAATGAGCAATAGAGTTTTTCTTAGTTGTGATTGAGTATTCCCAGCCTATAGCCTATATCATATATCTTGAAACAGGCTCGTAATAGCACTCAAATCTGAGCACCACTGCGAATCGCACAAATTGTGACCTAGAAGACCTGCATAGGCCACCACTAAAAATGTGTCATGACCCATACCTGATGTAGGGGCACGAGTACGTGAACGACGTCCAGCCTACGCCGCAACCTCGATGGTAGAACGCTATTTGGATAAACTATACTATCTAACAATAATGATCATTAAGATATATAATGTCATTAATAAAATATGAATACTCAATCAGAGAACTATGAGATGGAACAACGCACAAATATGATATAAATAACTAAAGATTCAAATACAACTCATAAGACATAAGATAATATCAAATGATTCTCAAAAAATAAAAAAGTACTAACTATCAATAGTTGGAGACAAATCCAGTATAAAATAACCTATCTACTGAGCTATAGGTAAAGTATCGTCTGTCTCAACCGGGATGAGTCCCTCCTGAGCCACAGTCTCTAGCTCTAAGCCAACTATGTCCCGAGGCCCATAGTGAGTGGGACACCACTCCTCAGTGTCATCTGAGAAAATATATCCAATCAGGATTGGAGCAAAGTACATCTCTCATAGCAGTTCCAATAAATGATAAAAGCTATGTAGCAATAAATAGAGAGCATATACAAGATGAATAGGCATGGCAAAAATATACAGGAATGCGGAAAATGCATACAAGAGGTACGAACATCATATATGGAAATAAGAAGATACAACTATCTAAGTGAGTAAGTACTAGTGACAATATATGATCAGCTTGGGTACTGCTCAAGAACCACGGGACTGATTAATCATACGTGCGGTGTATGAGTAACATTATACAAGAAAAACAAGAACTGCGGGGTATGGTCACATATCTACACTAAATACTCTCCGCTCTCGACTGGTATAATGGATCCAACCCTGACACGCTATGACACGGGATTCCCTAAAAAGGGAGCTAATTTTCTCATGAATCAGTGTCCATACATGTACAAGAACAATGGGCTCACACAAGAAATACCAGGAAATACCAGGAATAATATCTCATAACGGGATCTGGGAATACCAATATGTGTACCCAAGTGCCAGAAAATCAAGGATATCTACACTAAATATAAGAAACATAGAGGATATCATAAACGAGAAACTATCAGAGAATGTACTCGTCTAAAATTCGATGAACAGTATCAAAGATTTCTGGAATGGTACCTCGGAGATCTAAATATGAAATATTATATCAATACAAGATTTTGGAATAAAAATAAGTTAAACTAGTCAAAATCTAGGTATTAAAGTTATTTTTAAGTCAAAATAGTCAACACTAGGTCAACACTAGGTCAACAATAGGTCAAACTAGCTATTTCTAGGTTGTATGAGTCCATCTTTAGGTTATTGGGTCCATATGCTACTTATCTAGGCTATACTAGCTATATTAGGATACTAGAATATCAACAGTATTCTGTATCATAAGTTACGTAAAATAGTATATAAGAAAATCCCATATAATATGCAAGTATAATATATTAGTATCCCCTAGCTAAACTAACACCAAATGGATACCTTGGCTTTGAGCCAACACGGTATCACACTAGCTACACCCTCTCTTGACACCAAATACCCAATATCTTATCATTACCTTGAGTATCATAAGGTAATACTAGAACCAATATTAACTAAAACTAACACTTATGCTAACTAGTGTATATATATATATATATATATATATATATATATATATATATATACTAACTCATAACTAACTAACATGCACATCTAATATAACATAACTTAACTTATTTATACCACTACACCTATCCACAAGTATCAACTGATACTCAAGATATAATACACTATCCTACCTTAATACTAACTGATACACAATACACTACACACTGTTAATAACAACTGAAACCAAAAGGGACTACACATAAGCAGTGAGTAGCAGTCAGTTGCTATGGCTACTACTTCACTTCCACACCTACATAGCTCCCCCAAAACCTTGTTGCCTTCACTGTGACTGAACACATCCCAGGCACTCTCCCAAGTGTCCCCGCCATTCCTAATGAGTAGAACCCAGAACCCTATATTCTTACCAGTATCACTTAAAACTGACACTATTGACTGCACCACTGTCCATGCTTGATCTGGGTCCCTACAACCTGTGTGAAGTGCATGAATCCCCCTCATCTTGCACACAGCAATTCCCCACTGCATTCTACCTGCACAACTAACACTATAATCTAATACACTAACACCAAACCACTGACACACACTAATGTATCTACACTATACATCCTAACCTACTGGTACCCGTTCCTGCATTCTCCTTACCAACCCGAGCATGCACCAATGTGCATTATTGCCTCCCCTTTGAACTGTCTGTACCTCACCTGAGCACAGACACAGCATTGTACAAGATGCACTGCTCTGACTCCCCTTTCCGACTCACACTCATAGTCCGTCACAGTTCTTGCAGTGCCCAACTACTCAATTATTAATAGCACACAACAGTGTGTGCATCTCTGTGTTATGGGTTCCTCTTGAAGGCTAACTTGCCCTAGGCTCTAAGCTCTAACTAAACCGCACTTCCAGGTATACAAGAGTATACACAGTCCATATTATCACCCACCAACAGAAGCATACAACTGCCTCACTGCTAGCACAACACAACACGCACTATACTCTAAGATATGTACATATATATACTAAAGATAAATTAGTCAAATAATATTCATAAGACATATACTAAGTAATATATATACACAACAAAATTAATATATCAAATTAGTATCTAAGAGTATATTTGAGTACACCCAAACACCATGGCAATTCATCAAACACGAGGAGTGCATCACCCCCGTATCACACTAGATCTATGATACGCTTGTGATACGGCCCCAACACAAAACCAAATGCATCCCTAATCATGTGAGCAAGTCTAGAATCATAATTATTAATAATATAAAGTGCTAGCTACTCATCTACATGTTCGTGTCATAATATGACATGTGCAACCTCCCATGTCAAAGGAAAAAACCATAAATCTTCTTGTATCACTAAATTGCCATGATACAGCCTACTCGTATCCAATTATGGATACAACACTAGTCTCACACAACCAAACATATGTAATTTGGTCCACTAGATCCATTGACAAACACATGGTTCACCAATCTCGGATTTCCCCCAAATTGGACACAAAATACACCATAACATTCACAATAGGGGTCCCTAGGAGTCAATTCTACTTTATATAGGTAGCCCTAACACATGGAAGGGTTCCTAATAACTAAACTACATATTTAGAGTCTAATTAGAAGGTAAATTATGAATTGTACCTATTGGAAGATGGATTCACGATACAAGTCTCCAATTGGATGCAAAGAGCCCTCAACTTGTACAATATCCTTCTCCTTCTAGATTCTTGCCTTATCCTTCCTTCTAGAGCTTCTAATGGTGAAGAATAACAGTAATTGGAAGTGATTTGGTAAAAAATTGGTGGAGAGATGGGTTGAATTGGGGAAGAACACCAAATGGAATGAAATAAGTTGAAATAAAGTGAGGAGAGAGAATCTCCCCCCCCCCCTCAAAAGGCCGGCCACTTGCCCCCTCCCCAAGCAATGGTACAAAGACCCAAATACACCTATTGGGTTTTCATGAAAAAAAATGATTAAGGAAGGAAGGTTCTAATCATAATGGTTTGATTAATTAAATCACTAACTTAAGGAATTGGGCTAGTTATTGGGCTTAAATCTAACTAAAATAAATGTTGGTCCATGAGTCAGTTCTAATCGAGTTAGGTCCACTAACACAAGTCTAAATTATAATGCAACATCTAACAATAAATAAATAATTCTATAAGTAAATATACAATATGCACAATAATTAATTAATTAATTATGAAATGACCAAAATATTATTTCCTAGAAAATGTGATAGTTACAGATACCATGGAATATCTATTATTGTTTAATCTATTGGGCAATCGAGTGTGAGATTTGCCTAATATATCACGCGTTATGAGTTACAAGAATATTCACTAGTGATAACTCGTGAATTACTCATACCCATAGCTCGTCATTTTATGACGATTCTTGAGTGTCCACAACTTGAGAATTAAAAATGAATTGATAAGATAATTGACTAGTAAACTCATATAGATCAGTGGAAGGGGAGGATACTTCGCGCTACCAGTGACTCATGTCGCTATGGGCTCCCAAAGTGGCATGTACAACCCCAATTGGCGGGGGTCCATGACCACTATTGTTAGAGTATTGATGGCACTACTTAGCATTTATATTTCGAGTCATAAGTTATGCTAGCTTTATGTTTTAAGATATTCTTCAGTAGGAATATGTTTAAGGGTTGTAGTTTTGATTTGGTTTGGTATAAGGGTTGTGGTTCCAATTTTGAGTAGTTCCTAAGCTCCCTTGTCGCTCATCGGCTTATCTTTCTCTATAGCTATATTGTTCAGCCTTTATTTGTAGTCTTCTTTAATCTTGAGATGAGTTTATTGGTATCGTACAAGTCTCAATTCATATTTATTTATTATCATTATTGTTTTATTATGGGTTTTGTTGTTCACCTCGCGATTCCTTGTGGTACTTGTTATTTGGGGTTTTGATCCCACTGGTTTTGCATGACCAGGTTCAATATTTGAGCACAAGGATCTACCATCTTCTTCTCCGGATGGATCGCACTCAGAGAACCGCGACACAGACTCGCGAGTGGGTTACTTTTATTTTCTACCTCCTTTTGTACTTTTATTTTGTGGTATTTAACCGCGGTCTTATGTTAGCCATTGTTTCTGGGTTTTGTTCGCTCCGTCTTTAGATGATGTGGATGTATATTCTGGAATAGCTGCTAGTTGTATATTTACGTACCTTTTGTTTATTCAGCTGATGTATCTTTGACATATTAGCTCTCTAGATTATGTATGTATTTGTGTTTGGGATGCCTTACTTATCACATATGTGATTTACTCGTATTACTTATTATTGTTGGATTGAGATACTAGAATTTGTCGTCTTAGGACTGACGTCATAGCATGTTAGAGTCCTCCCACTTGTCTTTCAGACAGATGTGACCGTATCTCGGGATACCTTTGTACTCTGGTATACGTAGCTAGCTTTGTATGCCCCTGCTCTCTAGTATTCTGGTTCTAAGGCATGACAAATACAAATCAAGGATTAGAAATAATGATATAATTGTTACAAGTTCGTCCATATATTAATATATTAGGTTTACAACACATTTGTCATTAGTATATAGTCTATCTACATGAAAGTCATTGGCGATCTCTGCACCAGAAGGGACTATCAATGGTATTGTGGTACGTCCTTTCAGAGTAGGTAGCTAGCCTCAGTAAAGGTCCTACAATATCTTATGCATGACTGCACGCTTCTACATAATTTTTTCATAGGTCTACACGGCACCAGTGTCCTGATACCATTCGAGGAAAGCCAAACATTGTGCCAAGTTGTCCATAGCATGCAAATGTGTATGCCCTGTAGCTAGAAACATAGTATGCATAGTAATAAAATTTTAAAGTAAACACATTACAATATCTAATTTTACCACAGTTCATTCTCGCGATATCTCAATTCACAGTCAATATTATTATGATTGGCGACCCATTGATCCCAAATTATTTCGTCTATTCAATGTACATCCCAACAATTCCGTGATATCAAACCGCATCCAATAATTCCGTTGTACCAAACCACATCTATACCGTTTTACAGAAAAAGCTCTTACTTTATTAATCTCGGGCATAGATACACTTAAAAGTTACAGTTTAATATTCTATTTCTTAGCAATTACAATGTATATTATAAAACCCCTATTTCTAAAAATCGTATTTATTATTTTTTTATTAATTATTAATTTAATTGTAGTAATTATGTGCTAATTGGGAGAAATAGATTTTTAATAATTTTTATTTTAGGTGTTCGGGCACTTAGAAGATTTATGGAACCATCAGGAATTTTTTAGAATTTATTTCATGTAGGAGACCCTTGAGCAGTTGCTAGCTTAACGGTGTGCATTATTATAATCTAGAATTTTTTTCTACGAGTATATATATATATATATATATATATATATATATATATATATATATATATATATATTTAATTGGAAAAAGAATACTAAAAAGAAAAGAAAAGAAAAGGAAAGGAAAAGAAAATAATAATAATAATTAATAACTAACTTAAGCAAAACTTAGCAAACCATTCCCAACCACCTTTCCTTAGATTCCCACGCAAGCAGCCAGCGCCCACTTCCTTCTTGTGAGCAGCGCCCCCCTTTAGCAAAAAAAAATCTAAGTAGCAACAGCAACTAAAAACCAAACCCCCGCTGGTATTAACCAACCCGAAACCAATTTCCTTCTCTCTATTTTCATATATATATATATATATATATATATATATATATATATATATATATATATATATATATATATAATTTTATTTTTCTAAACCCTAACCTAAAACATTCAGACTCTCCCTATTCCTATCTAGACCTAGAGAGCGCCGCCACCGCAGCCGGAGAACCCCTCCAGGCCGTCCAAACCAATCCCGACGACCGCGACCTCGCGCACTGCAGATTCCCACAGCGAGGTACCTGTGTTCTGGAGTTATTTTCCGTCGACTCGCTCAACCAAACGCCACCCCGTCTTCACCGGTATGCTAACCCCTTAACCCTCTTCCATATCTGAGTATTAGTAGACCTCGAATAAGCGCAACCCTAGGCGAAAACAGCGCCAAAGTTGGCGAAAACAGACCGAATTCTGGGATCGCAGAAAACTGCGGTGACCACCCATGTTTCAGAGTTCGTATCTCCCACCACAGAGATCCGAATTCGATGATTCTTTTTGGTATGCGTAGACCACTTAACCTAGTTTAATTTTTGTTTAATAACCCTAGATTATTAACTGCTGTAGATAGAATTAAATTCGTTGGAAAACCCTGCGAAACCACTTTTCCTAGATTTTCAAAAGTTATGAAACGGAGCGCGCCTCGCCAAACGGGACCGCCCCGCCGTGTACCAAGTATACCGAACGGTGCACACAGCGTAACCGGACACGTAAAAATTTACGAAGACTGATTCGGACACGTGTGTGCACCGGAATCAGCCCGTATCCGCGGACACACCCCGCGTCGCAACTTTTGTTAAAGTCGCGCGTATTTTGTGCACGCTCGTCAGATTACGACGAAACTTGTGCCACTGGACTCGTGGTAACGCGCTGGTCCTGTGACCCAATTTTCACGCAATTCTGAGATAGTTGACCAAGTCGCCAATTGGCGGGCCCCACGGTTGACTTTTTGGGCAAAATTGTGTTCGGCCCATCGGAATCCATATTTGGACATACCGTTGGGTTCATATTGACATTTAGAGTTGTTTGACCTATAATTTATTCTATTTAGAGACTGTTACCCTTGGCACATTTTTTGGTGCAAAGTAGGCCACACGTGGACCCCACTTTTATCCGAAATTATCATTTTGCCCCTGTGTCCAAATTGGACGAAAGGGAAGTACTTTTTAGCTATTTTGCTTATTCTGGGAACGTTGGTAATGTTTATTTCAGCATACGGAGACGTTCATTCTGAGGTCGTAGCTTCTGACAATTGGTGTTGACATCGGGACATTATATTTTGCAGCTTTCTTGCCAGGCAAGATACCTTGTCAAATTGCTTACAGTATTTTGCATGCTTAGTATATTTCTGTATATTTATTGTATTTCTGTATATTCCTTGCATGTATAGTTTTCTTTCAGTCATTACTATATATTAGATATGTTGACACACACTTGACACTTAGTATCATAGAGGACAATCATTAGGCGTATGCACTTTTAACCACTCTGGTAAACCGTAGTATATAGTTCGCACTACGGGCGTGTGTCGTGCTGGTCCCTACCCCCGCGGTATATCGATTTCTGGAGTCTCGCTGGTCGCTACCCCCGCGGTATGTCGATTTCTGATGTCCATTGACGTGTGTGTGAGTTGTAAGGTAGATCGAGTAGCCTACCCTTACCCATACGTCGAAAAATTATCCTTATTTGAATTCATATAGATTGTCTTGTACAGCGTACTTATTTATTTTCAAACATTATTCATGTTTACTGTATTCAAATTGGCTTGTCTCTATGTATCTTGTTATGTCCCTCTGAGGACCTGGTCCCTTGCCAGGTATAGACCACCAGGAGTATCCGCAGGAGTACGGGCCTGGACCTGACGCATTCCTTTCTGCCGAGGAGGTCTTACCTTCTGAGCATCTTTGATTACATCTAGAGATGGATTCTTCTTAGCTGACACTTCTGTCTTCACATTATTTTGTATTGGATATTTTATACTCCTCTCTCATTTTAGTTTTGGATATAGTCTTTTGGTAGTGGATTTGTCTCCACCCGACTAATATTTGAATATTTCAAACTCCTTATTCTAGTTTAGTATTTCTTTTCTATGACTTGTAGTGTGGATGAGATTAGCATATCTGTGACTTATGATATTATATATACCACATGTGAGTTATATTCATTCTACAGCGCACGTGTGTATTATGGTATCCATATATTGGAGTTGCCATATACATACGGCTAGCATGCTTACGTGTTCCTAGTCCTACGTATTTTGGGACTGGGGCGTGACATATTTTTGTGGTGGCCCATGCAGGTCGAGTTAGCCGTTTCGGTTACGTAACTGTACCGAGCGGGCCTGCACCTAGGATTAGAATTTTAGATCTCATCCACACTTGACTATAACCTACCTTCCTTCCAACATGTCCTACTTAAGTGCTTGCATCCTGCTTGATTCATGTACTCTTCTTAATCCTTCGTCCATCTCTTGCAGAGAGATAAATTTGCATAACGGGCATGCCGCCACCGGGGACAACACGTCTCCAGGGGACGACGACCAATCACCCGGAGTGACCTCAACGACACCTCTTCTTCCCGGACCGGATGGACTGACTAACAATCATATTCTATCAACTCCTTCCACGATACCTAATGGGACTTTTCCAGCTCTACTAGCACCACAGGATGGCCAGACACAGCTGTTTCAACTCTTTCAGATAATAATACAGGAACAGAGGCAGCAAGCAGTAGAGCAGAGGCTAGAATTTCTGGCAGCACTTGAGAGAATGGCTGCGCTAGCCCCTGCACCAACCCAGGCACTAGTTTCAGTACCACGAGCTCGGGTTGGTTCAGTCAAGGACTTTGTGCAGATGGGCCCTAAGCCATATAAGGGCAATGAGAGTCCAGAGGAGACCACGAACTGGATTGCCAATACCAAGAAGTTGTTAGAGGCCTCACAATTACCTTCTGACCTATGGATGATAGGAGTAAGGACTCAGTTAGAAGGCAACGCGCATCACTGGTGGGAATCAATGGAGCGCCAGTTGGGTACGTTTCAAACTTGGGAACAATTCTTGGAGTGCTTTGAGAGGAAGTACTTTCCGGACAATGTAAGGGACGCGTTGTATGATCAGTTCCTCCATCTAGAGCAAGGGAACAAGACGGTTGATGAGTATGACGCAGAGTTTAGCCGCCTCAGTAAGTATGGCACAGTTCTAATACCTAATGACTTGTAGAAGGCTAAGAGGTTTCACCATGGGCTGACTCAGGAGCTCCAGAACTACACTAGCTCCCAGTCCCGGATCTCTTATGCCGAGTTATTGACAGAGGCCAGGATCTAGGAGGCCATCAGCAAGGAAAACAGAATTCAACAGAGAAGTCACCAAGGACCAATAAGGATACAGCAAGGAGGACCCATTCGACACCCTTTGACACACCAGCAACCAGATAGTGTCGTACCATATCCAGCCAAGGGGCATCGTACTTGTAACTTTTGTGGTATACCAGGTCATATTCATAGAGATTGTCGTCGTCGATTGGGACTGTGCATGGTATGTGGATCAAGTCACCATCAAGTCCGAGAATGTCCTCAGCAGAACCAGGGGTCTATGACATTATAATTAAGAACACCGCATACACCCTCAAGTATAGAAGACCAAAGGGACCCACCACTGCTTCTACAGTTTGCACAAATGGAAGGGACTAGACCCCAGTTGAACAATCAAGGACAAGGCCAAGCGCTCATTATGACAAATATGGGAGAGCAGACACAGGAAGCCGTAGATACAGGTACGACCTTTTAGTTATAATTGTCTTTGCATACTTATAACACCATTGTGACACAAAATCTTAGATGTAGAATTATATATATGGTAGTTTAGCAGTTATGAGGATATATTTCTATTTTACCCAGATGGCATACACGCGATGCTAATGGATGACGTGAGTAGCAGTTGTAGTACTCTTCCCCTATCCTTATCTCACCCTCTTGGGTGACTCATCTCCTCCTTTTATATTCATTCCTTATCTTGTGCGTAACTCTTCCTACCATAGTTGTATCTTTCGTGCCATTATGAATTGTTTGATATCAACCTCACCCCTATTTTGTTAGTTAAACATAAATGTGTTAGTAATGCTTGATAACTAAGGATGAGTTCTTAATATGTATATGCACTATAGCAATATCTGTATTCTTTATTAGTTTAATCCTTAAGTAGCACCATGTAGCCTAGTAGAAATTGTTAGATCATTTGAGCTAGATCATACCCCTAATAGTTAGTCAGGACCTTAAGTGTTTCCCTAAAAACCTAGACTATGCCTATGAAAGAGTTGAAGGCACTTGTTACGAACTGATGACTATGACAAATCGCTGGCGAGGTAGCGACAGTTACAGACAGACGATTATGGTAGAGTAGTCGAATTACTTGCAGCCATACTGGCTAGGTGGCGTGGCAGTATTAGACTATGATACTTGACGGTTATGGAAAAAAGTCATAGTTATGAGATTCTAGACAAGTATTCCAAGATTCTCGACCCAATAAATGTATTTGCCTTACAAACCTAGACAATAGCTTCAAAGAATGTGACTACTAGTAGAATTCTTGTAAGTTGGGTAGTGTAGACGAGTTAGTGGATGATAGAATAGTGTATGGACAATAGATGAGGGAATGTTATAATGGCAGACCATGAGTTTTAGGAGTCCTCCTAGATACCAATGTAGTGTAATAGCTATAGCTATCATTATGAATATGGGTTAGTGTCAATTTCGAGGACAAAATTTTGGTAAGTTGGATAGAATATAAAACCCATATTTCTAAAAATCGTATTTATTATTTTTTATTAATTATTAATTTAATTATAGTAATTATGTGCTAATTGGGAGAAATAGATTTTTAATAATTTTTATTTTATGTGTTCGGGCACTTAGAAGATTTATGGAACCATCAGGAATTTTTCGGAATTTATTTCATGTAGGAGACCCCTTGAGCAGTTGCTAGCTTAACGGTGTGCATTATTATAATCTAGAATTTTTTCTACGAGTATATATATATATATATATATATATATATATATATATATATATATATATTTAATTAGAAAAAGAATACTAAAAAGAAAAGAAAAGAAAAGAAAAGGAAAGGAAAAGAAAATAATAATAATAATTAATAACTAACTTAAGCAAAACTTAGCAAACCATTCCCAACCACCTTTCCTTAGATTCCCACGCAAGCAGCCAGCGCCCACTTCCTTCTTGTGAGCAGCGCCCCCCTTTAGCAAAAAAAAATCTAAGTAGCAACAGCAACTAAGAACCAAACCCCCGCTGGTATTAACCAACCCAAAACCAATTTCCTTCTCTCCCTTTTTATATATATATATATATATATATATATATATATATATATATATATATATATAATTTTATTTCTCTAAACCCTAACCTAAAACATCCAGACTCTCCCTATTCCCATCTAGACCTAGAGAGCACCGCCACCGCAGCCGAAGAACCCCGCCAGGCCGTCCAAACCAATCCCGACGACCGCGACCCCGCGCACTGCAGATTCCCACAGCGAGGTACCTGTATTCCGGAGTTGTTTTCCGTCGACTCGCTCAACCAAACGTCACCCCGTCTTCACCGGTATGCTCACCCCTTAACCCTCTTCCATATCTGAGTATTAGTAGACCTCGAATAACGTGCCACTCTAGGCGAAAACAGCTCCAAAGTTGGCAGAAACAGACCGAATTCTGGGATCGCAGAAAACTGCGGTGACCACCCATATTTCAGAGTTCGTATCTTCCACCACAGAGATCTGAATTCGATAATTATTTTTGGTATGCGTAGAACACTTAATCTAGTTTAATTTCTGTTAAATAATCCTAGATTATTAACTGTTGTAGACAGAATTAAATTCGTTGAAAAAGCCCGCGAAACCACTTTTCCCAGATATTTAAAAGTTGTGAAACGGAGCGCGCCCCGCCAAACGGGACCGCCCTGCCGCGTACCAAGTGTACCGAACGGTGCGCACAGCGTAACCGGACACGTAAAAATTTACGAAGACTGATTCGGACGCGTGTGCGCGCCGGAATCAGCCCGTATCCGCGGATACATCCCGTGTCGCAACTTTTGTGGAAGTTGCGCGCATTTTGTGCACGCTCGTCAGATTGTGACGAAACTTGTGCCACTGGACTCGTGGTAACGCGCTGGTCCTGTGATCCAATTTTTACACAATTCTGAGACAGTTGACCAAGTCGTCAATTGGCGGGCCCCACGGTTGACTTTTTGGGCGAAATTGTGTTCGGCCCATCGGAATTCATATTTGGACATACCGTTGGGTTCGTATTGACATTTAGAGTTGTTTGACCTATAATTTGTCCTATTTAGAGACTGTTACCCTTGGCACATTTTTCGGTGCAAAGTGGGCCATACGTGGACCCCACTTTTACCAAAAATTACTGTTTTGCCCCTGTGTCCAAATTGGACGAAAGGGAAGTACTTTTTAGCTATTTTGCTTATTCTGAGAACGTTGGTGATATTTATTTTAGCATACGGAGACGTTCATTCTGAGACCGTAGCTTCTGACTCTTGGTGTTGACATCGGGATATTACATTTTGCAGCTTTCTTGTCAGGCAAGATACCTTGCCAAATTGCTTACAGTATTTTGCATGCTTAGTATATTTCTGTATATTTATTGCATTTATGTATATTCCTTGCATGTGTAGTTTTCTTTCAGTCATTACTATATATTAGATATGTTGACACACACTTGACACTTAGTATCATAGAGGACAATCATTAGGCGTATGGGCTTTTAACCACTCTGGTAAACTGTAGATATAGTTCGCACTACGGGCGTGTGTCGCGCTGGTCGCTACCCTCGCGGTATATCGATTTCTGGAGTCTCGCTGGTCGCTACCCCCGCGGTATATCAATTTCTGATGTCCATTGAAGTGTGTGTGAGTTGTGAGGTAGACCGAGTAGCCTACCCTTGCCCATACATCGAAAAGTTGTCCTCATTTGCATTCATATAGATTGTCTTGTACAGTGTACTTATTTATTTTCAAACATTATGCATGTTTACTGTATTCAAATTGGCTTGTCTCTATGTATCTTGTTATGTCCCTCTGAGGACCTGGTCCCTTGCCAGGTATAGACGACCAGGAGTATCCGCAGGAGTACGGGCCTGGACTTGACGCATTCCTTTCGGCCGAGGAGGTCTTACCTTCTGAGCATCTTTGATTACATCTAGCGATGGATTCTTCTTAGCTGACACTTCTGTCTTCACATTATTTCATATTGGAGATTTTATACTCCTCTCTCATTTTAGTTTTGGATATAGTCTTTTGGTAGTAGATTTGTCTCCACCCGACTATTATTTGGATATTTCAAACTCCTTATTCTAGTTTAGTATTTCTTTTCTATGACTTGTTGTGTGGATGAGATAGCATATCTGTGACTTGTGACATTATATATACCACATGTGAGTTTATATTCATTCTACAGCGTACGTGTGTATTATGGTATCCATATATTGGAGTTGCCATATACATACGGCTGGCATGCTTACGTGTTCCTAGTCCTACGTATTTTGGGATTGGGGCGTGACATATATGTGGCTTCCTTTTATCTTATACTTCTACTAGGCATCATCAATCTAAGGATATTACAAATAAATAATTCTTTTATCAAGTCTAGAAGAAAAGGAAAGAAGGACCAACACCGCTCACTAAGATGAATTGTCTTTCTTCCTAAATCACGCAGATTTTGAATAATTCCTCAAAGAGATGATTTAATGTGATGTACGATCTTATTAATTGGTATAACCATGTAAGTGAGTCATGTTCGATGAACAATCTAATTTGATCAGATTAAGCAAATCTGCATCATCGTTAAAATCTTGCGATTTCTCGCATAGCTCAAATCCAACCATTCTATTTAAGCCTAACTAACCACCACAATGCCTCCGCAAGGAGTGGGGCATTACACTACATGCATCGATCTGTCGAATTTACTTATAGCCATCTATATGTCAAAAATTGTATACACTATACACATGTTACTTGAACATGCTATCAATATTTTATATTATCCTAGTTTCATGATTGTCACGCCTTGATCCCGAAGGACTGAACATCCTCGCTGAACGTGATGCCATACGAGCCTAAGTTGCTCACGCAAGGAAAGCACCAAAACGGCCATTAAAAATATTAAGCCACAGATTCACACAAATAGTCCCCAAGCAAAAAGTTAAACGAACACAAGATAGGCAATGAAATAATTCTCTTTATTGATATAGAATAGAGGTTACAACGACGCTAGGCCAAATATTATAATCTCTCAATTCCTCTCTCTCGCATACAATGAATCGTGCCCTGAGGCTTACAAATTTGAAACTGAGTACACTGGATGATGATGTTTCTTACATTATGTCTTATATAAGTGCTTTAGTTTCGGTCACAATGCTCCAAGGCTCTAGAGAGAACTCCACGCCTTAGCGCACGAAGGAAGCTCCGTACTGAACGAGCTGCTTCTGCACCCTACACGCAATCTGGTGGGAGTATCAGTATATTGAATGCACTGGTGGGGAGGCTTCTCCCCCACTCAATAAAACCAACACGTTCAATATATTCTCTGCACCAACTTATTTTTTTTTCTAATCTTGTCTTTGGATCAGTTTTATGGCATAATAATTGTAAAGCATACTCGTGTCACAGAGTTTCATGCAATATAAGAGTAACATGGCACAACTTACCCATCTTACCATTCATCCTTCCCTATCCAAAGATACAACAATGTTAACCAAGCAATGAAATGAATCGACAAGTACGCATGTAAACTTGGTGTATTTCGGACGTATCTTTGGAGAAGATGTGTTAAACTCAATATGTGTTGCATGCAGTGCATCTATTACTTTGTGCAAATAACAACCTACACGCGAATTATCGTGCATTCGTTACTTGCCTCAATCAAATGACTCGCACGCAGATTGCCACTAGCGAGCTGACTTAATCTATATAAAAAGGCCACTGGCACCACAAGCCATTATGGACTATAGTCTGAGTAGACGATGATGGTTGCAACGCAGGTAATGAACCCCGCTACAAGCTCCCACCTTACCAGTGCTAGTTTGCTAGCACAGCTATCCTGAGTTTTGCCCGTGATCGGATCGCTCCCAGCGCCCCTGCGCCCGTCCGTAGGAACCATAAACCTTGTGCACAAGTTGTCCGCAACCATGAAAGTCTCTTTCTTCTTTATCTCCTCTGTACTTCTCAAACCATTCTCTGTATCTCAAACTATACTGGGCTTCCCGAGCCATTTATTCTTTCTATGTTTTATTATCATTATGCAGCTCCCGGTACGGGAACTGCCTTGGCAACCCAATGGTCCCGAAAACTTTTTATGTTTTTACTCTGCCTCAGAACGACTATTCGATAATTTTTTGGTTAAAATTGAATGAATCATGTTCCGTGTCGTGCTTCTATACAGTGGCATTATCTACGTAACAAGCATTACATCGATGTAAATGTTAAGTATTATAAAGAGCATGTAAGATAGTCTACTTGAAAACATAATCAATTCTACTTGAACAAATCTAAAGTAGCAGTGCGAAGATCAAATTCCCGTTGCAGGTTTACTTTCCATGTTCTATGCAATGTGATATAAGATGGGATTATTTCCTTAGCTTTGTGGGTTCAACTCTTTTTATTAGCATGCATCAAGTGGTTTTGCCTAGTGAACTAGCATGTATTGTCCATTTATTAAGTGTGAAGGCCAAGCAAAGATATGTTCACCGAAGCCACCCACCGGAAAGAGGACTTGCTTCGACCAAGCGGGACTCCGAGCGAACCGCTGAATATGCCAAGTCCGAACGTCGTTGCACCAATGCTTCCTCTTGCTGAGCTGAGCGTAACGGGTCGTTACAATGATAATTGTTTTTCATATTATCATATATTACCAGAATTTTGATAGGATGTTACTTTATCTTTTTGTATTCATGTTTTATAGTCTCTCATTTTATTTATGACAAATGTATACTATATGGTGTAATTTACATGAACAATATGATTTGCTCCTATCTTGATTGGATAAACGATGGCAAATATAGGTGAGGAGGTCAAGTACCTTACTGAATATAGTCCAAATATGGGGGCATTTGGTACACGAATTTTTTTTTGGGTAAATTTATGGTGGAAAACATATTCCCATGTGGTTTATGTTAAAAAAATTCGGGAATTATGAATACCTGGGTAAATAATTTAGCCACAAAGTATGATAATCATATTCCTTAAGAATATGTGGGTATATTTTTTGAATTAATTGTTATTACCCCCCATTCATAATAGCTACTCCACTACATGCCATTTTTTTTAATTACTCTTACCCCCGTGCTATCATAGCTTGTTAATGGTAATTATACTTAACACCCCCTCCCCCCCCCCTAAAAAAAAATTTGTCTAATTGGGGGGGGGGGGGGGGGGGGGGGGGGAGGGTAACACTAATAAAAAAAGAAATTTTTAGTTACCTCTCACTTTATTTACCCATATTAAGGGTGTACCCCACATTATTTTCATAATGTACAAAATCTCCCACTTTTGATGGAATTGGTCCAGAATTGACGGTCCACCCATTTAACCAAAATAATTTGACGAAAATACCCCTCCTTTATTTTTCTCTTCCTCTTCCCTCTCACCCACTCCTCCCCGCCACCGGCGCTGCCCCCCCCTCACCGCCACCGCCACGCCTCCGCACCCCCCCTCCCCGCCATGGCCGCCGCCCCTCCCTCCCTTCCACCACCGCTACCCCCCCTCTTCCTTCTCACCCCTCTCCTCCTCCCCACTCCCCGCCGCCGCGCCCCCCGTCCCCAACCCCGCACCCCCTTCTTACCAGCGCTGCATGGAGCACCTCGTCGCATCCACCGCCTTGCTCTACGCCAACCTCGAGCACTCCATCAAGAAGCTCCCCGGCACCGACGAGGCCCGTCGCGCGCTTCGATCGAAAGATCCGGTGGTAGCGAGCACCTCCGCGACTCATCACTCTGGAACCACAAGTTCGATAAGGTCGGCAGCGGTAGCGGGGAGGGGGGAGGGGTGAGAGGGAAGAGAGGGACGGGGGAAGCAGCAGTGGCAGGGAGGGAGTGGGGGTGGGGTAAGGAGGGAGGGGGCGGCGATGGCGGGGATGAGGGGGTGAGAGGGAAGAGGAAGAGGAAAATAAAGGAGGAATATTTTTGTCAAACAAATTTGGTCAAATGAGTTGACCATCAATTCTGGACGAATTTCGTCAAAAGTGGACGGTCTTGTACATTATGGAAATAATGGGGGGGTGTACCCTTAATATGGGTAAATAAAGTGCAGGGTAACTCAAACTTTCTCTAAAAAATATTAAGGTGAATGCAAATTAGTAATTAGAAATTTGGGGGGGGGGGGGGGGGGGGGGGGGGTTTAACAAAAAATACCCCATTTTTTTGCCTGAGCAAAATTTTGTTGTTGTTTTTTTATCCTTTTTTGTTTTTTAAGATTTTTTCCATTTTTTTTTTTTAAATTTTTTTTCGTTTTTTTAGTTTTTTCGTTATTTTTCAGTTATTTTTCTTTTTTCAATTTTTTGTTTTTTCGATTTGTCTATTTTTTTAAATTTTTTTATATTTTTATATATTTTGCTTTTTGCTTTTTTATCTTTTTTTCAATTTTTTATTTTATTATTTTTTTTCTCAAGAATATTTATATAGTCAACAAACATGAAAAAATATTTTTTTTAGAAAATTTAATTCCTTTGAATTTGATTCCCAAGAATATAGAATTTTCGGCTATATAGTATATCACATACCAAATACCACCTAAGACTGATATTGATCCTTCTATAGACCCCGAGTTAGACGATATTGCATTAGGTGTTTAGAGGAATATTGAGGATATTAATGTTAATTAGTAGTAATAAAGAGGGTTCATTTCGAGGTTTTTATTTCATTATTTGATTCTCTTCTATCCTTCTTTTTTCTGTACGGACTATTTCTATTATTTATGTTCCAGTTTTAGATTTATTTGTTATTGTGGATTAGTTAGCATAGTTATCCTCCTTATTGTTAATGATAAAACTTGAGAGATAGATAACGTACTACCATCGATTCTACTACGTAAGATGGACGTATCCACATACTCATACCCAATTATTTAGGAGTGGTTCATGACATCGTGCAACCACCAACGCGGTCTCCAAACCCTCACCCCCGATAGATATCTCTATGACGTCCATAAACTTTGTCCTACACAACAATGCGATGTTGTCTACTCAACAACTAGAAGACATGTATGAAATTTTGAAGCATATATTCACCTTATATGCACTCTCCTCCATGAAACACTTGCCATAATCACCTATTTGTATTGAACATCACTCTGCCTTGCCATGATTCATGCACCCTCACTAGAAATTGCTCTACTATACCGCACATTGCCTCTCTCTCTCTCTCTCTCTCTCTCTCTGAGCAAAGAAACTAACTAAAATAAATTGATGAGAAATAAAGATACTGCTTATCCCTATTTATAGTTACCAGTTGATAAAAATAATAATTGTGATGAGAGAACCGAAGTAACAAGTGACATCATGACAATTGCAAAGACTAGAGGCACGCACTTTCAGAAGCAGCATTCATATTATGGATAAACCATCTGCGTTTCTCTTGCTTGAGTTTTGTTCATTTGCAATTATTTACTGAATCCTCAATAAGCAAGTTCTATGGAAAGACTATTTCCAGGTTTTTCCAGTTGAACTTTTTTGTCTGCAACTGCTAGTTGATTTCTTAAAAAGCGAGTTTCATAGATAGTGTTAGAAATTTGTTGTCTTTTACTTATTGAAAATTTCATAATACAAAAAAATAAAATAGATGTTACCGGCCTCTAGGAAAGTCGTGCACGAAGCACTGCCCTAAGAGTTTATTCGGGATCTGTGTGCAGACGTACCCGAAGCTCCTAGTGGTAAAACCCCCGCACTACCGGTATCTCGTTGCCGCACACGACTTGGAGAGAACGACCAGGACTTAGCTCTGCCCAGAGCTTGGAGAAGATGAAGATTGAACAGAAAAGGAATTGACAGAGGTTTCGTAAAGAATTATTCTGATCCCATTTACAAAGAAACAGTCCGATATATATAAAACTGTTGTGTAACGGTCAGAATTAATTCTCTATTAATTCAGACGTTACACAAGAGAATAAATAACGAACCTGGACACAAAACTGGTTCAGAAACATTTTGTAACGTTCAGCTATTAATTCAGACGTTACACAAGAGAATAAATAACGAACCTGGACACAAAACTGGTTCAGAAACATTTTGTAACGTTCAGAAATTAATTTTCTAACGTTTAGAAAATTAAATAAAAATGAAGAGGAGCAAAAAGATTTTTAGGGTCCCAGCCCGAACCCGAAGAGGAAATCGGATCGGCATTCGGCGCCCGCAGATGTGGGCGCGTACCCGCACCCGTTACGTGCGCCGAACCGAACCGAGCAGGGCCGGGCGGCGGCGGCGGCGCGCGCGTGTGGCCCAAGGGGTTCCCCACACAACAACTTAATAGAGCAAAGGAGAGAAAGTAATATATGTACATAGGAAGGTTTTGGTGCACCCGATGTGGGACTAAAGAAAGGGAGAGGAATTGAGCTTTTGCAAGAAACAAACAAAACCAAAACCAACAATCCCCCCCCAAAAGGTCAAGTTCCGAAACAGAGATAAGAGTGAAGTAAACAGAGAGAGAGCATCTGGGCAGTAAAATACTATGCATAGATGAGATGGACTTCAGCCTTGAATCTCACGTAGTGACTATTGCCTTAATCTGAAGAAGTGCTTGATGGACTATGCCTTGAATCAGACTTCTTGAACCAGATTTAGAAAATAGCACACATAGTACGCTAGAGGTCCTTGGTCTATCGGGTGGCGCTTTTAAATGGCCATGCGCACTTTTCACATTCATGAGAGTTGTCTGGGATCGCCCTGTCCCATAGTCGCGGCCTTCACGACCTCTCATATAGGTAAGTCCTTAATGGTTGGTGATATGAATCAACCTAGCATTACAGCTTGGACCTATTAAGAGTTTAAACTCATCCTAACCATATCACACAGGAACACTGTCACCATAGGGATGGGGAGTTATTGTACACATGTACAGCCGCTTGGGCTTTATTTTAATGAGATTTTAATCTCGAGTCAGTGTTCCATAAAGTCACCTAAGTTCAGCTTGTTTCTACCCATTGAACCGGCTTCTTGGGATCTCCAGTCAGACTCGGTTGGGTTGCCACTGCTGGTGACTAACTTATGGGCTTAACCCCATCCCCTTCGATGATTCTAGGATCAAAGTCCTAGACAGACCCTTCGTCAAGTGATCTGCAAGGTTTTTTTTCTGACTTTATATAGTCAAGAACCACATATTTGCCTAGTAGGCTTTTGATTGACTTGAAGCGCAGCTGCAGGTGCCTGTTCATCTTAGCATTCACAGAATCATGCTTTAGTAGTTCAATAACAGATTTATTATCACAATTTATAGAAATTGCAGGAACAGGACTAAGAGAAACAGGTATATGCATAATAAGATTTTTAAGCCATTCAGCTTCTGTGCAAGTTGTATCTAAAGCTATCATTTCAGAGTCCATTGTACTCCTAGCTATGATAGTTTGCTTACAAGAGCTCCAGGAGATCGCAGCTCCTCCTAGAGTAAATACATATCCAGTAGTGGATTTTATATCATGTGAGTCGGTTACCCAGTTTGCATCTGAGTAACCTTCTATGATATCAGGGTGCCTAGTAAAATGAAGTTTGTAATCTAGGGTGCCCTTGAGGTATCTAAATATCCTATCCAAGGCAGTCCAATGTGACTGATTTGGGTTACTGGTATATCTGCTTAGTCTCCCAATAGCAAATACAATATCAGGTCTTGTCATGTTTGTTACATACATAAGGAAGCCTATCATCTGTGAATATTTATGTTGTTCCAAAGGTGATCCTTCATTCTTTTTCAGTACAATACTGCTGTCATAAGGAGTAAGGACAGGTTTCTTATCAAATAACTCAAATCTTTTTAGCATTTTTTTAATTGAATGTGCTAAAGATAGAGTATAACCCTCTTTGCCTTTGGTCACTTGCATTCCCAAAATTAAGTTGGCTTCTCCTAGGTCTTGTTCAGATTGAGAGCTAGGTATTTGGACTTGAGAACTAGTAGAGGGTATGGAGGAAGAGATTGAACTTCTATCCTTAAAAGGAAATATGTTTTCTAAGTAAATTGCATCTCTTGCTTCTATAATGGTATTGTTAGAGATTTCATTTACTTCTGAGTGAGTCACTAGAAATCTATTGGCATAGCTGTCTAAGGCATATCCTATGAAAACAGCGTCTACAGTCTTGGGACCAATCTTCCTCTTTTTAGGTTCGGGAATTCCGACTTTAGCAAGGCATCCCCAAACTCTAAGGTCATCATTTTTAATAGAACCTAGGTTCACATGACCTAGTCTGCCATGCCAAACATTTGAATATTCTATATTAGAGACAATGAGAGAACAATCAGACATTTTATTCATTGTACTTAAAATGAAAAGACCGTCTTTTACAAAGCCTTTTCCAATAAAAGAGTCATGCTTAGAAAAAACTACTTTATTAGCCTCCATTACAATTTTGTATCCTGAGGCTACAAGAAGGGATCCACTAACTAGGTTCTCCTGACAGACGGCACATGAAGAACATCATGAAGAGTTAAGATTTTTCCTGATGTCATCTTCAAGTCAACTTTTCCTCTTCCAATTATTTGTGCCGTTGAGCCATCTCCTAGGGTCACACCTCCTCCACTTGATTCCTGATAGTTTGAAAAACAGGAGCGATCAAATAAAACGTGAACATTAGCTCCAGAATCCAACCACCAATCATCAGAATGGTAAGAGAGGTTAATAAGGGGTTGAAAGCTTACAGACCTGAAGGAACTCGAAGAACCTTTGTGAAGCATGTTCGCTTCTGGTCTAACTGAGTCCTTTCCTTTGTAGGAGGTTTGGACAGCTTCCTTCTTCCTATGGTAGCATTTGGTGGCCATATGGTTTGTTTTACCACACACAAAACAAAACCTCTTCTGATCCTGAGTCTGACTGAAGTTCCTAGGTATTTGGTTTTGTTGATGATGGTTGTGGTGGTTAGGCTGAAAGTTTTTCTTCTTCTTGAAGAAATTCTTTTTGGGTTTATAAGAAAAATTAGACTTGGGTTTTCCTTGGCCTTCTACAAGGTTTACCTTAGCTTTAGATTCAGTCTTAGGCTTAGACCTCAATCTAATTTGTTCTTCGGTTCTAATTTTCTTTAGGACTTGATTGTAGGTAAGTTCTCCTTGTGTATGGATAAGATCCTTAGCCATATCAGACCAAGAGGGAGGTAGCTTGTCTATTAGGCATGCTATTTTATGTTCATTGGAAAAAGATGTGCCTTTGGCTTGAATATGTCTAAGGTATTCTTGGAATTCATGGAGCTGGTCATTCATTGGTTTGTCATCTACCATAAAATACCTATTAAAGGTTGAAGAATTAAACCTTTCTATTCCGGCATCATCACAGCCGTATTCATCTTCCAAGGCTTTCCAAAGTTCTTTAGCGCTCTTGTATTCAAAAAATATATCATACAAGGATTCAGATAATGCGCTTAGAATTCTATGAAAACAATGGAAGTCTATCTCTTTTGGGGTTTTAGGTTTCGATGAGGTGGACACTGCTACGTCAGACTCAGTATCATCAGAATCGTTTGTGATGGGTGTGGACCCATCAATGGCAGAAATAAGTCCTAATGTTGTGAGCCAAAATTTCATTTGGCTCTGCCATCTCTTGAAATATGAACCATCAAACTTAGCAGGTTTTGCAGTAGAAGATTTCTCCTTACCAGTCATGATTGCAGTCTGAAAAATATAAATTTATTTAATAACAATGTCTAAGATAATAGTTTAGGTGGTCTTTGCTAATCAATCTTAAAATCTTTAGTTTTCCAAGTGTTGATCAACTCAGGTTAGCTGTAGGGGCCGGTTCCCAGCTAGCGGTGGTCCGAAGACTCTTAAATACCGTGTCGCTTAGGGTTATTTACACCCGGTTGACAGAAGGACCCTTTCGGCTTGTGCCCGAGTTTGTCTCTACTTTGAAACTTTAGATTCAAGATTTTATTTGCAATTTTCTTTTACTAAACTATTTTCTTTTTGTCCTCGATTGTTTTCAAAAACTAAGTGATTAAAAATTGTAATTGACAAATTATGAAATGTGCTAACAAATTGCTAGAAGAAATCAACTTGTTAAATTGTAACAGTAACAAATATGTTGGCAGAATGTGTTAACAATCTAGCTAGCACTAGAAGAAAACAAGTTGTTAAATTATAACAGTAACTATTTTCTTTTTGGTCCTAGATTTCTTTCAAAATAATAAGTGATTAAAGAAAGAAGCAAATTGTATGTTTCAAAGTAATAGAAACAGTAACTATTGTGAACATGAATTTCTAGAATAATAAGTGCTATATAAACAGTATTAAAAAAAATTCTAGAAGATTTATACTGTTAATTTGAATTTGCTACTTGAAGAAACTGTGAACAATTGCTATAGAAACGAACTGTGAACAATTTCTATAGAAACTAAACTGTGAACAATTGCTATAGAAACAAAATCAACTTATTGAATTTGTAGAAATTTAATTTGCTACAGTCACCAAGAAATTGTTAGAAGTTTTAGCAACAATTGTATATTAAAAATATTAAGCAATTGACAGAATGAAATATTAAGCAATTTTTCCAGAAGTTTGACGAAGACCATAATTGCTACAGTAAGTATTTGCTACAGATACTTAACGAAGACCATATATTAAGCAATTGACAGATTCACAACAGTAGCTATTTGGATCAAAAATTCTATTCTAACAAATGCTGATGTGCTCATAGATTTAATAATCACTTAGCAAACCGAAAAATGATCAGGCTACTTTCTACTTACAACAAGACCGAAGGAAAGTAAATTGACATAATTCAAGCCTATAGAAGAATATAATTTCTCAGACGAATAAACTCTTAGATTGTTAGAAATTTGTTGCACCCGATGTGGGACTAAAGAAAGTAATATATGTACATAGGAAGGTTTTGGTGCACCCGATGTGGGACTAAAGAAAGGGAGAGGAATTGAGCTTTTGCAAGAAACAAACAAAACTAAAACCAACAGATAGATCATCGGTGAATAAAATAGCTTCAACCTCAAGCACACAAAATATTCAATCTTAAACTGATAAATAATGGAACTTGGGCAGCAAGAACATACTCCCTCACTCCCTACTATAAATATCCCCCTATGAATGGTAAGAAGAGCAAGCACAGATCCCTAGGAAAAGCCCAACAATATTTTTTACTCTTTTCTCTCATTCCTTGTTTTGGTGACTAATTTGTTCGTTGGAGGGTCAATGAGCAAAAACCCCCGGCTCCCCTTGTGTAGACTTGTTGCAAGATCACCTAGGGATAACTAGAGAAAAAAAATCCCAACTAGAGAAAAAAAATCCCAAGGAAGATGAAGGAAAATATCATGTTAGATTGGTAAATGAGCCCCAAGAAACGGAGACTTTTTCCAACATATAGATTTTTAGCTAATGGTTGATAAGAATGAGTCACGATACCTACCAATGGAGATAAATTAAGAGTTTAGGGTTCGAAAGTAAAGGTTTGGATTTAGTAATCACATAAAGATGACAAGATTCTAGTTTATGAACTTTTTATCACAAATTCGACTACATGCACCAATAGATGCATCATGTGGTGCATGCAACTATGACTCAAAAAATAGAAATCTATGTGGGGACTCTTGTAAGCATTATCTCTCTCTCTCTCTCTCTCTCTCTCTCTCTATATATATATATATATATATATATATATATATATATATATATTATGGATTAGAGAAGAACAAGATAGAAAATGTAAGAAGAATATTTTTTCCATTATCAACAATAAACTAGAATAGTCCTTTTATAGGCTTACAATAGAATGGCAATGTCCATAGGTTATAGAAGCCAAAGACCATTAGTTAGGTTATATAAACCAAATGCCATAAGTTACCTAAGTTATGGAAGACCTTTGGACATCAATATTTACAACACTCCCCCTTGGATGTCCAATATGTATGGGATATGCCTCGTTAAAACATTTTCAAGAAAAATCCAATGGGATAAAAACATTGCCAACCACAACTTTCTGACTCACGAGCTACAGAAGAATGGACACATTGACGTTCTGTCGTCTTTGATATAGCCATTTCTGTCGCCTTTGATGTAGCCAAGAAAAATCAAAGACGATATTATATGGAAAAAAAATTGATGATATATGCTTCGTTCTATCGCCTTTGATGTAGACATTTCTGATTTGTGTAATACAAGCAGCATTATCTTTATATAATATCGTCAGAGTATTTTTTTTGTTGAAGATAACCCACATGATACTCGGATATGTTGAACCATCGTTCTCAACCAGATGAACTCTCGACTTGCTTCATGCAATGCCATAATTTCTGAGTAATTAGAAGAAGTAGCTGCTAATATTTGCTTCACAGAACGCCATGATATTGCAACACCACCACAAGTAAACATATATCCACTTTGAGATCTTCCTTTATGTGGATCAGATAGATAACCAGCATCAGCATAACACACAACTTGTGATTCTGATTTTTTTTAGTAAAACAAGCCCATGTCGGTTGTTCCAAGAAGATTATGCAATATATGTTTAATACCATTCCAATGACATTTTGTTTGTGTCGAGCTATATCTTGCTAGTAAGTTTACTGAGAATGCTATATCAGGTCTTATAGAATTTATAAGATACATCAAAGCTCCAATAGCACTAAGGTATGGTACTTCTGGACCTAATAATTCTTCATTATCCTCTCGAGGACAAAATTGATCTTTTTTTTTATCTAACGGTCGAACAACCATGGGGCTACTCAACGGATAGCTTTATCCATATAAAATCTTTTCGAAAAAAAATTTGCATAGGTAGATTGATGGATAAAAATTCCATTAGATAAATGCTCGATTTGCAGGCCGAGACAAAATTTATTTTTCCAAGATTTTTTATCTCAAATTCTTTCATCAGATAATTGACGGTTTTTGTGAGCTCTTCGGAAGTTCCTATAAGATTTAAGTCATCAACATATACTGTAATAATGAAAAATCCATTTTTAGATCTTTTTATAAAAATACATAGGCAAATTGGATTATTTATATATCCTTCTCTAACAAGGTATTCACTAAGACGGTTATAACATATTCTTCCAGATTATTTTAATCCGTATAGGGATCGTTGTAATTTGATTGAGTATAACCCATGAGACCTTTGTTTATTTGCTTCAGGCAATTTGTATCCTTTTGGAATTTTCATATAAATGTCATTATCCAACGTCCCATATAAATATGCGGTAACAACATCCATAAGCCGCATATCAAGTTTTTTTGTGACTGCTAAACTGATCAAGTATTGTAATGTGATTGCGTCGATCACAGGGGAATATGTTTCGTCATAATCGATTCCAGGTCTCTGTGAAAAATCTTGTGCTACAAGTCGTGCCTTGTATCTCACAATTTTATTTTTCTCGTTGCGTTTTCTTACAAATATCCATTTGTATCCAATATGTTTCATACCTTCAGGAGTTTGGACTACTGGCCCAAATACTTTGTGACTTTCTAGGGATTTTAATTCAGCTTCTATCGCATCTTTCTATTTTGGCCAATCATTTCTATGTCAACATTGATCAATAGATTTTGGTTCAGGATTCTCATTAACAATATCAAATGCGACACTATAAGCAAAAATATTGTCTATAGTAATTTTCTTTCTATCACAGCTTTCTCTTATACTCATATAATTTAAAAAGATCTCTTCTAAAATTTGTTCATTATCATGTGTCTCTTCAGGAGCTACTTTATACTGATTAGTTAAATTTTCTATAGCGCTTTCATGTTTTGAAACTATTTTCTCTTCATGAGTAATTACTTGTACCCTTTTTTTAGGGTTCTTATCTTTAGCGCCAACAGGGCGTCCATGTTTCATGCACGATTTTATTGTGCCATTATATTTTCCTTCAGGGATATCAATCTGTGCTGGTGTATTTATTGCCAGTATATGAGATTTAGTCACTTTCTTAATATCAGTGAATGCATCTGGCAAATAATTTGCGATATTTTGCAAATGAATGATCTTTTTTACTTCTTGCTCATATCTATTTGTGCGTGGGTCAATAAAAGATGGTACATTCCATTAATTTTATGCCGTTCTATAGGAAGTGACATTTTATCTCCCCTTAATGGCGAAAAAACTGACTCATCAAAATGGTAATCAGCAAACCTTGCCTCAAATAAATCTCCCGTCAGTGGCTCAATGTAGTTTATTATAGAAGGGGAATCAAAACCAAAATAAATTCCAAGACGTCTTTTTGGGCCTATATTTGTACGTTTAGGTGGAGAAATGGGACATAAACTGCACAATCAAAAACTTTTATGTGAGAAATATCATGCTGCTGGCCAGATACAAGCTGCAATGGTAAATAATGATAAAATAAATTTGGTCGAATACGAACCAATGCAGGTGCATGTAATATTGTATGTCCCCAAACAAAAATGGGTAAACTTGATCTTAAAAGTAAAGGTCTGGCAATCAATTGCAACATTTTAATAAAAGACTCTGTAAGTCCATTTTGAGTATGCACATGTGCAACTGAATGTTCAACATTAATGCCAATTGACATGCAATAATCATTAAATGCTTGAGATGTATATTCACTGGCATTATCAAGACGAATAGTCTTGATGGAATAATCAAGAAATTGAGCCCTTAATCTTATAATATGAGCAAGAAGTTTGGCAAAAGCAACCGTTCTTGTTGACAGTAGACTTACATATGACCATCTAGATGATGCATCTATCAAGACCATAAAGTAACGAAATGGTCCACAAGGTGGGTCAATAGGTCCACAAATATCTCCTTGTATTCTTTGTAAAAACATAGGGTACCAAGATTAACTTTCATTGGAGATGGTCTTACAATTAATTTCCCTTGTGAGCATGCAACACACACACAATCATGAGGTAAAAGAATCTTCTGGTTCTTTAGAGGATGCCCACATGAGTTTCTAACTATTCGATGCATCATATTCGATCCAGGGTAGCCAAGTCGATCATGCCAAAGCATAAAAAGTTTTGGATCATTGAACTTTTGGTTTATCGCAGTGTTAGATTCTATGGCACTTATGTTTGCATAATACAATCTTGATGAGAAAATTGAAAGTTTTTCTTTCACATGCTTCTGGCATGAATCATTGGATGTAATACATAAGTATTCCATATTCCCCTTATTCATAGTCTCTATATGGAAACCATTGAGACGTATGTCTTTGAAACTTAGCAAATTTCTTTTTGACTTGCTAGAATACATAGCTTCTTTTACCAAAATATTTGTCCACCCTGTAATATAATGTTCACTCTTCCAGAGCCCTCAAATAGTTTTGTAGTACCAGAAATTGTACTAATATTTGCTTTTGTTAATTTTAAGTTCGAGAAGTATTTTCGATCTCGAAGAATTGTGTGCAATGATCCACTGTCAACTAGACATATATCTCCACCATTGGAGTTGTTCACTGCATCATTATTTTTCATATTTCTAAAAAAAAAAATTGAGTAAGAAACATTATAAAACTTAATTTATTAATTCGAACTTATAATAATGAAGACTTAGAAATATGGCAATACAAGCATTGAACTAAAATTAAACTTAGGAAAATAAAGTTCAAATAGTCTAAATCCCAACTCAATCATTTTTGTTTTTTTATTGCCATCATTAGCATCATCACCCCAAAACTTAATTCCATTAATTCCTTCACTTGGCTCGTTTAAGAAATTATTAACATCCAAATGAGTAAATTGCATTGGATCATTTTCAGCATCAACAATTTTATTCAAATATGCAAAATTGATCTCTTTTTCTTTTCCTTTACCCTTGATAGATGTTTGGTAAAGATCAATAAGGTACTTTGGTGTACGACAGGTACGAGACCAATGCCCTTTTACTCCACACCTATAGCTGGCTTCTTTATAATTCTTCGGAGAATATATTTTTGCACCCTTTCCTTTTTCTTGTTTTTCGTCATTGTTGTTCCACTTCAAGTGGTATGGCCCAACCTTCTTGTTGAAGGCATGATAATTAGGACCACCTTGGTGTCGAGTTCTACCATGAATATAATCGCGACCATGACCACGGCCATAATTACGACCACGACCGCAACCACGTCCTTGTCTATAGTTACTTGCATTCGCTTCAGAGAATGGCTGCGATCCAGTAGAGTGGGAGTTATGGTTTTTCATTAAGAGCTCATTATTTTGTTTAGCAACAAGTAGGCATGAGATCAATTGAGAATATTTTGTAAAACCTTTTTCACGGTACTACTGTTGTAGGAGCATGTTCGTGGAATGGAATATAGTGAATGTCTTTTCCATCATGTCTTCTTTTGTAACATTATCTTCGCACAATCTTATTTGAGACACAATTTTGAATATTGCAGAGTTATATTCGTACACCGTTTTGAAATCTTGTAACATCAGGTGCATCCAATCATAGCGAGCCTTTGGAAGTATTACACTCTTTTGATGATCATAACGTTCCTCCAAATTTTTCCATAAAACAGCTGGTCTTTCACTCCAATATATTAGGATTTCAGCCCTTCATGGAGGTGATATTGAATGATAATTATTGTCTTGGCTTTGTCCTGTTCGTTTGCCTCATTTTTCTCTTTGATGGCATGTCCTAGGTTCTTTGCATTCAGATGGATCTCAGCATCAAGAAATCAAATTAAATAATTTCTTCCGAAAATATCAAGAGCAGCGAACTCAAGTTTGCTGATGTTTGCTATAGGACTGAATACAAAACAAGTATTACTTTAGAATATAATAAAAATACTCAAATCTACAAATTTAAGTTTTATTAATTAGGCTTTATGCCTAACATATTCTATTTTGGCTTCAAGCCTTATATTCAATCTAGATTTCTGGCCGAACATTTTCTTTCAAATGCATATGGAGTAATGATATATCAGAACAATGCAGAATAAAAATATTTAAAAGAATGCATGACCATTCTAAACAAGTGCAGTCATTATAGAAATAGAGCATTTAGCAAAAGAGAAAAATAGTTACTGTGAACTGAGTATGTAGGTGTTGTGTGACTGATGCAAAACAGATGCATGATTGAAATGGCAAATAGTTACTTGTGGATATTAAACATACCCTACAGAGCTAGACGAAAACAATTATGCGTGAACATTAAAATATTATGGTAGAAGTATCCAACATGATAGCCAGAAATACATGGAAAGTTAGGACTTCTTGCTGCGAAAAGCAATATAACTATTTCCACCAATTAAATGGATGTAAAATAAGATACACTGACAGATATGTCCTGAAAGTTAAAACACATCCAAGGGTCTAAGCCCACATAATTTCATTCACAATTAAGCTAAAAAGAATATAAAGCATTCAAACCAAAAAGATCAAATATAATGCAAGGAGTATGCTGACTTACAATTTTTCTAGAGCAATTTTGTGCTGATAACGTGTTATAGAATAGATTATAGAATAGAGAAGAACAAGATAGAAAATTTAATAAGAATAGTTTTTTCATTATCAACACTCAACTAGAATGGTCCTTTTATAGGCTTACAATAGAATGACAAAGGCCATAGGTTATAGAAGTTAAAGGCCATAAGTTACATAAGTTATGGAAGATCTTTGAACATCTATATTTACAACATATATATATATATATATATATATATATATATATATATATATATATATATATATAATTTGATCTAAGACTATATTCGATTTTATTGGTATCAACTTCTAGAGGTAGAGCCTGCACAGGAAGTAGGTCGATCATAAAAACGAATATGGGTTCAAGTCCACACAAACTCCATGAAACATATATTGGTTTCAGCCTTAATCAAAGTATAGCCAAGTCATGGATACTAATCGGTCAAACTCTATATAGCTTGATACTGAAGGCACTGGAGCCTACTCCACTTGCCCCACCATCTACCTAATATAAAAACCCAAAAATTAACCTCAGTCATTTTCCATTTCCAATTTAGACATAAACACCAGAGGAGTTAGGATACGAAGTAATGTTATGATCATGGTTACAAAAGTAGGGAGACATAATGAACTCGTCAAAAAGCTATGGGTCGGCCGAAGTCTGATGGACCTAGTTTCGCTTTAGATTTTATAAGACTTGGTCTGACGATCAATAATTTTGGCCAGGCTATAGATCTTGCCCATTTTGATCTGACCCATTATGGGAAAAGTTTAGCTTCGCCGTAAATTTTTTTTCTTCCAAATATATCCTTACATATATTTACTAATTAAATTATTCATTAAAGTTAATAACGATAGCTAGGTAATTATGAGAACCGTTATTTGATCTTCATAAATAATCATGCATATAAAATAATATATATATAATAATATAATACTAAATTTAATAATTAAGATGGTTGTTTTTAGTCTTGCTAAATACTCTTAAAAAAATTAGAATAATCTTTTAATCTTTCTAATATGTGTTTTAATAATAATTTATGTGTTTTAATAATAAAACTCTATAAAATTATGTGTTTTAATAATAATTTATAAAATATGTGCAAATCATGTATATATATATATATATATATATATATATATATATATATATATATATATATATATATATAGAGAGAGAGAGAGAGAGAGAGAGAAAGAGAGAGAGAGAGATTAAAGTTTAGCATTCTATATTAACTTCTACTTAAACTCAGCGTTGTCCAAATATGCATTAATGTTATAATATTTGGTACTGTATATATTACTTTGTTCGTCTAACATGTATTTACAGAAAATCAATAAGCAAGATCAGCATATACATATGTAACAATGAAATGATGAGCCAAAGAACGCGTTATACCAAAAGATTTTTCTGAACCGCCTACGATATCTCCGAAGTCTTATACTCGGGGGTTCTGCTACCTAGTCAGAGGACGAGGGTCGAGAGTGCATCGCTCCCCCATTCGCCCCCGAAAGGTATTTAGATTTCCAGATCTGTTTATCTTTGGACAACTTTCGTCAAGGAAAAATACGTCTTTTAGTTTGTTCAAATGTCAGAAGATTTGCGTCATCAAGTGCACTTAATTTTTTACTTTTATTATGTATTTTATATTTTGTTTATAGGATAAATGTACATCGGATTCGCAATTGGCACTAGGGAGCTCAAACCCATACTAAACCAGAACCCAAGTCACACTCAAAACAACGAAAACCCTAAACCAATATTCTGGATTTTTGATGACCGAACTCGAACCGAGTTCTTTCCAAAATCTAGCCGAACTTGGTCAACCCAAAACAGAAACCCTAGTCAGCCTCCTCGTCCTGAAGACCAGGCTCTAACATTCGAATTTATGAACATTTTGTTGGCCCAATATTTACGTTGAGTTTTTGAATATGGCTAATCGATTAAGTTTAACATTATGATAATCGTGCAATCACTATAGTAACTTGTAACTTCTACTTAAACTCAGCATTGTCCATATCTGATCTTATATGTTATCATATTTGCTTCTGTATATTTATTTGTTCGTCTAACATGTATTTGCAGAAAAATAATAGACATATGCAGTGAAGAAAAGATGATGAGTCAGAGACGGCGTTATACCAACAGATTTTGTCCAACCGCCTACGACTTATCCGGAGCCTCGTACTCGGGAGTTTCGATGTCCGGTCAGCGAAGGGGGGTCTAGGGGGTGTCACGCCCCGAGTCGTCCCCCGAGTCGTGACCGCCGTGCGGGCCTGGGGTTGCGCCCGCACAAGGCTAAAGTATTTTTGCATAGCAAGCACATATTCAGAGTACGCAGATAAATTGAAACGCAGATTTGAAACATGGAAAAGTTCTCTTTATTGATAATGAACATCTATTACAAACTCTTGAACGAGTTAGCTAATATGCCGAACGGCTTACAAAAGAGATGACTCAAAATGAGATAGCAGTCCTGTACATTACATCCCTTTATAAACTCAAAATGATAAGGACCTCCTGGCTGGAGTATAGCTTTGCCACGGAGCTGCATTTGTGTATGAAGAGTTGCAGGCTCCTGACTCCAAAATGCTTCGAGGGGCGCGGTGAAGATGCGCCAACAGCTGGACTGGATCGGGAAGACGACTTCGGCTCCTCGCTCGGTTCGCCTTGGTGCGGAGAACCTGTTTCAACGAGGGTCAGCATATCGAAACATGCTGGTGAAGGCGAGCTAGCCTGACTATACCAATCAACACGTTGTTTGAATGAAGCATGCATATTTGTGGGTTTCTATCTTGCCTTAGTTCATTTACAAGTAAGCAGCATATAGAATTTACTGAAATGAACGTGCCACCGTTCGGTGGATTTTACCTGCCCGTCTGAATTACCTGTACAATACTTACCATGCCTTCCCTGCCACGAAGACACAAGTTAGTATGCAACAGGTTTAAATATACACGATGATCACTGGCATGATTGCCATAGTGGACTAGTCCGAGACGAGGATAGCATGCAACGATAGTACACGAGGCGCTGCAAGCCACCTTGTCCCGTACATGATGACTATTACACGAGTTCCGCCCGGATCGGATCGGTGCCAGTGCCCCAGCGACCGTCCGCAGAACTATACCTTGTGCACAAGTTGTCCATGATCGAACACGATTAACACGTTAACAATTTATGCAGTTGAGGCAACACGATTGCAAGAACACGAGTGCAAGAACACGAGTGCACAACAGTAGTAATGCATGATTTATTTAGCATAGCCTCCCTGAACAATTATGCACAATACAAGGTGTGTGTCATACTTAGCATAATTCATATAATATTTGCACGAACAAGCATACGATAAGGCAACAGTTCACAGGTTTGATTGACAAGCATATAACCAAGTCTATTCCCTTTTTATCTTGGTTTCTTTTATTATTACTTGGTATCGTTTGATTGGGGCAAAGAAGAATGCAGATTATTAGCTGTGAAGCTTGGAAGCAGGGCTAGCTAATCGGGTTGGTAGCCACTCACTTAGATTTTTGGAAGGGAGATGGAAAGAGGCGCTTCACGACTCCGCTCGCAAGCCGCCTACTGCTCGTTCACCTGCACACGAACAGCTCGATTAATACTTCTTCCTCTCTTTCCAAATCTCGAATAGAAGTGCAAGTCGATGAACGAAAATAATGAAAACCATCGAAACCGTTCAAGGAAAACAAGCAAATCCTAAAACCAACTCAAAGTACGAAAGCAACAAGCGACATCGAAAACCGAGGCAATAAAAGATAGCAGCGGAGAGGTCCCTCCTGACTCTGCCGCTAAGTCGATCCCGGGGGCGCGGTCCACTGAATATGGGAATCGATTCCGAAGAAACAAATCCATAACGAGGACGAGTTCTTAATTCAATCTATCCCGATCGAACGATACCATCTTGTGTTTCTTAGCCGCGCTCTCCGCACCGGGAGAATGGGACGCTACATCCTACCCAACCAATTGGAAGTTTCGTCCCGAAACTTAAGAATAGGACCTACCGTTAGGGAGCATTACGTTGGGGACGACGATCAGGAAGGTTTGGACAGGAATTAATGGCATGGCCTGATCGTCCACAAGCGAGGCATAACCCAAGTCTCAAGCGGCAGTTGTTGGCTGTGTGCCCACGCTTTTTACAGAAATTACACGATGGCCCTGGGTTCCCTCTTTTGTGCCCTCCGTTGTTAGGGCGCTTTGAAGCAGTATTTCCTCTCTCGTCCTTTTGGCGTTTGCGACTGGATGTATGCACAGCGCCGGCAGGAACGTGAGGATAGTGTGGTTCGGGCGACAGGGCGTGATTCATGACTTCACGCATTATCCGATACTGAGGAACGTCTACGTGCGAATGGATGACAGGGCGTAGTCCACCTTCAAACCTTCTAGCTCGACTCGCTACATCAGGTAAATAGGCCCTAGCGAATTTGGAGAGTCGGTTGAACTCGACGGAGTACTCTTTAACTGTCATGCTGCCTTGCCGCAGCTGCACGAACTCGTTTTCCATCTGGCGTTGGACTGGAGGGGGTACATACTCCTCTTCGAACGCGGCATGAAAGGTCGTCCACGAGATCGCCTCCTCTCCGTGATCAAATTGGAGAGATCGTCGATGCACGTCCCACCAATCGTGTGCGTTGAGGCAGAGCTGTAGTTGCGCGCAGGCGACGCGCTTCTCTTCGGGGACTTCTAGCAGAGCGAAGTGATCTTCAAGTTCGGCCAACCAATCTAGAGCTACGACTGGTTCCTCAGTCCCGTTGAATGGGGTGTTGCAGACTTTCTTGAAGTGGCCAAAGTCGAAGGCAGTCACGTCCCTCGCCCTTGGAATTTACGGCGTCTCTACTTCAAGCACGGGCTGTTCCACCGGAGTCGCTGGCGTTGCCGCAGACTGGTTGGATGCCAAAGTCTGAACGATCTGCTGCAGGGTATCTACCTGCTTCTGTTGGACTGAGAATCGTGCTTCTATATTGTCTTGAAACTTGAGCTGACTCTCTTCCGCTCGCTTCTCGGCCCGTTCATGGCGAGCCTCGTCCCTTTGTTGGTTTTCCCCCAACATCCGCAATATTTGCTGAACGGGATCGATGCTTGGCATGGCTCGCTGGCTCTCTGAACTTCCCGAAGTGCCCGAACTACTTCCTTGGCGTTGCATTTCGTTCGGTGTTTGCGCTGCAGATTGCGCTGGAGCCACTCCTTCAAAAGAAGGTAAATTACATTAGGATCATAATGTATTATGGACTTATTGCATGAATGTATCTCATTTTGGCCTAGCGAATTCAAGAGTTCGCACAGGAATTTGATCGTTAAAGAAACTTTTCCAGCACGAAGTCTAAGGAACTTTGAATATGTGCTCTGATACCACTATGTCACACCCCGAGGCGTCCCCCGAGTCGTGACCGCCGTGCGGGCCTGGGGTTGCGCCCGCACAAGGCTAAAGTATTTTTGCATAGCAAGCACATATTCAGAGTACGCAGATAAATTGAAACGCAGATTTGAAACATGGAAAAGTTCTCTTTATTGATAATGAACATCTATTACAAACTCTTGAACGAGTTAGCTAATATGCCGAACGGCTTACAAAAGAAATGACTCAAAATGAGATAGCAGTCCTGTACATTACATCCCTTTATAAACTCAAAATGATAAGGACCTCCTGGCTGGAGTATAGCTTTGCCACGGAGCTGCATTTGTGTATGAAGAGTTGCAGGCTCCTGACTCCAAAATGCTTCGAGGGGCGCGGTGAAGATGCGCCAACAGCTGGACTGGATCGGGAAGACGACTTCGGCTCCTCGCTCGGTTCGCCTTGGTGCGGAGAACCTGTTTCAACGAGGGTCAGCATATCGAAACATGCTGGTGAAGGCGAGCTAGCCTGACTATACCAATCAACACGTTGTTTGAATGAAGCATGCATATTTGTGGGTTTCTATCTTGCCTTAGTTCATTTACAAGTAAGCAGCATATAGAATTTACTGAAATGAACGTGCCACCGTTCGGTGGATTTTACCTGTCCGTCTGAATTACCTGTACAATACTTACCATGCCTTCCCTGCCACGAAGACACAAGTTAGTATGCAACAGGTTTAAATATACACGATGATCACTGGCATGATTGCCATAGTGGACTAGTCCGAGACGAGGATAGCATGCAACGATAGTACACGAGGCGCTGCAAGCCACCTTGTCCCGTACACGATGACTATTACACGAGTTCCGCCCGGATCGGATCGGTGCCAGTGCCCCAGCGACCGTCCGCAGAACTATACCTTGTGCACAAGTTGTCCATAATCGAACACGATTAACACGTTAACAATTTATGCAGTTGAGGCAACACGATTGCAAGAACACGAGTGCAAGAACAAGAGTGCACAACAGTAGTAATGCATGATTTATTTAGCATAGCCTCCCTGAACAATTATGCACAATACAAGGTGTGTGTCATACTTAGCATAATTCATAGAACATTTGCACGAACAAGCATATGATAAGGCAACAGTTCACAGGTTTGATTGACAAGCATATAACCAAGTCTATTCCCTTTTTATCTTGGTTTCTTTTATTATTACTTGGTATCGTTTGATCGGGGCAAAGAAGAATGCAGATTATTAGCTGTGAAGCTTGGAAGCAGGGCTAGCTAATCGGGTTGGTAGCCACTCACTTAGATTTTTGGAAGGGAGATGGAAAGAGGCGCTTCACGACTCCGCTCGCAAGCCGCCTACTGCTCGTTCACCTGCACACGAACAACTCGATTAATACTTCTTCCTCTCTTTCTAAATCTCGGAATAGAAGTGCAAGTCGATGAACGAAAACAATGAAAACCATCGAAACCGTTCAAGAAAAACAAGCAAATCCTAAAACAACTCAAAGCACGAAAGCAACAAGCGACATCGAAAACCGAGACAATAAAAGATAGCAGCGGAGAGGTCCCTCCTGACTCTGCCGCTAAGTCGATCCCGGGGGCACGGTCCACTGAATATGGGAATCGATTTCGAAGAAACAAATCCATAACGAGGACGAGTTCTTAATTCAATCTATCCCGATCGAACGATACCATCTTGTGTTTCTTAGCCGCGCTCTCCGCACCGGGAGAACGGGGCGCTACAGGGGGCAGCGCCCCTCGTGGGGGTTCGGGGGCGAAGCCCCTGAAAGGTATTCAAATTTCCAAATGTGGCTATCTTTGGACAACTACCATCAAGGGAAAATGTGTCTTCAAGTCAACGGATGCTTCAGAAGATTGGCGTCATCAAGTGCTCTTGGTCTTTTATCTTTGAGTCTGTATTCTATATTCAAAATGTACATCAGGTTCGTGTTGGCACTAGGAAACTCAAAACCATATTAAACCAGAACCTAGTCCACTCAAAACAGCCTGAACCAAACCAAACCTGGACCCAAACTTTTTGGAAATAGACCAACAGAGTTCGGACCAAACTCGGGTCGAACTCGGTCAGGGTCGTCAGCCTCCTCTTCCGGATGACCAGGCTCTCTAATGTTCGAATTTATGAACGTTAGGTGACCAAACTTGGACCGAGTTCTGCCCGAACTCGGTTCCAAAAAACCCTATAAATATAGATTGAATTCCATATTCTTATTCACTCATTCACTCACTTTTATATCTCTGTCTATCCTGAGCTATAAACATTTCCTATTCCCAAGATCAACTCCCAGCCTTCTAGTGCCAACGCGGTTCTGATTTAGAAGTCTGATCAAGTTGTAAAAGCTTGGTTTGTCAAGATCTCTCTAGTGTTTGAAGTCGGCATACCCTTCGGATCAAACGCACGTATGAAATCTTTCGAGCCTTCATATCAAAGCTTGATATTGTAAGAAGTCTACAAGCCTTCGGATCAAAGCTTGTGATTCACTATTGGTGATTATAGTGGATACAACTCCGAGCAAGAGTTCTTGGGCCTGGACTAGTTCTCTCAGAGGAAAACCAGGATAAAATCTTGGTGTTTGCGTTTGCTCTTCTTAACTCTTTCTTATACTCTGCCTATAATCTGTTTATTATCAGTCACTGCAGTTTATAAGTTAGCCCAAACTTTATTTATAGTTGTTATATATGTTGGTACATATACTACCTTTACGTAGCTTAGACTTAGAAATTTTAATTGGGGTTTCTGCTGCATATACACGTATTATATTCACCCTCCCTCTAGAGTATATTCTATTATATTTCGATCCTACATTTTTGAGAACTGAACTTTGCTTGAACTCGGTCCCAGTGAAACCTATAAATAGACATGGTTTTCTACCATTTTAACTCACTCAATCACTTTCATATTCTCTACTACCTGATTTATAAACCTTTCCATCACCAAGACAACTCTCCCAGCCTTCTAGTGTCAAGTGCGATCTCGGTTAGAAGTCTATTCGAGTTGTAAAGCTTGAGTTCTATTTTGTTTAAAGTCGGCAAGCTTTTCGGATCAAAGCGTGTGGTTGTAACAAGTCTATGTGCCCTTCGGATCAAAGCATGTGGTGTATTCACTATTTGTGAAAATAGTAGATTTAACTCCGAGCAAGAGTTCTCGGTACTGGCCTCCACGAGAGAAACTAGTATAAATCTCGGTGTTTGTGTTTGTGCTCTCTGAACTTTTACTTTCCATATATACTTATTATATTGCTGCTAAAGTTTTAGTTGATACTTAGCCTTAATTTTTTTATTAGATAATTGTTTTGCTGCACTCTATTCACCCCCCTCTAGAGTTGCCATATCGGTCCCTCAACTATGACTTTATATGGTTCAAAGGGCTCGCTCGCAAGATGCAACTCTGCATATGCATGTATCCGCTTTTGTTGGGCTGCCTTCTTACCAAGGACAGACTTGCCCACTTTGGTGTTCGGCTCCCAAACCAACTTTGTGTGCTATGTAACCAAAGCAACGAGTCACTCCGACATCTATTCTTTGAATGCGGACTGACTTGGTTCCTTTGGCATGAGCTATGTTGCAAGCGATTGGGGAGCTGAGGGGAGGCCAAGGACATCGGCAAAATTATCGTGGGGATTCGTGCCATGAGAAGAAGAGGGATGCTATGGTTTAAGGAGGCATGTCTATGCCTTGTAACGACAGTGTGACATATGTATTGAGAGCGAAACAGGCGCACCTTTGAGGGACTCTAAACTTCTCCCGTTGAAATTTTACACAATATTGAATTTGATGTTGGTGCTATGACACCCCTATGAGGGGCTGAAAATGTATGATGTGTACTATATTTTGATGGATGAATAAAATTTTACCTTTGTTTCATATCATATATATATATATATATATATATATATATATATATATATATATATATATATATATATATATGAAAATGTATGATGTGTACTATTTTGTTTATATATATATATATATATATATATATATATATATATATATACATTTTTATTTATTTATTTATTTATTTTTTTGGATGAGATAATTGTGCTACAGACTCCTGGTCCGAATGCCTACAAACTCGGTCCGAAGGTCCACCGCATCCCGGCCAGAAGGCCCCACACATCTCAGCCCGTAGGGCCACACCTGCACTGCACCCATCACCAACTCACCACTTAACTTTTCCAAAGAAAAATTAAATGGCACCCAGGAGGTTCGAGACCGCAATCTTCTGGATAATATGCATCACTCTTAACCACTAGGCTAGAGGTCATTTGCATATATATATATATATATATATATATATATATATATATATATATATATATATATATCATTTGCAACCACATCACCATCCGAAGGCTACAACCCGGCTCGAAGGCCACATCACGATCCGAGTACCTCTTGCCCAGGACCGCAAACCACATCGGCCCGAACCGCACCCGACTGCACCTCACATTAATTCTCCAAAAAAAAAAATTAATATACCATCACCGTTGCTCGAACTAGCAACCTTGTGGAGAAATATGCTAGCCACTTGAGCCAGAAGTCCTTGACAACCACGTGCATATGTGATATATTCATTCCTAAGGGATCGTTTAGATAAAGATTTTAAATTGTATTTCTAGTCCTAGACATATCAAAAAAGGATAATGAATTTAAAATTTATTTTCAATTCTTCAAAACTTGAACCAAACTTCACCTAAAAGGTAAGGCTGGGCCGGAGACTGTGACTACTCCGCAGTCGACCCGACCTGACAAGAAGTAACACCCTAGTCACAAAAAGGTTCTATGAACTTAAACCGCCAACTCCACGCGTACCTACTAAAATCCAACCTCCCCCACCCCCACCACCTGCTCGTCGAAACTCCCCACCCAAACCCACTCCTAAACCCCTTCCTCCTCTCCTCTCTCGCCACCTCCCTCCCTTCCCCGCGCCTCTCCCTTTCCCTCTTCCGCCACTTTCTCCTCACTTCCCCCACCTCCCTCGATCCCCACCTCTACGCCTCCCTCTTCTCCCTCTCCGCCCGCCTCCGCTCCCTCCCCATCACCCGCCAGGCCCATGCCCACTTCCTCCTCACTTCCTCCTCCACTTACGGAGACCCCGTTGTCGCCTCCTCCCTCCTCAACGCCTACTCCAAATGCCGCTCCCCTCTCGACTCCCGCAGAGTCTTCGATTCCATCCCCAACCCCAACTCCGTCTCCCTCACCGCAATGCTCTTCGCCTACGCCTCCAACGGCCTCGTTGACCCCGCGCTGCACCTCCTCTTCGAATCACCCGTCGGCGTATCCGTCCTCGACAATGTCTTCACCTGGACCGCTCTCATCTCCGGCTTCGTCCGCAGCGGCCACCCCTCCCCCGCAGCGAAACTCTTCTCTCGAATGCGCGTCCGAGGCGTCAAAATAGACGACGCATTCGTCATATCCACCGCCATCTCCGCCGCCTCCGAACTCGCCGCATTGCAACTCGGCAGGCAGCTCCACTGCCTCGCTATACTACTAGGCTTCGAGAACAGCAGGATCGTCGCCAACGCGCTCGTGAACATGTATGCCAAGTGCAGCGACGTCTCCTCCGCCAGGGCGCTCTTTGAGGGCGTCCCCCCAGCAGCCAGGGATGTCGTCTCCTGGACCACCATGATCGTCGGGGAGGCGCAGCACGGGAGGGCGGAGGAGGCGTTCGGTCTGTTCGACAGAATGGCCCTCGCCGGAGCTAAGCCTAATGAGGTCACTTTCGTCGGGCTTATATACGCCTGTAGCCATTCGGGTCTCGTCCGGAAAGGCCGAGAGCTCTTTGATTCGATGGTGAAGGATTACGGAATTAGGCCGTCGCTGCGGCATTATACGTGCTTGCTGGATCTTCTCAGCCGGTCAGGGCTGCTCGCCGAGGCAGAGAGTCTCATAGAGGAGATGCCTTGCGTGCCCGATGAGCCAACTTGGGGGGCTCTGCTGAGCGCTTGTAAGAAGCATGGGGACAAGGAGATGAGCCTCCGGATCGCGGATCATTTGTTGAGCTTGAAGCCACGAGACCCGTCTTCGTATATACTGTTGTCGAATACTTATGCTGCTATGGGGAAGTGGGACAGCGTGGCGAACGTAAGGAAATTGATGGTCGGTATTGAGATCAAGAAGGAAGCAGGATATAGTTTTGTCGAGACGGGGAGGGAAAGCTGGATGTTTCGAGCTGGGGAAATGCCGAGCCATATGAGCAATGAGATTCACGGGCTGCTTGCAGAGTTGGAGAGGGAGATGAGGAAGATGGGGTATGTTCCGGACACTAGCTCGGTCATGCACGACTTGGAAGAGCAAGAGAAGGAGCAGCAGCTGTCGTTGCATAGCGAGAGGATGGCTGTCGCCTTTGGGCTGATCAAGTCAGTTCCAGGCACGACAATTAGGGTGGTGAAGAACCTACGAGTTTGTGGGGACTGTCATACGGTCTTGAAGTTGATTAGTGAGATAGTACAAAGGGAGATTGTTGTTAGAGATGCCAATAGGTTTCACCATTTCAAGGGTGGGATATGCTCTTGTGGTGATTTCTGGTAGTCTTAAAACTCGGAGGCAGTGCAGCGATGCTCAGTCATTTTTCTATCATTGTATTACCTTGTTGGATGTGAACTTCATACCAATTCTTCCTCATATAGACTTCATATGGTCTCCATAGTGATTAAAAGAAGTTTTGGAGATGGGTACTTAAGAGTTATCGTCTTTTAGTCAGAACTTTGTGATAAATGTCAGGAAGTAGATGTTTGATATGGAGCTTCAAAGAGGCTGGGTAATTGTTGGATTCAAATGGGAAGAGTACTTCATGCTCCACAAAGAAGAAGTCCCATATCATATACGAGTAGATTCTTGGGCTCAAGACGTTGACATGGAAGTAACATAAGAAAGGATTGTTCAAAATGGTAACTCTGAAGTGCAATCACAAGGACAGAGGGTTCTTGGCCCAATAATTAGATTGGTGAACGGCCTTCGAGTTAACAGGTCAATGGTGGCACATGATTGCTAGTCGGCTGGCGAGTTAACCAGCAGACAATTATTTTCTCCTTGCATTTGGGAGCATTTTCACCATCTACAAGGTATAACTTAAAACACTTTCCTGGCTTATGTGCGTGATGCATGCAATGCACTATACATCATAGGAACAACATTACCATTTTAATGTATTTTCAGTATCTGAGTATCATTCTTAGTTCTAATTTTCTCACTTTCAATGAGATGGATTCAAAAATTCTTACCAACCATTGATTCTATACTTACCATTTCGTTATGTTAGCATTTCACCTACCAAATGGGCAGCCTATGTGGTGCAACTCTGGCTGTAACTTGTGAAAGTGTTCGAGTACACTAAATTCTTTAAATGATATTTTTAGTCCCATAATTTTCCTGTACCATAAATTTGAGCTGTAGTGGAAGTCTTTAGAAAAGTGAAAGCATCAATAAGGCAAATCGGTGGCACTGTGTCAAAGGTCAATCATAGTTGTATCATTATATGACCTTGTTGGTTATCAACTTCATACCAATTTCCCTCCTACAAAGCTACTCCATAAGGCCATCTTAGTGCTTAAATGAAGTTTTGGAGATGGGTAGTTAAAGTTATCGTCCTTTAGACAGGAATTTGTGACAAATGTGAGGAGGTAGATCTTTGATATGCTGCTCCAAAGAAACTGGGTAATTGTTGGATTCAAATGGAAAAAGTAGTCCTTTCTCCAGGCTGAGGAAGTTCTATATAATCTAAGAGTGAGATTCTTGGGGTCAAAGAGTTGAAAAAGGTGAGCATTACGAGAGACTGTTCTTGGCGCAATAATTAGGGTGGTGAACGGCCTCGAGAGGTCAATGGTAGTACATGATTTGCTAGTTGGCTGAAGACTTCACCTTGTTCGAAATATTCTTCACCAGTAGTAGATGATTATTACGCCTTCCATTTGGGAGCATTATACCTCCAGCTACAAGGTATAACTTCAAACAATGTCCTAGCTTATGTGGGTGATGCTTGCTATCTTCTATACTTCAGGAGGCACAACATTACTATTTTAATGTATTTTAACCACTTTAGTCTCTCTTAGTTCTACTTTTATCACTTTCTATTACAAGAATTAGAAAACAAATCATTAATTCTATCACTGTTCTAAAAATTGGGGTCGGGATTAGTCCGCTCTTAGAAGACAGAAGCGGGAGCAGGGACGGAAATGAGGATGAGAGAGAGGAAGCATGACTACTTAGAAGAGTCTAAAGTTGAGAGCGTGATGGAAGCACGAACAATTTTTTTTTTATGTTTATTAATTATTATTATTATTATTATCAAAATTTATAGATATCTTAATATTTATTAGAATTTATAATGTTCAGTTCAAAGTTTCAGAGAGATCATTCGCATGGTAATTTTTATGATGTCAAGGTAAGTAATTCTTAGTTTTATGTTACTTTGATGAACATGTATTAAAAATTCTCCAACTTGTTTTTCCAATTTTTGTCCTCTTTTAAAATTATGGTCTTGTTATGGGAAACGCTCATGTCGTTGGAGAAACGAGCTTTTTTTGCCGAAAAAATGAGCTCCCAAGTAAAAACTGCCGAATCGAGGATCTTTACTGAGATATGTTGACCTCCTAGAAGTTTCTGGCTTCTAAGAATTGGCTCCTAGCGGCGCTTAGGCACTAGGTGCCCGCCCGACGTCTGACTATGTAAGTTATTTGAAGTTTATGAGTAATTAGCAGCATTTTTTGTGTGTGTGGACTGTCTAGAATTAGGCTGCACGAGAATGGGCTAGATGCTAGGCACCTGGTGCCCCCTCGAATAGCACCTAACGACATTTACAACCTTGGATTCTTTACTTCCCATTTAATTATCTTAGCATTTCTCCTACCAAAATCGGAAACCTATGGAGTGCAACTCTTGGCTGTATCTTATGAATGATAAAATATCCAAGTACATTAGTTTAAGGGAATGATATTTTCTATTCTGCCATAATTATCTTGTACCATAAGTTGGAGATGTATTGGAAGTCTTTAGAAAAAATGAAAGCATTAATTAGGCAAACCGGCAAGCATTTAGGTACTCAATGTTGCTCAATACATATAGGTTGATTGATTATGGTGATGCTCTTTGTTGGTTCAGTTAATTGGTTGATTGTAAAGAAAAATGATCTCCAATGAACACAATGATTTTTCTTTATAAAGCGTAAGATAGAGGGCATGCCATTTGGTTCCTTTTTATGCCAATCTTATAGCAAAGGAGAAACTTGACTTGATTGAGTTATTATGGTCCTTAGATAGTAGCCTAGTGGTAAAAGGCTTGGGGCATGGGGGGTGGTGGTGGTGTGTGTGTGTGTGTGGGGGGGGGGGGGGGGGGTTGCAGGGTTCTATCCCGGGGGTGGGGGTGGGGGGGGGGGGGGGGTTGCAGGGTTCTATCCCGGGGGTGGGGGTGGGGGGGGGGGGGGGGGGTTGCAGGGTTCTATCCCGGGGGTGGTGGGGGGGGGGGGGGGGGGGGTGTCTCGGGTAAAAAAAAAGGAAAAAGAAAAAAAAGGTTATTATGGTGTGGTGTTTTGAATTATTCAAATAGAGGTTAGCTTGAAACTATGTTTTGGACTCTTTTAATTTTGTGGTTCCTGTGGATGCGTTAGCTCTAGCCTTTGTGTGCCGAGTAGACTCTTTTTGATATTATAGTAAATATACTAACTTCTGGAGAGAAATAAAGCTGGGTTTCCTGTTATTGATACCTTAAGCCTCCATGCTATCAAAGAAAATAATACTGGAAAGCTTCACGTCATGTCCATATCATACCTTTTGCAACCTATGTTGCACGGACACGGAAAATGGTGTCCGTATCAGTATTATGTGTCTTTACCCATACCCGTATTCCTATTCGTTCAACATAAGGGACTACATATGTATCTATTTGAAAATGTCTATATCCCGTATCCATATCGTTCCTTGTCCATATCCGTATTTGTGTAACATAGTCTGCAACTCATCTTTATCGATCTAGTAACTATTTTCCAATAAAAGTGAGCTGTAAAATTGAACTATTACTGACAAAAAGAAGAAGAGCACATCTTTCTTTTAAATGAGCACAATATTGAATTAATCCAGACAAGATAAAGACAGGAACAGGGGTAAGCCTCTACCTTCATAAATCAGGCAAGAAGAAGAGGACATATTTTCCGTATCATGTCAGTACTCGTATTGGAGCAACATCCCGTACCCATCATGTCCTTATTCGTGCAACATAGACTGACAATGACCCTCTATGATGTGTTCAATTCCTAGTCAAAGACCACGCCCCCCCCCCCCACCCCCCCCCAAAAAAAAAAAAAAAAAAAGAAAAAGAAAAAGAAAAAGAAAAGGTGACTATAGGCAAGAGCACGGTTACCTGAACCTAGGAATGCTCCGGAACGTAGAAAAAAAATGGGAACGTGGTAGGGGGTCTAGGGATGCGTATGTTGGAAGTAGGTTTCTTCAGAACACTTATTTGAAACAATACGTTTATCTAGAATGTGGAATATTTTGAAGGAACAAATATTCTCATTGATTATCCCTCATCCAAGCCTTTTCCTTTCATAATGAGGTTGACTATGGGGCGGGATAAAACTCTATATAAGATTTGACAAAATTTTATAACTGGTTATAAACCTTGCGTCAAACCCTCTGTATGTCCAATTTCTAGCCGAGATAGCTACGGACATACTATACCATAAAACATAGGCGGACATTTGGCATGTAGGTAGACCTACTTTTTCTATTGCAGTTTAAGCTCATGCAACCAAGGAGCACCCTCCGAGTTCTCCTAGAATATGAAGGGTCGAGCCTAGACGAAGATGTAAGTTCATGCAATTTTCTATAGAGAATTGCATTAATCTCTATGAGACATTAGGCCAAAGAGTGAAGGAATGACAAGCCCAATTTTAAGGTAAGTTATATAATATATTAACGTATATTTAAGACTCAACATTAGTCAAGTATCATCAAAATTCAAATTTATATGATATTTTTAAGTTTCAAACAATCCTAGCAAGAATGTCTTTTCGAAAAGCAAGTCGTAGACTAAAGGTTTTTTTTAAAAATAATTGAAAGAAATACATCTTCTCTTTAAAAGCTTTGATGGAATGCCAAGTAAGCATATCCATGTTCGCTTGTCGACAACAAAAACTTCCATGTTCCAAGTCGTATGTGTTCCGGAACGTGTGTTCCTGGTAGTGAAATGCTACCTATATAGTGAATTGAGGTCACCATGGGCAAGAGAGGGCCTTGCCGCAAAATATGAGAGGCCTGTTGGCAGGTTGTTAGGCCTAAGTTGTTGGTCATATACAGCTTAGCTCATGCAAGTGAGGAATGAGAACAAGGTTTCAGAGTAAAGACCTATATGGTTTCAGCTGTTTCTTGCGGACCTGATGATTGGTTAACCACTTTTTGAAAGGTTATAGGATATATGAGGTAGGAGTTATAGATCAGACATAGAGATCTAAATGAGAAATAGGGATTCATGGCTGGAAGGATTCTGGAGGATCTTGCAGTTAGTAGCTTTTCTTTTTGGTAGCAAACAAACGAAGAGGATTATAAACCAGAGCTTGTTCATGATAAATTAAAGTTTGATTTTGAGAATAGTGGTGTTGGGTTACATCTTTATTACTTCATATCTTCTAATATCGCTTTATATTCCATCTACTATATTTCCATCTGCAGTTTTCTTATTTTTGTTGTCTTTCTTTGGAGAAGTATTTTACTTATTTTTAGCCATTGATATTGTTATTTACCTCCTAATAATACCAAACCCGCACTTATGGTAGTTACTGATGGGGTGCTGAGTGTAAGTTGTAGTGATACTATGCTATTTTCATTTTATCCTCTTTACCACTTGTATAATATATATATATATATATATATATATATATATATATATATATGGAAAAGGTAACTTCTGTATATAAATAAATGAAATTCAGATACTGTCACATTACTCTTGACCAACCCACACTTGAGGCCCGAACACCCCCAGCCGAAATTATACGGTCATGTGTTTCCTAGCATTTAAGTAACAAGTGTCTTCCCTCAATGCTCAGGATAACACCCGTAACCGTGTTTCTCAGACCTTCAAACACTCTCCTGTTGCCCTCTCGCCATATGTGCCAAACTGTACTGAGTCGGGTTTTTGCCTTGTGAAACCATTCACGTCCCCTGTGACTGTCCTCCAATCTCCCGCATTACATCCTCCAGTTGTTTCTCTTTGAACTGCCCTAACTCTAAAGTCTCATGTATTTTCCTCCAAACCTGAGCACAGAAACTGCAGAGAAACATTAGGTGGTTAATCGACTCATCATGAATTGTTCATAGGGGGTATTTCATATCTCCAATATTTATCTGGAACCGCTGCACCCAATCAAGAGTTAGAAGCCTTCCTCTAGTAGCCTTGTAAAGGCAATAGGAATATTGCAAGGTTTCCCCATATTAGATCCTGCCAATCAGATTTGGGGTATTTGATTCTAAGCCGAGTACGTATTCCATCCCAACATATCTATACAACTAAGCTTGAATATCCACGGATCGCACCATAGATCAGTGGTCTCACCATTCGAAATAACCCGACTGATGCATGTTTTGATGAGTGTTTGCTCCCGCGGAATAGTTGTTTGGTTGGTGAGTCCAGAAGTTAGTCTTACCGATATACCTGTTGTGCGTCCATTGCGCCCAAAGAGTCTCCTTTCAACATATCCCTGGGCCAGTTTAAGCGCTGCGCAATCCCGTAAGGTTGATAATGAGCGTAAACCTACCTACCCTGCCTTCATCTTTCGGACGACATAGCTCGTGCCACCCTATAGTTTGAAGCCCGCCTCTCCATAAGAAATTAGCAAAAAGCTTTTCGATCTTAAGAATAGTTTTCTTCGGAAACAAGATGACCTGGAGCCAGAAGGAAACGATCGCCTTAATCACTGCTCGAACAAATTAACTGGGCCTGCCAGCCTTCAAGCCTATTCTGGATCATCTGAACGAGGTTGGAGCAATCAGACTTCAGATGACAGTCCATGTTTCCAGCTATCTTGGGAGGTGCAGATTGAAGCAAAGTAATTCTGGATCTTAGCTGTGATGCTGGATGTACCTTTGTTCATGAAGTTCCTAAAGGAAGAGAGAACCTTTGTCAGGACGCTACTCAGGTGAAAGCTCGTTGCCATAGTAATTTACATCTTTATATTTCATTATTTAGAATTGCATGAAAGACAATCCAGCGTTGCATATTATGCACCTCCAGCAACAACAAATCAATCATTTATGCCAAATTTGTGGCATCTGTGCTATTTTAATCCTTTCTTCCATCCAACTCGAGGGTTATGTCTGATATGGATCACCCCTTCCCTTCTTGCGCCAAAAGTCTTTCCAATTCCGTAAGATCCGAAAGTGTTCATGAGTTTCCGCGGAGAATAAAGAATTCTGCAAGATAGAGAGCAGTTTATGCGTGATGGGCTGAAAATTGAACTGATGACTCGATCTTGATCTTGATGACATCTGATGACTTGAAGAAGAAGAAGGAGAAGGAGAAGACGACTTGAAGAAGAAGAAGAAAAAGTAAAAGTTGGTGAACCAGAAACTCTTCCTACTGTGTAAAATAGGCTCTATGTTTGATTGCAATTTAATGTAACTTTTTTTACTTTCCATATAAAACTTGGTTTGTTAATTTCATCTTTGAGAAAGTAGTCTTCCAAGTAATTTTTTTATCCACTTGTAGTTTGTTCCATATCCTCATCTATTGATGCAAGTGTCGAGGCTACCATCTAAGTCGGCATGCCAATTAGCTGGAGCCTTATGAATGCTCTTTGGTGGAGTCAGCCTTGTGAGAACTTGTACCAAGGAATCTTTGGTGGATGCATTAGTGTGAATTCCAGTAGTACTAAAGACCCGTTTAGTTTACAGGATAATGTGATTGGTATTATGTTGTCAATCTAATTTGAGTGTTTGGTTGGACAAAAAAATTGAATGTAATATAATTGCGATTACAAGTTTGATTACATTAGACAAGTTTCTTCTAAGCTGTTGAAAGCTAGATCCACATGAGGTGTGTGATGAACCAAATTACGTCATACAAATCATGTAATCACAATTACATTACAACTCAAGTGTGCTTTTGGTATGGGGATTATCAGAAATTCTAAATTCCCGTGAATCAAATTTCAAGTAATTAAATTTGTTTAAAAATTATATTTTCATGTTTGGTGACTATAAATATTTTCGAGAAAAAAAAGGATAAAAACTGAAAAAAAATTCCAAAAAAAAACCTAAAAAAAACTAAAATGAAAAAAAAATGATAAAAAATGAAAAATGAAAAAACAAAAAAAATGGGAAAAAAATGAAAGAAAAGAGGAAAAACAAGAAAAATCTAAAAAAAAATGAAAAAATGAAATGAAAGAAAAAATGTAAGAACGAAAAAGGGGGAAAACGGGGGGATGAAAAAACGAAGAAAAAAAAAAACACAAAAAAAGAAACGAAAAAAAAGAAAAATGGAAAAACAAAAAAAAATTGAAAAAAATATATAACCAAAAAACTAAAAAAAACAAAAGAAAAAAAAACAAAAGAAAGAAAGAACAAAGAAAATGAAAAAAGAAGAAGACAAAATACTGAAAAACAAAAAAAAAAATAAAAAAACAAAAAAGATGAAAAGTGGAAAAAGATGAAAAAGAAAAATTAAATAAAATGAAAATAAAAATGAAAAAATTGAAAAAAATTGAAAAAAATGAAAAGGCGAAAAAATAAAATAAAATTGAAAAAAAATGAAAAAGAAAAAAAATACAAATACAAAAAAACTGAAATAGGAAAAAATCTTTAAAAAAGGAAAAACAAAAATTTTTGTTTTTTGTTTTTTATTTTTTTTATTGATTTACAAACTCAATTACATTACATGGTAAACCAAACACATGAATGCATTTGATATTACATTACATGGTTCGATTACATGTTCCAACCAAGCATTATAATATAATTGTAACTCCATTACATTACAAACCTAATTCCATTACGATTATAATTACAATTACATTACAATGAACCAAACCATGAACCAAACAAGTCCTAAGTTTCTCCCTTATCCTTGGACAAAAATATTGGCCTTTGTGGTGAGCCTCCGGCACATATTTGTATGTCTACTATTAGCTCTACTATAACGATTTTTATTGTCAATAGTCACATACCAAAAAAGAAAAAGAAAAAATATTATTAAAAAATTAGTTAGAAATTTAAATTATATTAAAAATATTTTAAATATAATTTAATTAGGATTTGTTATAGATATGTTTTTTGAATTTTGGATATGTGTTTAATTTGATAATAAAATATAGTTAGTTTAAATATTGGGTATATTTTAGTATTTTTTATACATTCAGATAGTTAAAAGGATATTGGATTTTTTTAAAATAAGATATGCGGTAGTTAAAATAATTTTAAGTTTTTTTTATTAAATAATGGCAATCACCGTCACTTTGAAACTGTTTGTACACTAATAGAAAATTCAATGTGGATATAAGTGACAATGTTCTGAAAATGTGTAATTAGTTCATATTTGTGTTTCATAAAGTAAAGCCATGGATAACATACATAATTATCAATAAATAATACATAATACTTGTAGTCCGAAACAGAAAGAACAAAAAATTATCATACATCAGAATGCACTGAAAAAATGAACACTGTTTATTTTATCTGATAGGGAAATGGGAGGTGTGTGGATTTGCCTAATGCACACCCTTGACAGAATTAAGAACTATTCTTGAAGGAAGATAACAAATATTTATTAGATCATATATAAGAGACGACTTTGGCAGATGGATGATCAAGTCGTTGATGCCACATGGACGATAGAAGGGCCAGAATTTTGTAGAGACCATCTTTATATAGGTCTTGATTAAGAAGAGACCCACTGATTAGGTCAATAATATAAAAATGATGGACATCAAAAGCACATAGAACTTTGTTATCCTGACCAAATTAAGCAATTGATAACAAGTTCTTACGCGTAGAAGGAACAACATAAATATTATCGAGAAGGAAGAAAGAGGAGCCTAAAGAGAGTGTCGTCTTACCAGTATAGATGATAGGAAGAAGGTCATCATTGCCAAGCTGGGTAGTGTTTGGACTATGATTATACCAAAATGTCAAATTAGGAACACTAAGTGTTTTTCAATCTGGTACATTTATTTTTCATACCTATGCTTTGGAATAAAGAAGGTGTTCTAGATAAAAAAAAATATTCCTAATATATTTTATTTTAAATTTTAGAAAAAATGTTTGTTTAGTTATACTTTTATAGTGTTCCGAATACGTTATTAATTCAACATTTATACATACTAGTCACATTCACGTGCGTTGCACGTCGTACCAAAAAAAACTCTATAATATGATTAAAAAATTAGATAAAAATTTAAATTATATTAAAATATTTTAATTAGAATTTGTTATAGATATATTTTTAGAATTTTGGATATATGTTTAATTAGATAATACCATGTAGTTAGTTTAAATATTGAGTATATTTTAGGATTTGTTATATGTTTAGATAGTTAGAAGAATTTGTGATTTTTTTTAACTACGTGAGAAATATAAGGATGCTTGAAAACGGCTCAAAATTGAGCCGTATAAGCCATATGTATATCATCAATTAATTATTTAAAAAATAATAATATGTAAAATTGTTGAAAAAAATTAAATTTTTTATAAATAATACTCCAAGGATTCTAGGCCATCCAACCATAAATAATATCTCCTACCTTAACCACATGAGTTAAAAGAGGTATTTATTTATAATTCGATAATATTAAGTAGTTAAACAATTAGTTAAATTTATTTATTTTTAAAAATATTTAATTACATGAGGATATGAGTTTAAATGGATAATCGTTTTTTTAAGAGACTTTATAAAAAGTAAAATATCTTCTACTATATAATGCGGCTCGAAAACGGCTCAAAAGTGAGCCGTCCAAGCCGTTTGTAAATCCTCAACCTAATTAATTTTTTTAATTCTTTTAAATTTTATATGTGTATATCTTTCACCCTCACGTAATGTCACGTCCTAAAACCATAATACTAGAGAGTGGGGGGCTGACAAAGCCATCTATGTATATCATAGTACAAAGGTATCCCGAGATACAGTCACGACTGTTTAGAAGACAAGTGGGGGAACTCTAGCATGCCACTGATGACTCCTATGGTCAGACAAATTCTATCTCAATCCAAACAACACAAGAACAATAAAGAGTAAATCATATACGCGATGGGTAAGATGTTCCAAACACATATGCATACATAATCATGAGAGTTGACATAAATGTAAAGATACATCAACTGAATATACAAAAAGGTACGTAAACGTACAACTAGCCGTGGTCCAAAAAATACACATACACTATCCAAAGATGGAGGAAAACAAAGTCCCAGAAGCAAGGACTAACACATGTTCTTGGATAATACACCACAAAATAAAGGTACAAAGTAAAGTGTAAAAATAAGATAACCTACTCGCTAATCCGAGCCGCAATCCTCTGAGTGTGGGTCATCCGAAGAAAGTGAAGGTAGATCCTCCGAGTCTACTACGAGATTTGGCCATGCAAAACTAGTGGGATCAGACCCCCAATAGCTGTTTGCCATCGTAAGTGATAAAAAGGACTTGGTTGAATACAAACAAAAGAAGTATAAAGAAATCCTAAACAGAATATCTAAGTACAATATTTTTTTGATCTGGAGAATGTGATGATAGAGATCGAGTACTGCAGCGACTCATTTACTCCGTTGACGGTCCGACAAGGAAATAAGATGCTATCTTTTCTTTTCTCTCTCTTGAGCTTGTGCACACGTACGTTGTCCGCCTTTGCTTGTGGGTGTGCTATCCTGCTACTTATAGTCGTCATGTTGACGGGCTATAGGTGTCGCATATGTCTCTGTTTGGTGGCCGCATATGGCTCCTTCAACAGATTATGGTTGCAACTGTAGCCGCATACCAAGGGCGTGCCGCCATGTGGCCTCGGTTGGGATAGTTTGTTGATAATATCTCGGGATTGTGTGACTTAGTCAGCTGGACACGTAGTCAGCACTGACTGTGTGGAGATCCTTTCGGTTGTAACGAAAAAGATCTTGCAAGATGAGGGCCGCATAGCGTATTGGCTGCATATGTGCTTTCGTTTAGGCTAGGTCTGATGGATGTTTTGGCCGCATAATGACGAGGCCGCATAGACTCGAGGATGCATACGAGTGTCCATGTGGTATTGTTCATCTGACAGGGTCATTAATGAGTTGATATGACGTTTATGTCTTTTCACGTGTCGCCGTCTTCATGAGTCTTGAAGCGTTCTAGTACAATTAATGTCGTATCAGGAAGGCCATAATTGCTGTGGCAAGGATACTATGCGGCCACCAACTTTTTGGATGTACTGGCCGCATGGGTGCTTTACAGGCTAGACGATCCTCACGGCCGCATGGACTCTCTGTGGCTCCTCTGCGGCCTGCTTTCTCTTTGATGGTGCATGGGCTCTATGCGGCCTGCATGGCTTTAGATTTTCCATGCTTCTATAAGACCTCCTTCAAAGTTTTCAATGTGACAAGTTTGAAATACTTTGACTAAGAAGCATGGTCGAGCACTTTTCGGCCTCATGGTTGTGAGGCCGCATAGGCGATTCTTCCAGGTTGTCAGATCATTCAATGCAGAGATTTGGCTCTATCTTTGACCGAATATCTTAGGATTCTGGCCATATCTTGACGCGGGGCTCGAGGCATCGATTTCCAAGAAGATTAAAGTGAATCGCGCAAATTGAGGCTTTAAGTTCATCCTCATTAACCACTAGGTTCATTAATCGATCTCTACACGTGGTGTAGAGGCCTATAAATAGGCGGTCCCAGGAGGAGAGAGAACTTTGTCTCTCAACTCCCTCTCCCTTTATAAAAATGCCGACGGCCGCTACTCATTTTGCCAAGGGTTTTGTCAGGGGCGAGATTGATCCGTGGCCCCCTAACTATGATGCTCTACTCGAAGGTGGGGAATGCCACAATTTCGGTATCAGGATGCCAATGACACAGAGACACCGGTACATAGTCTTGCTACGTGGACGAGAAATCATCTAGAACACGTACAGACTTTCCACATAGCTCTGTCGCATGTATGAGGAATCATCTAGAACATGCACGGGCTCTCCACATGGGTCAGCCGTATGAGTGAAGTCTCATCATGAACATGCAAAGACCTTCACCTTGCCGCATGGACTCAGCCAGAGTATGCGGCAAGCTTATCTCTGTCGCATGGATGAGAGACCATCGAGAACATACACGGGCTCTTCGCATGGGTTAGCCATATTGATGATATTTCCCTGCAACATGCGTGCAGAGCCTATCTACGGCTTGGCCGCATGGATGAGAACTTATCTGCAACATGCGCGCAGAGCTTATCTGTAGCTTGGTTGCATGGATGAGACCTCCTCTTGATCATGCGTGCGAACTTAGCTATCTCGAGACATTCCCTTTGCATGTGGCTGCGACCTGGAAGTGGCATGAGGTCGCTGTACACTTTTGCAATCTTCGTTGAGATTGATATGTATTTTCTTTATGCAGGTTTTACCACCCTTCGTGGTGCCCATGATGGAGCACGGAAAGATATCATAGAACCCATCATTCGAAGAAAATACCAACCTTATGCGGCGGTTTGCCAAGAACTGATCCAGAAAACGAGGATGAACATCCCACGTCATGCGTGGAGCTGTCCCTGTTTATGCAGCTTGCTAGCTGCGTTTCTTTTCTTTATGCGTCTTGCTACCGGCCGGGGGCCTGTGGTGTCGATGAAAGAATTTTAATTGATTACCATTCCTGTCTCCAGTCTTCTCGCATGGCTGAAGAGCGCCTCATCCTCCCCTCCTTTGCTATCCATTAGTATGGATTCTTTTCCATATACTGAGGTTTGGGATATGGAGGGATGACCTAAAGTGCATTGAGTTCTGCTGCTGGCTTCACTTGTGTCAGTAGCAAAAACAACATAGGTAGGCGCCTCTAATGGAAAATATTGGTATCAGCGAGACTTTATGGAAACCCTTACAAATGGGTTTCCATCATATGTACTCATGACCTTGAATACTAATGAAAATTCTTTAAAATAGATTTTTATCATATGTACTCATGATATTGAATATTAATCAATAAAGAAGTTTTTTTATTTTCCAGAACTTTTTCCTGTATATATATATTTGTGGACTTTGGATATTTGTACTAGAGGTAATATGGACGTAGTACAACACCGCAGTTGTCAAGGACATCCCACTGGGGAATCTTTGGTGGACCTATTACTTCTTCCGTATTTGGGTGCAAGTAATAGATTATGCTAACAAACCCTACCAGAGGTGATATGAACGTGGTAGGTTTTGTGGACTTAACACCGCTGGTGTACTTAGAGTTAAGTATGAGTGATAAGTTTAGATGACGACCGATATTAGAGGTAATATGGACGTGATAATCGATAGTCAAGTAGAGAGGTTTGCTCAAAGGTAAGAATGACGTGGAAGACTCTACTGGGGAGGATGTGAGGACGATAGCTCAGAGGTAAGAAGGATGTGAGCTAATGCCCAGGAAAACTGATTTCGAGTGGTTTACCCGAAAGTGTGGATAGACCTGAGAATTTCTCCACTGGGGAGATTTTGAGGATCCATTATTTGTTGTGTATTCAGGACTCCTGAATACAGATAAATGGCTTTTACCATGATTTGTAAAGAATAAGTGCATATTGTTCTTACACACTTGTTGGGGATGAACAACGAAAAAGGTACACTGTACATCTTAGTTGTTCTACTAATAATAAGGGGAGTACAAGTCTATCGACATAGTACTTTTTTAGGAACTTGTCGTTGATAGCCATCATGAGCAAGTCGTCATTAGATTTTGCGAGTCGGTAGGCACCGTTGGAGAATACAGACTCTACGATGAATGGGCCTCCCATTTAGGTTAGAATTTATCGGCCGTCTTGTGGGCCATAACCATCAGTCTTCTTACTGTCAAGACGAGGTTACCCACTTGGAAAGTTCTCTCTTTGACCTGTTTATTGAAGGCTCCTGAGAGGCGTGCTTGGTACAGCTCAATGCACTGTTGAGCTAAGAGTCGCTTCTCGTCGAGTGCTTCTAACTCTTATAGCCATCGGCGGTGATTGTCGTCATTTATCAACTTATGGGAAAGGGCCACCCGGAGTGAGAAGATTTGGACTTCGAGGGGAAGGGTCACTTCACTCCCGTAGACCAGGAAGAATGGCGTACTTTCAGTTGGTGTCCGGACCATTGTGCGATAGGCCCAAAGACACTCATCCAGCTTCTCATTCCAGTTGCATTTATTGGATGACATGAACTTCTTAAGTAGCTTTATGATGGTCTTATTGAATGCTTCTTCTAGACCATTTGCTGCTGGGTAGTAGGCGGTCGAGGTTACATTCTGGATTCAGTTTTTGTCACAAAACCGATAGAATGCATGGCTTACAAATTATGGACCATTGTCGTGGATAATCCTCCATGGCAAGCCGAAGCGATATATAACGTGATGCTTGATGAAGCTAATAAAGTTTGATGTCTTTACTTCAGCGAGTGGAACAGCTTCCGTCCACTTGGAGAAGTAGTCGGTAATAGCCAAGATGAACCAATATCCCTTACACGAATGTGGAGTAATCGGCCCAACGATGTCCATTTCTCTTGCTTCGAACGACCAAGATGCTATCGTTGGGTGTAGGAATTCTGAGGGTTGATGGATGAAGTCTACGTGGATTTGATAAGTTTTGTATTTTCTCGCATAGCTGACGGCATTTGCTATCATTGTCGACCAATAATAACCCATCCTCTGAAGACGATCATGTAGCTTCAGACTGGGTTGATGTGCTCCGCAAATACCGTCGTGAGCTTCACAGGGTATTTTCTTCGCTTACGCATTCGATAAGCATCGTATAAGAAGTCTATCATAGGAACGACGATACAACATCTTAGTAGCCGCATCGTAATAGAACCGAAGAGAACTTCTCCTGATTGAAGTAGCCTCCTTTGGATCCTTAGAAAGGATCCCATAGACTGCATAGTCGATGAATGTGAGTCTCCAGTCTTGGGTGCTGGTGTCTGTATCCACTGAATAGCTCAGGAACGTGCTGAGGTTATTTCTCGAACAAACTAGTTCATGGCTGACCACAGTGATCAGTTCATGAGTATTGACCGGGACGGCCAAAGAGGCTGTGAGGCCGGCCAGGATGTCAGCCTCGATATTCTGTAGTTGGGTTGTGTGCTCTATAAAGAAGCACTTGAAAGTAGAAATTATATTGAGTGCGGCTTGATGGTAGGGGATTAAATCTTCGTGCCGGGCTTTGTACTCTCCCAGGATTTGACTAACGATTAGTTTTAAGTCACCATATGCCTCCAGGTATCCTACCCCCACTTCTTTAGTGAGTTGAAGTCCAATAATGAGAGCGTTGTACTCTGCTACATTGTTGGAGCAGATTCTGTTAGAGAGTAAGCGCGATGGATGATTAAATCATATAGGAAAATTAGTACTATCCTGACCCCGGCGAGGATATTGCCTTTGGACCCTATTCTTGAAGCACCGTCGAAGAACATTCGCCAGACTGCCTCGCATGTGGTCGCATTTGAGTCCACCAGAAAGAAATAGTGGGCTTACCGCGGAGTGGGCGACCTAACGGTCGCCTTGTTAAGAATCAAAAATAGACGTGTTTGGGATCTCCTCATAGAGCTTTGAGGTTTCTAGCACTAGATGAGCTACAAAAAAATTGTCCAATACTTGGCCCTTGACTGCCTTTTGCAAACTGAATACCATGTCGTATAGCGACAATAGTATCGTCCATGTAGCCAAGCGGGAGTTAAGTGCCCCCGGCTTGGTTAGGAGAACCCTGAAAGGGTTAACTCGCGAGATCACATGGATTGTTTGCTCAGCAACGTAATATCGAGTCTTCTGGATAACGAAGACCAGAGCAAGACATTCCTTCTCAACAGGGTTGTACTTGTGCTCCACGCCGACCATCGTTCTGCTAAGATAGTAGATGGCCTGCTCATGACCTGTATCACTTTTCTGGGCTAGTAGAGCGCCGAGGGAGTGATCCATCGCACGCACGTATAGCAAGAAGGGTCTTCCCATAATGGGAGCTACCAAGACTGGAGGACTTATAAGATACCTCTTGATGTCGTCGAATGCATGTTGGCATTCTTCGGTCCAGACGGAGACTCCCTTTTTCATGAGCTGAATGAACGGCTGACAACGTCCAAAAAGGTTTGATATGAACCTCCTGATGTATGCTAATCTTTCTTGAAGGCCGCGAAGTTCCCTGAGGTTCTTTGGCGGGTGCATTTCAAGGATTTCTTTGGTCTTGTTAGGGTCTATTGAATGCCCTTTGAAGTTATGATGAAATCCAGGATTTTGCCACTAGAGACTCCTAGTAAGGACTTGGTAGACATAACATTCAACTGTCTTACGCAGATGTTCGCAGAAGATTGTGCTCATAGCTCACTAGTATGAAGCACCTGCGTTCTTCAGACCAAAGGACATGACTATGTAGCAATATACCCCTATTGGTATTAAGAACGACGTATGCTTCTTGTCGTCCGGGGACATCTTGATCTGATTATGGCCCAAAAATTCATCCATGAAAGACATACGCTCGAAGCCACAAGTATTCCCGATCATGATGTCCGTGATCGGGAGGGGAAACTATTTCTTCAAGCATGCCGCATTTAGATCACGGAAGTCAATATAGATCCGGATCTTTTCGTTCTTTTTATGACGGACACAATATTGGCTATCCAATTTGGATGTTGTTCCTCGCGGATGAATCCACTGGCTATCAGTTTATTCACTTCAGCCTTTATGGCGTTCATGATGTCTGGACGGAACTGTCGTTGTTGTTGCTTTATTGGCTTAGCATTTGGCAAGATATTGAGCTTGTGGACTGCGATCTAGTGATCCACTCCTGGCATGTCTTCATAGCTCCAAGCAAATACGTCGATATACTTCCTCACGAGTTGCAGCAGGGATTCACGATCTTCACCGGACAGACTTTTGCTGATGAAGATAGGTTTAATAGCAGATTCATCGCCAAGATTGACTTGTACGACTTCGTTCTCAGTGGGAGGTTCTCGCTGCTCGAAACATAGCTCCCACTGTGCGTCCAAGCATTGGGCCCATGGCTCGACCTCGAAGGGTTCAAGTGGGTCCTTATCGTCCTCTTCTGGGTGAGCGGATGCCATATTGACTGATAGCGTATTTTAAAGCATGTCTTTGATGCTTATATCAGAGTCCCGAGAGGAGGATTTTGAAGAGTGAGAATACACTTCGCTCTCTTCCTCCAAGTCTTAGGGAGTGGATGGAGGTGTAACATATCCTAGACCATGTCGAGTCTTATGGTAGTAATCCTCAGACTTGCCTGCAGGAGTGAGGAGACGGAGAAGCAGTGGTCGTCCTTTACTATAATTCAGGCCTTGGTCCCTTTTAAGATAATAACCCATCTTCTGGATAAGGTGCTTAGCTTGTGATTATATTTTCATCCTTCCGCCCTCAGGTTCTGGTTCTTATTCCTCCAGGATGAAGGACCGAGGATATTCTATTCTGCTGAAGATGATGGGTTTGTCTCCCTTCCTCCTTGCTGGCACTATGAAGTATGAGTTTTGGCTAGGGAGAATTCGGTTCACTACATAGGTAGTCACCTGTGTATGTAGTTGTGGGCCTAGACCGTGCTCTAGAGAGTACAATGTACTTAAATATATGACCTCAGAGTAGTTTAAAGATATCCCTTTATTCATGAAGTAAGGTATCTTTTCCGGGGAAATTACATCATCTAGGGAAGGAACGTCAGTATGAGCAGCTATGTACTCTTCTAGTTCATCTTTCCCAGGCTTTGTTTCCAATGTGCGTGACGACTTCAGAGGTCTTTTGCGAAGTTTTACCACTAGTGGTTCTAAAGATGTAGTGGGTATAGGATCTTCTTTAGGTAGTCAATTCAGCCTTCTTAGACGAACGACTAGGAGTTTTGGTGCCTTTCTTTGCAGCTTCACCACGAGAGGAGGAGATGTGTCAGGGATACGTCCTTTGAGACGGACCCTCAATGGTTCGTCCGATATTGTGCCAGCTTCTGCTTTATCGTCGACATCATTGCCACCTTTGTCTTGGTGGACTTACTTGTAAAGGATTGAGTCAGAGTAATGGCCTCGGCCCCTTTAAACGTATCAACATCGGCAAACTCCATCTTGACAATGCCATGATCGTCGATGTACTTTAAGCACTGGTGCAGGGTTGATGGTACGGTCATGTACTGATGTATCCACGGACGCCCCAACAAGACGTTATAGGATTCGTCTACATCTATGACGTAGCAAGTGACCTCTATTTTTAAATCGCTGATCTGACATTTCAAGCAAATCTTACCCAGAGGGTAGCTCCTTCCAGTGTTGAAGCCACTGATGGCAGTATTGGCTGCTGCCAGCCGGTGTATAGGGATGCCCAGGGTCTAAAGTAGACTTCGCAGGATGATGCTAATGGATGAACCGGGGTCGATGTGCATCCGGTCCACTTTGTTGGCGCCGATATACCCTGTGTAATACAGGGGATGATCATGTCTATTTTTTTTAACAACAAATCCTGCTGCAAGAACGTGATATTGAATATCTTCTCCATCACATTGTTGCAGGGGGGACATGCGGCAGGGTCCTCGGCCGGTGGCTTGACCTGGGCCAAATAAGCGTCGACGTTCTACAATGCCTCGCTTAGAGCACCGTGGGTGTCTTTGGAGAGGAGGAGGAGCTCAAAGAGAGAAAGTTTAGTTGGAGTATTGGCGAGCTGTGCCAATATGTCGAAGTTCTAGGGCTTCTCTAGCCCCTGTGTTGTATTCTTCCTGTCAATCCCTATTCCCAAATATACGTATTTGGAGCATATTATTTTCTTACTTGCATTTTTAGCATATTGTATGAGACTAGACCCGTTCTTGGGTTTATCTTGGTTCATGGGTTATTTGTTGGGTTGGTTTAATCATGGGTTTACCATGGTCTAAACCTCGAACCCTCCATGTATATATACCAAACCACTCCATCTCTCTCTTCATTACTTTATTTTCTCTCTCTCTCTCTTTCTTAAGTTTTCTCCCTCCAAGTCTTAGGCAAGTATATCTTGCATGAGAAATGAAAAAACCCTCCATATTATTGGTCCATTAAGTTTATTGTGTAATTTTATGCATGTTTAGAACTTGGTATTTTCGGATTTGGTGGATGGAATGGTGTAGATTTAGATAAGTTTTATGAGTGTGGGTGTTCTTATATTTTTTTTGGTTTTGATCTTAAAAACTTATTCGTTTTTTGAAAACTTGTTGTTCTCTGTTGTAGAGCAAGTGATTCTGAGTGGTTCAAAAATTTACCTTGCCAGATTGGACCCCAGACGAAGTTTCCATGGAGAAAATTCAACCTTCGGTTTGGAGTTTTCTGCCATGGCCAAAACTTACTGTAGAGAGGATGAAGCTCCATGCGTCAAGTATCCAGCATGCCCTTTTGTTGGCCGCATAGCTGAAGAAAACACATATATCCTGAAACTCGAGCTTGAAAAAGCTAAGTGTCAGAACATTTGTGTTATCTCTCCTAGGCGCATGTAAGTCATTATACGGCACCATAAGCTATGCGCCCTTTTTCCTTGGACGCATGACTCAATCCCGCCCTGGCATATCTTTTGATTAATTTTTTCTTTTCTCTCTGATGCACCCTATGGCTTATCACATCAACCACCTTTATGTCACTTCGCTGATACTTTATTTATTTTTCGTCTTTTCGGCACTTGTCCCAAGTAGTGGACTTTTGTCTGAGCATGCGTCCTTGAGGAGCACGCGGCCGATTTGTTCATGCGCCCCTGACTTCATGAGACCTTAAGCGCCTTGACTTTATATGGCACCCTGAGCATGCGCTTGTTTGGTTCATGCGCCTGACCTTTACGCGTACAATTACATGCGTGTGTTATCCTTAGTGACTCCATGCATGCACAAAGTACTTTCACGATGCGTTCACTTATTTTTATTTGGATATTTCTTATCATCCAATATGTAGTTGATCTTGGTATTGCTTGTGATTGTGATTCTAAGGAAGAATAAATTTAGTAACCAGACCTCATGCTAGACATGACCATGAGCTAAGATTGGCATGTACATAGAATGACTTAGTGATTGGACTGAGATTTCAGTTTGAACCAAGTAATAAGTGACTAACTAGCTATGTGCATGATATAAGATTCGTGTTACAATGTGATCTTGATTCATGTGACCCAATATATAATTGGTAATTGGACTCGAATACTGTATCCGTGTTGATACAAATTATTGCCTGAAAGTATATATGATCGGATGTACACTGAGGTACGACATACCATGTTACGTGTTAAGTGATTATATTTTGGTTGTGCATCTAGAATGACTCTAATTTTCTGAACGCGTGATACTATAAATATACTTTTCCTCCAGCACGGACATGATATGCGAGTTAAGTACCAAAGCGTCGCTAGGATATTGATTGATTGAATGTTTCATACATGCTCGGGTGAATCCGGACCGAACCTCCATAGATTTGTATCTAGCGTACCCGTACTTTGTATGACATATTAAGAGAAATTCTCATGTGACCACGCCTTGAGATTTCGAACACAATATAGGGCTAATTATGTAACTAAAAGTGGTAGTAATATTTAGAGGGAACGGTATCCGAGATCATGCCAACAAACCTTCCCACAGAGATTCATTCTAGTGCACTGTGGGCTGGCCACCATAGACACTATATATCATCCGCCTTAGTAGAGTGTAGTATCTGACCTATTATAAATAACGCCGAGCCATTGTCTCCCTATAGGAGCACTGGAACTATTAATACCGTAATTTAGCGCAGTGGCCCTACAGGGAATTGGTGCATCAGTGAAGTGCATGTATAATCCTTTATATTGGCTCGGTTAGCCCATGTTCGACAATAGCGTGATCTAAGGATACTTAATATGCATTATTTCTGAGATAATCTCAGACTCCAGAATTAACAAGCCGTACAAGTGATTGGTCAATATAAAGAAATTGAACTTGGTTGTGATTGTATTATTCTGTTAATAGTCTAGGGTCATGGACTATCATAGTGTGACGGTTCAACTCTTGTCCTTGTATGGTTGAATGGTTGGACCTTTGTACTAGGATATGTCATAGACCTAAAGTACGACATAATACCTTTGTATACATATATCTATTGTTTGGGTTTTGATTTTCTATTTCGTGCTCCTTTATGGTACTTGCTATTTGGGGTCTAACCCCACTTGTTTTATATGGCCAGGTTTCGAACCAGCACCCAAGGATCTAGCCTACTTTTCCCTAACTCATGGAGTATACCAGGAACATGGTCGCAGAGGATAACGAGTAGATTTTCTTCTTTCCTGCTCGTCAGTGTACATTTTCTTCTTTGGGGCTTTTAGCCTCTAGACATTAGTCCCCTTACATGATTATATTAAATCATGCTGCAACTGATCACTGTCATATACTTTTTTTATTCTGCGCCAACTTGTTATTTTGCACAAATGGTCTCTGGAATATTTTGAGAAAGCGTTTGGGACGCCTCATTACTTTATCATATATGCTCTATGTTTACTGTTTCTTGTTTGATTGATTTAGACATAGATATTCGTATGACCCTAGTGACTTGATTGTAGCATACACCCCATTGTCTAGTTAACAACCGTGATCGTCGTACGACATATAATACCTTGTACGGAATAGCTGGTCATGTCCATTTCTGTATTTTAGTACTTGGGTGTAACAAGATTTTAATGGTGGCCCATGCATGTCTGGTCTACAGACTTATGGTGTATCATGGTCATTGGAGTCTCAATCAAGCATGAATCCTTCTTGAAATTCTAAATTTGTCCTCTTCGACACTCAGCTTGAATTCTTTCAGATTAGTTTCTTCCTTATTCCTTCTCGTCCTATACTTGATTGTGTCTTGTTCTCTTCTTAGGGCTTCTCCTTCCCCCGATATTGTAGAAACAAGAGAGACATAGTTGCCAGTGGAACGAGGTCCTACAAGACCACAACCAGGGACCCAAGTTGAGCCTACGATAAATGAGATACAGCAACAGGCTCCAGGTGTTCCTGTACCTCCCGCATTGCCGGCAATACTGGATACCCCGGCCTTGCTAGCGATTATCGTGGATTGTTGGCTACCCAACAACAGCAGATGGTGGTTCATCAACAACAACAATAGCAACATCATAAACAACAGCTTCAGCAGCAAGAATAGAATGTCATGTTGAACCATGGTTTGCAGACGATCCTAGAACGAGGCGGGAAAACAGATTCTGGGACATCTATTAGATTTTGCAGACTAAACCATAAATATTTTGATGGCACGGAGGACGCAATCACGACAAATGATTGGCTCCAGGATATTGAGACCATTTTGGCAGCAGCTAAGATTTCGGCTAAGGAACATGTTGACTTGGTTCGCTTACAACTCTAGGATCTGGCAAGGAATTGGTGGCCACGATGGAGGTAGGGTTGAGGCATCCTATTTCGTGGGATAATTTTAGGACCCAGTTCAGAATGAAGTACTTTAGGATTGTGGCTCAGTATGAGTTGCAACAAAGTTTCACTAATCTCAGGCAGGATGGAAGGACAGTAGTCGGTTACGCGACAAAATTTTGCCGACTGAGCAGGTTTGGTCCAACCAAGATGGAAACCGACTTGGACAGAACAATATGGTTCCAACAGAGACTTCACTTGAAAATCTTACACATGGTAGAGGTGCATGACTACCAAAATTTTGAGGCAGTATTGATAGCAGCCAAGAGGGTTGAGCTTACTTCCCAGAGGATGTCATGAAGAAGCGTGGATCGAAAAAGGCCTCATGGACAGAGCAATGAGGGAGGACTAGTACCGCGAACGTCAGCACCATCCCCTAGTATTCGCATCCATGACGTAACATAGAGGAGGCTAGTAACCTCGACAGTAATAGCACCAACTCGGTAGCAACAGCCGAGGAAGCAGCAACAACAGCAACAACGACGGGGAGCGCCGACGGGTTATATGTATTATGGAAAAGAAGGCCATACCCATGATGTTGGTCGGGCAGCAAATGGACAGTGCTTGAGATGTGGGAGTCCCGATCATAGGGTTGCCACATGCCCATTAATACAGAGGTCAGGAGGGCCAGTACAACAGTTTTCTGTATTGCCATCTCCAAGGGCAGTGCAACAAGGAGGACCAGCAACAGCAGTACGACCCTTAGCTCAATGTCCATTCCCGACGCAAACCCAGATTTATAGACAACAACAACAATATAATCAACAGGGACCACAATAACGGCAGCAAGGAAGACAGTGGCAGGGAGCTCAACAAGGCTAAGGGCAGGCATTCACTTTGTCTTTGGTGGAAGCTTTAGCGACAGGCGACATAGTAGCAGGTAATATTTTTGTTACAACCTTTTCTGCCATAGCTTTATTTGATTCTGGAGCTTCGCACTTATTTATATCTACACAATATGCGACATGTGTTGGGTTAAAGTTTGAGGCATTGACTGAAAGGCTGAATATACTAACTGGCAATAAGATCGTAGAAGTTAGTAGGGTGTGTCTAGCATGTCCAATCATAGTATGTGGGCATTTATTACCTGTAAAATTGATTGAGTTCCCTATGGACAACTTTGACGTTATCTTAGGCACAGACTGGTTGAGAGGCAGCTATACAACGATAGACTATCGTGAGGGTAGAGTGTTGTTCAAAATTTTTGGTCTAGAAGAGTTTGTCCTTAGCATAATAGCAAGAGACCAACATAAGGGAGAAGTCATAACAGTAACAAAGAAAGGAGACCCGGTACCCAAGATAGTTGAAGAGTTCATGGACGTCTTTCCTGGTGTGCTTCCCGGATTACCCCTAGTTAGAGAAGTAGAGTTATGTATAGAATTGATGCCAAGAGGAGAACCAGTATCGCATAAGGTATACCCAATGTCACCATCAGAGCATGATCAGTTATATCGGTACGTGAAAGAACTGAAGGTGAAGAAGTTTATTCGGACTAGTGGATCACCGTGGGGAGTACCAGCGGTATTGGTGAAGAAGAAGGACGGATCAACACGGTTCTGTATAGATTACATGAGATTGAATGCGGTGACAGTGAAGAACAAGTACCCATTGTCCAGAATTGATGATTTTCTTGACCAATTAAGTGGAGCAAGAGTCTTCTCCAAGATAGATTTATGATCAGGATATCATCAGGTGCGAGTCCGGGAGCGGGATATATCGAAGACAATATTTAGGTCACGATATTATACCATTCGGACTGACTAATGCTCCAGTGGTATTCATGGATTTGATGAATCGTGTCTTCATGCCAAACTTAGACCAATTTATGGTAGTATTTATAGACGACATACTTGTGTATTCTCATAATGAGAAGGAGCATTAAGAACATCTCAGGATAGTACTACAGACTTTAAGGGAGCTCCAGTTATATGCGAAGCATAGTAAGTATGAGTTTTGGCTGGATCATGTATCTTTTTTTGGGTACATTATTGCTGGAGCAGGAGTGTCAGTTGATCCCAAGAAGGTAGATGCAGTAGAGAACTGGCCAGTTCCGAAGACAGTGGCAGAGGTGCGTAGTTTTCTGGGCTTGGCAGGATATTACAGAAGATTTGTGTCAGACTTTTCTAAGATCTCAACACCATTGACTCGGTTGACACGAAAGAAAGTTTAGTTTATATGGTCAACAGAATATCAGATAGCCTTTGAAGAGTTGAAGAAGAAGTTAATCTCTGCACCAATCCTTACTCTTCCAACAGGCTCTGGAGGATTCACATTGTATTATGATGCATCTGGCAAAGGACTTGGATGCGTTTTGATGCAACAAGGGAGAGTGATGGCGTATGCTTCTCGACAGCTCAGGGATCACGAGAAGAACTATCCAACTCATGATTTGGAGTTAGCAGCAGTAGTGTTTGCACTTAAGTTATGGAGGTACTACTTATATGGCAATCGGGTAAAAATATTCACAGATCATAAGAGTTTGAAGTATGTGTTCACGCAGAAAGACCTGAACATAAGGCAGAGGAGGTGGCTAGAGTTGTTGAAAGACTATGATGTAAAACTTCAGTACCATCTAGCAAGGCTAATGTACTAGCTGATGCACTTAGCAGAAGAGGTAAAAAAATTATGTTGACTACTCAGAAGAACATTCTAGAAGACTTACGAGAGATGGGTATCGAGATAATACTTCCATGGAGTTCAGGAGTTCAGGCTAGCCTACAGATCCAATCAACCTTGGTGGATAGAATCAAGCTAGCTCAGGTAGAGGACCCAAAGATTCAAAATCTACGAGAATAATTTGAGTCCGGTCTTCGGAAGGAGTTGACAATACATGCGGATGGAACACTAAGATTTGGGAACCGTTTATGTGTACTAAGCAGAGATATTTGCAAAAAATTATGACTGAAGCACGTAGTTCCCAGTATTCCATTCATCCGGGAGGCACAAAGATGTACTAAGATATCAAGCAACACTTTTAGTAGAACATAATGAAGAAAAAAATATCATACTTTGTATCGTGATGTCTGATATGTCAACAAGTGAAGGCAGAACAATATAGACCGGCATAATTATTGCAGCCGCTCCCTATTCCAAAGTGAAAGTAGGAAAATATCACGATGGCCTTTGTGACCGGTTTACCTAGATCCCCTACTGGTCGAGATGCAGTTTGGGTGATAGTGAATCATCTCACAAAAGTGACATATTTTCTTTTCTTCAGAGTGGGACAGTCTACAGAGCAGTTGGCTGATTTGTATATGCGAAAGATTGTGAGACAGCATGGAATGCCAGTAAGTATAGTATCAAACCGAGATACAAGGTTCACTTCTCATTTCTGGACAGCTTACCACCCCTAGACAGCTTACCACCCCCAGACAGACAGACAATCCTAGAGAACCATCTAGACCTTGGAGGATATGTTATGAGCATGTACCTTAGACCTTGGTGGATCTTGAGAGAATCACCTTTACTTGGTGTAATTCTCGTATAACAATAGTTATCAGGACATTATTCAAATAACACTTTTTGAAGCACTGTATGGCAGAAAGTGTATATCACCGTTAGCTTGGGATGATATCGGTGAGCAAAATATATTAGGTCCCGAAATGATCACGCAGACAGTAGAAGTTGTCAGGCAGATCAGAGAGCGACTTTGGGTTGTGCAAGATTGGCATCACCACTGGGCAGACCAACATTATAGGCCTTTAGAGTTTCGTGTCGGTGACCACGTGTTCTTACGAATTTTTTCTACCCATGTGGTCATTAGATTCGGGGTTCGCGGAAAACTTTGTTCGCGATACGTTGGGCCATTTGACATTCTCGATCAGGTAGGCGATGTGGATTATCGTCTTGCCCTTCCACCTTCTCTACGTGCGGTGCATGATGTACTTCATGTATCTCAGTTGCGTAGGTGTCACGACCCGCACCCGGATATTCGGGCACGAGTGCGTGGGCACGTCCAGCCTACGCCGCAGTGTCGGCGGTAGTGCGCTGTCTAGGGCATAATCACAGGTAATATAAAGTCTATCTCATCCACAAAAGTAAAATAGACAAGGAAAATAACAGGGAAAAGGAATGCTGAGATTTCATAATATCTAATCTGTGACAACCAATCCACAGTTAATACAAGCCAGAAGATAAATCGGGGACAAACCCGAGTATATGCTGAAAAGGAAAGAATAAGCAGCTACAACTAACTGATCCACAGAAGTAGCCTCCTGGGGGAAACTGGCTCCTCATGTGTTACCTGCTAACTCATAGTGGCCATAATAGGTAGGGACAAGGTTCTCAACATCGCCTAAAACAACGGATCCAGTCAGGAAAGGAGCAAAGTACACAGTGCACAACAAGATTAACTAAATATTTTATGATAATTAAATATTGGATATCATGTTGAGAAACAGCATTAGCCGAACATTATTATCTCAGAGTTAGCTGTAAACAGGAATATGAGAAACAGGAATAAATGAAACAGGAAATGAAACTATAACAGTCAACAAGAGCCATAACTAGACAAGAAGCTATGTGTATGAACTTGTGTATTTAGAATACCTAGTTGGCATGTAGGGGTTTATAGGGTTAAACCGGCCGTCATAGACGGCTATTTATCACGAATAATCGAGATCCGGCTGATGGACAGTCGTGTACCAATAGCTATTAATCATGGCAAGAGTCAGGGTAAGCTACATGCCTTTCAGTATTCTCCCACCCGACATGAAAAACAAGACATGAACTCCAATATTCAAGACATGAAATTCAATATTTCTAACACTAGGTGTAAACATCAAGGGTACATGTAAGGCAGGGAATTAACTATCACAATATAAAGATTAAACTTGAAGTGCAGGTACTTGCCTTTGTTTGGATCCGATTAATAGGTCTTGGGGGAAAATATCCAAAGATGAGTCCAAAAGCTGAAATAAATATTACCATCACACTCAGAAGATTTCAAATAGCTAGAAACGCCTGTCCTTGGGTCCAATTTGGAGACAAGGGCAAAAACGGCAGTTTTGGGTCAAAACGGGGTCCGCCGTTGGGCCCGCTTTGCACCGAAAAATGCGTCCGGGTCAAAGGTCTCCAAATTTACCAAACTTAGTGTCAACAGGTCAGGAACGCTGATACAAACCCAACGGAACTTCCAGATTTGGATTCCGATGAGCCAAACACAAAATCGCCCGTCGAGCGGGGCCTGTGGGGCCCACGACACGCGATTTCGTCAACGTTCTCAGAATCGAACCAAACTTGACCCACAGGACCAGCGTATCGCTATGAGTCCGATGGCGCAAGTTTCGTCTCGATCTGACGAGTATGCACGAAGTTAGGGTGAATTGCAGAAAAGCCGGATACGGGGCGATGTCCGCGGATACGCGTTGATTCCGGTGTGCACGCACACCCGAATCAGCTTCCGCGAAATCTCACACGTCCGTATCGACGGGGCGCTCGTGTCTGTGAAGACCGCGCGTGACCAAGTCATCCCGTTTGGCGGGGCAGACTCAGTTCCGGGGTGAAACAGGGTCTGGTTTTTCCTGTTTTTGGATCGCGGTGTGCGATCACCACAGGACGCGATGTCCCGAACAGTTTGTCCGGACACCGAGAGGGTCATACAGGCTTCGCAACGCAATTTGCGGAATTGAAAACGGAGATACAGGGTGCAAGATACGAGTACCTGAAGAGGCTCGAAAAACCGGATATTTCCGTGTCCGTGTCGTGTCCGACACGACACGAAGAATTGGGATTAGGGTTAGGGTTCAGGGGTGCTTGGCTGGAGATCCGGCGGCGGGGACGGCGGCGGGGCGGCCGGGCTGAGGCGGAGGGGGCCGGGGGCAGCGCGGCGAGGCGGCGGCCGGGCTCGTCGGCGCTGCGGGCGGCCGGAGGCGGCTCGGGGAGCTGCCCGAGCTGCTGCTGCCGGCTGCTGTCGGCTGCGGCTGAGTCGACGAGGGGAGGAGGACGGAGGGGCTTGGCCGGGGTGAGGCGAGGAGGTGGACGGCGTAGCGGCACGGTGGCTAGGGGCGGCGCCAGGGGGTTCGACGGTGGCCGGAGGGAGAATGGGAGAGGGATTATAAATAGGAGGGAGGGCGGAGGGGAGGCCGGGTTAGGCGGAGGGGCCGGGGGACGTGGCGGCGTGGGCGGGCGGTTCGGCGCGAGGCGGGCGGAGCGCCGGGCGGAGCGGCCGGACGGGGCGGAAGACTCGGGCTGAGGGGGGAGAGAGAGGCCGGGTTGCGGGCGGCTAGCGGGTCGGGTTGTCTGACCCGACCCGACCCGCTAAGGTTGGGGCTGGGCCGGCTGGGCTGTTGGGCCGGCTCACTGGGCCGGCCGGCCCAAAACGAAAAATAAAATTATAATAATAATAATAATAAATATATTAAAATCAGTTAATTAAATAATTAATTAATTAAAAATAGTTTTTAGGCCTTTAAAAATAGGTCTGAAGCCCAATAAAATCTAGAAAAATTACCCTAAGTCCAGTTTTTCATTTTACACCCAAAAATATTATTTTCATGATATTTTAATATTATTTATTAACAATTAAAAATCATTCAATAATTAAGAACCCTGATTTTAATTACAGAAAATTCACAGAAAATTCCAGAAAATTGTGAAAAATTCCAATTTTTATATTTTTTGAAAAATCAGGGGCTTACAGTAGGTATGTTCCGAATTCGTGTCATATTCTCAACCACTCTGAATTAGTCGTTGGTACCGACTTATCTTACGAGGAGCAACCCGTATCCATTCTAGATCGAAGAGAGAAGATACTCAAGAATCGAACTATTTCTCTTGTCTGAGTTGCCTAGGGACATCACACTCTTGGGTCTCGATACCCTCACCTATTCGATTCAGAAGGTATATTCTACCTTATGCCTTCATATCTAGATTTCGTGATCAGGTGATCGCTTAAGTGTTGTGATATTATTGCTTGCATGTATAGTTTTGCTAGTAGATATGTATCGTTCTTGTCCTGACTTCTCTAGCTTACATGGATTTGAATTCTGAGGAGAATTTTTTTTTAAGGTGGATATAGATGTCACTCCCCGTTTCCAAATATACGTATTTAGAGCGTATTATTTTTTTGCTTGTATTTTTTAGTATATTGCATGAGACTAGACTCATTCTTTGGTTTATCTTGGTTCATGGGTTATTTGTTGGGTTGGTTTAATCATAGGTTCACCATGGTCTAAACCTTGAACCCTCCATGTATATATACCAAACCTCTCTATCTCTCTCTTCATTGCTTTATTTTATTTCTCTCTTAAGTTTTCTCCCTCCAAGTCTTAGGCAAGTACATCTTGCATGAGAAATTGAGAAACCCTCCATATTATTGGTCTATTACGTTTATTGTGTAATTTTAAGCATATTTAGAACTTGGTATTTTCGGATTTGGTAGATTAAATGGTGTAGATCTAGATATTTTTTATGAGTGTGGGTGTTCTTAAGTTTTTCTTGGTTTTGATCTTAAAAACTTATTCTTTTTTCAAAAACTTGTTGATCTCTATTGTAGAGCAATTGATTCTGAGTGGTTCAGAACTTTACCTTGCCAGATTTGGACCCCAAACGAAGTTTCCATGAAAAAAACTCAACTTTTGGTTTAGAGTTTTTTGCCATGGCCAAAACTTACTGTGGAGAGGATGAAGCTTCATGCGTCAAGTATCCAACATGCCTCCCTTTTGTTGGACGCATAGCTGAAGAAAACACATGCGTCCTGAAACTCGAGCTTAAAAAAGCTAACTGTCAGAATGTTTGTGTTGTCTCTCCTAGGCGCATGAAAGTCATTATACGATACCATGAGCTATGCACCCTTTATCCTTGGACGCATGACTCAGTCCCGCCCTGGTACTTATTTTGATTAATTTTGTATTTCTCTCTGATGCACCTTATGGCTTGTCATATCAGTCACATCAGCCACCTTTATGTTACTTTGCTGACACTTTATTTATTGCTCGTCTTTTCGACACTTGTCCCAAGTAGTGGACCTTTGTCCGAGCATGCGGCCTGGAGGAGCATGCAATCGATTTGTTCATGTGTCCCTGACTTCATGAGACCTTAAGCGTCCTGACTTCATGCGGCACCCTGAGCATGCGTTTTTTGGGTTCATAGGACTGACATTAACGCGTACAATTTTATGCACGTGTTATCCTTAGTGAGTCCATGCATGCATGAAGTACTTTCACGATGTGTTCACTTATTTTTATTTGGATGTTTCTTATCATCCTATTTGTAGTTGATCCTGGTATTGCTTGTGATTGTGATTCTAAGGAAGAATGGATTTAGTAACCAAACCACGTGCTAGACATGACCATGAGCTAAGATTGGCATAAGATTGGTATGTATATTGCATGATATTTGTATTACAATGTGACCTTGATTCATGTGACCCAATTTGTAATTGGTAATTGGACTCGAATACGATATTTGTGATGATACAAATTATTGCCTGAAAGTGTATATGATCAAATATACGCTGAGGTGCGACATATCATGTTATGTGTTAAATGATTATATTTGGGTTGTGCATCGAGAATGCCTCTAATTTTCTGAATGCGTGATACTATAAATATACTTTTTTTCAGCACGGACATGATATGCGAGTCAAGTACCAAAGCGTGGCTTGGATATTAATTAATTGAATATTGCATACATGCTCAGATGAATCCGGACCGAACCTCCATGGATTCGTATCTAGTGTGCCCGTACTTTATACGACATCTTAAGGTATATTCTCATGTGACCATATCTTGAGATTTTGAACACAGTATAGGGCTAATTAGGTAACTAAAAGTGGTAGTAACATTTGGAGGGAATGATATCACGAGATCATGCCAACGAACCTTTACAAAGAGATTCATTCTAGTACACTGTGTGTAATGACCCATTTCACATTAATGCAGATAGCCGATTCAAACGGCATAAGTGCGACGACCCATCCTGCTTTGCTCGGCGAGAAGACTCGCTTGAGGCAAAGGATTCAGACTTAGCCCTTAAGGAGTTCAGACTTAAACTTTTAAAGACGCGCTCGGAGTACCGCTCGGCCGAGACGAATCATCGCTAAGGTGGGTGGCTACGATGAACCTGTCTTTTTTAGTCTGCACACTTAAATATACGGACGATACATGCTAGTCTCTAGGCGAATCACCCAATGAATTTTAATAAGAATAAAACACATGTAGCTAAGGTAATAATCCTATCTTTTATTGCTTGTATTAGAATATGGAAATATAAATTAGCTTATAGTTAGACCCTCACATGCTATCTTAGCTCTGTGCAAGTAGACTCTGCTTTATTGTCTAGAACTGGTCGAGTTGAAGTCTTTATGCTATCTATCTTATATGCTATGCTTGTCACAGAGATAATACCACGGTATGGAAGCACAACACATAACATGGTTCACTTACCTGAGGCAGGAAGACTAACAAAATAGTCGTTCCGAGCCAAGTAATAGAAACATGGAAAGACTTCGAGACCTTTGGGTCGCCAAGGCAACTTCCAAAACAGGAGCTCAATAAGTAGTAAAAATATTACCTTGACTGTACATTGAAAAGAACACACGGGATAGTGCAATGATTAGAATGTGCATACTATGCTATAAACTTATACTGAATTATTTGAACAGATAGACATTGCTATGGACCTATATTGAATCAATGTGTTCGAACTATGTTTCTTGAAATGCCTCGTATGTAAACTTAGTGTATAGATCATCATTGGACATGGACAACCTGTGCACAGACTTAGGGTTCCCGCGGACGGTGCACCGGGGCATCGAGGCCGATCCAAACCGGTGAGGAACATGCTGATAGTCGTTTGCTTCGAACGGGAAGGTGTGTAACGGGGCTCGCTACCTGCGTGGCATCCCATTCCCGTATCGAGACTATAATTTATCCATGGTGGCTGGTCAAGTCATAAGAACAAATATGTATCGTTAAGTATATTGCATACGTGGAGGCAACCCGCGTATGGGCTCGTATGGACTTGAGGTAAGTAACGGATGCACGGCGCACTCTGCGTGCAGATTGTTAATTGAACCAAGTAATCTGAACCTCTGAACACACTTAAATAATTTGAGTATAAAACATCCGAGAAATCTGAATTGCTTGAGTATAATGCATATGAACAACCTGAGTCACAAAATAATATGAGTATCACAAATTTGTGTATGTCGTTCACCTGAGTCAGAAATACGTTAGTAACACTTATTTTTGCTTATGCGAATCTTGGTTCTCCTTATATATATATTCATTTTTGGTTAACTTGGTTGTGTCGTTGGACAGGGAAGGATGAACGGTAAGTGGGTAAGTCTTGCCGTATTACTCTTATATTGTATGGCGCACTGCCACACGAGTTAGGCTTTACATCATTGCCATGAAACTGATCCTAAGGTAAGACTAGAAAGACAACTTAATAGATGGTGCACGGAACCAATATATCATGTTTGGATTTTTCGAGTGGGCGAGAAGCCTTTCCACTATTGCATTCATGTACTGATAACCCACCAGATTGCTTGTAGGGTGCGGGAGAACCTAGTTCGGTGCGGAGTATCCCCTCGTGTGCGCTAAGGCATAGAGTTAGCTCTGGAGCCTTAGAGTGTTGCGTCCGGAGCTGAAGTACATATACATGACATAATGTTGGAACATCGCCCATGTATCTTCCCAAGTTGTAAGCCGCTTGGCACGCCTTTATTGTTTAAGAGAGAGAGAGAGAGAGAGAGAGAGAGAGAGAGAGAGAGAGCTTGAGCGACTTATAATCTCGGCCTAGCGTCGATTGTAACCTTATCCATTATCAATAAAGAGCTCGTTTATGTATCATACTTGTGTTTATTCTATGCTTCTGCTATATTGACCTTGAGTACTAGTTATCAATCTGCCATTTACTCGTGTCATTCAAGTATTCGCTGCATTGAAGACTATACATGCGACTCTGTGGCTTAGCTATTTTTTCGCTTGTTCGGATCATGGCCTTGCACGGGCGCAGCTTTGGCTCGCACGGTATCATATCCTGATGGAAACGATCATCCTGTGGGAGTGCTGGCGCGGTGATTCGCTTCTAGCGGGGATGACCAATCCTGTGGAAGATCGGGGCGTGACACTGTGGGCTGTCCACCACAGATATTGTATATTATCCGTCTTAGTAGAGTGTAGTATCTAACCTATTATAATATCGAGCTATTGTCTCCCTATAAGAGCACTAGAACCGCTAATACCGTGATTTAGTGCAGTGGCCCTTCGGAGAACTGGTGCATCAGTGAAGTGCCTGTATAATCCTTTATTTTGGCTCGGTTAGCCCATGTTCGGCAATGGCGTGATCTGAGGATACATAATATGTATTATTTCTGAGATAATCTCAGACTCCACAATTAGCAAGTTATACAAGTGATTTGCCGATATAAAGAAATTGGACTTGGTTGTGATCGTATTATTCTGTTAATAGTCTAGGGTCATGGACTATCATAGTGTGACAGTTCAACCCTTGTCCTTGTTTGGTTGAAAGGTTGGGCCTTTGTGCTAGGAAATATTGTGGACCTAAACTAAGACACAGTACCTATGTATACATATATCTATTGTTTGGGTTTTGTTTCTTTATTTCGTGCTCCTTTGTGGTACTTGCTATTTGGGGTCTAACCACACTGGTTTTTCATGGCCAGGTTTTGAGCCAGCACCCGAAAATCCATCCTACTTTCCTCCGACTCATGGCGCGTACCAGGAAGATGGTCACAGAGGATAACGAGTGGGTTTTTTTCTTCCCTGCTCGTCAGTGTACATTTATTATTTTGGACGTTTAGCCACCGACACCTGTTAGCCGGCACGTCTGGACATTAGTCTCCTTACCTAAATATATTAAATCAAACTGCAGCAGATCTCTGTCATGTACTTTTGCTACTCTGACGGCTTCTTATTTTGTATAGCTGGTCTTCGGAATATTCTGAGAAAGAGTTTATGATGCCTTATTGCTTTATCATATATGCTCTATATTTTTTGTTTCTTGTTTGATTGATTGAGACATAACTGTTCGTATGACCCTAGTGACTTGATTGTAGCATACACCCCCTTGTCTAGTTAACAGATGTGATCGCCGTACGATGTATAGTATCTTGTATAGGGTAGCTGGCCATGTCCGTCTCCGTATTTCGGTACTAGGGCGAGACACATTCATAGAGGCTTGTCAAAGCGAGTCTGCTTTTGTTTGTCGGGGTTGAGACTATAACACCCCGTTCCGTTCAAGCGGACTGCCGATTCAAATGGCAAAAGTGTATGTCCCGACCCGCTTTGCTCAGGCAAGAATACTCGTTTGAGGCAAAGGATATCTAGACTTGTCTTTACAGGAATCCAGCTTAGGCTTTCAGAGGCTCGCTTGACGTATCGCTCTACCGAGGCGAATCATCGCTAAGGTGGGTGGCTACGATAAACTTGTCTTTGCTTAGCCAGCACACGTAAAATATGGAACGATACATGCTAGTCGCTAGGTGAATCACCCCCTGCATGCTAATAAGAATCCAACGCATCTAGCAAAGGGAATAATTCTAACTTGTATTGCTTATGCTAGAACATGGAAATAAAATATTGCATATATATATATATATGTTCAGACCCTTGCATGCTACCCTAGAACGTGTCGCTCAGAAAGTCCCCTAACGATGTCACTTCTCGGCTTACCTGCGGGCCCGAGCTAACGTGAATGTTGTGTTTATATAAATGCATGCTTGTCTGCTTGTATGTTGCCTTGTTTTCATCCAAACCCCAGGATACTACTAAGTAGTCATTCCGTGCATGATTGAACCTACAAGTATCCGGGACCGTTAGGTCACCAAGGCAATCCCCGTCCCAGGGGAGATGCATCAAGGCAAGTTATTCACTGAATGAGAATCATGTCAAGCAAAACATAAATAATTATCTCGTGTACTCTTGTTGCCTGAATTGCATGAAAACGATTGGCAAAATAATGATATCGTTCCTATGTAAAATAATAAATCATGTACTCGTGTTGCCTGCTTGGTAAATAATAAATCACGTACTCGTGTTGCCTGCTTGGCGAAATAATGAAATTGGAAAGACCAAATAGTGCATGTCGCGAACAACTCGGAAACGAGGTATAATTCCACGGGCGGTCACCGGGGCACTGGGACCATTCCGATCCGGATGGAATTCACGTTTAGTCTCATGTTCTTGGACGGAATGGTTTGTAGTGCCTTACGTTCTTTTGTTGCATTCCATCATCGTCATTGACTAGTGTCCTTTATGACTATGCCAGCGACTCATGTTCATATAGATAAGTAATCCTCACTTAGCGGCTATCCGTGTGCGAGTCATTGTATCGCATCAAAGAACAACTAAACACCTGAACGATCTTGAAATAACAGTACTCGTGTTGCATATGCTATCGCCTGAATGTTTATACATTTCCGTGCTTAAATTGATAATGTTTGCCTTGGACAGGGAAGGACAAATGGTAAGTGGTAAGTCTTACCGTGTTTCCTCTCATGTTGCACGGCGCACTGTCACACGAGTTAGGCTATTCAATGTTTGCATAAAACTGATCCTAAGGCAACTAGAAAGACAACCTAATAGTTGGTGCACGGAACCTATATTACGTGTTTGGATTTTTCGAGCAGGCGAGTAGCCTCCCCACCAGTGCATTCAATGTACTGATAATCCACCAGATCGTTTGCAGGGTACGGGAGAACCTCGTTCGGTGCGGATGCCTCCTACGTGCGTGCTAAGGCATGGAGATCACTCCGAAGCAGCGGTGCGTCCGGAACTGAAGCACATATACAAGACATAATATTGGAACTTGCCTGAACATCGCCTGTACAATCATTCCACAATTATAGCCACTTGGCACGCTTTTACTATTTCAGAGAGAGAGGCTTGAGCGAATTATAATCTCGGCCAAGCGCTGCCTGTAACACTTATTTATATCAATAAAAGAGTATGCTTTACTTCAACTTGTGTTTCAATGCTTCCGCTATATTGTCAACTCAGTGAACTTGTTACCGATCGCCTACGCGTTCATGACTCTGCTGCACTCGGACAATCTATGCAACTCTGTGGCTTAGAATTCTTACCGCCAGCCAACGAACCATGGCCTTGCACGGGCGTGACTCATGCTCGTACGGTATCACGCCCGGATGGGTCAAAGCGATCATTCCGTAGGAGATCGGGGCGTGACATATTGGTATCAGAGCCTGGCTTCTACGCCCTTAGACTTTATTTCTATTATCTCAGTTTCGAAAGCTCGTTCGTGGGTTATGTGCATGCTCTCTCTCAATGCCTCAATGGAATGTTCCAACATTAAGTCTAAATACTTTCAAAATGCATTTTGAATGATATGATTACTGGTATAAAATCGTGATGTGAGTGGCCTTTGTGCCAACCTGTGCGAACTCTTGAGATTATCGCAGTAGCTTATCCGATTTCACTAACTCTAAGTTTGGTTGAATGTATAGGTTTGAGGGACGCCTTGAACTTGTGCACGATCCAAGACTTAAGAAAATGTGAAACTCGAGTGCTAAGACTTCGCTATTGCTAAGTTGGTTGGCGTGCATGTGTTTGGAGCGCTATGAATACGCGTACAATCCAGACTAGCGATATGTCGATCTCGAAAGCTTGTGCAAGTAAATATACAAATAAACAAGTACAACGACTTGTATAAGTTTGCCTCAGCCTGGTATCGTTAAATAAAAATTGATTGAAACGTACTGCTTGTCCTCAGTAAGTCTCGAGGACGAGACTTTTTCTGAGTTGGGTAGGATGTAACACCCCGTTCTGTTCAAGCGGACTGTCGATTCAAACGACAAAAGTGCATGTCCCGACCCACTTTGTTCAGGCAAGAATACTCGTTTGAGGCAAAGGATATCCATACTTGTCCCTACAGGAATCCAGCTTAGGCTTTCAGAGGCTCGCTTGACGTATCGCTCTACCGAGGCGAATCATCGCTAAGGTGGGTGGCTACGGTGAACTTGTCTTTGCTTAGCTAGCACACATAAAATGTTGAACGATACATGCTAGTCGCTAGGTGAATTACCCCCTGTATGCTAATAAGAATCCAACGCATCTAGCTAAGGGAATAATCCCAACTTGTATTGCTTATGCTAGAACATGGAAATAAAATATTGCATATATATATGTTCAGACCCTTGCATGCTACCCTAGAACGTGTCGCTCGGGAAGTCCCCTAACGATCTCACTCCTCGGGTTACCTGTGGGCCCGAGCTAACGTGAATGTTGTGTTTATATAAATGCATGCTTGTCTGCTTGTATGTTGCCTTGTTTTCATCCAAATCCCGGGAGACTACTAAGTAGTCGTTCCGTGCATGATTGAACCTGCAAGTATCCGGGACCGTTAGGTCACCAAGGCAATTCCCGTCCCAGGGGAGATGCATCAAGGCAAGTTATTCACTGAACGAGAATCATGTCAAGCAAAACGTAAATAATTATCTCGTGTACTCGTGTTGCCTGAATTGCATGAAAACGATTGGCAAAATAATGATACAGTTCTTATGCAAAATAATAAATCACGTACTCGTGTTGCCTGCTTGGTAAATAATAAATCACGTACTTGTGTTGCATGCTTTGCAAAATAATAAAATTGGAAAGACCAAACAGTACATGTCGTGAACAACTCGGAAATGAGGTATAATTCTACGGGCGGTCACCGGGGCACTGGGACCGTTCCGATCCGGATGGAATTCACATTTAGTCTCATGTTCTTGGACGGGATAGTTTGTAGCGCCTCACGTTCTTTTGTTGCATTCCATCCTCGTCATTGACTAGTGTCCTTTATGGCTATGCCAGCGACTCATGTTCATATAGATAAGTCATCTTCGCTTAGCGGCTATCCGCGTGCGAGTCATTGTATCGCATCAAAGAACAACTGAATACCTGAACGATCTTGAAATAACAGTACTCGTGTTGCATATGCTATCGCCTGAATGTTTATACATGCCCATGCTTAAATTGATCATGTTTTCCTTGGACAGGGAAGGACAAATGGTAAGTGGTTGGTCTCGCCATGTTTCCTCTCATGTTGCACGGCGCACTGCCACACGAGTTAGGCTATTCAATGTTTGCATGAAACTGATCCTAAGGCAACTAGAAAGACAACTTAATAGTTGGTGCACGGAACCTATATTACGTGTTTGGATTTGTCGAGCGGGCGAGTAGCCTCCCCACCAGTGCATTCAATGTACTGATAATCCACCAGATCGTTTGCAGGGTGCGGGAGAACCTCGTTCGGTGCGGATGCCTCCTACATGTGTGCTAAGGCATGGAGATCACTCTGAAGCAGCGGTGCATCCGGAACTGAAGCACATATACAAGACATAATGTTGGAACTTGCTTGAACATCGCCTGTACAATTATTCCACAATTGTAGCCACTTGGCACGCTTTTACTGTTTCAGAGAGAGAGGCTTGAGCGAATTGTAATCTCGGCCAAGCGCCGCTTGTAACACTTGTTTATATCAATAAAAGAGTATGCTTTACTTAAACTTGTGTTTCAATGCTTCCGCTATATTGTCAACTCAGTGAACTTGTTACCGATCGCCTACGCGTTCATGACTCCGCTGCACTCGGACAATCTGTGCGACTCTGTGGCTTAGAATTCTTATCGCCAGCCAACGAACCACGGCCTTGCACGGGCGTGGCTCACGCTCGTACGGTATCACGCTCGGATAGGTCAAAGCGATCGTTCCGTGGGAGATCATGGCGTGACATGTTGGTATCAGAGCCTAGCTTCTACGCCCTTGGACTTTATTTCGATTATCTCAGTTTCGAAAGCTCGTTCGTGGGTTATGTGCACGTTATCTCTCAATGCCTCAATGGAATATTCCAATAATAAGTCTAAATACTTTCAAAATGCGTTTTGAATGATATGATTGCTGGTATAAAATCGTGATGTGAGTGGCCTTTGTGCCAACCTGTGCGAACTCTTGAGATTATCGCAGTAGCTTATCCGATTTCACTAACTCTAAGTTTGGTTGAATATATAGGTTTGAGGGATGCCTTGAACTTGTTCATAATCCAAGACTTAAGAAAATGTGAAACTCGAGTGCTAAGACTTCGCTATCGCTAAGTTGGTTGGCGTGCATGTGTTTGGAGCACTACGAATACGCGTACGATCCAGACTAGTGATATGCCGATCTCGAAAGCTTGTGCAAGTGAATATCCAAATAAACAAGTATAAAAACTTGTATAGGTTTGCCTCAGCCTGGTATTGTTAAATCAAAATTGATTGAAACGTATTGCTTTTCCTCAGAAAGTCTCGAGGACGAGACTTTTTCTGAGTTGGGTAGGATGTAACACCCCGTTTCGTTCAAGCGGACTGCCGATTCAAACGACAAAAGTGCATATCCCGACCCGCTTTGTTCAGGAAAGAATACTCGTTTGAGGCAAAGGATATCCAGACTTGTCCCTACAGGAATCCAGCTTAGGCTTTCAGAGGCTCGCTTGACGTATCGCTCTACCGAGGCGAATCATCGCTAAGGTGGGTGGCTACGGTGAACTTGTCTTTGCTTAGCCAGCACACATAAAATATGGAACGATATATGATAGTCGCTAGGTGAATCACCCCCTGCATGCTAATAAGAATCCAACGCATCTAGCTAAGGGAATAATCCCAACTTGTATTGCTTATGCTAGAACATGGAAATGAAACATTGCATATATATATGTTCAGACCCTTGCATGCTACCCTAGAATGTGTCGCTCGGGAAGTCCCCTAACGATCTCACTCCTCGGCTTACCTGCGGGCCCGAGCTAACGTGAATGTTGTGTTTATATAAATGCGTGCTTGTCTGCTTGTATGTTGCCTTATTTTCATCCAAACCCCGGGAGACTACTAAGTAGTCATTCCGTGCATGATTGAACCTGCAAGTATCCGGGACCGTTAGGTCACCAAGGCAATTCCCATCCCAGGGGAGATGAATCAAGGCAAGTTATTCACTGAACGAGAATCATGTCAAGCAAAACGTAAATAATTATCTCGTGTACTCGTGTTGCCTGAATTGCATGAAAACGATTGGCAAAATAATGATACCGTTCCTATGCAAAATAATAAATCACGTACTCGTGTTGCCTGCTTGGTAAATAATAAATTACGTACTCGTGTTGCCTGCTTGGCAAAATAATGAAATTGGAAAGACCAAATAGTGCATGTCGCGGACAACTCGGAAATGAGGTATAATTCCACGGGCGGTCACCGGGGCACTGGGACCGTTCCGATCCGGATGGAATTCACATTTAGTCTCATATTCTTGGACGGGATGGTTTGTAGCGCCTCACGTTCTTTTGTTGCATTCCATCCTCGTCATTGACTAGTGTCCTTTATGGCTATGCCAGCGACTCATGTTCATATAGATAAGTCATCTTCGCTTAGCGGCTATCCGCGTGCGAGTCATTGTATCGCATCAAAGAACAACTGAACACCTGAATGATCTTGAAATAACAGTACTCGTGTTGCATATGCTATCGCCTGAATGTTTATACATGCCCGTGCTTAAATTGATCATGTTTTCCTTGGACAGGGAAGGACAAATGGTAAGTGGTTGGTCTCGCCATGTTTCCTCTCATGTTGCACGGCGCACTGCCACACGAGTTAGGCTATTCAATGTTTGCATGAAACTAATCCTAAGACAACTAGAAAGACAACCTAATAGTTGGTGCACGGAACCTATATTACGTGTTTGGATTTGTCGAGCGGGCGAGTAGCCTCCCCACCAATGCATTCAATGTACTGATAATCCACCAGATCGTTTGCAGGGTGCGGGAAAACCTCGTTCGGTGCGGATGCCTCCTACGTGTGTGCTAAGGCATGGAGATCACTCTGAAGCAGCGGTGCATCCGGAACTGAAGCACATATACAAGACATAATGTTGGAACTTGCTTGAACATCGCCTGTACAATTATTCCACAATTGTAGCCACTTGGCACGCTTTTACTGTTTCAGAGAGAGAGGCTAGAGCGAATTGTAATCTCGGCCAAGCGCCGCCTGTAACACTTGTTTATATCAATAAAAGAGTATGCTTTACTTAAACTTGTGTTTCAATGCTTCCGCTATATTGTCAACTCAGTGAACTTGTTACCGATCGCCTACGCGTTCATGACTCTGCTGCACTCGGACAATCTGTGTGACTCTGTGGCTTAGAATTCTTACCGCCAGCCAACGAACCACGGCCTTGCACGGGCGTGGCTCACGCTCATGCGGCATCACGCCCGGATGGGTCAAAGCGATTGTTCCGCGGGAGATCGGGGCGTGACAGAGACGGTCCCGGATCAGATATGGTAGGTGTAGTGATTGGAGGTGCACTGTCATCGGGAGCATCGTAGTCCTGATGGTAAGCATGGCTTGACCTAGTTACACCCGCTATGGCTTCCTCGGTGGTAGGGGAAACCATGTGGCAAGATTTAGATTTTCTTTCTTTGGACTTAACGGTGAAAGACGGTGCCTGCTGCATTAAGTCTGGAACGAGATCTGGATGAACCCATATGACCTTCCCTGGGGTGTGCTAAGTGGCACCAGTCCGACTACTTGATTGCGAACTGGAGGGAGGTTGACAACCTCCATCATTGCCCTTGGAATCGGGACAACACCATCTTGGGCCTCCGTCGTTGGAAAGTTGCCAAACTGGAGATATCATGTTGGCAGTGACCGTCTTGTCGTTGAAGTCCAGCGTAATTAGGGCTTTGGTATCAAGAAAGCGCTAGATATACCGCTTCAGTGTATAGAAATCCTTCGTTGAATGGTAGATGTACCGATGGTAGTGGCAGTACTTGGGTCATCGACCTTATTTGCCTCCTCAGAAAGTTTGATGTCGGGAAGCCGAAGCTTGTTACTCTTTATCAATATGTCAAAGATCTCCATGATGTCCTCATCTTTGAAGTAGTAAGTTTCCTTCGGTTTTGGATCCTCTGCAGGCTTTTGTTCAGACTTCTGAGCTAGATAGGTAGCAAGGGACTGCTTTCCTTTGCTATCACGGATATTAATGCTGCTATTGTTGTTATTGTAAGAACGTCTTTCCCTATCATTAGCAATGGGGATTTGTATGCTTAGCAGTCGAGAGACCTTTACCTTCCTTTCATCTCCGACATTATTTATGATGAACGTCGTCCAGTCTTTGAACTGAGTGTCGCCCATCCAGAGTTTAACTGCTGGCAATAGATTCCTTCGACATGTGTCCATCAGCGTGGAGTAGGATTGTCGAGGGGGGGCAACTTCAGCGCAGCTTGCCTATATTGTTCGATATATTCCCGTATAGGCTCTTTCTCTCTTTGCATGATGACCATCAGAGAGGACATTGTCATGTTGTTTCCTCTGTCATAGAATCGGGCCAGAAAAAGGCCTTTGAGGTTGTCACGAGATACAATTGTCCTAGAGTCTACAAAACCAATCAAAATCCACTCCCGACAATTTTTCGACAAAGAGCTTGGTGAGGAGAGCGTCGTTGTGAGGCAGATGCCCCATTGCCATCTCGAAGTTGCTCATGTACTGTCGATGAGCAGTTTTCTCATCAAATTGAGTCATGTTGAAGGGCTTGTACTTGGGCGGGTATGACACATCTCTACAATCGAGGGGATATGGTTGCCGTACTCCAAGCTCGTGCAGGTTATCCCGATTACCCAGTGAGTCCAAACGGGCTCGAAGTTCTCGGACCTCCCTGATTGCTTTTCGGGCTTCATCTATTGCAGAAGGAACATATGATCCGGGCAAGGCGTGATTGTCGCCAGCGGGTAGAGCGGTTGCATTTGAGTCCTCGTTGGTCTCGGGATCCATACTTGCCTAACCTGAAACCCTTGGTGGTTGTGAGGCCATATTTGCCTTGATCTCCCGCATTGTCTGGGTCAAGGCTTGCATTGACACGCTTATGGTTTGCATCATGACCTCGAGGGTCTCGAGGGGCTGTCGATTATCAGGGCCCTCATGATCGTCCTCTGCCATGTACACCGTCCTCACATGGGGAGAGATGAAGGGGACGGTGAACGTCGTTCTTTTTTGCCTCAGACTCTTACCGTGAATAGTCCTCAGAGAACGTTGGCAGCGATGCATCCTCTTCGGATTCGTAGGAAGCTGTGTCTTCCCGATGAGGGTGGCTATCCCCAGGAATCTCAATATTGGTTCCTTGGGAATCTCCGTCTCCTCGGAACATTGGGTTATTGTAGCGTTCTGAGCGATCACTACCCCCATCTTGTAGAATCATCTGGGTCTCAAGAAAGGGCTACCCCAATAGTTGATAATTTCTTTTTCGAGCGCGTATCCAGGAATACTCCTTCCATTGTACCATGACTTACCTCCGGTTCCTTGATGCACTGGTCGAGAGTGAAGGATTGGAGGCATTAGACTTCCGTCCTCCCCTTCTGGAGGGGGATTTCCAAGCAGATAGAGTAAAATGAGACGAAGGAAACCTCTTCCTCCTCTGGTGTTTGTACCTGCTCTCCAGGATGCTGTCGGACGGGTACTCTTGGTTGCAGTCATTGGAATACCGACTGCCTATCTGCAGGTGCTGCTACCTTGGCACAACAGCATTTGATGGTGATGTTGGCACAGTGATGCCCTGGAGAGGGTACCTCACATGCCGTAGTTATTTTCCTCGTTTTGTGCTTGTGATTGATCACGTTGCACAGGTCAAGCGAGGGGTAATTCACCTTTACACCCTCCTTATGAGCATGGGTAGACCGAGCACATGGGTTTATGGGCGTTTCCTTTGCTCCTAGACCTGGGGTCTGTTTGACACTACAGGCTGGACCTATGGGTTATTTTGTACAGCTTTCCGTCAGGGGCACGCATAACAGTTAGCGGTGCCTGCTAACGGTCTATCGGATGAGTAGTCACTTGAGCTTGGCGAGCTTGCACTGCCGTAGACTTCCTCATCCTAGCAGGCACTAGCGCAAAGCATGAAGAATCCAAGTTTACATCTTCCCCTTTCTCAGCACGGCCCGTGGAACCATCACCGCATGAGATTCGGTCGAAGACTGAACTTTTGTTGCCGTCGAGGCCGTATAGCCTTCTTGTAAAACCTCTCACCTAAAATAGATATTTTGTGTGTATTTTATATTTATTGTATTTATTTTTGATTATTTTAAAATTAATTAAAATCTAATTATTTTATTAGGATACTTCACCGTAGTTTGAATATTAATGATATAAAACGACCCCAAAATCTACACCGCCATTCGTAGGAAGTAGCCTATACGAGAGACACTACTTGTAGGATCTTCGCGTGACACAAAATTCGACCATTCAATATTAGTATGACACTAGAGTAACAACCATAGTTTTTTGTATTTAATATTTAGAGATTTATATATATATAATTTATTTATGGTTATTTTCTAATCCAAATATCCAACCCAAAGCCATGAATTAATTTATTGGACACCAGTAACTTAAAATAGGATAATTATATATATATATATATATATATATATATATATATATATATATATATATATATATATATATATATATATATATATATATATATATATATATTATGTAGAATTTATTTTAGGAAGATAGAATTTGAAACCTTCTTGAGATAGGGTCCACCTTTGCACCTTATCTACTTTTAGAACCAATCCAATTCTAATGTTTCCATATTTGGAAATTCTCTACTTTAAATATTTTATCTATCCATTTTCGGTAGCATCCACCTATTTAAATTCATGAATCAAAATTTTGATTTATTTTCCTACAAATTATGATCTTAATTAAATATGTAGTTTCCAAATTAGGAACGATCCCTATGCAATTTTGTTGCATATCAATCTAAATCTAAAATAAATATTTTAAAATCTAATTTAAAGATTCTAGATCATCCTCTCACCCTATTTTAGCCTATTTAAATCATATCCATAGATGGAAACACTAAATCAAATCCTAACTGTAAACCCCCTGATTTTTCAGGAATTTTAAAAATTAATTTCTCACATTTTTCTGGAATTTTCTAGAATTTTCTGCAATTAAAACCTAGGTATTTTATATTTAAACAATTTTTAAATAATGTTAAATAATATTAAAATTTTATAAAAATAATATTTTATGGTGTAAAATAAAAAACTAGACGTAGGGTAATTTTTCGGTAATTTATTGGACCCCGGAAGCATTTTTAAAGTCCTAAAAACTAAGTTTAAATAAACCAATTAAACCCTAGAAATAAACCCGATTTATTTCTAAATTAAACCAAACCGACCCGAACCGGACCCGGTCTAGTTGAACCGGGCCCAAACCTTAGCGGGTCGAATCCGGGCTCGACCCGACCCGCTTCGACCCGACCCGCCTAAACCTAATCCCTAACCCCCGACGTTTCCCCTCCGCCTTAACCGACGGCCGCCCTGATTCCGGCGCCGCTCGGCCTCCCTGCACTGGCCGTCTCCTCCGCTCCCGCAACCGCCGGCGACCCCTCGCTCCGCCTACCCGTAACCGCCTGAGCCACTCGCCTCTATAAAAGAACCCCCTCGCTCCGGCCGCTCCCCTCCGCCGTCGTCCCCGGCAGCCCCGACTTCCTCCTTCCTCCTGAGTCGTCTTCCCCGACGACCTCGACCCTCTCCTCCGCCCAGCCTCGAACACCTCCTCCCCCATCTCCACCACCTCTCCGACCCTAAGCCCCGATCCTCCGCCATCATCCCCGGCCACCCAGTCGCCACCACCACCAACACGAGCACCCCGCCTTCCCTCCACCTTCCTCCGCCTCGATCACGAACCCGCAGCAGCAGCCGAGGCCTCCCCCGCCTCTGCCCGACCGCCTGAGCACCAGCTCCTCCGCCTCCCTCAGCTACGGCCAGCCACGGCGAAGCTCCGGCCATCTCCCACATTAAACCCTAGACCGGACACAGCCCGGACACGATACAGCCCCGTATCGGTGTGTCAAGACGACCCACGGACACGAAGAACCCCGTTCCACGGAGCCCTGTTCAGGTAACCCGTTCTCTCTCCTCGTTGCTCTGTTTTCTGTTCCGTCTGTTGTGACACATAGGCTGTGTAACCCCCTCGATGCCCGTGTAACCCGCTCGGTGCGTCGCATCCTGTGGCGATCACAAACCGTGATCCAAAAACAGGAAAACCAACGCCCCATTTTCACCCAGAACTGAGTATGCCCCGCCAAACGGGATGACTTGGTCGCGCGCGGTCTTCACCAAAAGGTGCCCACTATTGATACGGACGTACAGGATTTTGCAGAAGTTGATTTGGATGTGCGTGCACACCGGAATCAACGCGTATCCGCCGACAACGTCCCGTATCCGCATGTTCTGAATCTTGTTATAACTTTGTGTACACACGTCGGATTGAAATGAAACTTATGCCATCGGACTCGTAGTAATACGCTGGTCCTGTGACCCAAGTTTGGTTCGATTCTGAGAACGTTGACAAAATCGCGTATCGTGGGCCCCACAGCTCTACTCGACTGGCGATTTTGTGATCGGCTCATCGAAATCCAATTCTGGAAGTTTCGTTGGGTTCATTTCATCGTTTTGGACTTGTTGACACTAAGTTTGATGAATTTGGAGACCATTGGTTCTGACACATTTTTCGGTGCAAAGCGGCCTTTATGTAGACCCCGCTTTGGCCAGGAACTGTCATTTTTGCCCCTGTGTCCAAATTGGACTCAAGGACAGGCGTATCTAGCTATTTGATATTTTCTGAATCTGATGGTGATATCTATTTCAGCAATCAGAGGAGTACCTGCAAATTCTACTGAGACCAGAGCTACAGTTGGAGCCAGAACCCCAGGCAAGTGTACCTTGCCAAATATTGCAGTTCTTGTTACATATTTTCTTGCCTTATTTATATGTTGTACATGCTTAAACCTAGGACCGTGTGACTTACTTAGAGTTCGATTAATAGTCGGGTGCCAATACTGTACGCAGAGTTGTGTAAAGTCACCTAGAGATGGATACCGAGACCCTATACTTCTCGTGCTTGCATTATCAAGTACGACATAACCCAGGACACTTGACACTATTTATGAGACAGAATCATCCTGAGATATTCATGGTAATTCTGTATAGGTTACAGGTTTCATGACATATTCTTTTGCTTAGATATTATATGACTTGATACATTAGTTATGATCCTGCGTGACATGGACATGAGACGTCGTGGACATGAGACGTATAAATACATTGGGTGGGGAGAGTTACACAGGCTACATGTTGGACTATATTATGCCGACGTCGTAGTCTCTCTCTGAGACTAGACAAACCACATGATATCACTGCTACCGGCTCCCCGACACAGAGCTTGTAGTAGTTTTAGCCTGAGTTCTAGTGATGCCCTCAACTTGCATATCACTTAGCTGGTTATATAGTTTACCTTATTGTTTCATTTATTTGCTGCACTGCATTATTTATGGCTTGAGTTATTTTGTACCTTGCTATATCCCTTGAGGACCTGGATCCGGATTATGTCCCCAGGATTAGCAGACGAGATCGATCCCGAGGTATACGAGACAGGAGCATTAGCAGGAGCAGGAGCAGGAGCAGTACCAGATCCAGTAGACGAGTGATCCCTGAGGGTATCTTCTGAGTATATACTGTTTTCATACTCAGTATTTGCTGTGGTTAGCTTTATTCTTGTATCTTGACAGATGTATCAGACTCATTATCGGGTTATTTCCCGAGTTTATATTTTATTGAGATTAATCTTGCTTTATGATTCTGATATTGTTGTATTCATTTCTATGGATGAGATTAGTATATCTAGACCCTTATTGTTTTACTATAGCTTAAGTACGCCCTGGTGGATCCATTAAATTGGGTTTGTCCATCAGTGTGTGCTGTTGGCCATTGCCACGTGGCTAGTCTATCGATATTTTAGGACTGGGGCTTGACGTAGTTTTTGTGGTGGTCCATGCAGGTCAACGACTAAATTGCTTCGGTTTTAACTTAGGGACCGAGCAAGCCTGCAATAAGAATATGATAAGTTTTAGGATCTCATCCACTTGCTTGAAACGTTCTTGAGATCTATATCGGATTCGAATTAAATTCTTGACTTGCATCCTGCCTTAATTCTTGTGCGCCTCTTATTGTTTATTTTGGTTACAGAGTTATAGATTCACGAGCAAACGATGAGACTCCTGCAAGATCACCACGGTATACTTTGGTAACCAATGAAGAGGAAGTAACACCAGTAGAAGAAGGTCAATCCGCTCAACAACGTAGTCAAGCGAATCAGTATGCCTCTGGAATCCAGCAAGATGACATTTCACCATCGACGCAATTTACTCCACCAATGCCCGTATTCCCACAAGGGCAGGCTATGGACAGACAGCAGATGTTTCAAATGATCTATGCAATAATACAAGCTCAACAAGAGGCTTTTAGTCGTAGCCTACTAATCGCACTAGAGCAAACAGATCTACCAGCACGACGACCAACGACTGGCTCTATCACCGATTTTTGCCAGCTGAAGCCTCGTACCTTCTCAGGCAAAGAGGAGCCCACAGAAGTTCATGAGTGGCTCACCAACACTCAACATCAATTATAAGTTGCTGAGCTTCCACGGGAACGTTGGATGACTGCCGTCAGAATGCAAGTGACGGACAATGCACATCACTGGTGGCTATCTGAGGAGACATGGCTCGGACCAGACCGAGTCACTTGGGAAGAGTTCTCTAGACTCTTTCAGGAGATGTACATTCCAGCCATCGCTCGATCAGAACTTCGGGACAAGTTCAACCGCCCCACTCAAGACAATATGACAGTAGAAGAATACAACGCAGAGTTCATTCGCCTTAGTCGTTTTGCCCCTACCTTGATCCAGACAGAAGAAGAGAAGGCTGAGAAGTTCTTCGACGGACTAAACATTGAGCTACAGAAACTAATTGGATCCGTTGCTCCTACATCTTACCCGGACGTCCTTGCTGTAGCCCAACGCATGGAGCGCGTCATCAGGAGAGAGACCAGTCTGAAGCGGCCATCCACATCAGCACCAGCCGTAGCACCACAGGAAGAAGTTGTAAAAAGACCTCACATGCACCAGCCACCAGAAGCATCTTTACATGCACTACCTGTTTGTCAATATTGTCATAAGCGAGGCCATATAGAGGACGAGTGCAGACGAAAAAGGAGATTATGTTTAGCTTACGGATCCAGTCAGCATTTATTGAGGGAATGCCCTGAGCGTCGAGAAGGAGCACCAATGGTTAACCAACAAGCGATACCAGTACCGAGGCCAGCCTATCCAGTATTGGGAGCACCGCAAACGGGAGTTGAAGGAGTCCTACCACCAGCTCCAGGAGGGTATCAGCCGAGGCCACCTTTGATACCACAAGCAGTACTCTTCCAGCAGGCTCAGCAGCAGCAGAGGAATCGACTACAAGGACGTGGACAAGCCCTGGCGATAACCTTGGAGAACGCACAGACTCATGGAGTAGCTAATGCGCGTAAGTGATTCGTAGTTATCTCGTCTAGTTTTGCTTTAGTTCGTGCCTGTTGGTTTATGACCTCAGCCTTAACCTAGTAATTTTGAACTTGCTAATAATTGATAACCTATAATATTTTCTAACTGATAACCTAGTATGATAGGTGATAATCTAGTTTTTCTAAAAACTATAGTTTTCTACATTTTCTTTCTTCTGGAAATTTTATAACTTCCATTTGCATAGGGAAATGATTCCCTATGTGTTAATTTGCTTAAACCCTCAACCTTGATTCTCCTTGATAATGATGTGCTTTGAACAAAGTTTTGCAACCGTGTCATCTCTGTTGACCGGTTATTCTTTAGTTATGAGGACGCAATCCTCTTAAGGGGAGTAGATTATAAACCCCCTGATTTTTCAGGAATTTTTAAAATTAATTTCTCACATTTTTCTGGAATTTTCTGGAATTTTTTGTAATTAAAACCTAGGTATTTTTTATTTAAATAAATTTTAAATAATGTTAAATAATATTAAAATTTTATAAAAATAATATTTTATGGTGTAAAATAAAAAACTAGGTATAGGGTAATTTTTCGAGAATTTATTGGACCCCGAAAGCATTTTTAAAGCCCTAAAAACTAAGTTTAAATAAACCGAATTAAAACCTAGAAATAAACCCGGTTTATTTCCAAAATAAACCAAACCGACCCGAACCGGACCCCGTCTAGTTGAACCGGTCCCAAACCTTAGCTGGTCGGATCCGGGCTCGACCCGACCTGACCCGCCTAAACCTAATCCCTAACCCCCGACGTTTCCCCTCCGCCGTAACCGACGACCGCCGCGATTCTAGCGCCGCTCGGCCTCCCTGCACTGGTCGTCTCCTCCGCTCCCGCAACCGCCGGCGACCCCTCGCTCCGCCTACCCGTAACCGCCTGAGCCACTCGCCTCTAAAAAGAACCCCCTCGCTACGGCCGCTCCCCTCCACCACCTGTCTTCCATCCGCCGTCGTCCCCGGCAGCCCCGACTTCCTCCTTCCTCCTGAGCCATCTTCCCCGACGACCTCGACCCTCTCCTCCGCCTAGCCTCGAACACCTCCTCCCCCATCTCCACCACCTCTCCGCCCTAAGCCCCGAGCCCCCGCCATCATCCCCGGCCGTCCAGTCGCCACCACCACCAACACGAGCACCCCGCCTTCCCTCCTCCTTCCTCCGCCTCGATCATGAACCCGCAGCAGCAGCCGAGGCCTCCCCCGCCTCTGCCCGGCCGCCTGAGCACCAGCTCCTCCGCCTCCCTCAGCTTCGGCCAGCCACGACGAAGCTCCGGCCATCTCCCACATCAAACCCTAGACCGAACACAGCCCGGACACGGCACAGCCCCGTGTCGGTATGTCAATACGACCCACGGACAAGAAGAACCCCGTTCCACGGAGCCCTGTTCAGGTAACCCGTTCTCTCTCCTCGTTGCTCTATTTTCTGTTCTGTCTGTTGTGACGCGTAGGCTGTGTAACCCCCTCGATGCCCGTGCAACCCGCTCGGTGCGTCGCGTCCTGTGGCGATCGCAAACCGTGATCCAAAAACAGGAAAACCAACGCCCAATTTTTACCTAGAACTGAGTATGCCCCGCCAAACGAGACGACTTGGTCGCGCGCGGTCTTCACCAAAAGGTGCGCGCCGTTGATACGGACGTGCGGGATTTTGCAGAAGTTGATTTGGATGTGCGTGCACACCGGAATCAACGCGTATCCGCCGACAATGCCCCGTATTCGCCTATTCTGAATCTCGTTGTAACTTTGTGTACACACGTCGGATTGAAACAAAACTTGCGCCATCGCACTCGTAGCAATACGCTGGTCCTGTGACCCAAGTTTGGTTCGATTCTGAGAACGTTGACAAAATCGCGTATCGTCGGCTCCACTCGACGGGCGATTTTGTGATCGGCTCATCGGAATCCAATTCTGGAACTTTCGTTGGGTTCGTATCATCGTTCTGGACTTGTTGACACTAAGTTTAATGAATTTGGAGACCATTGGTTTTGACACATTTTTTGGTGCAAAGCGGCCCACATGTGGACCCCGCTTTGGCCAGGAACTCTCATTTTTGCCCCTGTGTCCAAATTGGACTCAAGGACAGGCGTTTCTAGCTATTTGATATTTTTTGAATCTGATGGTGATGTCTATTTTAGCAACCGGAGGAGTACCTGTAAATCTCGCTGAGACCAGAGCTACAGTTGGAGCCAGAACCCCAGGCAAGTGTACCTTGCCAAATATTGCAGTTCTTGTTACATATTTTCTTGCCTTATTTATATGTTGTACATGCTTAAACCTAGGACCGTGTGACTTACTTAGCGTTCGATTAATATTTGGGTGCCAACACTGTACGCAGAGTTGTGTAAAGTCACCTAGAGATGGATACCGAGACCCTATACTTCTCGTGCTTGCATTATCAAGTACGACATAACCCAGGACACTTGACACTATTCATGAGACAGAATCATCCTGAGATATTCATGGTGATTCTGTATAGGTTACAGGTTTCATGACATATTCTTTTGCTTAGATATTATATGACTTGATACATTAGTTATGATCCTGCGTGACATGGACATGAGACGTATAAATATATTGGGTGGGGAGAGTTACACAGGCTACAGGTTGACTATATTATGCCGGCGTCGTAGTCTCTCTCTGAGACTAGACAAACCACATGATATCACTGCTACCGGCTCCCCGACACAGAGCTTGTAGTAGTTTCAGCCTGAGTTTTAGTGATGCTCTCATCTTGCATATCACTTAGCTGGTTATATAGTTTACCTTATTGTTTCATTTATTTGCTGTACTGCATTATTTATGGCTTGAGTTATTTTGTACCTTGCTATGTCCCCTGAGGACCTGGATCCGGATTATGTCCCCAGGATTAGCAGACGAGATCGATCCCGAGGTATACGGGACAGGAGCAGGAGCAGGAGAAGGAGCAGTACCAGATCCAGTAGACGAGTGATCCCTGAGGGTATCTTCTGAGTATATACTGTTTCCATACTCAATATTTGCTGTGGTTAGCTTTATTCTTGTATCTTGACAAATGTATCAGACTCATTATCGGGTTATTCCCCGAGTTTATATTTTATTGAGATTGATCTTGCTTTATGATTCTGATATTGTTGTATTCATTTCTGTGGATGAGATTAGTATATCTAGACCCTTATTGTTGTACTACAGCTTAAGTACGCCCTGGTGGATCTATTAAATTGGGTTTGTCCATCAGTGTGTGCTGCTGGCCATTGCCATGTGGCTAGTCCATCGATATTTTGGGACTGGGGCGTGACACTAACCACCCACCTATTTAAACTACTTATATTTATCAACCCCCAACCTCTAAACCTAATAGCTGACCTTCCCCTCTCTTAAACCCATAACCAAGAAGCCTATCCCTCTCCCTATGTTCTTTTTTTATCTTCTTCCTTCTATCCATCTTTTCCCTCAAGGCTGACCACCCAAAGCCCTCGGCCGAACCCCTTAGGCTGACCAAAAATACCCCTTGAGACCGACTGCTACTACAGGAGATCTTACTATAGTAAAACCATCCCTAAAACTTTATATTCTTCATCTATTAGAAGTCATATAGATCCCTCTCAAGTTTCATAGAGTTTGGAGTCCGTTTGACGCTCCAAAATGTCTGTGTCGCAAGAAGAAGCTCCGCCGTAATCACGATCTAGTAAGTTTTGGAATTTCTTTTAAATAATTATTTTTTCATGTATAAACTCTTGTGAGAACTCATCAATATGTTAGATGACAAATAAGAAAACCCCCATGCATGTGAAAATCTAATTTTTACATAAAAACTGCTCTTAGATGACACAAAACCAATTCTTGGCAATATCGTGATCATATTAAATTAGTATTGTTGCATGTTAATATTTTATTATTAAAATATAATTTTCCACAAATTAAATATTTAATTTCAAAATATAAAATACTACTTTTATTATTAAATAAAAAATAATTTTTTTAGTAATTAAACTCCATCATTGATGTACCATCCTTTGACATGTATACTAGCAAAGTTTGGTTGCCAACCTATAGAATCAACTTGTAGATGGTAAAACCCAAATTATTTTTGTATAGATAAAAGAAATAGTATTTATTATATTTATTACTGATTTTACCATATTTATTCAGATTTTATTTTTATTTATAAAAATTAGAATTCTAGGTGTTTTATGTAGCAAGTTGACATAGTTTTGACAAAACTTGACCCCGACAGTTTTAGACTTAAACCCCAACCAAAAACCTATATTTTTATCATTTAAAATTACATTATTATATTTTAATTCTAAATTTTTAAGTATTACTCCAGACTTACTTATTTTTTAAAAATTAATTTTTATTGACTAGTAGGTAACCCGTTATGACCTAGTTTTGGTTTCTACTTGGTTTTGGACTCATAGAATTTATAGGAGATGACCCTATCACTAAAAATCCTATTTTTTAATAAATTCCAAAATTAATAGTTTTTATTAAATAATGTTTTAAAAAAAGGGTTTTTGATAATGTTTGATGGTTAGTAATATTTTGGTGTGGAGTTACTTACATGTGCAACCAATGTAGGAGTATTAACAAGATAATAACTTAATTTGACTAGGCGAATAAGATTCTAATTAGTGTAATAATTAATTGGTAGGTGTTCGAGTTATTTCTATGGATAGCTCCGGACCAGATTTGTTGTGCTCGCAGCTTGGCTTGGAAGGCAAGTACACCTTGCTTGATTGTATTGTTCATTTTATATTATGCCTAGTTTTTATTTGTTAGTTGTGTGCAAGCATCTTAGAAGTAGTTGACTTACCTGATATGTTGTAAAGATACGTGGTATCTTCTAACATGAAACATATTTCAAACACATTCACCGTCCGAGTGAGAGAGTGCATAGACTAGCGTGTCGACTGATCATCGGTACGAGAGTTCGAGTCTTGTGTTAGTAGTTGATATTGGTTTAGTTTTCTAGATATTATTTGACGTTATTGCATTATGTCTGCACCGCACATACGGTTCAGATAGTTCAATCGAGGGAAGAATCTGCTAGTGAGCGTATAGAATTTTTGTTTCTTACTGTACTGTAAAAATGGTACAACTGTGTAACCCCCGAGTTCTACGAAACGCCTGGTGGGATGACTGTTCTTCTATATCTTCCCCCTCATGTGCCATTAGAGATGTCTCGAGTGTATATCACATAGGTGGTTTAGTTACCCTATTTATTGTTTACTGCTTTACTTTCATGTATGTCAATTTCTTGTGTACTTGTTATGTCCCTCTGAGGACCTGGCACCCTTTCCAGGTATAGAAGATCATGACTATTTGTAGGAGCACGGATCAGGACTTGCTACTTTTTTCTCTTTTGAGGAGGTCTTTTCTTCGAGCTTCTTGATCACTAAATGATGTACTTATTTTGTTGTCTTTCATATTCTAGTTTGGTAGTGGATCCGTCTCCACTCGACTATTAGTTTCTTCTCGACTATTTTATTCTTGGTACATTTCCATATTTGGTTATATATTTTTATTTTGTGGATGAGATTAGTATTACTTGTGACTTATGAAGTTATATACTGTGGCACCCCGTTCCTCCTATTCGAGGAGCGCGGCTAAGAAACATAAGACGGTATCGTTCGATCGGGATAGATTGAAACAAGAACTCGTCCTCGTTATGGATTTGTTTCTTCGGAATCGATTCCCATATTTAGTGGACCGTGCCCCCGGGATCGACTTAGCGGCAGAGTCAGGAGGGACCTCTCCGCTGTTATCTTTGTTGCCTCAGATTTCGATGTCGCTTGTTGCTTTCGTGCTTTGAGTTGGTTTTTGAATTTGCTTGGGTTTTCTTGAACGGTTTCGATGGATTTCATTATTTTTGTTCATTGTACTGCACTTCAATTCCGAGTATGGAAAGAGAGGAAGAGGTATTGATCGAGCAGTTCGTGATGCAGGTGAACGAGCAGTAGGCGGCTTACGAGCAGAGTCTTGAAGTACCTCTTTCCTTCTCCCTTCCAACCAACTAAGTGAGTGGCTACCATCCCGATTAGCTAGCCCTACTTCTAGTCTTCACACCTAAAATCTTACATTCTTGTTGTCCCAATCAGACGATACCAAGTAATAACTAAAAGATGTTAAGATAAAAAGGAATATACTTGGACTGTATTGCTTGTCAATTAAACTTAGGAACAGTTACTTATATGCATGCTTGTTCATTCATAATGTTCATCATATGCTTCAATTTTAGTTAGAATATTTACTTCTTCTATAATTGTGCTATGTATAGAACATGCCATACTACAAATTATTCAGGAAGACTATACAAAATGAATCATGCAATATTGCTTGTCTTGTACTCATATTGCCTCAACGCATCAAATGATAACGTAATGTAAACGATATTGATCACGGACAACTTGTGCACAAGGTCAATGGTTCCTGCGGACGGTTGCTGGGGCACTGGCATCCGGGCGGAACTTCACGTTAGTCTCACGTATCTGGACAAGGATAGTCTGCAGCCACCAACGAATCTTTGTTACTTTCTATCATCGTTCAAGACTATAACTCATCCATTATGGCTTCTAGCCAGTGATCGTAACGTGTATTTAAACCTGTTGCAAACTAACTTGTGTCTTCGTGGTAGGGAAGGCATGGTAAATATTGTACATGTGGTTCAGACGGGTAGGTAAAAGCCACCGAGCGGTGGCAAGTTTCATTTCAGTAAATTATATATGCTACTTACATGTAAATAAACTAAGGCAAGATAGAAAATCCACAAATAATATGCATGCTTCATATAAACAACGTATTGATTGGTATAGTTGGGTTTAGCTCGCCTTCACTAGTATGTTTCGACGTACTGACCCTCGTTGAAACAGGTTTCCCGCACTAAGGCAAACTGAGCGAGGAGCCAAAGTCGTCTTTCCCGATCCAGTCCAGCTGTAGGCGTATTCAGATCGTGCCACCCTTGAAGCATTTTGAAGCAGGAGCTTGCAACTTTATACACAATGCAGCTTCGTGGCAAAGCCGTCCTCCAGCCCGGAGGTCTATACATTTTGAAGTTTAGTAAATGGATGTAATATACAGGACTGCTATCTCATTTTGTGTCAACACTTTTGTAAGCCCGTGCGACAAGTAGCTGACTCGTTCAAGAGTTTGTAATAGATGTTCATTATCAATAAAGAGAACTTTTCCATGTTTCAAATTTGTGTTTCAATTTAGCTGCGTACTCTGAATATGTGCTTGTTATGCAAATATCTCTAGCCTTGTGCGGGCGCAACCCTAGGCCCGCACGGCGGTCACGATTCGGGGGATGCCCTAACGATTCCACGGAATCGGGTCGTGATATATACCACTTGTGAATTATTATTATTCATAAACTGCGTACGTATGTGTATGGTTTCCATATATTGGAGTTGCCATATACATACGGTTGGCATGCTTACGTATTTCTAGTCCTACATATTTTGGGACTGGGGCGTGACACTTCTACCTGCGACTTGAGTCTGATGTCGCATGAGCCTTCTTATGCGGCCTTTGATGTGGCCCCATGGAACATGCCTTAGCACTCGAACTCCTAGCATCGTAGTATTTTTCTCTGGTAGAGCTCAAGTGCTGAGCACTTCCCTTGTCAGAGGAGGCTGCTACATAAGTGGGGACAACTTGTATGGATGCATGATGTGCGTTTCATGCGGCAGGGAGATAGACGGGGAGTGCATGCTCCGCAGTTGGGTGAGGCACATCGACCTTGACTACCCAAGTCCTGCGGGTCTTCTTAGGCTTTGCCAGCCTTGGCGAAGTGCTACCCTCAGAGAGCATTTTCTCGAAGGCTTGCTGGTCGAAGCGTACAACCAACATCTTCTGGGTCGAACCCAGCTTCGACGTGTCGGACTGCGTCACGACTTTCTCATCGGAGGAGAAAGATGTCCCCAGCAGAGTCGCCACCTTGTTTGCCATCACAAGTATTGAAAAGAACTTGGGTGAATACAAACCAAAGAAGTACAAAAAAATCATGAACAAAAGATCTAAGTATAGTATTTTTTTGATCTGGGGATGTGGCGATGGAGATCGAGTACTGTAGCGCCTCCTTTACTCCGTTGACGGTCCAACGAGGGAATGAAGATGCTCTCTTCTCTTTTCTCTCTCTTGAGCTTGTGCACACGTACGCTGCCCGCCTTTGCTTGTGGGTGTGCTACCATGCTAATTATAGCCGTCATGCTGACGGGCTATAGGTACTGCATATGTCTATGTTTGGTGGCCATATAGGGCTTCTTCAACAGATTACGGTTGTAACTGTAGCAGCATACCAATGACATACTGCCATGTGGTCTCGGTTGGGATATGTTATTGATAATATCTCGGGGTCGTGTGACTTGGTCAGCTGGACACATAGTCAACATTGACTGTGTGGAGATCTTTTCAGTTATAACGAAAAAGATCTTGCAAGCTGAGGATCACATAGCATGTTGGCCGCATATGTGCTTTCATTTAGGCTTGGTCTGATAGATGTTTTGGTCGCATGATGACGAGGCCACATAGACTCATGGACGCATACGAGTGACCACGTGGCACTGTTCATCTGACAGGGTCATTAATGCGTTGATGTGATATTTTTGTCTTTTCATATGCCGTCGTCTTCACGAATCTCGAAGTATTCCAGTACAATTAATGTCATGTCAGACATGTCATAATTGTTATGGCAATGATACTATGCGGCCACCAAATTTTTGGATGTGCTGGCCGCATGGGTGCTTTACAGGCTAGACGAGCCTCTCGGCCGCATAGACTCTATGTGGCTCCTCTACGACCTGCTTTCTCTTTGAGGTGCATGGGCTCTATGCGGCCTGCATGACTTTCATATTTTTTATGCTTCTATAATAGCAAGTACCACAAAGGAAGCCAAAACTATGAACTAAAAACCAGCAATAAAACACAATAATGGATAGAGACAGAAAGAAAGAAAGAAAGAAAGAAATGCGGATTGAGACTTGTGCGCTACCAATGCACTTATCTCGAGAATAAAAAAGACAATAAGCAGAATAATATGCGACATAAAGTAAACCACATGTGGCAAAAAGTAAACAGGGGACAAGTAAAATAAACGTGGACATGTGAACATGTAAGGTAATCTGGGGCATGTGAACATGTAAGGTAATCATGAGTATGTGAACATGTAGAATATAGGGGTCATGTGTATCATATAAGTACATTATCTAGAACATGGATAAGAAGTAAACATGTATAGGAGCAATAACAGATTATAATGACTATAGAAAATGATAAGTCAGTAAGCGACAAGAGAGCTTGAAATTTTTTCGAAATCGGAGCCATAACCCTTAAACCAAACGAGAATCGGGGTTATATATCTTTTTTCGAGTCGCAAATAGCATCTGGCTACTTACTGACACATATGACAATACGAGGAAAGAAAAGATAGTACAAAAGCATAAAGTAAATAACGCACAACCAAAGGAGCACGACCAAGCATTTTTTATGGCTTGCTATCATTAGTTAACTAGGGTTATCACAATCCTAATTATTAACAAATGCAATTCAGGAATTTTTGTACGGTTGCATGTTGTACAGACTATCCAAGATACCCCAAACGCCAGAAAAGAAAAGAAGTACAGCAGATACACCACCCGAATATGTGCTCCTAATGACAAACATCACACAACGGTGAGTTTGCGTAGTCCATGTATATGCATCACTCGACGGTGAGCTGGAAGAGTGCCCCTCACGACGGAGAGCTCCAAATCCATAAAAGAACACGAAAAACATAGCTGGGATACTGGGACTGCATGCAACCTGGAGATTCTCCCCTCCGGATGATCTAATTAGTCAAGTTAGTTGTTTTAATCCTTAACATTTTTGGTTATGATTCTGGGTATGGCATTCCGCAAAATTCATCCTAGACGTGATACTCCCCGTTGGATATGTAAGACTGGATAATGATTTAACAATTAAAAGCAAAAGCACAAGACAAGCCACAATAGAAAAATATATATGTCAAAAAATAGGAGTGCGCTACTACGAGCCACTATAAAGAGGCCGGACAATGTATAACATATAGTAATGTACTAATGTCAAGTGTATATAATCATCCCCTAACTACACAGGGTCACTTGGTCATGTAATCATGTCGTGTATATATGGTATGAATCATCCCCTAACTATATAGGATCGTCTGGTCATGTAATCATGTCAAGTGTATATAGGGTGTAAATCATCCTCTAACTATACAAGGTCGCCTGGTCATGTAATCATTTCAAGTATATATAGGGTGGAAATCATCCCCTAACTATACATGGTCTCCTGGTCATGTAATCATGTCAAATATATAGGGTGTAAATCATCCCCTAACTATACATGGTCGCCTCGTCATGTAATTATGTCAAATGTATATAGGGTATAAATTATCCCCTAACTATACAAGGTCGTTGGGTCATGTAATCATGTCAAATGTATATAGGGTGTAAATTATCCCCTAAATATACAGGATCGTCTGGTCATGTTAAAGAATCACTATTGGAAGAAAATATAAAAAATGGATAAAACGGACAAAACAGACAAAAACAGCCAAACCAGCATACCGGCAGTATACTGTAGTATATCGGTGGTATACTTGATGAAAGACAGAGAGTATATATATATATATAAATCAGCGTACATTCGGTATACTGTAGTATATCATCGGTATACTGGTCCAGGACAAAAAAAAGTATTTTTGGAAAACTTGTAACGGCCATAAAAACTTCGATTTAACTTGGAATTCAACGTTTCATAAGTCAAAATTGAATAAAATTAAATTTTCTACAATATGGGATCATTAGATTTCACAAATTTTGATATTTGATAGATCAATTCCTCGAAATACTCCAAAATAGATTTTTGAAAAACTGAAATATGTCCAGATTTCCACCAAACTCCAAACCAACAATATACAAGGCTATGGGAGGGTCTCACATAGCATATGGGACCAAGATATACAATAAAATCAAGGGTATCACACATGATACCAAGATCACACCATGTGTCTTATGGTTAGATCTAAAAATTGACAAAAGCATAAACATGTATACAATTCATGGAAATAAATTAAGCCAAGAACTAAAGTAATAGAAAATAATGTAGAAACTATTTATATCTAATAATATTCAAGAAATAATGACAATAAAGAAAATCCAAATCTAAGGTTCATAGAATGGCAAGTTGTATTGCCTAAGGGCGAGCTCCCAGCCTAAACCTTCTACTCCACTACCAAGAGGGATTAAGAAACCACACTCTTAGGCCTCAAGACCTAGCTCCAAGCTCCCAAAGAAGATGGAGAGGAAATGAAGAGAGAGAGAGAGAGAAGAAAGAAAAGAGAGATGAGAGAGAAAGTAAAATGGTATATATAGAAGGGGTGAATTAATTGTGATTGTTGGATCTGTCACGTCAGTGATCCATGTTATGATCTAAATCAATCCTAACCATCCAACAGTTACAATTAATTCACCCCTTCTATATATACTATTTCACTTTCTCAATCCTAACCATCCAAAAAAAAATCAAGTAACCATTGGATAATAGGGTGAGTCAGAATTAAGAAACCAATGGGTAATAGAATGCATCAACACTATTCACGAAAATATCAAAATACTATTCATAAAAATATCTAAAACATTATTCATGAAAATATACTATTCATGAAAATATTTAAAATACTATTCATGAAAATATCTAAAAATAGAAAAATATCCTGAATGGTATATCAGCGGTATAGACCAGTATTCCAACGGTATACAGGCTAGGAGGCAAAAATCCTGATTTGAAAAAGTTCGCAGTTTCGTTCTACGCACGGTCCCTGATACGGGTCTTGTCACGCCCCAGTCCCAAAATATCGAGGGACTAGCCACGTGGCAATGACCAGCAGCACAACTCCAATGGGCAAATCCAATTTAATGGACCCGTTAGAGTGCACTTAAGCTGTAATACATAAAAAAATGGTCTACGAATATCTGTCATAGTCTATATATCTAATCTCATCCACAATAAGTAAAGAAATCATAAGAGACAAGTCCAGTCACAATAATATAAAATGATCTGTCCAATCAAAGCAATATAAATAATGTCAAGGGGAACAACCCATCATCAAAATGGAAAGGAAAATAAATCAAAGTACAAATATCCAGAAGTCACTACAAAATCAAATATCTAAGAATACTGAGCATAAATAATGAATGGTAAAAATACTGTGTGCTCAAGAGAAGTCCTCCGGAACAACCTCGTCCTCTGGAACCTGTACGTCTCCAATAGTAGCACATGTCCCGTAAACCTCGGGATAGCTCTCCTCGTCTACACCTGGGGACATAATCCGGATCCAGGTCATCAGGGGACATAGCAAGGTACAATAAACACTCAAGCCAAATAAAATACAGCAAGTAAATATAAACAGATCCTTAGGGCAAGCTATGTAACCAGCTAAGTAAAATGCAAATGAGAGCATCACTAGTACTCAGGCTGAGGCCACTACAGGCTCTGTGTTGGGGAGCCCATAGCAGCAAGTAGTATCACGACTCCAGTATATGTGCCAAAGATATGAGCCAGAGTCTAAGGCACCTCCAGTAGTATATATATATATATATATATATATATATATATATATATATATATATATATAAATAATCAACATGTAGCCTGTGTGTCTTTTCCTACCCAATGTAATCTCATGTCCACAATGTCTCATGTCTATAACACGCAAGATCATGACCTCTAGCTAGTACAACGAGTCATAGTAATATCCATGTAATATGCAAGTCTCATGTCACGAATCATGTAAGCCTATACAGAATCAACATAAATATCTCAGGAAAGATTCGGTCACATAAAATAGTGTCAAGTGTCCTACGGTATGTCGTACTTGGTAAAGCAAGCATGTAAAAATATTGGATCCCGGAATCAACTCTCTAAGTGGCGTTGGACAACTCCGCGTACGGCGTCGAAATCCGAATTTTATTCGGACGCTAAACAACGTCTCATGGTACTAGGTTGAACAAGATACATCACAAAAGTATATATAATAAAAGAACACAAACAAGTAATATAACACGATCTCTGCAGGTTTGGCAATGTACACTTGCCTGGGTTCTGAACTCCGTCAACTGCTTCTGGGAAAGTAGAATCTGCACGTACACCTCCGAATGCTGAAACAAATATCACCAATATTCTCAGAATACTTGAAATAGTTAGGATTGACTACCCATAAGTCCAATTTGGACACATGGGCAAAATTAACAGTTTTTGGTCAAAGCGGGGTTCACATGTGGCCCACTTTGCACCGAAAAATATGTCAAAGACAAAGTTCTCCAAATTCGTCAAACTTAGAGTCTATGAATCCAAAACGATGGTACGAACCCAATGGAACGTCCAAAACTGGATTCCGATGAGCCGATCACAAAATCGCCCGTTATGTGGAACCGTGAGGCCCACAAAATGACGTTTCGTCAACGTTCTCAGAATCGAACCAAACTTGGGTCACAGAACCAGCGTAATGCTGCGAATCCGATGGCGTAAGTTTCGTTGCAAAACGACAAGCACACCCAAAATTAGGACGAGTGTTAGAACAGGCCGATACGGGACTTTTCGGTGGATACGCGTTGATTCCGGTGTGCACGCACATCCAAATCAAGTTTCGTGAAAGCTCACACGTCTACGTTTATGTTATACGTCTTTCGATACAACTTGCATACGACGAAGTTGCCTCGTTTGGCGGAACGCACCCCGTATTGCGAGATTTTGGGTATTTTAAAAACAAGTTTTTGGTCATTTTGGAACAAGAATAATTTAACCATTAAAACAAACTAATAAAAACTAAAAGAATAGTAAAAATCTTGGTTATATTGTGAAGAAGTCCTTTCAATTATATTAAAAAAATAATTAACTAGTTGGTGGCAAATTGGACATGAATATGGGGGTTTGGATCAAAATTTTGAACTGTTTCCGAACAGTTTTTTCGGCCAACTTCCGGTCGATTTTTCGATTAAACCGGGGTATCTAAATTCGTTCCACTTGAAGAGAATCCTAGAGGGTTAGGTTGTGAACATACTAGGAAAGACGAGACATAAATCGGACAAGCGAGGAGGGCGGAGGCTGCGCGCGAAGGAGGGGCCGCAGCTGTTGTGTGTGTGCTCGGGGGGGGGGGGGTGACGACGGCGTGCTCTGGAGCGGGGCGCAGTTGTGCGGGCGGCGGTCGGAGGTCGGCCGGAGGCGGCAGGGCAACGACGGGGGTCTGGTGTGGGTGATGTAGGCGTGGGATTAGGTTAGGGTTTGGGTTTTGTTACATATGTTTATATATATGTAGGTATATATATAGATGGGGGAGGGGTTGCTCCACTACGCATGGGTTGGGGGGGGATTGTTAGTTTAGAGTTAGGATTAGGTTTTAGGTTTGGGTTTGGGTTGGGTTAAGGTTAATAGGTTTTTGGTTTGGGTTTAATTTCTTTTTCTTTTCTTTTTCTTTCTTTTGTTTTATTTCTTTTATTTACAGAAAATTTCCAAAAATAATTTGGCACTTGTAAAAATTTTAGAAAATTTATATTTCCTCCAATAAATAATCTACAACCAATTTATATTAATTAAAAAGGTATCTACTAAATATTAATAAAATTTAAATTAGTTAAATAAATCCATAAATTTTATTTTTTACTTAATATTAAATTGGGAGCATGCAGGGGGTTCGAATAACGTAACTCGAGGGTCATGTGCGTAATAGGACCAGTTAGGCTCATATCATGGATTTAGTAGGGATCAATGGGTCGGGATGGCGTGTTAAAATCGTACGCCACGACTAAATGATTAATTAATCATCGTTTCCTCGTAATTGTGTCACGAAAGTTGTACGACCAAAATAAGGCATGTGATTGCAAATTTGTGAGGGACAGTCATGGCAGGAGCCTAATTTGACTCGTCTAAGTCGAGCATGCTAGGTTGGTGGAAGAAAAATGCTAGTGTTGCACTCAAGATCTTAAAACCCTGGGGGTTGGTTTCCAAAGTTCGATTAAATTATAGAATAAATATTAAAATAAAAAATAATTATTAATTACCGAACTAACCCTATATAAAAATTAGGGTGCTCACAGGTCTATTGCCAATAATTATTCTAGTGGTCTAGGATAGTCATAATATCAAAAACAAAAATCAAATCACAAAAAATATAACAAGTATGATACGCAAAAATACAAAGCACGGTCTAAGTTAATTTTTCAAGAAAATTTTTTAAATACCAAAAATTAAAAAATACGAAATTCAATAACAAAGGTTACAAGTAAAACTTGAAAAAAATCTATCTAATTTAAATTCCTATATAATTTAAACTATTTTAATATATTTAAACCAACTAAACAAAATTATCTAAATATATATTCAAAATTCAACATAACTATAGCAAATTTTAATTTCTATCTTATTATAATTATATCAGGAAAGGAAAAGAATACGTGTATCGCACGTGAATATCACTAGTATCTATAATAAATTATAATTAAAATATTATATATATATATATATATATATAAAATTAAATAATTTTATATTAATATTTAAAAATATTATTTTACGTGAACACGTAAATTTATTAGTTATAATCTTTACTCTTATAAAGATGCTTCAAAATGACTCAAAAGTGATCCATATAAGACATTTGTAAATACTCAATAATTTACATATCACTTTCCTTTCCTGCATATCGCTTTCCTTTCCTGCATACACCCTACTTCTAAAGCCCACCGTCTAATTTTCTACACCGAATGGAATGAAACGTCTGAGAACAAAAATCTCTATGCCGGAGATGGCCATATCCACATCAAGTACTTCCAAATACATCACCCCCATTCACTTTCCGCATAAAACACTTCAATGCGGCTATTCAAGGATAAGAATCTCGAGTTAATTACTCGTCCAGATACGACAACCAAAGCCCACTATCTCCCAGTTATCCATCCACGTTCATCCCCAGGATCTGGCTATGGAACCCTAAACACGGTTTTCCCCTCCAGCAGCAAAATCAAATCGTGCCACGTAAGTTTCGTATTATTCCTCCAAATAAATTCTATTTACATAGCAGTCCTCTCAAGATTCGAAGGGTAGAGGATTTCTATAAAAAAAAGAGGGACTGCCAGCAAAGCCGAACAAGAAAGGCCCGTACTTTCCTCCCACTCCTCTCTTTCTCTCCCTCTCTCGCTCTAAATATTTTTGTTCCTTTTTTTTCCCTGCCATTGGAAGAAGTCAATCTCAAGATCAAGGTTCAATGGCTGGGGGATCATCATGCTGTGGCAATGGCAAAGGCCCTGGCTATGCCACTCCTCTGGAGGCGATGAAGGGGCCTAGAGAGACTCTCATCTATGTCACCTGTGTCTACAATGGTACGTATGGTGCCAACAAATCTCTCCTCTTTTCTTTGTTTTTTTTGTGTGCGCGCAAAGCGGCATGTATATTATTACATCAAGATCTTCTCTTGTCCCAAGCTTTCTTTTTAAAATTTACTAGTTTTTGTTATATATATATATATATATATATATATATATATATATATATATATATATGAGAGAGAGAGAGAGAGAGAGAGAGAGAGAGAGAGGAGGAGGAGGAGGAGGAGGAGGAGGAGGAGGAGGAGGGATCGGGATTTCCACACTTCCCACATGTTTTCCAAAATAACAGCCTTTGGGATTATATTTTTTGACGGTAAATCCGTAAACTACCCAATTTTTTTGAGAGAAATTAAACTAACCAATATCTCTAGAGAAATTGATCGGGGACATGTGGGTATGCATAAGTGCAGGTATATAGAAGAGGGATCGGGATCCCAGGAGGAATCGGGATCTGTGCTTGCAAGTTTTCCAAAATAGCAGCAATTGGAATCTGAACAGTCATAAAATACAATCAAACATACGTGCCTAAGAACGGGCTCTGCATGTTTCCGTACGGCTAAATGAGATTATTATGTAATCCCAGGAGAAATCGGGATCTCTGTTTACAAGTTTTCCAAAATAGGTGTGGTTGGAATCTGAACGGTCAAACATACCCGCCTAGGAGCGGCTCTGCATGGTTCCGTACGGCTAGGATGAGATTATTATATACGGTTTAGCATATTTGGAGAGAGCGGAATCGTTGGTTTTTTGATAAACTGAGTAATACTAGTCACGGTCTTATATATAATATTGATCAAGATGCAAATATCCAAATTGGGTATATGAGGAGTTAATCGAGTATTTGTGGTCTATAGACTACGCTAGTTCTGAACGGGATGACTATTCCGGATTTTGTAATATAACATGAGCAATATTTTTAAAAAAACCTTTTTCCATATATATATTTTTGTATTTTTGCATTTCCAAAGCATCTCCATGATCACACGTATCTAATCTCAACCGTTGATTTAAACATCTCCAATGTTTCCGTATTTACAGCTGTAACATCTAAGATTTCATAACTACAGTTGTTCGATATCGTGTTTTTTTCGCAAAAAAATATTTTAGTGGTCTAATCTGAATGGTATAAAAAACACGATCCTATGGCTGTAATCATAGGGACATTCTGGGATACTTAAAATATATGTATATAAAAGGTTTACAACTCGGTTTGTAGATCCACAACCCGATGAGGCCTGCGAGCCAAGGAGACCTGCTGCTACACTTCCACCCCTATTTCAAACCCAGTCTACTAGGAAGAAAACTATTCAACCACTAGAAATAAGGTGATTATATATATATATATATATATATATATATATATATATTAGGGGTCGGGTTACACGTGTTGAGGGTGCAATTTCCAGTAAAAGAAGACCATGGGTAGAGAGGGCATTATGACGGTTTTAAATTAGTGCGAAAATTTGAGTTAGTAGATGAGTAGATGACTGAATGTCTTTTTTATTTATAAATAATGATATTTTTAGACAAAAAAAATTTCACCAAAAAATTAGTGATAACTCAAGAATAAAAAATAGTGATACACGTAGTGTGTGTGTATATATATATATATATATATATATATATATATATATATATGAAGAAATCTAATTTTTTGGTGTGTCTCAATATTTTGGGCCCTCGGCGGTTGCTCGGTCTGCCATGGGCTAGGACCGGCCCTGGTGGTGAAAGTATCATGTAAGTTTAGTTGTATTAAATATTAAGAGCTGAGATTTTTTATTGGTTTTTTGTTGGATTGCTTGGTCATGAAAACAGTGGAACTCCATATGTTTTCTTCCATATATTATATGAATTCACCTCTGTTTGGCAAACACAAATGGCTAATTAATTTTGATATGGGTTTTAGCTCTATTAAGTATTAAAGACTAGAGTGTTTTTTTAAGGAAAATTAAAGACTAGAATTAGGTTGTTTTGATGCTTTGTGAGACTAAACGACAGTTTTTCTACACTGAAATTGGGATATGGTTGATGTTATCTACCACTTTGTTGAATCCTATGTTGAAAATGGACCTCCCTTGGTTTTAAGTGGTCACGATAAAATGATTCTTTTTTTTCTTTTTTAACTTAATTGGGGCAGTTTTGGTTGTCCTCTTTTCGAAAATTGTAACTATCTACAATTCTTCTTTTCAAAACTAAATAGTTTTGGATATAGTTTTTGTTTTCGATTGACAATAGTGACATGAGGGTGTCATGTGGCGACGATAAGGCTTCTTGCTTGCATCCTGGAGGGTGCATGTTTAAATCATGGAAACAGCCTCTCCATATATACTGTGGTAAGACTGCGTACATCTTGATCTTTTCCAGACCCTCCATAAGAGGGCCTCGTGGCATTGGGACGCCCTTTATTGGAAATAGTGACATCCTGCTTTCCTGCATAACAAATAGCCCCCTTTTGTGAACAATGTTCTAGATGTGTAATTCCCTTTGCCTTCATGGACCCTAGTTTTCTTATTGGCAGTATTTCTTGATTATGTACATAATCATGTCTTCTGTTCCTATACTGTTTTTTCTTTTTGTTTTTGTTTTTGTTTTTGTTTTTCTTTAGTCTTATGTTTTGTTTTAGTTCTATATGGTTGAGAGTTCACCTAAAAAGTTTCTACAATTTTGGAGGATCGCTAGTATTACACTATTACTTGTTTCTCATGGCCAATATCCCGTGCGGTCTCCCCTATTTGCATTGATAATATGGGACATTATGAGATATTGCCATTAGGAGATCCGAATCCATTCACCTCACATCTAGACAAAAATCTGAAAGGTAAACTGTCAGTGGTATAGGGAGGTATCATTGTAATTTTTACTTCTATTGTAAGGCTCGATTGTTACATGTGAATAAAGGACATGGGGAAAACTGACTTTCCTGTGATCCCATGTCCTTTTTTTCACATGGGAAAGAGAGAAATAGATCTGTGGATGGGGGCATGTGAAAGTAATAAGGCTGCAAATGGAGCAGTTATTGCCATTTTTTCAAAAGTAAATAACCTTTATGTATACCAGCATCAAAGTACCAAATATCAAGGGGTTAGATGCCACTTTTAACCCGGTAACTGAACTGTAGGAAGAGAAGTTAATGCTTCTTGGTCCTGAAATCTTTTGTTCATAGCAACAGCTCTTATGGCCCTATAATATATGGGTCTGTTAGTTCGGAGAGCCTTCACAAACACTGTAATAAATCAAATTTAATGTCTAACGGGTCTTGTGAGGTTTATTGACCATATTCTGGTTTGTACTGAGTAGTAACTGATATGGCATTATAAACACTCTCTAAATTTTTCTCTTTACGGGGATTTAGACGTGGATGCCAACTTCATTCAAAGAAATGCCTTCCCAATAATCATTCTGAATTGGTAGTGTCTTGTATTATACATACTAGAACATGGTTTTATGAATGTGGTACCACACAAGATTTAACGTGGTTCAGAGATTTATCTTCTCCTATGTCAACGTCCACACACAAGTTTGTTTTTATTATTATTTAGAGAGTTACAATTACAAGAGATTGAATTCCTATTCATAACAAAAGATTAGGACGACCACGGACTTCAGTATATTTACCGAACCGAACTACTCTGCTAAATAATGTACGGGCCGAACTCATCCTACTCGTGTACAAACACCTGGATCAGTTGTACAGTAGGTAATTTGATCAAAGTTCCACAATCTTTAACACATGGAAGTTGCATCATAACTAATTCTTGCAATTCATTCAAAGCCTCCCCTGTTGAACTTTCTGTTTTGCTCAAATTAATTTTGGTATGTATAAATATTCTCTTTTTGTTAATCACAGGCACTGGAAAAGAGAAGCCTGATTACTTGGCAACAGTGGATATTGATCCTAGCTCACCAACTTATTCAAGTGTCATCCACAGGCTTCCTGTGCCTTATATAGGTGATGAATTACATCATTCTGGTTGGAATTCCTGCAGTTCTTGCCATGGGGATCCATCTGCAGCTAGGCGTTACTTGATCTTGCCTTCATTATTGTAAGTGTCTTTTATGTGTTCTATTCTAAGATGTTACTTTATTCAATCAATAATCATGAATTGACAGTGGTTTAATTAAAAAAAAAAATCTCTTTGTTGTATGGAACTAACTGTTTGACATATATAATAAGCTGGAAACAATATATATATATATATATATATATATATATATATATATATATATATATATATATAAGCTGGAAACAGTTTGCCACTTAGCGTATGTTTTAGTGTGAGGGTTAGACTAACTAAAATGCATGGGGAATCCAAACTGATTATGTACACCCTTTATGGTGGACATTATAAATACATGCGGAAGCAACCATGTGCATCAAAATCTAACATGCTTTTCAGAAACATCAACCATTGGTTCTCTTACTGCCACATAGGCAAACAATTTCTTTAAGTATATGAATAACTTTGTGGATCAATGAGTCGGATGCATCTCTGAATCTCTATGCAAATAAATTATCATACATTTCTGACCGCATTTTTGCATCCTCAAAGCATCCCCATGATCACAACCGTTGGATCTTGTTTAAGTCATCTAATCTTAACAATTGAAGTTCAAATCAACGGTTAAGATTAGATGACTTAAACAAGATTCAACGGTTGTGATCATGGAAAAATTTGGGGATATATAAGAGTGGGGATCATATATATATATATATATATATATATATATATATATATATATATATATATATAAAGCTGGAAACAGTTTGCCACTTAGCATATGTTTTTAGTATGAGAGGGTTAGACTAACTAAGATGCATGGGGAGTCCAAACTGATTATGTCCACCCTTTATGATGGACATTACAAATACTGTGGAAGCAACCATGTGCATCAAAAGCTAACATGCTTTTCAGAAACATCAACCATTGGTTTTCTTACTGCCACATAGGTAAACAATTTCTTTAAGTATATGAATAACTTTGTGGATCAATGAGTTGGATGCGTCTCTGAATCTCTATGCAAAATTATCATACATTTCTGGACACTTTTCTATTTGATCTGGGAACTGGAATAACTGCATAAAAAATTATGCCGTTATACATTTTTAAACCAGCTTTACTTCAACAGTGAGAGTTTCTGCTATTTAAAGTGAATAAAGGATCTCATAAGGTTAGAATTTGTATGACAAACACTTTGTATTCCTTCTGAATTTTGCCACATTAGGTATCCCTTCAAACTCCATATAAAGATGAGAAAAATAAATATAGGATTTTTTTCTTTTCTTTTTCAAATCAGCATAAAACAGAGTTCAAAATTCTTGATATTGCGGCAACATGTTGATACTTGTGCTACCTGGGTGCTGCATGGGAAGTTTATGTTGTAATGTTTTTTGTCATAATATCATTTCCTTTTCCAGTTCCAGTCATAATTTTCTGAGTTTTCTAACAAGGTATTTATTTATTATATTTATAAAACAAAATCAGGTCAGGACGCATATATGTTGTTGACACTGCCACAGATACAAGAGCTCCATCTTTGCATAAAGTGGTTGAGCCAGCAGATATTTTGGAGAAGACTGGATTGTCTTATCCTCACACTTCTCATTGCCTTGCATCTGGTGAAATTATGGTATCTTGCCTTGGAGACAAAGACGGGAATGCAGGTGGAAGCGGGTTTCTCCTCCTTGATTCTGATTTCAAAGTGAAAGGAAGGTGATATTCTTCATCATTTATGGGTCTCAAATCTCAATGCATGCAGTTGCAGTATAGGCATACGTCTTAATCTCGATTTGTTATTGTTTAACTTAATGGAAAGTGCCTATAACTTTATAAAATGTACTGGTGTGTTATTTTATTATAATGTTTGTAGAATTGTTGGATTTATCTCATCTTTCTTGAAATATATATCTAGTTCTTCTACTCTTAAACCAAAAAGAGAGGGTTTTTTTAGATATAAAATACTCTTAAATGACTACACATTTTTTTGTTTTGTTTGTATATTATGTTACCCTTGCACCATAGTTGGAGATTATAATTTCTTGGGTTGTTTTCTTCTGTGGTTTGTGATATATTTTCTGTGAATCAGGTGGGAAAAACCAGGTCACAGCCCACCTTTTGGTTATGATTACTGGTACCAGCCTCGGCATAATACAATGATTAGTTCTTCATGGGGAGCTCCTGCAGCTTTCACAAAAGGCTTCAACCTTCAGCATGTTTCAGATGGGCTGTATGGAAGACATTTGTATGTCTACAGTTGGCCTGATGGTGAACTTAAGCAGACACTGGACCTTGGCAACACGGGGCTGTTACCTTTAGAAGTGAGTAGTAGCAAGTTGAAAATCTGCATGTATTAAAGAAGTGTATTTGACCGCATTAAAATCGTCCCTCTTCTCATTACAGACTAGGTTTCTCCATGACCCTTCGAAGGATACTGGCTATGTTGGGTGCGCTTTGACCAGCAACCTGGTTAGATTCTTCAAGACCTCAGATGGATCATGGAGCCATGAGGTACATCTCTTGTGCCATCTGTTATCTCATTTCCTATCCACCCTCTTTTTTCTATGACCCTACACGAGTCACTTACTCAGAAGTCAAGTTCCTTGAAAGTCACTTCTCAAAGAACTTCGAATGCTACATATGACTTGGGTTGAAGATATCATACAAGTCATGAAAGTTGTCATTCTAATACTTCTATCTTCAACTAATAACTTGTATGAAGCTAGCTATTATGTTTTAGAATGTTTAGGCTTGACTCACATGATGTGCTGTTCATCCTTTTGAGGTTTGTCTACAGTAAGAGCTTTATACATAAGTTTGAAATTTATACTTATTTCTATGAAGCAATTGTTTCAAATGCTCATGCATTTCTTTTCTAAACTTAATTACCAAATAAAAAGATCTTCGACCCAAAGGTTAAGTTATATATATATATATATATATATATATATATATATATATATATATATATATATATATAAAGATCAGTTTGTCATCCAGTGTCAAGACAATATATATATATATATATATATATATATATATATATATATATATATATATATATATTGTCTACTTACTTTCAGTGCTAAGAATGACACATGCACATTCTATCATTAGGGACATGTAAAAGGTTATTTTATAGGGTTATCAACACAATGTCACCTTCTTTTTGGGGTAATATATTCTGTTTGGTCCTTGTATATATATTTATGACTGCAGCAAATTTGGCCCATTTTGTTTGCACTCTGGAATTTATCTGGCTAAAGTAGTCTGCAGAGTTGTGACTAAGCTTTTGATTTTCTTCGTAGGTTGCAATATCTGTGGAGGCATTGAAGGTGAAGAACTGGATACTCCCTGAGATGCCTGGGCTGATAACTGATTTTCTAATCTCTCTTGATGACCGCTACCTTTATTTTGTCAACTGGCTGCATGGCGATATAAGGCAGTACAACATTGAGGAACCAAGCAAGCCCGTGTTGGCTGGCCAGGTGTGGGTGGGAGGACTCCTTCAAAAGGGTAGCTCCGTAGTTTTTATCACTGAAGATGGGAAGGAGTCCCAGTTTGACGTGCCGGCTATCAAGGTTTGCATCTTAATTCTCTATCTACCCTCCATAGTATTATTGTGTTCAAGATCTATAGTTATAAGCATTGTTTCCAGAACAAATTTGTCTCAAATTGAATATTTAATTGCTCCTCCATTTTAGCAAGCAGAGTTTAGTCTAGACCTATTTCCTTCTTGTTTTTCAGTTACAAACAGTTTGGTTTTAGTGTTCTAGGCACTTGTCTAGATGTTTTGATATCAATCTAATGTTGTTTTACATCCTTTCTTTATTTAAAAGTTGGGATGTAAAATATCTCTCAGAAATAAAAGTTTGCATGCAAAGTAAGAGCAGTTCTTTTCCCTCGCAAAATATAGCAAGCTTGTAAGGAAAACCAGTAAGAGGTACAGGTTTAGAACTTTAGGTCACTAGATATCAGAATTCTGTTCTTAATAGAAAATTCCAGTTTCACGGGATGTGGTTCATGTTTGTATTTGAATGTCCATAAAGAAATGTATAGTAACTTGAAACCTTTGTAGAAAAAACCTTTTGCACCCGTCTAACGAACCTAACTCCTCAATGGATGCATCATCATTCTATGTGGAGTAGGTGGTTTGGCGGCGTATGCGGGCGCATATCTTGAAAAAAAAAATGCAGATTTTATATAAAAAAGACTCGAAGAGAGAAGTCCATAGTTTCTGGACTCCTGATGCTCTATATTCTAATTTATAACTAATGTCAGTCTAGGGAATCCAACTCCATATTCTGCACCAAAGACATTGTCTTTGTTTATAAACTTGAAATTCTCGAAATTACAAAGTACCAACTTAATTTTATTTAGTGCTTACATATATAGGTATAATATCACACACATAGGCAAGTTGTATAAGGCGTCTAGACGGTAGGCGGACTCTCTCCATCGCACACCTACCTACAGCCGTTTAGAACCTTGGTTTAGGCAACCATCGGTCGGATTGCCTTAAATAAAATCCGCTAGATGTGTTGCTGAACTCAACCCTCAGTTAGAACCAGATGTTGCAAAAGTTGAAGACAGGTGATTAGTTGCCTAGTCAATGGATATATACCTGTTACTGGTATTTAGGTTTAAGCTCATGTATCTTGAGCAAGTTACCTGAAATTTATGAATATATATCCTTCAAGCCTCACCACTGCTCCAAAGAGTTAGTGCTGTGGCAGGGAGCACATTATAGTCAAACAACACAAGTTCACATGGAGAGTCTTGTGCATATCTTTGGTGGATTAAATAGGTACTGCAGCCTCAACCCACTTGCTAGGAATTCAGCCTGCAGTTAAGTATCGAGCTATATAGTTGATTTTCTTATAAGAACAATTTTGAATGATTTGGGAAGATCACAAGAAGAAATGCTATCGGAAATCTTTGAGGTACTGTTTAAGCAGCACTCAGGGCATAACAACTTCACAAAATTAAATTGAAACGTAAGTTTTTCAGTACATGTTATTAAACGGCCTCTTAGCGCTTGTATTTTGATTCAAACACTTCTATTTATATCTCCAGGGTAACCGGCTGAGAGGAGGGCCGCAGATGATCCAGTTAAGTTTGGACGGGAAGAGGCTCTATGTGACCAACTCCCTCTTCAGTGTATGGGACCAGCAGTTCTACCCTGACCTCTTACAGAAAGGTTCCCACATGTTGCAAATTGATGTCGACACGGAGCGGGGAGGACTATCGGTGAACCCAAACTTCTTTGTGGACTTTGGTACCGAGCCTGAAGGGCCGTCTCTTGCACACGAGATGAGGTATCCGGGTGGCGACTGCACTTCCGACATATGGATATAGTTGCTATATAACTGCTTCCATTTTAGTCAAGTGGATTAAGTATTGTGCTGGCTAAGGGAAGGTGGTAATAACACGCTGTACCCAAAAGTTGTTCGTTCTTGATTTGATGCCTCGTGTACCAGCGTTATCTGTTAAGAAAAATGAAAGAACAGTGTTATGTTTACGCTACTATTGGGAGTTAAAAATTATGTTGAATAAGTTTTGAGTGGTCACTGACTAATCACAAGATATGTCTCATAATTTTCCTCTTATCCGATACAGCTGTTCCCATTATCGAACTATTTTCCCAATCACATTTCGGTATTGATTTCATCGTACAAGAAAGTGGTCACTCTTGGACTACGAGCTTCACCGTCTTTTAAGGGTACTATTGTAACATGCTTAGTTAAGCCTTGGAGCTCTCATAGCAAGGAGGAAGCAAGGATTCCTAGCCCTCCCCTCTGTTGTGGTTGTCATATCATATGCCATATGAAAACTGTGTCATGGTAGAGAGCCTCTCTTAGAGAGCAAACGGTCTCTCTCTGTAAAAACACCATGTAATCATAGCCCAATCATCCTCTAAGCATTTGGCTAACCGATTCCCTTGCATCATCTTCTATAAATAGATGAGTCTGCAGGTCAAGGTGGAACTTCCATCTCGTTCAAATTATATGCGATAGTCACATTGTTCTAAAATGCGGCCTAGGAGGTGCCTAAGCGCTTGGCGTCTTGTGTTTGTCTGACAATCTATGCGTCTGTCTAGTCTTCTCCGACGTCCAATTATGCATGTTTTGAGAAGTTTTGTGGACTCTTTTTTTTTTTACAATTTTCAGTAGCTTTTTTCCCCCCATTTTTGAATCACCTAATTCTAGATGGTCTTCTAGACACCCGTCTATGTGAGCTAGGCACTAGGTGACGGGTGCCCGTCTGACTAGCACGTAGCGCTTTTCACAACCTTGGATAGTCAACAATTTCATCTTGATTTTTCAAGGTTTAAATACCATGTAGTCCTCCGATAACACATCTTACATGTGATACAATACACTTAAGAGGCTATTTGGTTCAGAGGTTTGTTTCGAGCAAGAAAGTGGTCAAATTTTGAATTTTAAATCATTTCACGTGTTTGATTTGAGGGTTTGCAGACAAGATTTTGCTATGATTTGACATAAATAGTAAATTTTTTCGGTCACAAAATCGAAGTTTTGATATCATAGTTTTTTTTTCCTCCGAAGCGGAGCACGGAAGTAAAAAATTATCATTCCCAGTTTGTGCATTTAGTTGGAGGGCCATTTCTGTCACGTCCCAGAACTAGAATACTGGAAAGCGGGGGGCGGACAAAGGCCAACTACGTATACTCAAAGCACTCCAGTACTACGAATATATGATGAAAGCTGTAAGACATGGGGGATTACTGCTACAAGCCAACAATCAATCTTAGGTCAAGCAATCATAGTGTCTCAATCACAAGAACAACAAAACAAGATACATGATGTAAGATCAACAGACATATAATAGTAAAGTGTCCCAAACTATGTATACATAGATGATCATGAAGCTAGTAAATGCAAGATGAGGAACTAGCAAAAGTAGTGGTCATACATGATCAACTATAGCTATAGTCTAGAATATGCTAAACATGTCAAGTCCGTAGACTAAGGATCAAGTCCAAAATACAAGCTAAACATGTGCTTTGGGGCTAAATGCCACAAAAGAATAATATACAATAAGAGTGAGAAAGATGAAGAAAAAACTCACTCAGATCGTCTGGTGCTCCCGGTGGTCACCATCCAAGGGAAAGTACGAAAGATCCTCTGGTTCCTCTACGTGATCTGACCATACAAAACCAGTGGGATCAGACCCCCAATAGCAAGTACCACAAAGGAAGCCATCTATGAACTTAAAACCAGCATGCAAATCACAAGAATAAAGACAAATAAATAAATGTGAATCGAGACTCGTGCACTACCACTGCACTTATCTCGAGAATAAAAAAGACAATAGGCAAAATAATATGGGACATAAAGTAAACAACTGGTGACATAAAGTAATCATGGAATGACATAAAGTAATCATGGAATAAGTAAAATAAACATGGACATGTGAGCATGTAATCATGTACTAGAGCAAGTAAAATAAACTGGCACGCATACATGTACGGGATCATGTAAATAGAACTAGCACGTGAACAAGTATAGTAATCATGTAAGATGAACTGGCAAGCATGTACGCGATCATGTAAAATAAACTGTAAAGTATGTGAGTAAGACGGGACGACAAATGACTAGAGAACCAGGAAACTATTCGGAATCCATATCATAACCCTTAAACCAAATAAGGACCGGGGTTGCAAACATCTCTCGATCAGAATCTAGCCTTTAACCAATCACCGACATAAATGTAAGTGTAATCATGAGCAACATGTATGTAAGCCCTCCGATTTCAAAATAGGGATATTTTGGTAAATTTGAAATTTATTTTATATTTAATTAAAAATGGATGATAATTAATTTCTAGATTTAAATTCTATTTTAACATCCTTTACCATGTCTTGGATATTTTGATCGCTACACAACCTTTTTTCCCTCCAACAAGTTTTGTATTCTTGACCTAGACGAGCTAATTTGTGTTTATGACTTTCCTGTTGCTCACAAACATACTCCCTTGTACTTCATTTTAGTCACACAACTTAGGAGACACTTGTCTACGTAAAATTTGACCTTTTCGACCCTTTTTCGTTGCGGTTGATTTTAACCCGCAACATCGACTCATACATCCCAAAAAAATTGATATTAGTAAGCCTGACAGGACCTACTTCGGACATGATATTTTTGTTGCATTTATTTGCTCCAAAAATTATATTAATCACCTTGATAATTTATTTTTGCCAAAATGACCATTATTGACTTATCGAGCCCAACTGAGCCCAAACAACCAACCCGAACCCATGAACCCACTTCTATGACTCATGCACCATGTCCTCCCAACCCCTAACTCCATAACACACCTCATATATATTTTTATATATAAAAAATATGAAAAAAAAAATAGTTCAAAAATGCAATGTTTCCAAATTAGGAAACCATGTGAGTAAATCTCTTTTCATATTAATCAAATATGAAATAAATATTTAAAAGTCTTATTTCTCTTATCTAATAGCAGCCCATAAATGCTAAATAAGTCTCCTTAAATCCTATCCATTGTTTCTAACACTAAAACCCACCCCAACCATCAAAACTATATAAACTTATATACAACTCCATGCCTTAATAACCCATTAATTTTTGTGTAAAACTTGTGCACCAAATGTTGTTAAATAGCCAAAATTTGTTATAACATTCATCCTCATTTTTCAAAGTGTAATAGCAACCTAGGAACGCCTTAACTCCCAACTTAGAACTTACAATTAATTTTTTTAGAAGAACCGTATCGAATTTAGGTTTCCAAATATATAAATTAATAAACCAAATTCGATCTGAACCTTTCTGAAAAATTGTTTGAGTATCAGGTATCCGAAAAATGATCGTATTTTGGTATTTTTGCGTTTCCAGAGTTTTTGGACACGAAAATGCGATCCGTTTGAAGTTTCAGAAAGCTCACGCGAAGGCCTACGACATACTTTTACTCCAGAATTTATTAAATAAATTTAATAAGTGCAGTATTGATTACAAGTAGAGGACAAAGTATACAACATAGGATTTAATAACCTAGAGTCGAACTCTGGTTTTAATATTTCATGTGTTATAAATAAAATTCTAGAATATTATATGATAATTTAAACCCTAATTTTAGATCATAATATGCGTGTTGAAGATGCTCTAATAATTGTGGAGTCGTTGTACAAGTTTCATGTAAGTTGCGCGCGTTGTTCGTGAGAAGTTGTGTGTATATATATATATATATATATATATATATATATATATATATATATATATATATATATATATATAATTTTTTGTACTTATGTGCCCAACCCGAGTCTCTCGGCCCCCATATGCCAGGTGGGGGGGGGGATTTGATCCCGCGACCTCGTCGCCGGGAGACCCACTCCTTAACAACAGGCCAAGGTGTGTGTATATATATATATATATATATATATATATATATATATATATATATATGTGTGTGTGTGTGTGTGTGTGTGTGTGTGTGTGCGTGTGCGCGCGCGCGAGGGGGGGAGGTGTGGGCAGTGGGCCTAAATGACATGCAACGTAGCATGCACAAAGTCCCGTGCGTTACGCCAGGCCAAGGTATACACACATACACACACACACACACACACACACACACACACACACACGACTGTCATGATGTACTTGAACATAGCATGGGCGCAACCATTCGCAACTTGTGCAATGCTACGCACGTATTAGAAAATTCGTACGAATATCGAGAACTTGTGATTGATATTTGTACGAAAATTTCTTAATTAATAATAAGTTGATAGAGATAAATAGATTTTAATCTAAAACTTTCCTTTAGGATACTTGGGATCCGCTGTCACGCCCCGGTCCCAAAATACATAGAACCAGGCCACGTGGCAATGGCTAGCTACGTATCCAAGTGGACTCCAATCCAACTTGAATACGTGTAAGCTGTCCTAGATTTGTGTAGCTAATTCTATATCATCTTTCTAGCCTAATCCACATGACAAGAAATATAAATAAAGGAAAAATATGAGTACAAGTCTGCAGCTTAATAATCATATTTGTCCGAATAGACTCGAAGAAAATATATGAGTCTATAAATACTAGGCTACCAGTAGATATGAATAACAGAAATGTAATATAAGATACGGTAGAGTATATACTGGTAATAAAAAGGGTGCTCCATAATCTGGCCCAAGAATTCTGCAAAAGCTACTTAGTCAACCTGGAAGGGAACCAGGTCCTCACAGGGATGTAATAAGATACATAGAAATATGCCACTAATGATATAAAATACTTCAATAATAAATGGGTGTACCAAACTAAGTGTAAAAGTAAATGAGAACATCGTTCGTCCGTTTGGGGCTCTCCGAACCTGAGATCCTCTTGCAATGACGCTCGTCCGAGTCACCTCACTGTCAATATCAATATACCAATATTAGCCCCTACGCCTAGTAATTGTCCTCCCCACCCAATGAATCTAAAATGGGTTGACTCCTCGCCATGTTCAATCCCTAATATAAAGTCCAGTATATAGCACGAATAAAAGTATCTAGCATGCGCTAAGCCGACACACGTCCCAGTCGTAATGATGATCAGTCGAGTATGGGGGTACGTGTCCTCTATCATTGTCATGCCCCAGTCCCAAAATACGTAGGACTAGGAGTACGTAACACGCCCAGCCGTATGTATATGAACTCCAATATATGGAAACCATATATACACGTACACTGTTTATGAATATCCAATCCACCAGTGGTAATATACTGTCACAACAAGTCACATGCAATCTAGATCTCATCCACAACACAATATAATCAGTAGGAATAAAGAGCTGAATAATAACTGAATATCAAGGATAGTATCAAGTCTGATAGTCGGGTGGAAACAAATCCACTACAAAACGACTATACTGAAGTAGCAAAAAGATCTCTAAACAGCGGTAATAAAATCACAGATACTCCGAGGGTAAGACCTCCTCAGTCTGGTAAGTAGCATCAGGTCTAGGACCGTACTCCTGTGGGTACTCCTGCTCGTCCAAATCTGGAAAGGGACCAGGTCCTCGGAGGGACGTAACAAGATACATAATAACATGCAAAAAAGTACTAAAATATAAAACATCCAATGGGTCGCTTAACCGTCTAAGTGAATGCAATTTGAGAACAACTTTCCACCAAGTGGGCTATCTGGCCAAATAATGGGATTGGCATGATTTTCTCGGAGAATCAGGGGCCTAAAAGCATGTCGTCTTTTGAACGACAGAGGCCGCCAGTAGTATATAGTGGTCATCATCACCCGTTTCTCCGACAAAAAATTCGGGCGTACAGGAGAAAAAGTGCAAAGGAGCCTAAACGCCTTATTTGTTGTTCTTCCCACCCCATGCTCCAAGCATGTCATATCTATGACACGATCAACCTCTAATAACTGTCAGGTCTACTAGCATACAAAGTTTCTATCAGCGGTTATCCCTAACGCACGACTCATACATACAGGCGGCCAACCCAATATGTAGTCCGAGATCTATATGAGACTCACAACTCGTGTAAAACTGTGTCACGACCAATGAACCAAATAATGCTCCATAATACTGGGGTGGTCTCATAAACAAGGTCCAATGCAAATACATAAATAAAATAGAATCATGCATCATTTGGAATGTTTAATAAGAGTACTGTGGCAAGGTATACTTGCCGGACAAGTTTTGTATAGTGCAAATGTCCACAACAATGTTTAAGCTTTGGTGTAAGAAGTGGAATTAGATTTTTAGGAGAGCTGTAAGATATATAGGAGGAGAAAGGTGGTGGGGTGACTTAGTGATTAAGAAACCACTGCTGTTGCTGTTGCTTCCTCTCATTGGTTTAGGTTTCGACTGGGGGTATTTAGTAATAATAGTGTTAAGGAGTAGTGGAATGAGGAGCTTACACGTGTAGGAAAGCAAAGCAAAATTGGGTTTTGCTTCTGCTGCTGATATTTTCTTCTCCTAATGGTTATGGTTTGGGTTTTACGCACGGTGAAAGGAAGAGTTTACGCGTGGGGTAAAATAAGCGGTGGTTTTGATACTGCTGTTGCTGCGGTTTACGCGCGGAGGAATATACGCGGTGTGGTGAGTGGTTTGCAGTTGACTGTTTTATGCGGGTGAGCTGCTGCTGCTATTTCATTAATTTACGTGCGGGGAAAATATATGCGGGGTGATGAGATGCTACTGATTAACTCTTTACTTTACGCGGGAAGGGTGGTTTTAATGGTTTACGGGTTTTGGGTTTGATCCAATAAGAAATTCTATTTTCTCTATTTAGCTCATAATTACTAATAATAATAAATTATAGAATACGATTTTCAGAATTAAGGTTCTTACATTCTACCCAACTTATAAAAATTTTGTCCTCGAAATTAAAACTAAGCCACGGTAGAAAGTCAAAATTTGTAAGAGATATAATTTAACAAGTAAATTTATACCTTGGTCAATGAATAGGTTCGAAAAATGTTGGCGCATGTCGTCCTCGTGCTCCCAAGTAGATTCTTCTGGCGCGCCATGCTTCCATGCCATGCGGACTAAGGGAATAGACTGGTTCCTCAATACTTTCTCTCGACGATCGAGAATTCCCACGGGTTGCTCTTGATATGACAAGCTAGGCCCAATGGTGATCTCCGAGTGGTCGAGAACATGAATGTTGTCCGCCACATATCGCCTAAGCTGCGACACATGGAATACATCATGTACTCCCTCAAGTGAAGGTGGTAGTGCAAGTCAATACGCTACTTCTCCTACTCTCTCTAGCACGTCAAATGGTCCAATATACCTTAGAATCAACTTGCCTCGCCCTCCAAATCGAATAGTGCCTCTAGTAGGTGATATCCTTAAGAAGACATGATCTCCTTCTTTAAATTCCACGGGACGACGATGAAGGTCTGCCCATTATTTCTGCCTGTCTTGCGCTGTCCGCAAGTGTCTTTGTATCTTCTTAACTGTCTCTACGGTATTGACCACTAACTCTGGTCCCAGAATCTGACGTTCTCCCACGTCACTCCAACATACAGGAGACCTACACTTTCTTCCATACAATGCTTCAAACGGAGCCATCTGGATGCTCGCCTGATAGCTATTATTGTAAGAAAATTCTACAAGGTATAGGTGGTCCTCCCATGATCCTCCAAAGTCTAATATATAAGCCCTCAACATATCCTCCAATGTTTGAATAGTACGTTCTGATTGCCCATCTGTCTGTGGGTGATAAGATGTACTGAACTTTAGACGAGTTCCAAAACTCTCTTGCATGCTCCTCCAAAAGTGCGATATAAAACGCGAATCCCTGTCTGATACAATGCTGACGGGTACGTCGTGTAACCTCACAATCTGCCTCATATATAAGTCAGCCAAAGCTTCTGTAGATTGGCCAACTCTAAAAGGCAAAAAATGTGCTGACTTGGTGAGTCGGTCTACTATTACCCATATTGCATCTCTACCACTTGGACTTTTGGGAAAACCCATAACGAAGTCCATAATGATGTGTTCCCACTTCCACTCTAGAATCGGGAGTGGTTGTAATAACCCTGCCGTTCTCTGGTGCTCCGCCTTTACTTGCTGACATATTAAACATTTAGCTACAAAGCGAGCTATCTCTTTTTTCATTCCATGCCACCAAAAATGCTGTCTTAAGTCATGATATATTTTGGTACCACCAGGATGAATAGAATATATCAAACTATGAGCTTCTGTCATCAGCTCCTGTCGAATCTCTCCATTGGGAATATATAGACGATCACCATATCATAATGTTCCATCATCATGAATATGCAGTCATGTCTGCTCTCCGACCTCTGTTCTTTCTTTTAATCTTCTGAATCTGGCGTCTGTAGGCAATGTTGCCTTGATCCTTTCTACTAGTGATGATTGTACTTGCAAATTGGCTAATGTTCCGTCTGCTCCAGGTAATATCACTTCAATGCCAAGACATTACAAGTCCTTCAATAATTCTTTCTGTGTTGTCAAGAAGTAAGCTGTTGGCTTCCGGCTTAATGCGTCTGCTACAACGTTAGCCTTGCCTGGATGATAATGTAGCTCTATCTCAAAATATTTTATCAACTCGAGCCATCGATGTTGCCTCATATTTAACTCCTTCTGTGTGAAGACATACTTGAGACTTTTGTGGTCTGTATATATTTTCACTCGTTCCCCATATAAGTAATGTCTCCATAACTTTAGAGCAAATACAACTGCTGTAAGTTCCAAGTTATGAGTTGGATAATTTTTCTCATATACTCATAATTACCTAGATGCATATGCAATCACTTTGCCATGCTGCATTAATACACATTCCAAGCCTTTCCCTGATGCGTCACTGTAGATCGTATAGCCTCATGATCCTGATAGAATAGTTAATACTGGTGCTGAAGTTAGTCGCTTCTTTAATTCCTCAAAAGCGGTTTGACACTCGTTGGTCCATATGAACTCTTGATCTTTGCAAGTCAACCGAGTCATAGGTGTTGCTATTCTTGAGAAGTTCTCCATGAACCGTCGGTAATATCCCGCAAGTCCAAGGAAACTTCTCACTTCTGCAGCTGATTTAGGAACATGCCATGTCTCGACTGCCGAGATCTTTTCTGGATCAACAGAAATACCATCTCCTGTAACAACATGTCCAAGAAATGAGATTCTGTTCAAGAAGAACTCACATTTACTGAGCTTTGCATATAGCTGCTCTCTCCTCAAGGTCTCTAGCACAATCCGCAGGTGCTTCTCGTGCTCCTCGTGGCTCTTTGAATAGGCAAGTATATCATCTATGAAGACAACCACGAGCTGGTCCAAATACTGATGGAAGACTCGATTCATTAAGTCCATAAAGATAGCTGGAGCATTGGTCAATCCAAATGGCATGACCAGAAACTCGTAATGCCCATATCTTGTCCGGAATGCGGTCTTCTGGATGTCCTCCTTCCGTACCTTCACCTGGTGATATCCCGATCTCAAATCTATCTTTGAGAACATCTTGGCTCCACTAAGCTGATTAAATAGGTCATCAATGCATGGTAATGGGTATTTATTCTTCACTGTCACTGTATTCAAGGCTCTATAGTCAATACACATACGTACTGACCCATCTTTCTTTGGTACAAACAACACTGGTGCTCCCCAGGGTGATGCACTTGGTCGGATGAAACCTTTCTCTTCTAGTTCTTTCAATTGTGTCTTCAGTTCATCCATCTCCTTCTTTGCCAGTCTATAAACATGTGATGCTGTGGGTGCTGCTCCCGATGTCAATTCAATTGAGAATTCTACGTCTCTATCTGGGGGTAGTCCTGGTAATTCTTTGGAAAGAAGTCTGGGAATTCTGAAATAATAGGATGATAGACAACATCGTCCATCGCGAGCTGCATACCATCAAGGATTTCTGTGGATCCTTGTATAAATTCTAGTTCAGGCTGACCTGGTACTTTAAAAAGAATGCTTTCTCCAAAGCAATCGAAGAAAGCGTGGTACTTGCTTAGCCAGTCCATTCCAAGCACAATATTAAAAGTTGGCATAGGAAGGACTAAGAGTCGGGTGTTCATCTCTCTGCCATGTATCACTATAGGACAAGATCTACAAATTCTACTAATAGGTATAACTCCTCCCTCGGTAAGAATTCTAATACAACTAGGTAAAGGTGTGGAGGTAATATTGTGTTTGGCAATAAAACTACATGATATGAATGAGTGGGTGGCTCCCGTATCAAACAATGTCATAACAGGAAAAGTAAAAGCAAGAGTGATACCTGCTATGATATCAATCTCCTGATTTATGTCATCCACTTCTATTGCAAAAGCTTGTCAGTTCCTCTGTGGTTGTCCCTGTCTAGCCCTTGTGAATTGATCCTCCTGGGTAGGTACCGGTGGTCCTCGCTGAAATCCCCCTGCTGTTGGAGGTCGAGGTGCTCCTGGTCTCATCATTTGTTGAGCTGGCTTGGGTGTTGGAAGTGCTAGCCTCTGTGTTGGCGGTGGAAGTGTCGATGCTTGTTGCATAGGACAGTCTTTTAATATATGCTGTCCGGAACCACATCTCATACATTGTCCCAAACGGACCCGACAGTCCCTTGAGATGTGCCCGCGTCTCCCACAATAATTGTATTGGGATTTCTCTGGGATCTGGTATGGTCCTGCTCTGTGTTGGTACTGCTGTTGCTGAGCTAAAGGACGTCTGATAGGTCCTCCTTATTGTGTCCTTGTCGGCCCTTGTTGTGTCTTCAGCTGACCTCCCTTTCCTTTACTGATAGTTTCTTGCAATCTGGCTTCTGTCAGTAACTCGGCATAAGAGATCCGGGATTGGGAGCTAGTGTAGTGTTGGAGCTCCTGAGTCAGTCCACGATAAAATTTCTTGGCCTTGGCCAAGTCATCTGGTATCAAGGCAGCGCCATATTTACTGAGGCGACTAAACTTAGCATCATACTCGTCCACTGTTCGATTTTTCTACTCCAGGTGGAGAAACTGGTCGTATAATGCATCTCTGACGGTGTCCGGAAAGTACTTCCTTTCAAAGCACTCCAGGAATTGCTCCCATGTCTGGTATGTATCCAGCTGGCGCTCCATGGATTCCCACCAGTGATGAGCATTACCATCTAGAAGCTTTCTCACACCTGTCATCCACAACTCTGTAGGTAGCTGTGATGCTTCTAATAACTTTCGAGTGTGGGTGATCCAGTTGGTAGTTTCTTCTGGGCTCTCAATGCCTTTGTACGACCTTGGACCCATTTGTACAAAGTCTTTTACTGAACCAACTCTAGCTCGAGGTACCGGAGCTAGTGCTTGAGCTGGCATAGTAGTCTTTGCAGCCATCCTTTCAAGTGCTGCTAGAAATTCTTGTCTCTGCTCGGCTGCTTGTTGTCCCTGTTCTTGTATCATCATCTGGAAAAATTAGAATAGTTGTGCCTGGCCATCCTGCGGTGTTGATGAGGCTGGGAGGTTCCCATTTGGTGGAACAGAAAAGTCAGATGGAACTGGATTGTGAATCTGTCCATCTGGTCCTGAAAGTCTAGGATTCGTTGAGGTCCCTTCTTGAGTCTGACCATTGACTCCAGGAGTTGTGTCACCATCAGTGACAGTACATCCCTTCTGCATATCCATCTCTCTGCAGCTGATGTATACAATATTTAGAAGAAGTACAGGAATCAAACAGAGATGTAAAATTTTTTGGCATAAAATATGGGTTCAGAAATATACGCATAAAGCAGAGAAGCGTAAGGTAAGGTTTTAGAGTTGCCTGCGTAAAGCAGAGATTCAATGAAGTCAGCATAAAATAGAGCTTCAGAACTGTCTGAGAAAAAGTCTGCATAAAAGTTTTCGTGTGTAAGGTCTACGCGTAAAATATCGGCTGTGTAAAAGATATGCTACATAAAATCTATCTGTAAAGTCTTATTATACTTTCTGCGTAAAGCTTGCGCGAAAGGTCTGTGCGTAAGGTCTAGTATTCGTTTGCAGCGTAAAGTTGTTTTTAGAGGAACTTTTTGTATTTCCTCGGATGAATTTGTTAGTCAAATCAGCGATCCTGACATCTGACAAAAAGTACTGCACGATGATCGAGAGGACGGCTGTGATGATGATTTTGCACAGGGACCAGGTTTGTCGTTTAGCGATATATTTAATACAAAGTCATTTTTTTTATGCATCCAATAAGAAAGAAAAGTTTAAGGCTTCTGAATACGCTATCTACAGGAATGAGTTTTATGCTAAAGATGAAACAAAATCAGATGCTAAGTCAAAAGCTATTTCTGCACAGGGCTCGAGGCATATCTCTGCATTTAATGCACGAGATTTGGTTCTTAACTTGTCATGATTGGGAAAACTAAAACTAGGACTGTGGTAATACGCTCTCTTCACCATCCTTACATTTTATGCCTAATCAAGCTATTTATGCTGGTTTCAGGAATCATCAGGTTTACGCTGGGGTATTTACCTATGTGGCTTACATGTCGTGTCCTACGCAGGATTAGGAACACTATTGGAATGTGGTTAACAGTTTTTTAGTACTGCAGCGTAAAATAGGCAATCTTCTTCATAGTTTGGCCTTTACGCCAACAAGATAGTCATTTGGCTTTTACGCCACTTAGGGTAAACAGTTTTTGGCGTAAACTTTGGTTTTATCCAAACAGGGAATGGTTGATAGGAAGAAGGAGGTTTAATCAAGTGTGGATGAGATCCTTATACTCTATTCCTATACACAGGCTTGTTTGGTACAGTTACGTAACCAAGATAATATATTCAAGACCTGCATGGGCCACCACAAAAAAGTATGTCACGCCCCAGTCCGAAAATACGTAGGACTAGGAGTACGTAACACGCCCAGCCGTATGTATATGAACTCCAATATATGGAAACCATATACACACGTACGCTGTTTATGAATATCCAATCCACCAGTGATAATATACTGTCACAATAAGTCACATGCAATCTAGATCTCATCCACAACACAATATAATCAGTAGGAATAAAGAGCTGAATAATAACTGAATATCAAGGATAGTATCAAGTCTGATAGTCGGGTGGAAACAAATCCACTACAAAACGACTATACTGAAGTAGCAAAAAGATCTCTAAATAGCGGTAATAAAATTACAGATACTCCGAGGATAAGACCTCCTCAGTCTGGTAAGTAGCATCAGGTCCAGGACCGTACTCCTATGGGTACTCCTGCTCGTCCAAATCTGGAAAGGGACCAGATTCTCAGAGGGACGTAACAAGATACATAATAACATGCAAATAATTACTGAAATATAAAACATCCAATGGGTCGCCTAACTGTCTAAGTGAATGCAATTTGAGAACAACTTTCCACCAATTGGTCTATCTGGCCAAATAATGGGATTGAGATGATTTTCTCGGAGAATCAGGGGCCTAAAAGCATGTCGTCTTTTGAACAGCATAGGCCGCCAGTAGTATATAGTGGTCATCATCACCCGTTTCTCCGGCGGAGAATCCGGGCGTACAGGAGAAAAAGTGCAAATGAGCCCAAACGCCTTATTTGTTGTTCTTCCCACCCCATGCTCTAAGCATGTCATATCTATGACACGATTAACCTCTAATAACTGCCAGGTCTACTAGTATACAAAATTTCTATCAGCAGTTATCCCTAACGAACGACTCAAACATACAGGCGGCCAAACCAATATGTAGTCCGGGATCTATATGAGACTCACAACTCGTGTAAAACTGTGTCACGGCCAATGAACCAAATAATGCTCCATAATATTGGGGTGTTCTCATAAACAAGGTTCAATGCAAATACATAAATAAAATAGAATCATGCATCATTTGGAATGTTTAATAAGAGTACTGTGGCAAGGTATACTTGCCGGGCAAGTTCTGTATAGTGCAAATGTCCACAATAGTGTTTAAGCTTTGGTGTAAGAAGTGGAATTATATTTTTAGGAAAGTTGTAATATATATAGGAGGAGAAAGGCGGTGGGGTGACTTAGTGATTAAGAAACCACTGTTGTTGCTGTTGCTTCCTCTCATTGGTTTAGGTTTCAGCTGGGGGTGTTCAGTAATAACAGTGTTAAGGAGTGGTGGAATGAGGAGCTTACACGTGTGGGAAAGCAAAGCAAAATTGGGTTTTGCTTCTGCTGCTGATATTTTCTTCTCCTAATGGTTATGGTTTGGGTTTTACACACGGTGAAAGGAAGAGTTTATGCGTGGGGTAAAATAAGCGGTGGTTTTGATACTGCTGTTGCTGCGGTTTACGCACGGAGGAATATACGCGGTGTGGTGAGCGGTTTGCTGTTGACTGTTTTACGCGGGTGAGCTGCTGCTGCTATTTCCTTAATTTACGTGCGGGGAAAATATACGCGAGGTGATGAGCTGCTACTGATTAACTCTTTACTTTACGCGGGAAGGGTGGTTTTAATGGTTTGCGGGTTTTGGGTTTGATCCAATAAGAAATTCTATTTTCTCTATTTAGCTCATAATTACTAATAATAATAAATTATAGAATACGATTTTCAGAATTAGGGTTCTTACAATCATTATAACATCTCTCTATGTCCAAGTAAGTGTCAAGGTCCTGCGGGATATCGATGTATCCATAGTGCAGCAATAGAGGACTCCTAAATGCCTAGGTTGCAAAATTGACTAACCAACACATACTGTTGTTTGCATCCGGAGTCATGCTCGGACACGCAGATAAAACATATAATAAAAAATATCAGATCAAGAACTGGAATTTGAAATAGAATATAACATAGTGGCAACGTATACTTGCCTGGATTCGGAAGCTAAGAAGATGGAACTGGTACAGTGTCCAAGTCTGAAGAGCCCAACAAACCTAAAGAATAATTAAGAAATTAATTAATTATGATCTCCCACCATTTATATTAACTAGCTCTTCCGACTGCAGTAGAATTAAGAGACAAAGTAAATGGTTGCTAGGTTTTTATATAATTCCAGCTTTTACGCTAATCTTTACTGTATGCACTCCAAGTTTGCCAAGTATGTGGGTCACTGCTATACTGGCTGTTACCAACACCACTCCACTATCCCGAATCCTCTAATGTTGATCTCACATAAATAATTATTATAATCCATATAATCCACTCTCACCGCCCATGAGTAAACAACATGTATGCTTACCTTACTCTCCATTTTCATACATTTACCCGCAATTTTCCTCTTACTTCATATATATACTCTGCCATCTTAACTATGAGTGCATTCGAAATACTTTCTTTCCTAAACAACAAACACAACCGTAACTTTACTCCTTGACCATTAAACCAATCCTTGCACACACTATATATGTCTCATCTTTAATTCATACACAACATAACAATGAATTAGTCTCTACATTCTCTCTGGTGATTGCAACTCCTTACTTCCAATTACCATTTCCAGAATATCATCCTACACATCAAAACTTCTTTATGGGAAAAACCACACATATATTTCTCACACCTACACCTTCAGTCATATCACCAATATATTTTTCTCCATATGAAACTTAAATTCCATGCACATATTTCTTGCCATTTTCCACCACAAACCCATTTTTTATAACCATATTTGAAAATTAAGTATCCAAACTAGCTAATAGTTCATTCATATGCCCATGCTGGAACTAAACTTACACACTGTATTGAAACCATTCAAAGTCGTTCCAATATGTATACATATGTATTTCTTTTGACAATCCAAATTCCCACACACACATTAGGAACACACTATTGAAACCATTGTCTATAATCATACACACAAAGAGATGACTGCCATGTAAATCTTAACTACACTCAACATTTAAAACTATTTATTTAGAGCTATAAATAAATAAATAAATAAAAATGCATACACATGCATCTGAGATAGACAATGAGAGGTGGAGCTCGAGGGTCGTACCAGAAGGAAGGGAAAGGTTGGAACTCCGGAAGAAGACGTCGATCGCTTCACCGTTAAGAGGAATGAGGTACCTGCGAGTGCCTCAAAATGATCGCTTTGAAGGGACCGACACTGTATTGCAACCCGGATTGCGGTCTCGTGGCGTAGCTCCCAACTCCGGACTGCAACACCGACGACAAATGAAACTTTGTAGAGAAAGACCAAGGGGGCAACTAGGTTTAGGTTGGCTTCTCTTGGAAGGGCGGCGACTGATGCTTAGTTAGGGTTTAGATTAAGAGAATGGAAGAGATGGTTTTACAGGGGAGTAGTGAGCTGGAGCAAGCATCTATCGGTGTGATGAGTGGTCGGATGATGGCCATGGGGTTTCAATGGCCGTACTGTGGGCTTGTGTATGCTGAACCCTTTCCACAGTAGTATGCAAGTATAAAAGTAGTGTGCAACAACAACAACATAATTGTTGCTCTCCATTTATACATGGGTATAGGTTAGGAAGGTTTCGGGTGTTGGTTTAAGTGAACAAGAAAAAAACTCTAATTGGGTGCATGGCCAGAGTAAGAGAAATAATCTAAGGCATATAACTCTAATTGCATAAGTAATAATAATACATAATACTATTACCACTAGAATCTAACTATTTATGTAAAACGAAATTCTAAAGTTAACTTCTTTTGGGAATAATAAAATACTAACTATAAGAAATTTGAAATATGGGGGTTTACATCCTTTCCAACTTGGAAACATTTTGTCCTCGAAATTAAGAATAATGGTAGAAATAAAAGAACGGGAATTTAATATGTAGCAGGTATCGAAAATGCAGTACGTAAGTGCATACCTTGATCCTCAAACAAGTAAGAAAAATGCTCACGAATAAAATTCTCTCGTTCCCAGGTAGACTCTCCTGTGAATGATGCTTCCAAGCAACCCGGGCTAGCCGAATAGTTTGCCCTCTCAACACCTTCTTACTACGGTCGAGAATCTGAACTGGCTACTCCTTATAAGAAAAACTCGGCCCCACTATGATCTGTGAATGATCAAGTACGTGATTAGGGTCTTCCACGTATCTTCTCAACTGTGATACGTGAAATACGTCGTGCACACCTTATAGTGATGGAGGTAATGTAAGTCTGTATGTCACCTCACCAACACGCTCCAAGATATCAAATGGCTTGATGTACCTCGGACTTAGTGTGAGACTTATCTCACCGTATTCGAATTTTATGCGGATACGTATTTTTGGGCTAGTTATTGCATTTTATTAGATCTCGAGGAAGCCGAAAAATTCTCAAAAATTAAAACTTTACTACTTGAGTATACCGTCGGTATACTGTCCGGCAAATATTTGTCTCACTTTCGAGATATTTTTGAGATATTTTCTCTATAAATAGTACTCGAGATATTTTATTTTATTCTTTATCTTTCTCTCTTCTTTATTTTTCTCTCAATCTTGGAAGCGTGGTCTAGAGACCTGGAGTGTGGTTTATGAACCCCTTCGTGGTGGTGGATTAGAAGGTTTAGGCTGGGAGCTCGCGTTAGGCAAGTACACCTTGTCGATTTCGTGAACTTCTTTTACTTTATTTCATTTTACTTTCCTAGAGCTTTGGATATTGATTTTTATCTTAGACTTGCTTTACTATTAGTATTTATATCGTAATTTCTAGCCTAGTAACCGTCTCAATTTTGATTTCTGGTAGAATCTCGTTCCGTCCCTTTTTGGTAATTCGATAACGGAAACGGTACTGGAGTTGTGACCATGAGATTTAGTCAATATTATGATATTAGACTTATCCTAGACTTGACTTCTAGTTAGACTTGGTTCTAGTAAGTTTTGGGGTTTGATTTGGGTGCCGAAAATCAGACTTGATTTAACCAAGTTTTTTTCTTGGAAACCGGCATACCGACGATATACTACATGTAATCACCTGAAATTTTAGAATTTTAAAACTTAATTTTTTTGTAATTTTTAACAAATAAAACTAAGGTAATCTGATTTTAAATAATTTTTAAAAGATATTAATTAATATTAAAATATGATGAAAATTATATTTTCTAGTGTAAAATTAAAAACCGGATATAGGATAATTTTTTGGAAATTTATTGGACCCCGGATGTATTTTTAAAGCCTTAAAAAAACTATTGATTAAATTAACCTAATTAATTTGACCCGGTTCACCTAAACCATATTAAACCAAACCAATAATTAGACCGAACCGGACCGGCCGGTCTGTCCGAACTGGTCAAATCCCCTTAACGGGTCGGATCCGGGTCAGACCCGACCCGCCTGTAACCTAACCCCCAAAACTTCTACCTACCCGACGTTTCCCCTGCCGGCGGCCGTTTCCGCCGCCGTGGCCACCGGCGACCCCCCATTTCACCTTCCTTTACCTACCGACGCCTTCCCTTCCTATTCTGGCCAAACCGTCGGCCGTCCCTCTCCCCTAATCCCTCTATTTAAACCAGCGTAGGCCACCGGAGCTTCCCCATTTTTCTTTCTTCTCCGGCGAGCCTCCATTGACTCCGGACCTCCCCCTCCGTCCCAGCCAGCCTCCGGCGCCGCCCACCAGCACTAGAATTCGACCGCCCTCGGCTTCGCCGGCCTCCCCAGAACCCGCCGCACCTCCAGAACCCGCGGCCAGCGACAACCCCGACCTCCAGAAGCTGGTGCCCTCTTTCTCACCGACTTCGGCCGGCACCACAGCTACCGCGCCGCCTCCACCCGCACCCCAGACCGACTCCGGCGACACCCTCAGCTGTCCAGCAAGCCTCCGGCGACTCGGACACGACACAGAACCTATGCCCTAGTCAGGACACGGCCGGACACGTCCAGGACACGAAAGACTTGACTCGGACACTCATAACTCGAATTTTGGAGCCCTGTTCAGGTACTCATATCTCTTTCCACGCTGCCCCAATTTCTGTTCTGTCAGTTGTGACATATAGGCTGTGTGACCCCCTCGGTGTCCGTGCAAATCGCTCGGTGCATCACGACCTGTGGTGATTGTGAACCGCGATCCAAAAATAGGAAAACCAACGCCCTGTTTTACCCCGGAACTAAGTACGCCCCGCCAAACGGGACGACTTGGCCGAGTGCGATCTTCACCGATACGTGCGCGTCGTTGATACGGACGTGCAGGATTTCGCAGAAGCTGATTCGGATGTGCGTGCACACCGGAATCAACGCGTATCCGCCGACAACGTCCCGTATCCGTCCATTCTGGAACACGCTGTAACTTAGTGTACACACGTCGGATCGAGACAAACTTGCACCATCGGACTCGTAGCAATACGCTGTTCCTGTGAGCCAAGTTTGGTTCGATTCGGAGAACGTTGACAAAATCGCGTATCGTGAGCCCCACAGGCTCCACTTGACGGGCGATTTTGAGAACGGCTCATCGGAATCCAATTCTGGAAGTTCCGTTGGGTTCGTATCATCGTTTCTGACTTGTTGACACTAAGTTGGATAAAATTGGAGACCATTGACCCTGACCCGGTTTTTGGTGCAAAGCCGCCCACATGTGGACCCCGCTTGGACCAGGAAATGTCATTTTTGCCCTTATGTCCAAACTGGACTTAAGGACAGGCGTTTCTAGCTATTCCATATTTTCTGAGACTGTTGGTAATATTTATTTCAGCTTTTGGAGGAGTATTTACAGAACCCCCGGATATAGGGATCGCTACTGGTATTTCAACCCCAGGTAAGTGTACCTTGCCAACTTGCAGTTATATTATTATTTACTTTTACTTAGTTATATTTGTTGTACATGCTTAAACCTAGGACCGTGTGACATACTTAGCGTTCGATTATAGTCGGGTGCCAACCCCGTACGCGGAGTTGTGTAGGTCATTTAGAGATGGACATTCGTGACCCTTTACATTCTCGTACTTGTTTTATCAAGTACAACATCCCTCAGGACACTTGACACCATACATATGACAGAATCTTCCTGAGATATTCATGGTGATTCTGTGTAGGATACATGATTGACATAGATATTATATTCTTAGAGATTATGACTTGTTGCATTAGCTATGATCTCACGTGACATGGACATGAGACGTTATGGACATGAGACGTGTGGTTACATTGGGTGGGGAGAGACACACAGGCTACAGGCTGTTCTATATATATCTACTACTATTGTGAGGTTGTAGACTCTCGAGTAGAGCTAGACCCATTACTTGTTATTACTGCTACTGGCTCCCTGACACAGAGCTTGTAGCGGTCTCAGCCTGAGTACTAGTGATGCTCTCAGTTACATTTTCACATAGATGGTTATGTAGTTACCCTACTTGTTTCATTTACTATTTCACTGCATTTATTTTGGCTTGTATTATTTGTACCTTGCTATGTCCCCTGAGGACCTGGATCCGGATGATGTCCCCAGGTTTAGCAGAAGAGCATTATCCCGAGGTCTATGGGACAGGAGCAGAAGCTGTACCAGAACCTGTTACTAGAGCTGAACCAATCCCAGAAGAAGAGGTGATGGCTGAAGACTTTTCCTGAGTATATGTTATTTGTACTCATCAGATACTTTATTTTGGACTCTTTTGTTCTGGTCTGTTGAACCAGTGATTTAGACTATTATCGGATTGTTCCCCGAAATACTTTGCTGAGACTGGATATTGATTTATTTTCCTTATTGATGCTGATCTTATTATCTTTTGTGTGTGGATGAGATTAGTTTTGACATGATGTTATAGACCTTATTTCACAGCTTAAGTGCAACCTGGTGGATCCATTAAATTGGGTTGTCCATCAGAGTGCGCTGCTGGCCATTGCCACGTGTCTAGTCCCTTGGTATTTTGGGACTGGGCGTGACATAGTTTTTGTGGTGGCCCTTGCAGGTCTACGACTAAATTGTTCGGTTTTAACTTAGGGACCGAGCAAGCATGTAACAAGGATAGGATAGGTTATAGGATCTCATCCATTGGTTGAATCATTTTTGAACTCTTTATCGAATTCGAATTAAGTACTTGATTTGCATCCTGCTTGATTCTACTGAACGTTCTCATAAAGTTTATTTTGGATGCAGAATAATGGATCCAAGAATTGGACATGAAAATCCTTTGAGTGCACCACAAGATGCTTTGGTTACCTATGGAGACGGAGTTACACCAGAGAATAGAGGGCAATCCTCTCAAAGTGATCAAGCTGAATAGCATAATTCAAGGTTCAGGCATGACGACATCCCACCTCCACCATAGTTCACTCCACAGATGCATGTCTTTCCACCTGGGCAAGCCATGGACGGACAGCAGATGTTCCAGATGTTTTACGCCATGATGCAAGCCCAACAGCAAGTTCAACAGGAGCCGCAGCGTCATGAGGTAGAGTATCTGAGAACCAGCCTAGTAAACGCATTGGAGCAGGCAAACCCACAAGCTAGGCGACCAGCAATGGGATCTATCACTGATTTCCGTCAACTCAAGCCCCGTACCTTTTCGGGCAAGGAAGGACCAACTGAAGTGCACGAGTGGCTCACGAACACAAAACACCAGTTGGAAGCAGCTGAACTTCCCCAGGAGAGATGGATGACTGCTGTCAGGATGCAACTAACGGATAATGCGCACCATTGGTGGCTAGCCGAAGAGAGGAGACTCGGACATGACCGAGTCACTTGGGAAGAGTTCTCCAGACTCTTCCAAGAGATGTGTATCCCAGCTGTTGCTCGGTCAGAACTCCGAGACAAGTTCAACCACCTTATCCAAGGCAATATGTCGGTGGAAGAGTACAATGCCGAATTCATTTGCCTGAGTCATTTTGCCCCTTCTCTAATTCCTACCGAAGAAGAGAAGGCGGAGAAGTTCTTTGACGGACTCAGATTCGAGCTCCAGAGGTTGATTGGATCTGTTGCACCTACCTCATACACCGACGTCCTTGCTGTAGCACGACGTATGGAGCACGTTACCAGGAGGGAGTCGAGTCTGAAGTGGCCATTCACATCAGTACCATCCAGGGCATCACAGGGGAATTCTGTAAAGTGACTCCAGAAGAATCTACCTCAGAGAGCAGCACCAAGAACCCTACCTACTTGTTATTACTGCGGCAAGTTAGGTCACATTGAAAAGGAGTGTAGATGCAAGTTGGGACTATGCCTGGTTTGCGGATCCAACCAGCATCTATCCAGGGACTGCTCTGAACGCAGAGAGGGAGCACCAAGACTAGCTTTACTTGCACCAAGGCCAGCTTATCCAGCAGTGGGAGCACCGCAGACGGGAGTTGGAGGAGTCAGACCACCAGCTCCAGGAGGATATCAGCAGAGACCACCATTGCCACCACAGGCAGCACTATTCCAGCAGGCTCGACAGCAGAGGGGTCCAGCTCAGGGACGAGGACAGGCATTTGTATTGGCTGTTGAGGAGGAAGCTACTGCTGGAGAGGTTAAGCAGGTACTATTTTAGTAGCTTCATTACCTGTTGTAGCTTTATTTGATTATGGAGCATCGTATTCATTCATAGCTGCTAGCTTCGTAGCCACCCATAGAGTAGCTACTGCACCCCTTTCGAAGACTAAGAGAATTCTTACGGGAGGTAGAATTATCCCGGTTAGTGATATCTGTAGATCATGTTCGATAGTAGTCTGTGGAAGAGAGATGCGAGCCCAATTTCTGATCTTTTCTATGCCTGATTATGATGTTGTACTTGGTATGGACTGGTTAAGTCAGTATCATGCGACTCTTGATTGTCGGCTTGGAAGGGTTATATTTAGACCACCTGGGCATTCAGAGTTTGAGTTTCTTCGGGGAGTTGTAGAGCAAGGTGTTCAGCCAACTCTTAGGATATTATCTGTAGAAAGGGAGTCAGGTTACCCAAGAGTCATATCAGAGTTTGTGGATGTATTTTCTGATGATCTTCCAGGTTTACCACCTGATCGAAAAATAGAATTCACAATAGACTTAACTCCAGGAGCAGAGCCTATCACTTCATCAGTATGTCGGCTAGCACCTAAGGAGTTAGTGGAGTTGAAGAATCAAGTTGATGATCTTCTGGAGAAGGGTTTCATCCGGCCCAGTGTTTCACCATGGGGAGCACCCATACTTTTTGTACCGAAGAAGGATGGAACAGTTCGCCTGTGTATTGATTACAGGGCGTTAAACGCTGTGACTATTAAGAACCGGTATCCTTTGCCACACATTGATGACTTGTTTGATCAATTGAGTGGAGCTAGGATATTCTCGAAGATTGACCTTAGATCCGGTTATCACCAGATCAGAGTGAGGAAGGGAGATATACCGAAGACAGCCTTCAGGACCAAGTATGGACACTATGAGTTCTTAGTAATGCCGTTTGGTTTAACCAACGCGCCAGCTGTGTTCATGAGTTTGATGAACAGAGTTTTCCATCAATACTTGGACAAATTTGTGGTTGTGTTTATTGATGATATTCTAGTATATTCTAAAAGCCACGAAGAGCACGAGGAGCATCTCAGAATCGTGCTAGAGACGTTGAGGCAGGAGAAGCTATATGCCAAGCTCAGTAAATATGAGTTTTGTATGGATAATGTGCCTTTCTTGGGACATATCATCTCAGGAGAAGGACTTTCAGTTGATCCAGAGAAGGTTGCTGCCATTGAGACTTGGCCTACACCAACATCAGTTGCTGAAGTAAGAAGTTTTCTAGGACTTGCTGGATATTACAGAAGGTTCGTAGAAAATTTCTCAAGGATTGCGGAACCGATGACGAAGTTGACACGCAAGGACCAGGAGTTTGCATGGACAGAAGAATGCCAGAAGGCCTTTGAAGAATTGAAGAGGTGTCTAACAACAGCACCAGTCTTGACTCTTCCTTCAGGGTCAGGAGGTTTTGTTGTTTATAGTGATGCGTCAGGTAGTGGACTAGGATGTGTTTTGATGCAATATGGCAAAGTTATCACTTATGCATCGAGACAGTTGAAGGTCCATGAGAAGAACTACCCAACGCATGATCTTGAGCTAGCTGCAGTAATATTTGCACTGATGATTTGGAGGCACTATCTTTATGGAGAGAAGGTAAAAATCTTCACTGATCACAAGAGTCTGAAGTATGTATATACTCAGAAGGAGCTCAATATGAGGCAAAGACGCTGGCTTGAGTTGATGGTGGACTTTGATATAGATCTGCAGTACCATCCCGGGAAGGCAAATGTAGTAGCGGACGCACTCAGCAGGAAGCCTACGGCTTATTTCTTGATGATACAGCCTGAGCTATTGAGAGATCTACAGGAACTCCAGATAAAGGTTATTTTACCAAGACAGAGTGGCTTGCTGGCTAATCTGGAAGTTAAGTCATCGCTTGTGGAGAGGATTAAAGAAGCTTTGCCTACTGATGCTAGATTTTGAAAACTTAAAGAGAAGACAGAAGCAGGCATGCAGACGGGACTTCGCATACATGAGGATGGGACATTAAGGTGCGGGAATCGCCTATATGTTCCAAATGGAGAATTGAGACATGAGTTAATGAATGAAGCACATAGCTCCATATACTCTGTTCATCCAGGAGGAACAAAGATGTACCGAGATTTAAGGCAGTATTATTGGTGGCATGGAATGAAGAGGGAGATTGCAAGATTTGTGGCTAAATGTTTAGTCTGCCAACAAGTAAAGGCCGAGCTTCAGAGGACTGCAGGTATGTTGCAGCCGCTTCCCATACCAGAATGGAAGTGGAAATATATCATCATGGATTTCATCACAAGATTCCCAAGGAGCCCCAGCGGAAGAGATGAGGTATGGGTTATTGTGGATCGACTCACTAAATCGGCATATTTCTTGCCGTTTAGAGTTGGACAGTCCACAGAGGTACTAGCCGACATGTATGTGCGACAAATCATAAGATTATATGGAGTGACGGTTAGTATTGTATCGGATCGAGACTCAAGATTTACATCTCATTTCTGGTGAAGCATGTAAGAGAGTCTTGGCACCAGACTCAAGTTCAGCACTGCCTATCATCCACAAACAGATGGCCAATCAGAACGTACAATCCAGATCTTGGAGGATATGCTACGATCATGTATGTTAGACTTTGGAGGGTCTTGGGAAGATCATTTGCATTTGGTGGAGTTCTCATACAACAACAGTTATCAGACAAGCATCCAGATAGCACCTTTCGAGGCATTGTACGGTAGGAAGTGCTGATCGCCGATATGCTGGAGTGACGTTGGAGAGCGTCAAATATTGGATCCAGAGTTGGTAATGCAAACAGTGGAGAAAGTGAAACAAATCCAGAATCATCTTCGTGCAGCTCAGGACAGACAGAAGCATTGGGCTGATACACACCGACGTCCCCTGGAGTTCAAGGAAGAAGAGCACGTATTCTTGAGGATTTCACCTACTCGAGGTACCATTCGATTTGGGAGCAGAGGCAAGTTGAGTCCAAGGTACATTGGGCCCTTTGATATTCTGGAACGCATTGGTGAGGTGGCTTATCGTCTTGCATGACCTCCATCCTTAGAGGGAGTGCATGATGTATTCCATGTCTCATAACTGAGAAGGTACGTGACTGACCCAAGTCACGTAGTTGATCATTCTGAGATTGCAGTAGGCCCAAGCCTGAGATATGAAGAACAACCAGTAGGTATACTCGGCACCAGTGAGAAGACACTGCGAGGAGAGACAATTAAACTGGTTCATGTGGCTTGGAAGCAACACTCTCCTGGTGAATCTACCTGGGAGCGGGAGGATATCATGCGCCAGCGATATCCCCACTTATTCGAGGATGCAGGTATAACCTAAGTAATTCTTGTAAATCCTATAGTTATGTTCTTTAGTAGCTTATTCTTTGATTGCAAGGACGCAATCTTCTTTAGGGGGTAGATTATAATCACCTGAAATTTTAGAATTTTAAAACTTAATTTTTTGAATTTATTTAGCATTTTTCTATAATTTTAACAAATAAAACTAAGGTAATCTGATTTTAAATGATTTTTAAAAGATATTAATTAATATTAAAATGTGATGAAAATTATATTTTCTAGTGTAAAATTAAAAACCGGACATAGGGTAATTTTTCGGGAATTTATTGGACCCTGGATGTATTTTTAAAGCCTTAAAAAAACTATTGATTAAATTAACCTAATTAATTTGACCCGGTTCACCTAAACCATATTAAACCAAACCAATAATTAGACCGAACCGGACCGGCCGGTCTGCCCGAACCGGCCCAATCTCCTTAACGGGTCGGATCCGGGTCAGACCCGACCCGCTTGGACCCGACCCGACCCGCCTGTAACCTAACCCCCAAAACTTCCACCTACCGACGTTTCCCCTGTCGGCGGCCGTTTTCGCCGCCGTGGCCGCCGGCGACCGCCCATTTCACCTTCCTTCACCTGCCGGCGCCTTTCCTTCCTATTCCGGCCAAACCGCCGACCGTCCCTCTCCCCTAATCCCTCTATTTAAACCAGCGTAGGCCACCGGAGCTTCCCCCTTTCCCTTTCTTCTCCAGCGAGCCTCCATTAACTCCGGACCTCCTCCTCCGTCCCAGCCAGCCTCTGGCGCCGCCCACTAGCACCGGAATCCGACCGCCCTCGGCTTCGCCGGTCTCCCAGAACCCGCCGCACCTCCAGAACCCGTGGCCAGCGACAACCCCGACCTACAGAAGCTGTTGCCCTCTTCCTCACCGACTCTGGCCGGCACCACAGCACCGGCGCCGCCTCCACCCGCACCGCAGACCGACTCCGGCGACACCCTCAGCTGTCCAGCAAGCCTCCGGCGACTCGGACATGACACAGAACCTATGCCCTATTCAGGACACGGCCGGACACGTCCAGGACACGAAAGACTCGACTCGGACACGCATAACTCGGATTTTGGAGCCCTGTTCAGGTACTCATATCTCTTTCCACGCTGCCCCGATTTCTGTTCTGTCAGTTGTGATGCGTAGGCTATGTAACCCCCTCAGTGTCCGTGTAAACCTCCCGGTGCATCGTGACCTGTGGTGATCGTGAACCGCGATCCAAAAACAGGAAAACTAATGCCCTATTTCACCCCGGAACTGAGTACGCCCTACCAAACGGGACGACTTGGTCGCGTGCGATCTTCACCGATATGTGCGCGTCGTTGATACGGACGTGCGGAATTCTGCAGAAGCTGATTCGGATGTACGTGCACACCGGAATCAACGCATATCCGCCAACAACGTCCCGTATCCGTCCATTCTGGAATATGCTGGGATCGAGACGAAACTTACGCCATCGGACTCGTAGCAATACGCTGGTCCTGTGAGCCAAGTTTGGTTCAATTCGGAGAACGTTGACAAAATCGTGTATCGTGGGCCCCACAGGCTCCACTTGACGGTCGATTTTGAGAACGGCTCATCGGAATCCAATTCTGGAAGTTCCGTTAGGTTCGTATCATCGTTCCTGACTTGTTGACACTAAGTTGGATGAAATTGGAGACCATTGACCCTGATCCGGTTTTCGTTGCAAAGCGGCCCACATGTGGACCCCGTTTGGACCAGGAAATGTCATTTTTGCCCTTATGTCCAAACTGGACTTAAGGACAGGCGTTTCTAGCTATTTCATATTTTCTGAGACTATTGGTAATGTTCATTTCAGCTTTTGGAGGAGTATTTACAGAACCCCCGGATACAGGGACCGCTACTGGTATTCCAACCCCAGGCAAGTGTACCTTGCCAACTTGCAGTTCTATTATTATTTACTTTTACTTAGTTATATTTGTTGTACATGCTTAAACCTAGGACCGTGTGACATACTTAGCGTCCGATTATAGTCGGGTGCCAACCCCGTACGCGGAGTTGTGTATGTCATTTAGAGATGGACATTCGTGACCCTTTATATTCTCGTACTTGTTTTATCAAGTACATCATACCTCAGGACACTTGACACCATACATATGACAGAATCTTCCTGAGATATTTATGGTGATTCTGTGTTGGATACAGGATTGACATAGACATTATATTCTTAGAGATTATGACTTGTTGCATTAGCTATGATCTCACGTGACATGGACATGAGACGTTATGGACATGAGACGTGTGGTTACATTCGGTGGGGAGAGACACACAGGCTACAGGCTGTTCTATATATATCTACTACTATTGTGAGGTTGTAGACTCTCGAGCAGAGCTAGACCCATTACTTGTTATTACTGCTACCGGCTCCCCGACACAGAGCTTGTAGCGGTCTCAGCCTGAGTACTAGTGATGCTCTCAGTTGTATTTTCACATAGATGGTTATGTAGTTACCCTACTTATTTCATTTACTATTTCACTGTATTTATTTTGGCTTGTATTATTTGTACCTTGTTATGTCCCCTGAGGACCTGGATCCAGATGATGTCCCCAGGTTTAGCAGAAGAGCATTATCCCGAGGTTTACGGGACAGGAGCAGAAGTTGTACCAGAACCTGTTACTGGAGCTGAACCAATCCCAGAAGAAGAGGTGATGGCTGAAGACTTTTCCTGAGTATATGTTATTTGTACTCATCAGATACTTTATTTTGGACTCTTTTATTCTGGTCTGTTGAACCAGTGATTTAGACTATTATCGGGTTGTTCCCCGAAATACTTTGCTGAGACTAGATGTTGATTTACTTTCCTTATTGCTGTTGATCTTATTATCTTTTGTGTGTGGATGAGATTAGTTTTGACATGATGTTGTAGACCTTATTTCACAGCTTAAGTGCAACCTGGTGGATCCATTAAATTGGGTTGTCCATCAGAGTGCACTGCTGGCCATTGCCACGTGTCTAGTCCCTTGGTATTTTGGGACTGGGCGTGACACTACAATATACCGATGGTATACCAATTTTAACCGACTTGATTTCTATATATTTTTGTGTGAACCTATCCGCATACCGATGGTGTACTATAGTATACCGACGATATACCGATCCTACCGACATTGTTAGATTTTTGTCTTGGCCGACATACTGATGGTGAACTTGGCTGTGCTTACGGTATACCGATTTATGAAACTTTATTTTTCAGTAATTTTTTGCATACTTGAAACAGCATACCGACGGTATACTACAGTATATTGACGGTATACCGATTTGTTAGAATCCAGAACTTACTGTATTTTTCCTATCTTTGGACCGGTGTACCGACGTTGTACTGGACTGTACTGACGGTATACCGATTGTGCACTTTCTTTAGGAATTCTTGGTTTTTCGTGATTTCATGTTGAAACTTTTGACTTTTTCTTGGACACGCGATGACTTGACCTAATTTTGGACATGAACTTGCATGGCTTCAGATGACTTGACTTGACTTGGATTTACTCAATTTTACCCAACTTTGCCCGGCTACACGTGATGACATGATTGACTGGACTTGACTTTGTATGACTTTACATGGCTTCATCGGACATGGCTTGACTTGGTTTTACTTGGTTTTATCTGGTTGGACATAGCTTCACATGATTATACATAGCTATACCTAGTTTTACATGGCTTCACCTGGCTTCACCTGGCTTCACCTAGATTGACATGGCTTCATGTCATAACCTGCACTCGGTATTGGGGCACGAGTACGTGGGTACATCCAGCCTACGCTGTAGTATCACAATAGAACGCTATCTCGGTCTTCTATACTATCTAACATCTCACATAAATATATATAATACCTGTCATGCCATCTCAACTCTAAATGGAGGAACAATATGATAATATAATAAATGGTAGTTAATACTCAATCACATATAAAAACTAAAGGAAGATTTAAGCACGATATGGAATAAAAAGAAAAGAAGTACAAGTCTCAATACATCATAGGTCCAACACAACATCTAAACACAACTCAAGATATCAAAATAATAATACAATCCAAATTCTAACTAGAAACAACTACTACAAGATATAAAAATCTAAATGGCCTCAGTATCTGACACTATATCCTCAGGTGATACTCCATCTGTTAGCCCGTAGTAAGTAGGACACATCTTCACTAACCAATCATCTAAAAAATATATCCAGTCAGGATTGGAGCGAAGTACAACCCAATAGCAATTCCAGTTAATTGATAATGACTATAAACATAAATAGAGAATGTAATAGAAGACGAGAAACAATGAACAATATCATGCTACGGTAAAGAAACAAGTAAACAAGAGCAATATGGTACATACTAATCACAATAAAATAGAAAAAGACAATAAAATAGAATATAGTAAAGAACTGCAACTAAACTAAGTGATTGAAATATTAGTTAAATATGTTATCGGCTTTGGTTGAATATTGTCTACTAAAATGTTGGATAAACATTGTCTACTTAAACATAAACATTGTCTACTTAAACATTGAACATTGTCTAGGCTTTGATCACATATCTAGCTAACACTCCCCCTTCCCCCAACCAATACTCATGGATCCGATCACGATACGTCACGAACACGAATATAATATGAGTACACGAAGAACATGAATGTACACGAATAAACACGAGCACAAGAAATACCTGATGCACACGATAAAGTACATGTGAAGGAGTATCCAAAGTATACGATAATGTGATGACATCTCCTGACATGACCCATATAGTACCAGTCCGTATAACTGCTGTGTCAGAATCAAGTAAAATATTTCTAAATACTTGCATTATAGTAATTATCAAATAATAGAAACTATCAGAGAATATACTCGCCTAAGGTCCAGAGTAAATAATATAAAACAGTATCCGAACTGGTGTCACACAGACCTATATATGGAATATTACATTAATACAAGGTTTTGGAATAAAAATAAGTTAAACTAGTCAAATTCTAGGTCATAAAGCCATTTCTAAGTCAAAATAGTTAAACTAGGCCAACTCTAGGTCATTACCTCAATTTGGATTCATAACTAGCTCCTATGTTGATTTTATAGAGCCATCTAACTAAAACTAGGTTACCTCTAGGTTTCCAGGTCATTCCGGTAAGTTTCTAGCATATATTACCTTAATATATACTTATACCTATAATACCTAGTAATACCTTGGCCTATAGCTAATTACCTTACCCAGTACCACGGTAACAACCCGTATCATAATATTTACCCATTACTTCAAGATACCCAATACCCTAATATCAATACTTAGGTATTTATCCATTTCTAGTACTACTACCCATATCTAAACTACTATCTAACCAATACCTAGTACTTAATACCTTAACTCAATATCTCACTATCTATTACCTATTGGTATCCTAATTACTCTCAAGTATTCAATACCACGATACCAACGTATGAATACTCTACACTTATTACCTTAACTTTCCTTCACACAAATCCCCATAGATATCTAGCTGCCCTCGACCTCACTCTAACTTATACAATTATCTACTTTAGCACCCTAACACATTACTACTAACCTCTATTAACCCTCACACATCTACCACACACTCACAGACACAACCATGTACCCCCATCCCACACACATGAACACATACATCAATTCCATTCCTTACTTCACTACTCATGATCAATACCTCACTTAACTACTGCATTCTCATCACACTGATACACTAGGGTGTATTGATACACTCTAACACTTTACACTTGATAATAACTTAAAACTGTTATCGCCAGTTTCAGTCCTTCACAGTAGCACCCTCAATTTTTATACCATTGAGAACATGTTCAGTGCACTTACCACTGCCAAAACCTGAGCATACATTTCACCTTCTGCTACGCTAAAGCTACTGCTGCTTCAGCTTACTGCTTCACTACAGTGCACAAGAGTGCACTGCAACTCCCTCTTGGCTTGCACAATACTCCCACCTGCACTTGGCTTAGTTATGGTGTAGTAGCAACCCAGACTGTGCACCTATCCACATATTGCTCCCTGGCTCCAAGTGCTTTCCCTCATAAACATATGCACACCTAATAAGCATTATAACCTTACTACTCCATATGATACCATACATATACTCCATTCAAACAACTACTAAAGCCCATAAAGTACCACATTTGAACCCCCCTTACTTAGTCTACTGTTGCTGCACCTGCTATCTATCCACACACAACAAGACATACTATACTATATAATCCTATATCTGGTCATCTACCCGATCCCCTAATGCATAACATACACACATAGGTACATACACACACACACACATATATATATATAGTTATAGTTATAGTTATAGTTATAGTTATAGTTATAGTTATATATATATATATATATATATATATATATATATATATATATATATATATATATATAACAACTATAAATACAATATCCTAATAGTTATAACCAAGGTAAATTGAATTAAAATGTAAAGAAACAAACACGTGGAGTGCACCGCACCCGTATCACACTCAATCAATGATACACTTGCGATACGGCTCCACCACACCACCAAATGTTCCCCTAAGGACACGAGCAAGTCTAAAATCATAATTAGAAGCAACACGAAGTGTTAGCTACTCATCTACGTGTCTGTGTCAAAATGTGACATGCTCAAACCCCGTGTCGGAAGAAAATGCCCAAATAAACCCGTAATACCAAATTATCGGGATACGGCCTACACGTATCCAATTATGGATACGACACTAGTCACACACAATCAAACATATATCAATTTGGTCTAATTGATCTATTGACAAACACAAGGTGTGCCAATCTCGGAATTCCTCCAAAATTGACATAAAATACCATATAACTTTCTCCGTAGGCCTCCTATGAACCTAATTCCAATTCCTATGGGTAGCCTTAGTATATGGGAGGGTTCTTAATGATTAAATTACAGATTTAGAGTCTAATTATTTAGGAAAAACTGAATTGTACCTATTGGAAGATGGATTCCCAATAAAATCTCTAAATTGAGTGTCAAGTGCCTTCAACTTGTAGATCCTTGCTTCTCCTTGTAGATCCTTGCTTCCTTCTTGTAGATCCTTGCTTCCTCCTTGTTTTAATATCCTCCAATGATAAATATGGAAGAAATTGGAAAAAAATTTGGGTAGGAATTGGTGTAGGGATGAAGGAATTTGGAAGAGAGAAATTCTAGATCTAGATTTGGAATAAAGAAAAGAGAGGAGAGAGAGTCTCTACCCCCTTATATAGTTTTCGATCCCTTTCTTCATGTCCAAGAAATATAAAATATCCAAAATATCCTTTGGGGCTTGTCATGAAGGAATTAATTAAGGAGGAAAGGTTCTAGTCTAATTGGTTTAACTAATTAATTCATCCTCTTAATGAATGGGCTTACTATTGGGCTCAATTCTAACTAAAATTAAATGTTGGTCCATGAATCTAATATAAACTAGTTGGGTCTACTAATACAAGTAAAATTAAATAGGCTAGTCCACTAACTAAATTAAATGCTACAAGCCTCTAATTAAATATGACACTCTAATAATTAAATAACTAATACAAGCATCGAATAAATATACATGGCCCACTAATATTAATATTATATTCCTAAAATTAAATAACTAGGCCAAATTACTAAATTATCTCTAGCTGAAAAAGTGGGGGTGACAATCCTACCCACCTTAGAAAAATTTTGTCCTCAAAATTCAAATATGATCGTACCCCCAACTAGGTCAACCACAGTCCAAACTAAAATATACAACATGGAATTTAAAGGAAATCACTAACTATGGTCTTTGTCCATCCTGGTTTTGCAGTCTCTGACATGGTATACTAACTATACAATAACTCATGGTATACTAACTATACAATAATACACAAGCAGTCTATAAGGTACTAACTAAACACACAAGCAACAAATGGAAAGGAAAATAACAGAACAGGAGAAAAAAAAAGCTAACCTATCACCTGCAGTGTCGTCCTCTCCGACTGCCATTGCAAATGTCCCGCCCTGCTGGGGTGGCTCCCTATGCGATAGATGGGCAGTCTGCGATGCCACAGGTGGCCTAACTCCACCTCTCTGTCCGCGATCTAGTCCATATGGGTTGTTGGAATACTCCTTCACCTGATAGCCAGGAGAACCATAATACAAGCATAGTATGAGCCTCTTCCGACAGTTCTTCCAATCATGCCCATGTCTTCCACAATAGGCACAAGAAAAAGTCTGCTGAGTCTACCTCTGAGGCTGCTGTGGTGCCTGATAAACTGACTTCTGAAACTGTTGTATCTGTTGAGCTGGTGTCCTAACTGGCACAAGATACTGCTGATGCTGGTATACTCTTGGATGCTAAAAGTGGGTGCGCTTCGCTGGGCCCGCACTACTATTCGCTCCTCCGGTGTCTCTCGGCCACTTAGAACCAAGCTCCAAATCATCCTCCGCCCACTGTGCCTGTCTCAGAATTTCCTCAAAAGTAGCGGTACGGTCTCTATTAGTATGGGACTTAATCTCACTGTTCAGTCCCTTCCTGGACTTCCTAGCCTTGCCCCAAGGATTTTGCCCCTCAACAAATCATCACAATCGGCAATACTCAGTCGCATACTCATCCACTATCAAGTTCCTCTGGACGAGGTTCTGGAATTGACTCTCCAAAGTACTCTGAGCCATATCTGGGAAGAACTTCTCCTTGAAAAGCTCTTTGAAAGCTTCCCAAGTAAGTCCCGACGCTGATATCCTGGGGTTTGTCCTGAACCATGTCAGCGCAATATCGAATATCATACTACCTGCTGCCTCTACCTGCAAGCTCTCAGGAATCTGCGCCAATCGTAGGTCCCTCTCAATGTCCTCTATCCAGTCATCTGCGTACAAGATTCCCTCGATTCCCTTAATATCCTTAGGCTCCATCCTCTTAAAGTCAATGATAGTCCCCAGCCTCGGCTGTTGCGGATCGGGCTGAGGCGGTGCCGTCTATGGCTTGACTAAGGCGACTCTCTTTACTGCAGCGAGCCCAATCTGGTGAGCATTCTTAATGCCCTACCTCATAACCTCTGACTAACGCTGTTACGCCTCTATTATCTGCTAAAATAGCGCAAACATCTACGTCTGATTGACTGAGGGTGGCGGGAATGGAAGATTCCCTGAAACTGTTGGTGCTATCCTCTGTACCGGAGGTGGAGCGCCCCCGAAAGCTGCTACAAAAATTCCCACCTGGATTGGTGAAGTGGACCTCTAGAATGTAGCTTCTAGAACAATGTCTGCTGGTGCTACCCTCATAGGCGATGAAGTGGCTGACCTCGCTGACATTGCGCCTGAGGACTAGGAACGCGTCTTCGGCGGCATCCTGAAGGTAGATTCAAAAATAAGGAATCAATATTGAGCAAGATACGAAATCATCATAGAAGGACATAAATTTTTAAGGAAGGCAATATTAAGAACGATAAAGATGGCAAATTTAATTCGGTTGGAATTGTTTCCTAGTTGTGATTGAGTATACTCTCTCATCCTAGTATCCTATATCCTATCCTATCGCAGGCTCGCAATAGTACAACTAAGTCGTTGCACTATCACGACATCGCACTATTGTGAAGCTTGACCTGCATGGGCCACCACAAAAATGTGTTACCACCCGCACCCTATATAGGGGCACGAGTACGTGGGTACGTCCAGCCTACGCCACAACATCGGTGGGTAGATCGCTGTCTCGGTCTTCTATATTATCTAATATCTCACACTATATATATATATATATATATATATATATATATATATATATATATATATATATATAGGGTAGTCAATAATCAACTCCAAATGGAGGATAGTTTTTATACCTATCATGCCATCTCAACTCCAAATGGAGGATCAATATGATAATATAATAAAGGGTAGTCAATACTCAATCACATATAAAAACTAAAAGAATATTTAAGCACGATATGGAATGGAAAAAAAAGAAGTACAAGTCTCAATACATCACAGGTCCAACACAACATCTAAAAATAACTCAAGATCTCAAAATAATAATACAATCTAAGGTCTAACTAGAAACAACAACTACAAGATACGAAAATCTAAATGGCCTCAGTATCTGGCACTACATCCTCATGTGACACTCCATCTGTTAGCCCGTAGTAAGTGGGATACATCCTCACTAACCAGTCATCTGAAAAATATATCCAGTCAGGATTGGAGCGAAGTACAACCCAATAGCAATTCCAGTTAATTGATAATAACTATAAACAAAAATAGAGAATGTAATACAAGACGAGAAACAATGAGCAATATCATACAACGGTAAAAAATAGGTAAACAAGAGTAATATGGTATACTGATCACAATAAAATAGAATAAAATAATAAAATGGAATATAGTGAAGAACTTCAACTAAACTAAGTGATTGAAATACCAGTTAAATATGTGATCGGCTTTGGTTGAACATTGTCGACTAAAATATTGGATAAACATTGTCTACTTAAACATTGAACATTGAACATTGTCTAGGCTTTGATTACATATCTAGCTAATACTTTCCCTGCCCCCAACCAATACTCATGGATTCGATCACGACACGTCACGAACACGAATATAATATAAGTACACGAAGAATACGAATGTACATGAATGAACACGAGCACAAGAAATACCTGATGCACACGATAAAGTACATGTGAAGGAGTATCCAAAGTACACGATAATGGGATGACATCTCCTGACAGAATCCATATACTACTAGTTCGTGTAACCGCTGTGTCCGAATCAAGTAAATTTTTTCTAAATACTTGTATTATAGTAATTATCAAATAATATAAACTATTAGAGAATATACTCGCCTGAGGTCCAAAGTAAATAATTCAAATCGGTATCCGAACTGGTGTCACACAGACTTATATATGGAATATTATATTAATACAAGGTTTTGGAATAAAAATAAGTTAAACTAGTCAAAATTTAGGTCATAAAGCTATTTCTAAGTCAAAATAGTCAAATTAGGTCAACTCTAGGTCATTACCTCAATTTGGATTCATAACTAGCTCCTATGTTGATTTTATAGAGCCATCTAACTAAAACCATGTTACCTCTAGGTTTCCAGGTCATTCCGGTAAGTTTTTAGCATATATACCTTAATATATACTTATACCTATAATACCTAGTAATACCTTGGCCTATAGCTAATTATCTTACCCAGTACCATGATATCTTAACCCGTATCATAATATTTACCCATTACTTCAAGATACCCAATACCCTAGTATCAATACTTAGGTATTTACCCATTTCTAGTACTACTACCCATATCTAAACTACTATCTAACCAATACCTAGTACTTAATACCTTAGCTCAATATCTCACTATCTATTACCTATTGGTATCCTAATTACTCTCAAGTATTTAATACCACAATACCAAGGTATCAATACTCTACATTTATTATCTCAACTTTCCTTCACACAAATCCCCATCGATATCTAGCTGCCCTCGACCTCACTCTAACTTATACAATTATCTACTTAAGCACCCTAACACACTACTACTAACCTCTCTAAACCCTCACACATTTACCACACACTCACAGACACAACCATGTACCCCCATCCCCCACACATGAACAAACACATCAATTCCACTCCTTACTTCACTACTCATGCTCAATACCTCACTTAACTGCTGTATTCTTATCTCACTGATACACTAGGGTGTATTGATACACTCTAACACTTCACACTCGATACTAACTTAAAACTGATATCGCCAATTTCAGTCCTTCACTATATCATCCTCAATTTTGATACCACTGAACACATGTTCAGTGCACTTACCACTGCCAAAACCAAAACCTGAGCATCTATTTCACCTACTGCTACTGCTAAATCTACTACTGTTTCAGCTTGCTACTTCACTGCAGTGCACAAGAGTGCACTGGAACTCCCTCTTGGCTTGCACAACACTCCCACCTGCACTTGGCTTAGTTGTGGTGTAGTAGCCACTCGGAATGTGCACCTATCCACATATTGCTCCCTGGCTCCAAGTGCTTTCCCTCATAAACATAGGCACACCCAATAAGCATTATAACCTTACTACTCCACATGATACCATACATATACTCCATTCAAACAACTACTAAAGCCCATAAAGTACCACATTTGAACCCCCCTAACTTAGTCCACTGTTGCTGCACCTGCTATCTGTCCATACACAACAAGACACACTACACTATACAATACATATATAATCCTATATCTGGTCATCTACCTGATCCCCTAATGCACAACATATACACATAGGTACACACACACACACACACACACACACACACACACACACATATATATATATATATATATATATATATATATATATATATATATATATATATATATATATATATATATATATGCTTACACATCTTAATACTAATAATGCACATGAACTTCCCTACTCTCCCTATGACCACCAACACGCCTCAAATAAAATAGAAACATAACTATAACTATAACTATAACTATAACTATAACTATAACTATAACTATATATATATATATATATATATATATATAACAACTATAAATTCAATACTCTAATAGTTATAACCAAGGTAAATTAAATTAAAATAAAAAGAAACAAACACGTGGAGTGCACCGTACCCGTATCACACTCAATCTATGATACGCTTGTGATACGGCTCCACTATACCACCAAACATACCTTGAAGGATACTAGCAAGTCTAAAATCACAATTAGAAGCAACACAAAGTGTTAGCTACTCATCTACGTGCCCGTGTCAAAATATGACATGCTCAAACCCCCATGTCGGAAGAAAACCCGTAAATCAACCCGTATTGCCAAATTATTTACAGCCTACACGTATCCAATTATGGACGCGATACTAGTCAAACACAATCAAACACGTATCAATTTGGTCTAATTGATCTATTGACAAACACAGGATGTGCCAATCTCGAAATTCTTCCAAAATTGACATAAAATACCACATAACTTTCTCCATAGGCCTCCTATGAACCTAGTTCCAATTTCTATGGGTAGTCTTAGTACATGGAAGGTTTCTTAATAATTAAATTATAGATTTAGAGTATACTTAGAGAGAAAAAACTAAATTGTACATATTGGAAGATGGATTCCCAATAAAATCTTTAAATTGAGTGTCAAGAGCCTTCAACTTGTAGATTCTTGCTCCTCCTTTTAGATCCTTGCTTCCTCCTTGTAGATCCTTACTTTCTTCTTGTTCTAATAGCCTCCAATGATGAATATAAAAGAAATTAGGAAGAAATTTGGGTAGGAATTGGTGTATGATGAAGGAATTTAGAAGAGAAAAATTCTAGACCTAGATTTGGAATGAAGAAAAGAGAGGAGAGAGAGAGAGTCTCCACCCCCTTATATAATGGCCGGCCCCTTTCTTCATGTCCAAGAAATATAAAATATTCAAAATGTCCTATGGGGCTTGTCATGAAGAAATTAATTAAGGAGGGAATGTTCTAGTCTAATTGGTTTAACTAATTAATTTATCCTCCTAATGAATAGGCTTACTATTGGGATCAATTCTAACTAGAATTAAATATTGGTCCATGGATCTAATAAAAAATAGTTGGGTCCACTAACACAATTCAAATTAAATAGGCTAGCCCACTAACTAAATTAAATGCTACAAGCCTCTAATTAAATATGGCACTCTAATAATTAAATAACTATTACAAGCATCAAATAAATATACATGGCCCACTAATATTAATATTATATTCCTAAAATTAAATAACTAGGCCAAATTATCAAATTACCCCTAGCTGAAAAGTTGGGGTGACACTTCACTTTGCTTTACTTGGCTTCACTTGGTATCACGTGGCTTGATTGTTGTAGTGGCATACATGAGTCTGTATGTGTAATATATGTTAAACCTGTTTATATTACTATTATAACTTGATTTGTCTGCATCATGTCTAGGATAGATTTTATGAAATGCCACACCCTTATTCATACAAGAAACTGCTAAGGGTTAAATAACTAGAGATTCACTTAGTATATAGCTATGGATTTTCCTAGATTGCATGCAATCTTGGTTATTCATACTGTTATCTTAAGGAGTATCAAGTAGTTTATATTATAGCGTATTATGAAGAGTATCCAGTTGGTTGGATGTATGGATATCCCAGATGGACTGCAGGGGCATGCGATCAGAAGGAACTCTAGTATCGTATTGTATTATAAAGTTAATAATTAAGGATTGTGATAACCCTAGTTAGTTAAAGGTATCAAGACGTACTTATGTGATTTACAGTGATTGATGGTTAGTCTGGGCTTTACATGATTACCTTTACTTTCAGTACTTGTTATTTGCTTATTGATTATCAGATCCAGATATATCTCATTGCAGGTTTTACAGTATTTATTATCCTGAAATCTTTTACATTCAGTCTTTACTTTTCAGTATTTGTATTGCTTTTGTTGTTGGTTTAAGTTCCTAGAATGGCTTTCTTTATGGTACTTGTTATTTGGGGGTCTGACCCTACTGGTTTTGTATGGCCAGATCTAGTAGTAGCACCGGAGGATCTTCCGTACCTTCCTGAGGATCGTGGCCACCAGGAGCACCAAACGGCTTAAGTGGATTTTTTTACTTCTCCACCCTGATATATATTCTAATTTTTTAGGTGTTTAGCCACCAAGCACGTGTTTAGCTCATGTTTTTGTTTGATCAGTTAGCCTAAGGGCAATAACATGATTGACATATCGTAGGGTTGATCATGTTTGACTCATATTCTGGCTAAGATTATTCATTCTGTGTTTACTAATTTCATGAGCATTTGTATATTATAGTTTGGGATGCTTTACTATTATATTTTATCTGATCTTACAACTTATTAGTATTCCTGTTATTCTTGTGATTGAGACACTAGGGTTTGTTGGACCTAGGCTTGACTGATGGTTTGTAGTAGTGACCCCTCATGTCTTACAGCTTCACCGTATATGCAGAGTACCGGAGCAATCTAAGTATGCGTAGCTGGCCTTGTCAACCCCGCCCTCCAGAAATATGGTTCTGGGGCATGACCCAATTTTAGTGGTGGCCCATGCAGGTCTGTCAGAGTGGATTATGTCTGTCTGAGCATATTTAATCTGGTTTTTACAGATGTAATCACCCTGATTTTTCTAAAAATTTTAAAATAATTTTTCCCAATTTTCTATAATTTTTTGGAATTAAAACTAAGGTAATTTGTGATTAAAGGATTTTTAAATAATGTTAATTAATATTAAAATATTATAAAAATAATATTTTATAGTGTAAAATGGAAAACCGGACATAGGGTAATTTTCTGTGAATTTATTGGACTCCGAAAATATTTTTAAAGCCCCAAAAACCAATGTATAACTAAACCGATTTAAACCCTGACTGAATCCGGTTTAATTGGAGTTAAACCAAACCAAACTGACTCAAACTGAACCGAACCAAACCCAGCCTTAACGGGTCGGGTCGGATCCGAATCGAACCCGATCCGAACCCGAAACCCGGCCGAAACCCTAAATCGGATTCTCCCCCCCCCCCCGAGTTACTGTTCCGGCCCTATATAACCCCTCGACGTTCGCGCCTAGCCGCCGCCGCACCCTCTCTCTCTCATCTCGACCGCCGCCCGCAGCTCAGCCCCGACGAACTTCCCTCGCCTGAACCCTAAACTTCCCCCGTCGTCTTCTTCCTCCAGACTCCACAGCCGACCGATCTCCACCCGATCACCGCCTCTACAGCCACCTCTTCGCCGACCGCATCTCCACCCGATCACCGCCCTAACCCGAGCACCCCGCTCGACCATCGACCACCACTCCCCTCTCCGCCGTTGCATCGAGCACCCTGCTCGACCCACACCACCTCACCCCGACCCTCTACCGCCGCAACCACCAGTTCTGCCTCATCGACCTCCGCCCAGCCCCGCACAGTCTCTATGACCCGTAGCCCTAGCTTCGACACAGCGAACACGGATACAGCAGACTCGGACAGGACACGAAACAGTCACCCGGATACGAGAAATTCTCGTTCCACGAAGCCCTATTCAGGTAACCCATTCTCTCTCCTCGTTATTCCGTTTTCCGTTCTGTCAGTTGTGTCACGTAGACTGTGTAACCCTCGCGATACCCGTGCAACCCGCTCGGTGCATCGCATCCTGTGGTGATCGCAAACTGCGATCCAAAAACAGGAAAACCAACACCCTGTTTTACCCCGGAACTGAGTGCGCCCCGCCAAATGGGACGACTTGGTCGCGCGTGGTCTTCACCAAAACGTGCGCGCCGTCGATACGGACGTGCGGGATTTTGCAGAAGTTGATTTGGATGTGCGTGCACACCGAAATCAACGCGTATCGGCCGACAATGCCCCATATCCGTCTGTTCTAGAACACGTTGTAACTTTGTGTACACACGTCGGATCGAAACAAAACTTACGCCATCGGACTCATAGCAAAACGCTGGTCCTGTGACCCAAGTTTGGTTCGATTTTGAGAACGTTGACAAAATTGTGTATCGTGGGCCCCGCGGCTCCACTTGATGGGCGATTTTGTGATCGGCTCATCGGAATCCAATTCTGGAAGTTTTGTTGGGTTCGTATTATTTTTCCTGACTTGTTGACACTAAGTTTAAGGAATTTGGAGACCTTTGACCCTGACACATTTTTCGGTGCAAGGCGGCCCATATGTGGACTCCGCTTTGACCAGAAACTGTCATTTTTGTCCCTGTGTCCAAACTGGACTTAAGGACAGACGTTTCTAGCTATTTGATATTTTTTGAGACTGTTGGTGATGTTTATTTCAGCTTTTGGAGGAGTACCTACAGGATCCACTGATATAGGGACAACTGTTGGTTTTCAAATCCCAGGCAAGTGTACCTTGCCAACTTTGCAGTCTTGTTACATATTTTTTTTGATTTATTTATATTGTTGTGCATGCTTAACCTAGGACCATGTGACTTACTTAGCGTCCGATTATAGTCGGGTGCCAACACCGTATGCGGTGTTGTGTATTGTCATCTAGAGATGGACATTCGTGACCCTTTACATTCTCGTACTTGTCTTATCAAGTACACTATAACCCAGAACACTTGACACTATTCATGAGACAGAATCTTCTTGAGATATTCATGGTAATTCTGTATAGGATACAGGTTTATGACATAGACATTATATTCATGGATACTATATGACTTGCTGCATTAGCTTTGATCTTGCGTGACATGTGCATGAGACATTGTAGACATGAGATGTGTGGTTACGTTGGGTGGGGAGAGACACACAGGCTACAGGCTGATCATATATATAAAACCCCTATTATTGTGAGGCTCAAGACTCTAAACCCGAGCTTGGCCCATTACTCATTATTACTGCTACCGGCTCTCCGACACAGAGCTTGTAGTGGCTCAGCCTGAGTACTAGTGATGCTCTTACTTGCATTTCACATAGATGGTTACATACTTACCCTATTTATTTTATTATTTGCTGTACTGCATTTATTTTGGCTTGTATTATCTTGTACCTTGCTATGTCCCCTGAGGACCTGGATCCGGATTATGTCCCCAGGATTTGCAGGCGAGGTCTATCCCGAGGTATACGGGACAGCAGCAGGAGCTGATACAGGAGCTGTACCGACATCCGACGACGAGGTGTTAGCTGAAGACTTTTTCTGAGCATCTATGTTCCATGCTCAGTATTTACTTTATTCAGTTATTTATATTTTGGTCTGTTGAACCATTGTATCAGATTTTATCGGGTTGTTCCCCGAAGCACTTTGTTGAGACTGGTTGATGATTTATATTTCTTATATCTGTGGATCATATTTTATCTTGTATGGATGAGATTAGTTGTACCATATTGTCGTAGACTTTATTTTACAGCTTAAGTACGCCCTGATGGATCCATTAAATTGGGTTTGTCCATCAGTGTGTGCTGCTGGCCATTGCCACGTGTCTAGTCCCTCAGTATTTTGGGACTGGAAAGTGACAACAGATATGTGGAGATTATTGTCGTTGCTAGATGTCTCAATCCTAAAATATTTCCCTTGATCCCTATTCTTTTTTCTCTATCCCTGATTCTTGATCTGGTATCTACTTATTCGTTGATCTATCATGTTCTCCGGTTGACTTTTGTGTCCTTAACTTTCAGGGGCACTGTTCCTGTTACTATCGGCCAGATGGATCAAGTACAGCTCGAGAAGAGTCAGCATTCGGGAGCCCAACATATTCGTGGAGATCGGCCTCCATATTCAGGGACAGAGTCTAGAGTAGATCCTGAGGAAGATCGGGCGGCACTATCAGACCAGCAGGCAACACATGTGCACCCAGTTTAGCCCGAGCAGCCAGAGAGTGTTTTCTGAGCCCTGATGGATGTCCTTTGAGGTTTCATGATGACCTAGAAGCAACAGAGTGATGTACTCACTCAGTCGGTCCAGACAGAATTGGAGCGAGGTGTTTCTCAAATCTATAATTCTGCGACCATCTTCAGGCGTCTCACTCCTCTGTACTTTTATGGTACAGAGGATACGATTTCGTCCGATGCTTGGTTATAGGACACTGAGGCTATCTTGGTGGCAGTATGGACTAGAGAGCGTGTAGCACTAAAATCGGGTCATGCCCATACCGGCTAGAGAGCGTGTAGCAGTAATGAGGCTACAGTTATTGGACATGGCTCGTAACTGGTGGGCAACATAGGAGGTTTCTTTCATAGCCCTGATTCTATGGGCAATTTTTACTGAGAGGTTTTAGGTGAGGTACTTCAACGCGGTGGTGCGTTACGAGCTATAGCAGAGGTTTAACAACCACAGGCAGGAGAGCAGGACCGTCAACGGATACGCGATAAAGTTTGCGAGCCTTAGTCGATTTGCTCCCACTTTGTTAGCGATCGAGTTGGAGAGGGCGAGGAGGTTCCAGCAGGGACTTCATTTAGAGATTATCTTGGCGGTGGAGCAGCATGAGTTTCAAACCTTTGACACTGTGATGCGGGCAACTATGAGGTATGAGTACACATCGTTGAGGATTATCGATCGATTTGGGAGTCAGAAGAGGCCCAACATTTCAGGCGGGTCAGCATCCCATTCATCAGCACCAGTTTCAGCAGTTTGAGCCCTGACGATTGGATCCTAGAGGAGGACAACATTATCTCAGCAGTCTTCCCAGACGTTCCCTCAGTAGCAGCAATCATCTTCTTCTTCTTCTTCTTCTTCTTCTTCTTCTTCTTCCCGTAGTTGGTTCCATTATGGGAAACCTGGACATATTATATCAGAGTGCCATAGGGCACAAGGATTATGCTTGGTATGTGGGACATTAGACCATATGGTCAGGACATGTCCTAGGAGGAACTAGACTAGGTCATCATCAGCCCAGTCAGCAGTTCGGCAAAAAACACCGCAGTTCAGGGCACCAGCACCAGTGAAGCCGCAAATTCAGAGCATTTGCTCCACAGGCTTAGGCATTCCAGAAGAGGCCGCATTAGTATGCGCAGGCCAAGGCCCAGGCAAGACCTAGAGGTCAGTAGCAGAGGGGACCAACACCCAGAGGGCAGGATTGAGCCTTCTTGCTATCAATGGAGGTGGCTTTGGTAGCAGGAGAGGTGCTAGCAGGTACCATTCTCATCTACTTTCATTCAGCTTCAGCTTTATTTGATTCTAGTGCATCACATTCATTTATATTTGCACGCTTTATGATACAAGTTGGATTGGAGTCCGAGTCCTTACCTGTAAGGTTGAATATACTTACTGGTAACGGTCTCGTGAGAGCAGATATAGTATATCCCTCGTGTAGAGTTATAGTGTGTGTGTGAGATAGCGAGGTTGATAGAGTTTCCTATGGGAAATTTTGATGTCGTCCTTAGGATAGATTGGTTGAGTGCGAGACATGCGATGATAGATTTCCATAGTGGAAAGATTATCTTTCGTGTACCTGATGGGGAGGATTTCTTATTCTTGAGAGGTGCAGTAGAGTCATCGGAGGTTACATTGATGATGGCATAGACTGAGGAGGCACAGTTTTCCAGAGTAGTTTGTGAGTTTTCTGACATATTTCTTGACGAGCTACGAGGTGTACCACCAGTTAGAGATGTGGAGTTTTATATTTATTTAATCCTGGGAGCTGAGACAGTATCATAGATAGTTTATAGGATGTCACTATCTGAGTTGGAGATCTTGTACTAGATGATTGAGGAGTTGAGAGCTAAGGGATTAATTAGACCTAGTGCATCGCTTTGGGGAGCCCCGTTACTTCTTGTTAAAAAGAATGATGGTTCATCGTATTTAGTTATTGGTTATAAAACACTAAATACGACAACCAATAAGAACAAGTATCCCTTGCCCAGGATATACGACTTATTTGATCCGCTCAGTGGGGCAACTATATTTTCTAAGAACGATTTACGGTCTAGGTATCATCTGATCAGAGTCAAAGAGTAGGATATACCCAAGATGAAATTTAGATCTAGATATGGTTATTGAGAGTTCCTAGTTATGCCATTTGGAATACACTAGCTATATTCATGTTTTTTATGAATAGTATTTTTATGCCTTACCTAGACCAGTTTGTGATAGTGTTTATTGATGATATCTGATAGAGGTATATTTTTTGGATATGCCTCAAAAAGTAAAGTATATAGAGTTTTTAATAAAAAATCCATGAATATTGAAGAATCAATTAATGTCTCTTTTGATAAGTTGAACAGTCAAGCAACAAGTGACAACGATGATGAAACAGTTGGAACAACTTTAAACAAAACCCCGAAAGATACAACTACCAAAATATGCTATCTGGAGAGTCTTCCAAAAAAGATACGATTATTGTTCGGTCATCCATAAGAATTGGTAATAGGTAATGTATCTAAATGTGTAAGTACCGGATCTGCCAATAAATATATAGTTACAAACACGACTTTTATTTCTCAAATAGAACCTAGAAATTTAGATGATGCTTTTAATGAAGAATTTTGGATTATGGCTATGCAAGAAAAATTGAACCAGTTTGAATGGAATCAAGTTTGGAAACTTACTCCCAAACCTATTAATTATCCGGTCATTGGTACTAGATGTATATTCCGAAATAAACTTAATGAGGTTAATTTAGTCACACGCAAAAAAGCATGACTCGTAGCTCAAGAATATAACCAAGAGGAAGGTATTGACTACGACGAGACCTATGCCCCTATTGTTAGACTAGAATCCACTCATATGCTTTGTGCTTTTATAAATTTCTATAATTTTAAATTATTTTAAATGGATGTTAAAAGTTCTTTCTTAAATGGTTTTATTAAAGAAGAAGTTTTTGTTACTCAACCTCTTGGTTTTGAAGATTTTAAATTACCTAATCACGTTTTTAAGTTACGAAAAGTTCTCTATGGACTCAAACAAGCCCCTTGTGCTTGGTAGATGCACCTTCGCTCATTTCTACTTAAAAATGGGTTTTTAAAAGGGAAAGTTGACACAACACTTTTCATTAAAGTACTTGACAATAATCTCTTGTTAGTACAAACTTACGTAGATGACGTAATATTTAGTTCAATTAATGAGATCTTGTGCAAAGAATTTGTTAAGTATATGCAGAGTGAATTCGAGATGAGTATGATGGGTGAACTGAACTTCTTTCTTGGGCTACAAATTAAGTAGAATTCACAGGGGACTTTCATCAACCAAGCAAAATACACAAAGGACCTACTAAATAAGTTTTACATGGACAATGCAAAATCCATCGGCAACTTTAATAAAGCTTGATATTGATGAAAGCGACAAACTAGTCAATATGCGTAAGTATCGAGGTATGATTGGTAGTTTACTTTTTTTGACTATGCAAATTGTTTCCAAAGACATATTTTTAAAAAGATGTAATCTGACTATAATCCTGTGCTGCAAGAAATAAACCTAGGTAAAAGTAGCAAGATCACTAGTAATGTAATATTTTGCCACATGCTTACTTAATGTTGGTTTCAGGAAATGTTGCTTCTGTTCATTGATTTATACTCACCAGTACTTTCTACTTTCTCCGAAGTGCTGACCCACCAACAGTTTGCTTGTTCGCAGGTATTAGATCGTCCGAGGAAGCGATAGCCATACCTCATCCCCAGGACCCAAAAATTTGGAGTCGATACCTTGAGACGTATCGAGATTGCTTTTAGCTGCTTTTGTATAAAGGGGTATAATGTATAAAATAATGTCATTGAATTCGAGAGATTGCTTGAGCAACTTGTAACCTCGGCCAAGCGCCGCTTGTAACACTTTTGAATATCAATAAAAGATGTTTGTTTACTTATGCCATTGTGTTATTTACTTTTTTACAAAATGTGCTGCTACTTCCGTCTTGAATAACTTACTTGTCCTTGTTCAAGCTTTTGCCTTGTGCAAGCGCAATTTAGGCTTGCATGGCATTGCGCCCAAGCGAGAACGATCGGTTCCGTAAGGACCAAGCGAGGATGATCGGCCCTTATGGGACCAGGGCGTGACAAACTTGATTCCGATAATTAACGTAAACTACAATGTGATATGTCACTTGAAGAAAAAATCAGAAGATCGTCATATTACAATTCTCAGAAGCTGCTCCTCAGTTCAGTTTGTGTTTATATTATATTTTATACTTTATTATATATTTTATAATTTATTTAGTCTAGGATTTAAGTGAGTAGGATCGTACTTTGGCACATAGATATATTGAACTCGAGTCTACTCAAACATAAACCTCCCTAGTCTACTCAAACCCAATATTTGACCAAATTATCTATACAAAAACCTAGTCAATTAAGTCTAACACAACCTAGGGTTTTCTGGTTTTGAGCTAACGGAGCTCGGATTGAGTTCTCTCTGAACTCATACCGAACTCGGTTAGGGTCAAACTAAATCCCTAGTCAGACTCCTTGTCACGACCCGCACCCAAAATTTGGGACATGAGTCGTGGGTACATCCAGTCTATGCCGCAGCATCGGTGGTAAAACATTGTCTAGGTCTCAATAATACTACACATAACTCACAACCTGTCAATGATATCAACTCCATAAGGAGTACAATAAAATAAACATCTCTTAACAGCTTATAATATAACTCAATCACAGCTATAAGAAATAATGGCACGATGAGATAAGAGATAAGAAGTGCTGACATAAGTCAAGCACAAAACTCAAAATAGAGATAAACTACAGTCTAGCTGTCCTACATAAAAGTCTCAACAAGTCTCAAAAACTCAACATAAGCCTCAATATAAGTCTCAACATAAACTCAAATGAATAAATAATAACTGTCTAAATAGCTGCAGGTTGTGTCTCCTCTAAGGGAAAGGACTCTTCTAAGATCTCAGGTATGTAGTCTCCCTCTACACCTGGTCCATAATGTGTGGGACAGAAGTCCTCAAGATCCTTTGAAAAAATATAGCCAGTCAGGATTGGAGCAAAGTACAAGCATTAACAACAGTTCCAAGTATATTGACAAAACCTATAATACAGTGTAAAGAAATACAAGATGGAGATAAATGCTGACAATAAGAAATAATGGAGATAATAAAATACTGAAAATAAGAAATGTTGGAGCATATATCATCATCAATGGTACAACTAGCCATGAAAAGAAATACAAGTGCATGCTAGAACAATGAACTGAAAATACATGAATAGAGTATTTAGCTAAGTTTGTGAAACATCAGTCTATCATGTGATCGGCTTGGGACATATCAGGCTTGTTACATATGATTAGCTATGATTCATGTAAGGTCAGTCTAACCATCCGGTCAACTATGATACGAGCAATAGTCAGGCTAATCATATATAACAGGCTATGAGGCATGTAATGGTCAGACTGCACCCGACGTGAGGTGTGGGATGAGCTATGATGCATGTAGAGTGGGTTATGATCACATAATCTACTAATATTTCCCCGTCACCAGCTAGCATGATAGATTCCAATCACGACGTCTCGTGATAGGTCTCGATGATGCTAACCCGTGTATCCATAGTATCAGAATCAAGCACGCAATACAACTAGAATCATAGAGATGATCAACATAATAAAAACTGTCAGAGAATGTACTCGTCTGTGGTCCTCTGCTGGCAATACCAATATCCTATTTCTGAAGTCTTGTCTGAATAATCCAACAGTCATATAAACATAATATAATAATAATATAGCATCAGCTGTTATACTAGCACACACACAAACATAATTACACTGAACTCAGAACTGCGCTAGGGGTGATACTAATCATCTAGCAGGCTCAAGTGTGCATCTAAATACACGGGTGTTATGTCCTCAAATATTGTGCATGATCAGACAGTCAACTCACTAACACATGTCTAAGAATTTAAATCCCGTGTAACACCAACACATATCTAAGCCAGTACGTTGGTGTACACAAGGCAGTCAACTCACTAATTCTCAGGGTCATATAGTCATATGCAAATATACGGGATATCCGTAGCTAATACCTAGGGTCATACAGAAAATCTATTACAGTCATACCTAGTACTAGCAATTAATTTCCATAATATATATATATATATACCAATTAGTTATTATACATACACGCATGCACACGCAACTGGTTTCTAGGTTCACTAACACAGGGTTTTAAAATCAACCAACTAAACCATCATAAAACGATATGCTAAATCCTAATACTATTCACACATGCACATACACACATCATAGGGAGGCAAGGTCGAATATTCGTGTTAGCGTGCACATGCACGAGGTCGAGGAGAGGTTGCTGCTGTCGGAGTCGTCAAGGAGAGGTTTAGGCGATCATGGTCAGTGCTGCTCGAGTGCGGATATGCGTGGCCGGGGTAGTCGGGTATGGGGACTGTCGTCGGGATCGTTCGCCGTACGACGGTGGCTGATGGGGTGACGAGTCGGTCGAGGGAGGTGACCGCGGGTCCGTGGGAAGTCGGTGGCGGTTCAACGGGCTCGCCGGTGATGGCGGTCGGGTGGACGATGGAGACGGTGATGTTGGTGGTGGCGTCGGTCGTGTGATGGTCGCTGCTGCCCACGGTGAAGGTCGCTGCTGTCGGAGGTGATGTAGATGATGGTGATGATGATGGAGGTCTACGACGTCGGGATTAATGGTGGCGGGGATGATCGTGACGGTGGATTCGAGGAGGAGAAGGAGAAGTCGGGGGGGTGTAACCGCTGCTTGGCGGGGTCGACGGGTGTGCGGGCGAGGGAAGTCGGTGGTTGCGGTGGTGCAGCGTGGGGATGGTGAACGAGGTCTGTGGGAAGGAGGCGGTGAGAATGGCCGCGGAGAGGCGGCTGTTCAGGCGGTCGGGGGTGACCGGTGTCTGGGGGAAAAGAGGCAGCGGGATGGAGAAGTCGGCTAGGTTTAGGGTTTGATGGTGGTGGTGATCAAAATAATAATAAGAGAAAAGTATATATATATATATATATATATATATATATATATATATATATATATATATATATATATATATATATATATATATATATATATATATATATATATATATTGGGGTGTTGTAAACCTAGAAAGTTGGGCCGCCCAAGTACACTTAGGGATGTGGGGTTGGCTTTTTACATGTAGGAATTTGAAGGGCTAGGATTGGGTTGTTTGGATGGATGGCTAAGATGGTGAGGGGGAGTCTTTTGAGTGTTGTACACTCCAAAAATTATGGAGAAAAATCACATGTGATCGGTCAATGAAGAAAAGGGTGTTTTTTCATGTGTTGGGTCCAATGAAAAATGGACACCTCAATGCACTTTTGCATAAAAGTCCCTAACAATTAGAAAATTGCACAAAAGTGGGAATTAAAATAAATGTCTGGGACGAATATTGCGCGACTAGAATGAAGTACAAAAGGACATATTTATGAGTTACACAAGGGTCAGAATGGAAGACTGTCACGTCTAAGACAAGGGTGTAAAATTTGTTGGAGGGCAATGGCTAGTGTAGTGCTCCAAATATCAAAGCAACGGTAAGGTACAAAAATCAAATAAAATCACAATAATAAATTATAATCCTCAATATTTAAATTCCAAAAATGCTAATTAAAGTCCATAGCCTATAATTGGTCAGAGGTTTTACTGGTGGGTTTCTAGGTCTAGTCTACTAACCATACATTAAAGAACACTAATATATATATATATATATATATATATATATATATATATATATATATATATATATCATGCAATATATTAACACATTAAATTAAATAAATGAAAAGACAAAAATACCCCTATTCTGGAATGTGGTAGTGACAAGTCTACCCTCCTTAAAAAAATTTTGTCCTCGAAATTGAAATAAACTAGCACAAGAGCAAACAATCAGACAAAGAATTATACCTCAAGTCTCGAAGAGATATGGATACTGCTCGCGCATTTCGTCCTCTCTCTCCCAGGTTGACTCGCCTGGAGAGTGATGTCTCCATGCAACACGAACCAAGGGAATAGTCTGGTTCCGTAATACCTTCTCTCTACGATCCAAGATCTCTATGGGCTGTTCAGGATAGCTGAGAGTCGATCCAACCTTGATCTCCAAGTGATCTAGTATGTGACTAAGATCTGTCATGTACCGTCTCAACTACGACACATGGAACACGTCATGCACTCCTTCTATTGCAAACGGCAAGTCCAGTCTATAGGCCACTGCACCGACCCTTGCAAGGATACCGAAAGGTCCGATGTAACGTTGTGTTTGATAATAAACGAAAGAAATGAAACGAGGTTTATACGAAACCCGCTCTTAGGTTCACAAACAAGAAGTACAATTAATCCTATACGAGGATGTTAAGTACAATTTTTTAATCTGGGTAAATATTGCTATAGGAGTCTGATCTTCAGTCGATCACTTTGTCCCTTGGACCACACGATGATGAAGAAGTGCCGTAGAAGACAGAAAGCAGCTTCGAAGATTGCTAAAGAGAGTGGATGCTCGATGCCAAAGTCGTCGATCACTACTCCTTGCCTGAGCTCTGGATTCTTCTCTCTTGGAATCTGCGACCAATTTTTGACCAACTTTTCACCTATTTTCTCCCACTCTTCTTTGTGACCCTGGACCTCTGTCAGTAGAGGCCTCTATTTATAGAGTTTTAGTGACAGTGACCACTCAGTCGGTGTAGAAACCGAGTAGTGGAAAGTATAGCACCCTTTTACACGATGGTTTCAATAATCATTGCCCGCGTATAAATGACCTTTTGAATAAGCGTGTGACGCGTATCCCATTAAGAGACAATGCGTATAACTGCTGCGAAGATCATGGCATAAAAGCCACGTAGGCAGTTATCCCTTGGGTAAAAAAGGTTGGCGTAGAAGCCAATGACTGTCACTATGGCGTAGAAGCCAAAGAGTTATCAAACCGGCATAGAAGCCGAGTAGGCGTAGAAGCCAAATAGGCATAGAAGCCGAGTGGGCGTAGAAGCCGAGCCGGCATAGAAGCCGAGAAGGCGTAGAAGATAGCTGATCCTCCTCCCTTGACTGAGGTTTGAGCAAATTCTGGACCGAATAGCTCTAATACGAACCAATACAAATGTGGCCTGAGTTGGCATATTCTAAGGAGATGGTGTACAGCGTGCTCCCAAAGCCGAGAATAGCCTGATAGCGTAATGCGCAAAAGCGATGATGTGGACGTCTTAGCCGAAATTATGACTTTTGGAGATATAATTAAATCTCTTGCATTAAATGCAAAGATCTGCCCCTATCCTGCGCATTAAATGTGGAGGCGTATCTCGAAGATCTGCCATCATTCTGCGCATTAAATGCAGATACGCGCCTCAAAGATTTGCCATCATTTTGCGTATTAAATGCAGAGACGTGCCTCAAGCTCTGTCATCACTCTGCGCATTAAATGCAAAGATGTGCCTCGAGCTCTGTACAAAGAGCAGCTTTTAACGTGGCAGCCTGTTTGTCTTCTGTGGAGCGTAAACAGCTCACATCTGCCTGTATAAAACTAGCCAGCATATTCTCTTGTACGCGTAAAAGCGGTTTATGCCAAGGAAATGTCACTAAACGACAGTCTGGTGACATTTAATCAAATCTCTTGCATTAAATGCAGAGATCAGCCACCATTCGGCACATTAAATGCAGAGACGTGCCTCGAGCCCTGTACGAAGAGCAACTTTTGACGTGGCAGCCTGTTTGTCTTCTGTGGAGCGTAAACAGCTCACATCTGCCTGTGTAAAACTAGGCAGCGTATTCCCTTATATGCGTAAAAGCGGTTTACGCCAAGAAAATGGCACTAAATGACAGTCTGGTAACATTTAATCAAATCTCTTGCATTAAATGCAGAGATCAGCCACCATTCGGTGCATTAAATGCAGAGACGTGCCTCGAGCCCTGTACGAAGAGCAGCTTTTGACGTGGCAGCCTGTTTGTCTTCTGTGGAGTGTAAACAGCTCACATCTGCCTGTGTAAAACTAGGCAGCGTATTTCCTTGTATGCGTAAAAGCGGTTTACGCCAAGAAAATGGCACTAAATAATAGTCTGGGTTGTTGTGCCGCGCCATCATTATAGCCGTCGCCTGGATAGTCGTGCAGTACTCTTTGTCAGGAGTCAGATGTCAGGTTCACTGTATGATTTTGACAGGTTCATTTTGAAGAATATGAAGCGTTCCTCGTATACTTCAATGCTGCATTAAAGCGGATGAGTTATACGCCGTAAAGGCGATGTAGCATCCTTTTTACGCTGAAGCAGCCTAGACATACTGCATTACGCGGATAGTCCTTGAGCTTATATTTTACGCTGTGCTCAGCAGAAAAGTTCTGTTGCACGCCGATGGCTCTGAAGTCATCTTTTTATGCTGCCCAGCACCAACATGCTGCGTATAGCTATCCAGCGTATTTTTTATGCTTCTACAAGACCTCCTTAAAAGCTTTCAGATTCCTCGTAATTTGAAACGCTTTGAATAAAGCATGAAATGGTCAAGTCTGACTCGCTCTTCAAGGCTGATTTCCTGGCGGATTATCGGGGATCCGTTGGGATTCGGTGGGTTCTCTCTCACCTATATAAAGGCTGAGGAGTTAACCTGTTCTTTCTACATTTCCTTCACCACAGAGAGATGATCGCCGGAGTTCGTTGGGTCGACTTAAGGAAGAAGAAGACCATGTTCTTTCAACATATAAGGAGCCAAAAAAGAAGGCGTCTTCGAGCAAATGTCCTCTGCAACGATGGATCATGGAAGGATATCATAGCCTCCTTTGCTCGGGATAATCAGCAACTTTGTATGAAGGTTCTTCAGGAGAGAGGAAGGGTCATATTTCACCACACAGCTTGCAAGCTGTATCTTCTCTCGATACTTTCGTGGATGAGAGCAGACAAACTAGCTCTGTCCTCGAGTATTGAGTTGGGTAAAATACCTCAACTCAATCTGTCATGGCGTACGGAGGATGGGATCTGCATAATTTAGGCAGGCCCAGTTTTGTATCCTCCCGCCATTAATCATTTTCTTGTTAATCGGTCGCGAAAATTGACTAACTGTTGAAGAAGACGGAGGAAGATCTCCACCAAAGCGAGAACCTGGCAGAACAGATTCTGGGGGTGGCCTTCCGATGATGATGGGGAAATCCTTTGTAGATGGGATTTCCCTCATATATAATCATGAAAATGAAGAAAACCCTTCGTAGACCGGATTTCCCTCATATGTAATCGTGTTTTAATAAAATCGTCTTTCTTCTGTGCATATGACTATCTTGCCATATACTTTGTTGTGAGGTCTGAATATGTGTAGCTTTGATACGTCTGGTAACTTTATGCTGACTCTGATAGAAAGAGTGCTAGGTCCCGTCCTGTCTTTTACGCATAAATAAGGATGCGCAGAAAGCCGCTCTAGCATTTAAGTCGAGTATTCGAACTGTCCTGCTGTTAGGAATGGGGAGCTACGTAGAATTCTGAACCATCACTTCTGATAAGAAGAATTTTTGTTCAGACTATCATCTTCAAGAATGATTTCCCGAAAATCCCTTAAAATAGGGCGAGAAATAGCTGCCAAACTGAGTCGCCATCTTGAACTGTAGATAAAATATTCAGACTAGATTCTGAGTGAACTTCCAATCGACCTAAGGAGAAGAGTCATTTTCAATGTTGAACTCTGTATGCTTTGGGTAATTGGGATATTTTGGGGCCAAGAAGGAGTATCTTCTGCGTGAACCCTTGCAATTGACCGCTTTAAGAATTGTTCAGATATACGCATATTCTGGCCTGCATATTCTCAGATATGCGAAAAGTCCTAGATCAGTAATGTAGATGAGCATAAAATCATAAGTTCGTAGCCTCTCGAGCATAAAAGCTGCTGAGCATGAGAGCATCCGGGTGTAGGAACTGTAGATTTGTAGCTTCTGAAAAGAAAATCTTCCGAGCGTGAAGTTGTGGATCTGTTGCCTCTGAGCGTAAAAGCCACCGAGCGTGAGATCATAGATTTGTAGCTTGTGAGTGTGAAGTCATAGGTTTGTAGCCTCTCGAGCGTAAAAGTTACCGAACATAAAAGCATCCGAGAATAAAACCATAGACTTATAGCCTCTGAGCGTAAAACCGTAGATCTGTAGCTGTCGAGCGTAGAAAGCTCCTTAGCGTAAAACCACAAATCTGCTTTGCACGAAAACTTTTCGAATTCGCTGACTGTCCGCCTTCTCTGAGTAATAGGCTGACGTATTCCCCAATCATAATCGAATATTAATTGTCGGATTTGGTTCGGGATTCGAGGAGTCCATCTGAACTCTATATATACCCCAAGGCTTTCAGAGAAAAACTTTTTATCTGTCTTTTGCAAAAGAAAACCTTCGACTCTTCGAGTTCTTCTTCTTCGTTTCCTCTCCGAGCATTCAGAGTCTTCAGAAATGGCCCCGAAACTGATCTTCTCCTCTAAGGGAAAGAAGACTGACTCTTCTTCTCGCTCTTCTGCCTAAGCGAGAGCGACTTCCGTCGGGCAAGGCGAGCTTCATTCTGAGCGAAGTGTCCCGCCGACTAGCAGTGCACCAGGGATTGAAGGTAGAACTTTTGGGACAAAAAAGAACGACTAAAATTCTTCGCACACGTTATACGTGATCGCGCTAGGTCGTCTTCTGTGCTGATAGCCTCTTTGAGGAAGATGATGCACAGAGACGTTTAGGCTAACCATCCGGTCAGCTATGATACAAACAATAGTCAGACTAATCATATATAACAGGCTATGAGGCATGTAATGGTCAGGCTGCACCTGACGTGAGGTGTAGGGTGAGCTATGATGCATGTAGAGTAGAATATGATGACATAATCTACTAATATTTCTCTGTCCCCTGCTAGTACGATGGATTCCAATCATGACTCCTCGTGATAGGTCTCGATGATGCTAACCCATGTATCCATAGTGTCAGAATCAAGTACACTATACAACTAGAATCATAGAGATGATCAACATAATGAAAACTGTCAAAGAATATACTCGCATGTGGTCCTCCGCTGGCAATACCAATATCCTGTTTCCGAAGTCTTGTCTGAATAATCCAATAGTCCTATAGGCATAATATAATAATAATATAGCATCAGTTGTTATACTAGCACATACATAAACATAATTATACTGAACTAAAAACTGCGCTAGGGGTGATACTGGTCATCTAGCAGGGTCAAGTGTGCATCTAAATGCACGGGTGTCTTGTCCTTAAATATTGTGCATGATCAGACAGTCAACTCACTAACACATGTCTAAGGATTTAAATCCCGTATAATACCAACACATGTCTAAGCCAGTACATTGGTGTATACAAGGCAGTTAACTCACTAATTCTCAGGGTCATATAGTCATATTCAAATATACGGGATATCCACAGCTAATACCTAGGGTCATACAGCAAATTTATTACAGTCATACCTAGTACTAGCAATTAATTTCCACACAATATATACATATATACCAATTAGTTATTATACATACATGCATGCACACACAACTGGTTTATAGGTTCACTAACACAGGGTTTTGAAATCAACCAACTAAACCATCATGAAACGATATGCTAAACCCTAATACTATTCACACATGCACATACACACAGCATAAAAGGGAGGCAAGGTCGAACCTACGTATTAGCGTGCACGTGCACGAGGTCGAGAAGAGGTTGCTGCTGTCAGAGTCGTCGAGGAGAGGTTCAGAAGATCGGGGTCAGGGCTGCTCGAGTGCGGAGATGGCATGGCTGGGGTAGTCGGGTACGGGGACTATCGTCGGGGTTGTCCGCCACACGGCGGTGGCTGATAGGGTGATGTGTCGGTTGAGGGAGGTGACCGTGGGTCTGTGGGAAGTCGGTGGCGGTTCAACGGGCTCGGCAGTGATGGCAGTCGGGTGGACGATGGAGACGGTGACGTTGGTGGTGGCGTCGGTGGTGTGATGGTCGCTGCTGCCGACGGTGATGGTAGCTGCTGCTGGCGGTGATGTAGATGATGATGATGGAGGTAGACAACGTCGGCATTAATGGTGGTGGGGATGATCATGACTGTAGAGTCGAGGAAGAGAAGGAGAAGTCAGGGGGGAGGGGTGACCGCTGCTTGGCATGGTCGACGGGTGTGCGGGCGAGGGAAGTCGGTGGTTGCGGTGGTGCAGCGTGGGGATAGTGAACTGGTTCTGTGGAAAGGAGGCGGTGAGAATGGCCGCGGGGAGGCGGCTGTTCAGGCGGTCTGGGGTGACCGATGTCTGGGGGAAAAGAGGCAGTGGTAATCAAAATAATAATAGGAAAAAAGTATATATATATATATATATATATATATATATATATATATATATATATATATATATATATATATATATATATGGAGAAAATAGGGTATTGTAAACCTAGAAAGTTGGGCCGCCCAAGTATACCTAGGGATGTAGGGTTGGCTTTCTACATGTAGGAATTTGAAGGGCTAGGATTAGGTTGTTTGGATGGATTGCTAAGATGGTGAAGGGGAGTGTTTTGAGTGTTGGACACTCCAAAAATTATGGAGAAAAATCACATGTGACCGGTCAATAAAGAAAAGGGTGTTTCTTCATGTGTTGGGTCCAATGAAAAGTGGACACCTCAATGCACTTTTGCATAAAAGTCCCCAATAATTAGAAAATTGCACAAAGTGGGAATTAAAATAAATTTATGGGACAAATATTGTGCGACTAAAATAAAGCACAAAAATGGCATATTTATGAGTTACACAAGGGTCAGAATGGAAGACTGGCACGTCTAGGGCAAGGGTGCAAAAATTGTTGGAGGGCAACGACTAGTATAGTGCTCCAAATATCGAAGAAACGGTAAGGTGCAACAATTAAGTAAAATAATAATAATAAGTTATAATCCATAATATTTAAATTCCAAAAATGCTAATTAAAGTCCATAGCCTATAATTGGTCAGAGGTTCTACTGGTGGATTTCTAGGTCTAGTCTACTAACCCATACATTAAAGAACACTAATATATATATATATATATATATATATATATATATATATATATATATATATATATATATATATATATATATGTCATGCAATATATTAACACATTAAATTAAATAAATAAAAAGACAAAAATACCCCAATTCTGGAATGTTGTAGTGACACTCCTCCTCCGTATGACTTGGCTCTCAACTTTCAATTTTTTTAACGTTTGGGGATCGAATTTGTCCCAAACTCGATTCACAAAAACCCAATAAATAGAGAAGAGTCTTTCCATTCTATTCACTCATTCATTCTAGAAGAGTCTTTCCATTCTATTCACTCATTCATTCTTTATCTTCTCTATTCTTTTAAAGCCTACAACTCCCAAGCTTTCTACGTGCCAAAGTGGTGATTCAATTAGAATTTTAATTGAGTTATAAAAGGAGCTTGGCTCATGAAGTCTTTACTTCAAGTCAAACATCTTAAGTCGGCGTGCTCTTCGGATCAAAGCGAATGGTTGTAAGAAGTTAGTGTGTCCTTCGGATCAAAGCACGTAGTGTATTCGCTATTCACAATAATGGATTTAACTTTCAGCAAGAGTTATCGGGACTAGACTAGTCCTCTCAAAGGAAAACCAGTAAAAACCTCAGTGTTTGCGTTTGCTCTTCTTACTCTTACTTCACTGTGCATATACTTAGTTGAAATATCTGTTGGTACATATACTACCTTTACTTAGCTAATTTTTAATTGGGTTATCGCTTCTGTTACACACTATTCACCCCCTCTAGAGTTGTTTACCGATCCTATAATTGGTATCATAGCACGTTCTCTTGATACTTGATACATGCTTAAACTCCTAGTGTATATATATATATATATATATATATATATATATATATATATATATATATATATATATATATATATATATATATATATAGCAATCTTGAAACCCATGTACACCAATAATGGTGAAGGCCAGTCCACAAATAGGCCACCCCTATTTGATGGTACCAACTACACATATTGAAAGACACACATGTGTTTTTTTTTCCTTAAATTTTTTGACTTTGACTTATAGACTGTTGTAATAGATGGATACAAAAAGCCACCAAGAATAGTTATTGATGGTGCACCAGTAGAAAAGCCACATTATAAATATACTGATCATGAGAAGAACCAAGCAAGTCTAGATGCTAGGGCTATTAATTCTTTGTTCTGTATTATAGATATGATTGAATTTAAAAGGGTATCTACTTGCACAACTTCCAATAAAGTATGAAAACTTCTAGAGGTGACTCATGATGGTACCTCTCATGTAAAAGAATAAAAAACCAGTCAGCTTACTCAAGAATACAAAGCTTTCAAGATGAAGCCAAATAAGACCATCACCCAGATGTTCACCCACTTCCTGGATATTGTGAATATACTGTACATCTTTTGGAAAGGATTACACAAATCATGAAAAGATCCTCAAAGTGCTTTTAAAATTCACCAAGAATTGGAACCCCAAGGTAACGACAATTATTGAAGGAAACGATCTCACCACTATGACGCTAGAGACGCTCATGGAAAAACTGATGACACATGAGCTGGACCTCAAAAATTTTGAAGACTCAGCATCAAAAGAAAAGAACATCGCCTTCAAAGCACAATATAAGAAGGTCATTGACAAAGATTCAGAAGTCGATGAATCAGATGATGAGGAACAAGCTCTTATGGTCAGAAAGTTTAAGAAATTCTTGAAGTTCAACTGCAAGAACAAGGACTAAGACAACAATGATGATGATAAAAAAGAACATGTATGGTACGACTGCAAAAAAAAGGGCCACATCAAGAAAGACTGTCCATCTGCGAAGAAGGGGAATCGATGAATGATTATCCAAATGACCATCTTCACGAAAATATGCTACTACTAGCATATGGCATAGAGTGAAGCCAACGACCCCAAAGAAGAAAAATCATAAGACACTGCAAACATGTTTTTGATGGCATTTGATCAGGTGGGATATCCTTTCCATGCTAGAAGCAAATGGATTCTTGATAGTGGTTGCTCATGGTACATGACCGATGATGCTTCATTATTTATAACACTGCTGATGAAGAAAGAAGGATACGTCTCCTTCGGCAATAATCTAAAAGGGTACATCATTGGTAATGGTAATGTCGGTATGTATCCCTATCTAGTAATTAATGATGTTTGTCTAGTAACAAAATGGAAATATAACATACTTTGCATTAGTCATCTGGCTGATCATGGTTATGGTATTAATTTTGTAAAAGATAAATGCTCTATAATTGTTGGAACTACTGGTTAACTACTAGTTGCCCTGATATCACGTTTAGCATTTGTTTATGTGCTAGATATCAGTCCAATCATAAGAAATCATATTTGTGCGTAGTTAAGCGTATCTTTCAATACCTTAAGGGAACTTTAACTGTCGGCTTATGGTATCCCAAACCCACTTTCTTTGACCTTATATGTTATTCGAATGCAGATTTTATTGGATGCAAAGTTGATCATAAAAGTACCAACGACATATATCATTTTCTAGGAAAGGCATTAGTCTCATGGTTTAGTAAGAAGGAAAATTCTGTTGCATTATCAACTACTAAGGCTGAATACATCGTCGCAGGATGTTACTGTGCATAAATTTTATGGATGTAACAAATCCTTGAAGACTATAATCTTAGTTTCACCAATATCTCCATTTACTGTGATAACACGAGCACTATTAATCTTACCAAGAACTCTATCTGTCATTCACGCATAAAACACAAAGAGATTAAATATCATTTTCTAAGAGATCACCAATTATACGGTGACATATACTTAGAATTTGTTGAAACTGAACATCAACTCGCTGACATCTTCACTAAACCTTTAGCAGAAGATCGGTTCAACTTTATATGTCGATAAGTAGGAATTTTAGACTCCAATGCTATATAATTGTATATATATTTTTAAATTATTTTCCTGAATGTTGAGATTATTTTGGGTACAAGTCGAAATGTTCATTCTATCAAAGAGGCATAAAAACCTTAAATGATACGGTACTTAATGTCTTTAGACCACCGCTAGCTGGGAACCAGCCCCTACAACTAACCTGCAATAGTCGATACTTTATGGATTTATGATTTACTAAAAATATTAACAATTATGTGTATTATTTTCTAAAATCCCTAAAGGCTAAACGTACAAAGTTAAATACATCATAAAAGGGAAAATTTCACATGAATTAAAGATGGTTTTGATCGAACAGAATTCGGTCAGAATTCGGACAAAGTTCGGACCGAACTCAGACCGAACTTGGACGAAAACCGGTTGCCTTCATTCTAGACTTTAAGTTATAAGGGCCCCACTCCTATATATAGATATCATCACCAAAAGTCAGGAAAAATAGCCGAAAACCCTCATTCCTCCTCTAAATCCCTATTTTCTTCAAACCCTAATCCTTAGGATCTTCCTCCTTAAGCTTCCTCAGGTCAAAAACTCTTAGATCTGAATCTCTCTTCAGGTTCTCCACCAGATCTTCTATCTCATTTTTGGTATAACTTCGTATTTCCTCTCTAAATTTCTTTATGGAACCTAAGCTATTTAGGAGGAAAAAGAATATTGGAGAAGCTGCTTCTTTCAGTGAGTTTTTCCTAACCCAATCTTTGTTCTTCCTTTCTATGTCAGACGAGAGTGAATTTAACATCATTTTATTTGCGTACCTTGATCAATCCATAAAGTTGTTTGATGATTTTAAAGATATGACTGTTTATCCTGGAAATCCTATCAACTTCATGTTTGCCATGAACGAAAAGTTGAATGAACTTTTGTCTACAAACTTGAAAGACAAGAAAAAGAGCATAATGGATCATATATGAGAATCTAAAGTACAATGATCCTGGGAAAGTATAGCTATGGAGATCTGATCTGCAGTCGATCACTTTACTCCTTGGACTACTCGTCAGTGAAGAAGAGATGCTAGAATCACTCGAATACTAGCATAAATGTCTTCTCTCTTGTCTCTGTGGGTATGTGTGATTGCTGGACAAAAGTAGCGCTGTGTAAGTTCCGTAGGGGTTTGCTCTGGAAGATCAATAACCGAAGAGTGCTCCCAATGAGTTCTGGAAGAATAATGCTCCAAGAGAAGGCTACATAGGGTGAACTGACCCTGCATTTATATGTTTTGAGAACGGTTATGTGAGTGTGCACGTACAAATGATCAATATATACTGTGTTTTGCTATTGTACACGTACTTTTGAAAGCCTACGACCGATATTCTACTGAGTGGAGGCACACATCACCGATGGATTGCCACGTGGCTTTCTATACGAGGAAATCGTGGGTAGTGGAGTCAATTACTTACACACGTCCACGAGAAGCATGACATGGAGGACACGTAGAATCCCAACCGCTCACTGTCGGTTAGCAGCAACAAAGTGCGCACATCTCTCAGCAGAGGAGCATGTCATACTTTGATAGAGTTTTGATGAGGAGTAGCTTGCTGGCGTACTTCAATAGGGATTTATAGAAAGATAACACCTTGGCATATGAAAGTAACTATGTTGGCGTACTTTTATAGAAATAGCCTGATTGGTGTACTCTGATAGAATTAACACTATTGGCTACGTATTCAGAGAGTAATAGAATTATTGGTGTGCTCTAACTGAAATAGTCATATTGTCGTCTTCTAACAGAGATGGCCTTGTTGGCGTACTCTAGTGAAGTAGTAGCCTTTTGCGTACTTTATCTAAAATAGCATCCTTGGCGTACTTTTGTGGAGTGGGAGCAAGTTGTCCACTAAATGACAACCTGGGTCTACGAGCCAAAGATATATGTATTAATGACCAGGTCTCCTCTACTGCTGTTTCAGACTGTGGCGACTGCTTTTGATGTGACAACGTTGGCGTACTCAGTCAAAGATAGCAGCTTTGGTATATTAAAATAAAGTAGCAACATTAGTGTACTGAGGCGAAGCAACAGCCTTGGCGTACTGAGACGAGGTAGCAGCCATTGGCATACTGTGGCAAAGCAGGAAGGTTGGTGTATTAATACGAGGTAGTAGCTTTACTTGGTCACTAAAAGACAATCTGGGTATGCGTGCCCGATGATCTTCTATATTTAATAACTTGATCTTCTCGACTGTTTTGCCAGCCTGTCAACTGTTAGGTTTATTATATTTAGGGGGAACACGCTCATTGTACGCCACTGTTTTATGTTGGATGAATGGAATTATAGTACACCGCTAAGGCAAAGCATGTGGAGTACGCCGCTGAGGCAAGGTACAGAGAGTATCCAAGAGAGGCAAAGCACATGGAGTATGCCATAACTTCATTGTTTGGAATCTAAAGAGTAGTACGCCACTACTCCTCTGTGAAACTATTTTGTGAGAAAGTACACCACTTCTCCTCTAGGTCAACAAACTTTGGGAAATACTTTTTACGCTTCTATAATACCCTTTTCAAAGTTTTTGAATTTTCAAACTAAATTCGAACTACTTTGAATCGAGAAGCATGAAAAGTAACTTCCGTAGAGAGAAAGTGTGTTGAATAGTATTTCAGTTGGACACGTTTCCTATGGCATACTTATACGAAGTACGGGTAACAAGTTTGAAAATGATTGATAACATCAGAGGGAACAAAAATATGATGGTGGAGAATTTTGTGGAATAGAACGTTTGTTAAGAGGTTATATGGACATGACAAACCTTTAAATCAGGATCCCACTGGAAATATCTGCTCAGAGGTGACATGGATATGGCATGATATAACCCTTTAGGGATGTTTCTGGGTAGAATGGTGTGAAAGATGATAATAAGCTGTTAGTGTTTACAAGTCCAGAACGACGATACGAACCCAACGAAATGTACAGAACTGGATTCCGATGAGCCGATCACAAAATTGCCCGTCAAGTGGAGCGTGGGGCCCACGATACGGGATTTTGTCAACATTCTCAGAATCGAACCAAACTTGGGTCACAGGACCAGCATAATTCTACGAGTCCAATGACATAAGTTTCATTTTGAAACGACGAGCATACACAAAGTTACAATGAGTTTCAGAACAGGGCCAATACGGGGCATTGTCGACGGATACGAGTTAATTCCAGTGTGCACGCACATCCAAATTAACTTTTGAGAGTCCAAATCAACTTCCGTAAAATCTCACACGTCCGTATTCCCGGTGCGCATCTTTCAGTAAAATTTGTACACCACTAAGTCGCCTCGTTTAGCGGGGCACACCCAGTTTCGAAAAAATTAGGGTTTTAAATAACCAAGTTTTTGGTCAATTTTACCCTCGATTAAAACACAAACTACAACAAAATAAATTAAACTAAAAATAGGGTTTTAAAATTTGGTTATATGGTCTAAATTATTGTTTAAGTAGATTTTGAAATTAATAAACATGTTCCATGCAAAACGGTCGTGAACTTGTGAGTTCGGAATAATTTTTGATTTTTCGAAAAGGGGATTTATTTTCCTATTTTTGCGTCACGATTTACGACCGACACAGGACGCAATACCCCAAACTGATTGCACGGGTTTCTAGAGGGTCACGTAGGGAACGTGTCACAGCAGATGATTCAGAAAATAATGCGACGAGGAGAGGGAAAACCTTACCTGAATAGGGGATCGAAATCGACTATTCTTTGCGTATACGTGATGGCACGGCGGTGGTCGGCCGGCTGTAGCGGCGCTGTGCAGCTGCTGTGCTCGCTGGTCGACGGCGGGGTCGACGGCATTGTTCTCATCGACGGTTCTGGACGGAGGCATCGCCGGGGTTCTGGTGGTGGAGAGATGCAGTGGTGGCCGTGGTGGTTGTCGGTGGTGAGGTGAGCGGCTTCGAGGGTTTTTTACCGGAGTCGGTTGGAGAGGTGCTGGATCGTGGGTCGGAGTCGGTGGCGGCCGGAGAAGAGGAGGTGGTGGAGGCAGGGGAGCTCGGGTCGTCGCGACGGAGGGGTCGGGATCGACGGAGGGGTTGTGGATGTGAGGGCGGCCGGGGTTTAAATAGGGGGAGCGGGGAGGAGAACAGTCGACCGTGGGGAGGCGAAGAGGTTGGCGGTTGTTGGAGGAGAAGGGGCGGCTGCTGTTGAACGGTCGCGGGTGAGGCGGAGCACCACGGCGGCAGCGGAAACGGCCGGGGAAGAGGAGCGACCGGTGGGGGTTACGGGAATTTGGGGTTACTGTAGCATTAGAAAAGTGGGTTCGGGTCGGGTCGGGTTCAAATCCGACCCATTAGGGTTGGTTTGGGTTGGGTTGGTTTAATTAGTTTAAAGCGGTTTGGTTCGGTTCGGTTCAGGTTGGTTTGTTTTGGTTTATTTAAAATTTTTATTTTTAGTTCTTTAAAAATAATTTTTTTGTCCAATAAATTCTAGAAAAATTACCCTATGTCTAATTCTTTATTTACACTCAAAAAATATTATTTTCATAATATTTTAATATTTAATAAAATTACAAAATTTATTTAATTCCAGAAAACATTTATTTTAATTATTTAAAAAATTACAGAAAAATCCAGAAAATTTATTTTTAATTTTTGAAAATTTCTGATATTTACCTCAGTTGCTTCTAATTGGTATTGAGTGGTTGTGAGCCACTCATGAACTTCGGTGGGCTCCTCCTTACCTGAAAAGGTACGGTACTTCAGCTGGCAAAAATTAGTGATATATTCCGTCGATAGCCGTCTAGCTGGTGGATTTGCCTGGTCCAGTGCGGTCACTATATTGTTTATTAGGTTCTCAGCCTCATGACGCTGAGCTCTTGATGAACCTGATGTTGGGCTTGCATCATTGTGTAGAATATTTGAAACATCTGTTGTCCGTCCATAGGTTGTCCTATTGAAAAAATGGGCATCAGTGGAGTAAACTACGGCGGTGGTGGAATATCGTCTCATCAGAACCTCGAGGCGTGTTGATCTGCTCGATTGCTTTGTTGAGTGGAGGGATCTCCACCCAATTGTGTTACCCCATCATCGTGACCACAGCACCTTGTGGTATACCCACGGGAGTTTCGTTGCTGGCTCGTGGATCCATTACTCTGCATACAAAGTAAACTATGAGAAGCGCACAGAGGAATCAAGATAGGATGCAAGTCAAAAAATTATTTTGAAGTCGATATAGAGGTCAAGAACAGATTAATAAGTGGATGAGATCATATTATTCATCATATACTAATTGAAGGCTTGCTCGGTTCCATCGTTAAAATCGAAGCAATATAGTCGTAAACCTGCATGGGCCACCACAAAAACTATGTCATGCCCCAGTCCCAAAATACCGAGGGACTAGCCACGTGGCAATGGCCAGCAGCACAACTCCAATGGGCAAACCAATTTAATGTACCTATTATAGTGCACTTAAGCTGTAATAAATATAAATGCAGTCTACACCATCTATCACAGAATAATTCTAATATCATCTACAGAAAGAAACATAACTCAATATGATAGACTAATCAAGATAATAGATTAAGGAAATAGTCCATCATTAAGTCAACATATGTAGTGTCTCGGAGAACAACCCGATAAAATAAGAAAAGAGAATAAGTTAATACGTAAGTCCATGAGTCAAGATATGAAATAACTAGAAGCATAAATAACTGAGTATGTAAGAGAATACTCAGGAGAAATCCTCTGGCACAACCTCGTCCTCTGGTGCTAGTACTGCTCCAACGTCAGCTCATGTCCCATAAACCTTGGGGTATTCCTCCTCTGCTATACCTGGGGTTATAATCCGGATCCAGGTCCTCAGAGAACATAGCAAGGTACAAGAAACACTTAAGCCAAATAAAATACATTAAATAAAACAGATCCTCAAGACAAGCTATGTAACCAGCTATGTGAAATACAAATGAGAGCATCACAATACTCAGGTTGAGATACAGGCTCTGTGTCGGGGAGCCCGTAGCAACAACTAATATCACGAAGGGCCAGTACATGTGCCAAAGCTCTGGTACATAGACTAAGGCACTCTCTAGTAACATAAGTATATATATATATATATAATCAGCCTGTAGCCTGTGTGTCTCTTCCCACCCAATGTAACCTCACGTCTCATGTCCTTAACACGCAAGATCATAACCTCTAGCTAGTACAACGAGTCATAATAATATCTCTATATATACAAGTCTCAGATCACGAATCCTATAAGCCTATACAGAATCACCATGAATAACTCAGTAAATACTTTGTCACATGATTAGTGTCAAGTGTCCTATGGTATGACGTACTTGGTAAAGCAAGCACGCAAAGAATATGATCATGGAATCAGCTCTCTAAGTGACGTTACACGACTCCGCGTACGGTATCGACACCCGAATTTTGTTCGGACTCTAAGCAACGTCTCACGGTCCTAGGTTGCACAGGTACATCACATAATTATATAGAAATAATACAAGCAAATAATAGCACAGGATCTTTGCAGATTTAGCAAGGTACACTTGCTTGAGTTTTGAGCTCCGTTAGTTATTTCGATATAAGTGGAATCTCCAGGTACACCTCTGGATGCTAAAACAAACCTCATCATTTCTCTCAAAATACTTGAAATAGCTAGGATTGACTACCCATAAGTCCAATTTGGTCACAGGGGCAGAATTGATAGTTTCTGGTCAAAGCGGGGTCCACATGTGGCCCACTTCGCACCAAAAAATATGCCAGAGACAAATTTTTTCAAATTCATCAAACTTAGTGTCTATAAGTCCAAAATGATGATACGAACCCAACGAAATATCATGAACTGGATTTCAATGAGCCCGTCACGAAATCACCCTTCAAATTGAACTGTGGGGCCCACGAAACGATGTTTCATTAAAGTTCTCAGAATCAAACCAAACTTGTGTCATAGGACTAGTACAAAGTTGTGAATCTGATGGCACAAGTTTCGTTACAAAATGACAGGCACACACGAAATTATGACGAGTGTAAGAACATACCGATACGGAGCTTTTCGACGGATTCGTGCTGATTTTGGTGTGCACGCACATCCAAGTCAACTTTTGCAAAATCTCACATGTCCGCATTGACGATACACGCCTTTCAGTGCAATTCGTACACGACGAAGTTACCTCGTTTAGCGGAACGCACCTAATTTCGATAAATTTTGGGTTTAGAAAATCAAATTTTTGGTCAAATTCAACAGCGAATAAAACACAGTATACAACGAATTAAAATAAACTAATTAAAGAGATTAAATATCTGTTATGTTGTCTAAATTACTGTTCAAGTAGAATTTAAAAATATTAACTAGGTTAGAAGAAAAGCAGACATGAACATGGGTGGTTGGAACAGTTTCTGAACTACAAACTAGGTCATTTTTTTTTCCTGTTTTGCGTTGTGAATTGCGACCGACAAAGGATACGATAGGTTAAAGTAATTACATAGGGTTCAAGGGAGTTATGTGGTCTTCGTATAGGATTTGACAGGTCGATATTTAGTTAACTGTGCAGAGAGTTATGGGGGCTAGAAGATGGGTACCTCGATGCTCGCTACTGCTCAGGATTTTGGGCGGCTATGCGGAGGCTTCTTGCGGCGTACGACGACGACTGTCCGGAAGTCATCGACTGTCGTGGCTCATCGGGATTGGAAGAGGAGTTGATGGTGGTGGTGGTCGGCTAGGCTAGACTTTATATAGGGTGGCAGGGAGGGAGTTACAAGGAGCTGAATAGGAGGGGTTGGCGTCAGTTTCGGGAGGGGAAGAGAGGGTTCATGCGGGCTGTGGGGGAGAGTGGGTTGGGATTTCGGGTCGGGTCGGGTTATCGGGTTATAGGTGCGGGTTTAGGTTCGAATTTGTTTAGTTTGGTTTGAGTTGGTTCGGTTTGGGTTGGTTTATTAAAATAATATATATATGGCCATTAAAAATAGTTTTGGACCCCAATAAATTCTAAAAAAATTACACAATATTCTATTATTAATTATACACCCAAAAATATTATTTTTGCACTATTTTAATAATTAATTTAATACACAAAATATAAATCCATGAACGAACATTGATTATAATTAACAAAAAATAATAAATTTTTTCTACAATAATAATTAATAAAAATTTAAATTAAATTATAAAAATTATGGTGTTTACATAGGGGAGAAGGATTTTTGTCGTGGGGCGACATGCATGGAGGTCATCACCTCTCGTCAGGCTGGAGGGGGAGAATGTTATGTCTAGCCCTGAAAAGAGGGGACTGAACTCGACCTGAGTTTGATCCAAACTCGGTAGGTTCGTTCCAGAACCGTTTTGTAAGGTCCAAACCAAACTCGATCAGAGTTCGGTTGCACGGCGACTATCCGAGTTTTGGGGTTTGTTAAGTTCTAATCTACACCGTTGGATGTTGGTGGATGGACAAATTTGGTGGTAGACTATTTTTACAATTTTCTAACCCCAATATATATATATATATATATATATATATATATATATATATATATATATATGGGTCCGGAACAAAGATCTCGTCGGCGGAGTCCCTTCAAAGCCACGCCCCCCTGCACCATCTGATAGGGGGGCTGGCGTGGGTTCCGTGCGGGACCCGCTCCGATCCAACGACCAAGGATCGCAGGGCTTCCGCGGGGCTCCAAAAAAGGGGCTCCCGATCCGAATCATATATATATATATATATATATATATATATATATATATATATATATATATATATATATATATAAAAGAAAATTTACTGTAGCGATAATAATTTTATATTAATTAAGTATAACGATAAAAGTTTCAAATAATTTGAAATTCAGATATATATCGCCAACTGAGTTGGCAAAAATTAAGAGTGTTGGATTTTCACCAACCCAATTGGCAAAAACTCGACAAAAACCGACGTGGAATCCAACGTGTCTGGAATGGTGGATTTTTGCCAACTCAGTGATGGGTTGTTGTTTTATTTATTTATTTTTTATTTTATGTTTAGGGTTTGGTTTGTTTTTTTATGTTGGTTTTTTTGTTGGTTTTTTGTGTTATTTTTTTGTTGGTTATTTTCTGGGTATGCTCATATTGTACGTTAATATTGTAACGTTAATATTAACGTACAATATGAACATACCTAGAAAATAAACCAACAAAAAAAACATAAAAAATCAAAAAAAATTAACACAAATCAAACCAACACAAAAAACCAAGCCAAATCAAATCCTAAACAAAAAACCAAAAAATAAACCAAAAAAAAAATCAATCCATCACATTTTCGCTGCACAAATTCGCCAAATCGGTTGGCAAAAATTTACCCATTTCTGCCACGTCGGATTCCACGTCGGTTTTTTTTGGATTTTTACCAACTAGGTTGGCGAAAATCCAGCACTCCTAATTTTCGCCAACCCAGTTGGCGATATATTTCGGATTTTCAATATTTTTTAAACTTCTAACGTTATACTAAATTAATATAAAATTATTATCGGTACAGTAAATTTTTTGTATATATATATATATATATATATATATATATATATATATATATATATACCAAATAAAATAGATAAATAATCAAAGAAACTAATATAAATAATAGAAGGTAACTATTATATTTAAATAAGTATCAGAAAATATAATTTGATAATCAAATAAAGAATAGGATGAGATAAAAAATAGATATAAACAAATTTTATTTAAATAAAAAAGAATATAGTAAACATAATCCTATTACTACTTAGAGAGAAGACGTTCTCCCCTTATATATAAAGCGGTGGGTCTGTCGACAGCCTACTGCTGTCCACCTCTCCCTCTCGTTGGCACATCTTAGTCCGACATGCCATCTCCGCCGTGCTTAACGGCTGACCAGTCCCTCTCGATCGATCGACCCAGACGCCGGTCATCCTCCTTTCGCGTTCGTACGTTGACCCTTGCAATCGTGTACCGACAATCTTGACCGGAAGAAGATCCTTCGCTTCGCGCGACTCTGAGGAGCAGCTGTCACTGTAAGCTAGCCTAGTCTGCCTTCTCTGATATAATAAATTCTCTAGGTGCCGCACTACCTTGTTTTCATCCGTTCAAAGTAATAAATTTTCGTTTTTTTCTTCATTTTTTAATCTTTGATCATTTGTTTGTGAAACAAAATTTGTTTTTTCATTTTTTGGTATTTTTTTTCGTTCTCCGTTTCTTATAAAAAAAATTATCTTCTAAATTTTTTTCCTAAAGTTTTCAAAGTTTTTTTTTTACTTGTTCTCTTTTTTGTTTCTTAATCTTTTTTCATTTGTTTATAATGTTTTTATTTTATTTTTTTGACCTATTTTAAAATTGTTTCTTGATTTTATTAAAACAAAAAATGAATAAAAAAACTTATTTTCATAAAGTTTTTTTCGTTTTAATAAAAATTTCTATACTTGTTTTAATCTTTTTTCCTTTCTTTTGTTTTTTGCTGTTGCAACAAGACTAACTTTTTTATATTCAAAAAAAAAATAATGGATAAAAAACTTATCATTTACCATATACGTTAACATTATTTAAATATAATATCCCCAATCAATTTTTGTTAGGAAACCTCCTAATATTTAGCTTCTATTTGTTTAAATTTGGATCTGTTATAAACCGGATTAAATTTATAGGTTTGATTTAGATTTATTTATTATTTATGTTGACTCACATTAGACATTCAGAGTAATACCCTACATATCCAAATCGAAAATTATATATGAAACCATGATTTTGGGATGAGAAAAAAAAATAGACATAAACAAATTTTATTTAAATAAAAAAAAGAATATTGTAAACATAATCCTATTACTACTTAGAGAGGAGACGTTCTCCTCTTGCATATAAAGCGGTGGGTCTGTCGACGGCCTACTACTGTCCACCTCTCCCTCTCGTTGGCGCACACCTTAGTCCAACGTGCCATCTCCGTCGTGCTTAACGGCTGACCAGTCCCTCTTGATCGATCGACCCAGACGCCGGTCATCCTCCTTCCGCGCTCGATTCCACATCGGCCCTTGACCGAAAAAAGACACTTCGCTTCGCACGACTCGGAGGAGCAGCAGCCACTGTAAGCTAGCCTAGCCTGCCTTCTCTGGTATAATAAATTCTCTAGGTACCGCACTACCCAGTTTTCATCCGTTCAGAGAAATAAATTTTCGTTTTTTTTATCTTTCATCATTTGTTTGTAAAATAAAATTTGTTTTTTCATTTTTTTGGTTTTTTTTTTTTCGTTCTCCGTTTCTTAAAAAAAAAAATATATCTTCTAAATTTTTTTCCTAAAGTTTTTTTTTTTTACTTGTTCTCTTTTTTGTTTCTTAATCTTTTTTCATTTGTTTATAATTTTATCTTTTTGACCTATTTTAAAATTGTTTCTTGTTTTTATGAAAACATAAAACGAATAAAAAAAACTTATTTTCATGAAGATTTTTTCGTTTTAATAAAAAATTTCTATACTTGTTTTAAACTTCTTTTAATCTTTTTCGTTTCTTTTGTTTTTTTGCTGTTGCAACAAAACTAACTTTTTTATATTCAAAAAAAAAAAAAAACAATGGATAAAAACTTATCATTTACCATATACGTTAACATTATTTAAACATAATATCCCCAATTAATTTTTGTTAGGAAATCTCCTAATATTTAGCTTCTATTTGTTTAAATTTGGATCTGTTATAAACCGGATTGAATTTATAGGTTTGGTTTAGATTTATTTATTATTTATTTTGACTCACATTAGATATTCAGAGCAATACCCTATATATCCAAATCGAAAATGATATATGAAACCATGGTTTTGGGATGAGAAAAAAAAAAGATATAAACAAATTTTATTTAAATAAAAAAAGAATATAGTAAACATAATCCTATTACTACTTAGATAGGAGACGTTTTCCCCTTATATATAAAGTGGTGGGTTTGTCGACGGCCTACTGTTGTCCACCTCTCCCTCCCATTGGCACACCTTAGTCCGACGTGTCATCTCCGCCGTGCTTAACGGCTGATCAGTCCCTCTCGATCGATCGACCCAGACGCCGGTCATCCTCCTTCCGCGCTCGATTCCACGTCGACCCTCGCAACCGTGTGCCGACAATCTTGACCGAAAAAGACACTTCGCTTCGCGCGACTCGGAGGAGCAGCAGCCACGCTAGTCTAAAAAGAGGTTAATTTGGAAGTTTTAGAATATCCTAGAGTTCAGGGATGTCTCATGATATTTGTGGCAAAATAATTTGCTTATGTAGTATTCTAAATATTTTCATGTCTTGAAAATATTTGATATATTTGCTTTGTAAGTATAGGTCTAGAATGTTCCCTCCATTAGAAGATGGATAAGTAATGCAATGCTAATCACTCTAAGAAGGCCCTTGGGTTACAAAAGGGGGAGGGCTCTTATTAGCTCATTATCACCCAAAGTTGTAAGATATCTTGTTATTGCAAAACTTTCTAACTTTTCAATCTCTTAACTTGTTAAATAATAATAAGAAAATTTTAAACTTTGTCTAAAATTTGCTAATCTTTTCTTTATCCATAAAGTAAACATTCAATTTAATATAGTATTTAATAACATGTTATCTTAATACTTTTTTAGAGAATCCCCTTGAATGTAATTATAAGAAAAGAAAAAATATTTTTTAAAGGACGGGTTAGAGGATTGTAACCTATCCATCTTAATAAATTTCGTTTTGCCTTTGAAATTTAATTACTTTCAAAATTTGACTCTTCAAATTTAGTATTAAATTTGATCCTCAAATTTAAAATTATCAATATTCCTCACAATAAGTTTTTTTTATAATTCTCTAAAATTTAAAATCTAACTCGATCATATTTCTTTGAAATTCTCAAAATTTATATCCAAACTAGACACTACACCTAAATGGAAACTTTCCAACACCAATTTTTTTTCCAAATACTAATGGATTTTTAATGTTACTAATTACCAAAGGTAAAAAACCATTAGCAACACAACAAACCATTAGTTAGCATAAATAGAAGAAAAAAAACTAAAATTTAATATAAATAACACTCTCTTTTTTTTTGTAACATTTAAAAACTGTTGGCAAATTTGATAAAATTTTAATAGGAAAAAAAAAATAACCTTGAACTTGTTCCTAGATCTGTCAAATGGTTCGGGACGGCTCAGCGCGGTAGGAGTCCGGCCCGAAGAAAAAAAAAAGTAGTTGTGTTCTATTATAGTGTTAGACTTCACGAGTCCGACCCCAAAAAAATAAATACTAAAAAGAAATACTAAATTTTTCTTCAGACACGTCGGATTCCATGTCGAATTTTGTCGAATTTTGCCAACTCAGTTGGCGATATGTATCGAAATTTTAAATTATACTTCTATCTTTATACTTAATTAATATAAAATTATTATCGGTACTGTAAATTTTCTGATATATATATATATATATATATATATATATATATATATATATATATATATATATATATATATATATATATTTCGGATCAGGAGCCCATTTTTTGGAGCCCCGCGATCCTTTGCTGTTGGATCGGTACGGGCCCCGCTATCGGATGGTGCAGGAGGACGGGGCTTTGAAGGGACTCCGCGGATGAGATCTTTGATCCGGACCCATATATATATATATATATATATATATATATATATATATATATATAAAGGTAATAGGGTTAGGAAATCCTATATATATTAGGGTTAGGAAATCCTAAAAACAGACCATCAAATTTGTCCATCCACTAACATCCAATGGTGTAGATTAGAACTTAACAAACCCCAAAACTCGAATAGCCGCCGTGCAACCGAACTCGGATCGAGTTCGGTCTGGACCTTACAGAACGGTTCTGGAACGAACCAACCGAGTTCGGATCGAACTCGGGTCGAGTTCGGTCCCCTCTTTTCTGGCCTAGACATAACATTCTCCCCCTCCAGCCTGACAAGATGTGTTGACCTCCATGCATGTTGCCCCACAACAAAAATCCTTCTCCCCTATGTAAACACCCTAATTTTTAGAATTTAATTTACATTTTTTATTAATTATTATTGTAGATATTATTTATTATTTTTAGTTAATTATAATCAATGTTCGTTCATGGATTTATATTTTGTGTATTAAATTAATTATTAAAATAGTGCAAAAAATATATTTTTGGGTGTATAATTAATAATAGAATATTGTATAATTTTTTTAAAATTTATTGGGGTCCAAAACTATTTTTATTGGCCATATATGTATTATTTTAATAAACCAATCCAAACCGAACCAACTCAAACAAAACTAAACAAATTTGGACCTAAACCCGCACCCATAACACGATAACCCGACCCGAACCGATAGGCCAACCCACTCTCCCCCACAGCTCGCACGAACCCTCTCTTCCCCTCCCAAAACTGACGCCAACCCCTCCCCTTCAGCTCCTTGTAACTCCCTCTCTGCCACCCTATATAAAGTCTAGCCTAACCGACCACCACCACCATCAACTCCTCTTCAAATTTCGTCGAGCCATGACCGCCGACGACCGCCGGACAGTCGCTGCCGCACGCCGCAAGAAGCCTCCGCACAGCCGCCTAAAATCTTGAGCAGTAGCAAGCATCGAGGTACCCATCTTCTAGCCCCCATAACTCTCTGTACAGTTAACTAAATATCGACCTATCGAATCCTATATGAAGACCACATGACTCCCTTGAACCATGTATAATTACTTTAACCTATCTTATCCTTTGTCGGTCACAATTCGCGACGCAAAATAGAAAAAATGACCCAGTTTGTAGTTCAGAAACTGTTCCAACCACCCATGTTCATGTCTGATTTTCTTCTAACCTAGTTAATATTTTTAAATTCTACTTAAAAATAATTTAGATAATATAATCAAAATTTAATCACTTTAATTAGTTTATTTTAATTCGTTGTATGCTGTATTTTATTCGTTGTTGAATTTGACCAAAAACTTGGTTTTCTAAACCTAAAATTTCTCGAAACGGGGTGCGTTCCGCTAAACGAGGTGACTTCGTCGTGTACGAATTGCACCGAAAGGCATGTATCGTTAACGCGGACATGTGAGATTTTACGAAGGTTGATTTGGATGTGCGTGCACACCGAAATCAACGCGTATCCGTCAAAAAGCTCCGTATTGGACTGTTCTTACACTAGTCATAATTTTGTGTGTGCCTATCATTTCACAACAAAACTTATGCCATCGAATTGATAGCATTATGCTGGTCCTATGACCCAAGTTTGGTTCGATAATGAGAACGTTGATGAAACACCATTTCATGGGACCCACGGTTCCACTTGAAGGGTAATTTCATGACCGGCTCATCAAAATTCAGTTCTGGATGTTCAGTTGGGTTTGTATCATCATTCTAGACTCATAGACACTAAGTTTGACGAGTTTGGAGAACTTTGTTTCTGGCACATTTTTCGGTGCGAAGTGGGCCATATGTGGACCCCGCTTTGACCAGAAACTGTCAATTCTGCCCTTGTGACCAAATTGGGCTTATGGGTAGTCAATTCTAGCTATTTGAAGTATTTTGAGAGCAATAGTGATGTTTATTTTAGCATACGGAGGTGTACTTGGAGATTCCACTTATATCGGAATAACTGACGGAGCTCAGAACCCAAGCAAGTGTACATTGCCGAATCTGCAAAGATCCTGTGCTATTATTTGCTTTTATTAGTTTTATATACTTCTGTGATGTACCTGTGCAACCTAGGACCGTGAGACGTTGCTTAGCGTTCGAACAAAAGTTCGGGTGTCGACGCCGTACGCGGAGTCGTGTAACGTCACTTAGAGAGTTGATTCCACGATCATATTCTTTGCGTGCTTGCTTTACCAAGTACGTCATACCATAGGACACTTGACACTAATCATGTGATAGAATATTTTCTGAGTTATTCATGGTGATTCTGTATAGGCTTAACGGATTTGCGATCTGAGACTTGTTTATATAGAGATATCATTATGACTCATTGTACTAGCTAGAGGTCATGATCTTGCGAGTTATGGACATGAGACATAAGGTTACATTAGGTGGGAAGAGACACACAGGCTACAGATTGATTATATATATACTTATGTTACTGGAGAGTACCTTAGTCTCTGTACTAGAGCTTTGGCATATGTACTGGCCCTTCATGATATTAGTTGCTGCTATGGGCTCCCGACACAGAGCTTGTAGTGGTTTTAGCCTGAGTACTAGTGATACTCTCAATTGTATTACACATAGTTGGTTACATAGCTTGCCCTGAGGATTGATTTTATTTACTGTATTTTATTTGGCTTGAGTGTTTCTTGTACCTTGCTATGTCCCCTGAGGACCTGGATCCGGATTATAACTCCAGCTACAGCAGAGGAGGAATACCCCGAGGTTTACGGAACAAGAGCTGACATTGGAGCAGTACTAGCACCAGAGGACGAGGTTGTGCTAGATGATTTCTTCTGAGTATTCTTTTACATACTTATTTATGCTTCTAGTTATTTCATATCTTGACTCATGGACTTATGTATTAACTTATTCTCTTTTCTTATTTTATCGGGTTGTTCCCCGAGAGACTACATATGTTGACTCAATAATGGACTATTTTCTTAATCTATTATCTTGGTTAGTCTATCATATTGATTTATATTTCTTTCTGTGGATGAGATTAGAATTATTCTGTGATAGATGGTGTAGACTGCATTTATATTTATTATAGCTTAAGTGCACTCTAATGAGTCCATTAAATTGGGTTTGCCCATTGGAGTAGTGCTGCTGGCCATTGCCACGTGGCTAGTCCCTTGATATTTTGGGACTGGGGCATGACATAATTTTTGTGGTGGCCCATGCAGATCTACGACTATATTTCTTCGATTTTAACTAAGGAACCGAGCAAGCCTGCAATTAGGATAGGATGAATAATAGGATCCCATCCACTTGTTGATCTGTTCTTGACCTCTATATCGACTTCAAAATAATTTTTTGACTTGCATCCTACCTTGATTCATCAGTATGCTTCTCATAATTTACTTTGTATGCAGAGTAATGGATCTACGAGCCAGCAACAAAACTCCCATGGGTACACCACAAGGTGCTGTGGTCACTTATGACGATTGGGTAACACCATTGGGTGGAGATCCCTCCACTCAATAAAGCAATCAAGCCGATCAGCACGCCTCGAGGTTCCGGCGAGACGACATTCTACCACCGCCATAGTTTACTCCACCGACGCCCGTTTTTCCAATAGGACAACCTATGGATGGACAACAGTTGTTTCAAATATTCTACGCAATGATGCAAGCCCAACATTAGGTTCATCAAGAGCTCTACGTCATGAGGTAGAGAACCTGAGAAACAGTATAGTGACCACACTGGAGCAGGCGAACCCACCATCTAGACGACCATCAACGGGATCTATCACTAATTTTTGCCAACTGAAGCACCATACCTTTTCAGGAAAAGAGGAGCCCACTAAAGTTCATGAATGGCTCACAACCACTGAACACCAATTAGAAGCAACCGAGCTTCCGAGGGAGCATTGGATGTTTGTCGTCAGAATGTAGTTGACGGATAATGCACATCACTGGTGGCTATTTGAGGAGAGACGGCTCGGACCAGATCGAGTCACTTGGGAGGAGTTCTCTAAACTCTTTTAGGAGATGTACATTCCATCTATTGCTCGATCGAAGCTTCGAGACAAGTTCAATCGCCTCACTCAAGACAATAGGACAGTGGAAGAGTACAATCCGGAGTTCATCCGTTTGAGCCGCTTTGGACCTACACTAATTTTGATAGAAGAAGAGAAGGCTGAGAAATTCTTTGACGGACTAAACTTTGAGTTACAGAGACAGATTGGCTCTGTCGTACCTACTTCTTATACGGACGTCCTTGTTGCATCCTGATGCATGGAACACGTCATCAGAAGATATTTTAGCCAGAAGCGGCCGCATGCACTAACACCAGACTGAGCGCAATAGGAAGGAGCTGCAAAACTACCACAGATGAATCCATCAAAGAGAGCATTTACACCACTAGCACTAGTCCTTCCTACTTGTTACTACTGTGGCAAGGTAGGCCATATTGAGAAGGAATGCAGACGCAAATGGAGATTATGTTTAGCTTGCGGATCCAGCCAGCATTCAGCCAGGGATTGCCCTGAGGGTCGAGAAGGAGCACCGATAGTACACCGACAGGCTTTACCAGTACCGAGACCAATCCAGCAACCACATCGACCAGATTATCCAGTACTAGGAGCACCACATACGGAAGTTGGAGGAGTCAGACCATCAGCACCGGAAGGATATCAGCTGAGGCCACCCTTGGCACCACAGGAAGCACTCTTCCAACAGGCCCAGAAACAACCGAGGGCACCACCACAGGGAAATTGACAGGTTTTTGCGATGACAGTGGAGGAGGCACAGACTCGAGGAGTAGCAAAAATGAGTAAGATTTAGTTTTATCATAGTTAGCTATAATAGCAAATAAACCTAGTAATACTTTAGCATGTGCCTATTAGTTCCATTCCCTAGCATATACCTAGTATTATGTTAGCATGAACTTGTTAGTCTAGATTAGTAATATGTTAGTGGTACCAAAGTTTTCATAAGCTGTAGTTGGTCTTCGTTCTAACCAGACTCTTTACTCTTGAGTTACTTATCTCTCATTGTCTAGAAAAAAGTTTTTATTGCTTTCCTACATGTTCTGCTTGAACAAAACCCTCACCCTTATTCTAAATTTTTTCTTGTTCATGGTCCCTTATCTTTTGTGTTGTGCTTCAACTATCTTTTGTGTTGTGCTTCAACAAACATGTCTTGCAACCGCATTATCTCTTCTGGAGCAAACTTTTCTTAACCGATTACGTTTTATTTTATTAATTTTGAGGACATAATTCTTTTAAGGTAGGTAGGTTGTAAATACCCCAATTTTTAAAATTTAATTTAAAATTTTAATTAATTATTATTGTAATTTTTTTTTTTAATTAATTATAATCAATGTCCATTCATGGATTTATTTTTTGTGCATTAAAGTAATTATTAAAATAGTACATAAATTATATTTTTTGGTGTACAATTAATAATAGAATATGTGTAATTTTTTGGAATTTATTGGGGTCCAAACTATTTTTAATGACCATATATGTATTATTTTAATAAATCAACCAAAAATGAACCAACTCAAACCAAATTAAACAAATTTGGACCTAAACCCGCACCCATAACCCGATAACCCGACCCGACCCGAAACCCCAACCCACTCTCCCCAACAGCCCGCACGACCCCCTCTCTTTCCCTCCCAAAACTGACGCCAACCCCTCCCCTTCAGCTCCTTGTAACTCCCTCCTTGCCACCCTATATAAAGTCTAGCTTAGCCGACCACCACCACCATCAACTCCTCTTCCAATCCCGATGAGCCACGACTGCCGATGATCGTCGGATAGTCACCGTCGCATGCTGCACTCCGCAAGAAGCCTCTGCACAGCCGTCCAAAATTTTGAGTAGTAGCGAGCATCGAGGTACCCATCTTCTAGCCCGCATAACTCTCTACACAGTTAACTAAATATTGACCTGTCGAATCCTATGTGAAGACCACATAACCCACTTGAACCCTGTGTAATTAGTTTAACCTATCGTGTCCTGTGTCGGTCGTAATTCGCGACGCAAAACAGAAAAAAATTGACCCAGTTTGTAGTTCAGAAACTGTTTCAAACACCCATATTCATGTCTGATTTTCTTCCAATATAGTTAATATTTTTAAATTCTACTTGAACAGTAATTTAGACAACATAACTGAGATTTAATCTCTTTAATTAGTTTATTTTAATTCGTTGTATGTTGTGTTTTATTCGTTGTTGAATTTGACCAAAAACTTAGTTTTCTAAATCCAAAGTTTCCTGAAAAGGGGTGTGTCCCGCTATACGAGACAACTTTGTCATGTGTGAATTGTACCGAAAGGCGCGTATCGTCAACACGGATATATAGAATTTTATGAAAGTTAATTTGGATGTGAGTGTACATCGAAATCATCACGTATCCGTCAAAAAGTTCCTTATGTTGTTCTGACACTCGTCATAATTTTGTGTATGCCTGTCGTTTCACAAAAAAACTTGTGCCATCGGATTTATAGCGTTATGCTGGTCCTGTGACCCAAGTTTGGTTCAATTCTGAGAATGTTGATAAAATACCGTTTAGCGGGCCCTACGGTTCCACTTGACGGACGATTTCGGGATCGGCTCATCAGAATTCAATTTTGGATGTTTCGTTGGGTTTGAATCATCGTTCTGAACTCGTAGATACTAAGTTTGACAAATTTGGAGAACTTTGTCTCTGGCATATTTGTTGGTGCAAAGTGGGCCACATGTGGACCCCGCTTTGACCAAAAACTGTCAATTCTATCCCTGTGACCAAATTAGACTTATGGATAGTCAATCCTAGCTATTTCAAGTATTCTGAGAGTAATGGTGATGTTTGTTTCAGCATCCGGAGGCGTACCTAGAGATTTCACTTATATCGGAATAACTGATGGAGCTTAGAACCCAAGCAAGTATACCTTGCCAAATTTGCAAAGATCTTGTGCTATATTTTCTTGTATTATTTCTATATACTTCTGTGATGTACCTGTGCAACCTAGGACCGTAAGATATTTCTTAGCGTCCGAACAAAATTCAGGTGTCAACACCGTACGCGGAGACGTGTAACGTCACTTAGACAGTTGATTCCACGATCCTATTCTTTGCGTGCTTGCTTTACCAAGTACGCCATACCATAGGAAACTTGACACTAATCATGTACTTTGGCACATAGATATCCTTAACTCGAGTCTACTCAAACATAAACCTCCCTAGTCCCCAAAATCAACCCTGATTCAAACCCAACATTTGACCAAATTATCTATACAAAAACCTAGTCAATTAAGTCTAACCCAACCTAGGGTTTCTTGGTTTTGAGCTAACAAAGCTCGGATTTAGTTCGCTCTGAACTCACACTGAACTCGGTTAGGGTCAAACTAAATCCCTAGTCAGATTCCTCCTCCGTATGACTTAGCTCTCAACGTTCAATTTTTTTAACGTTTGGGGAACGAATTTGTCCCAAACTAGGTTCACAAAAATCTTATAAATAGAGAAGAGTCTTTCCATTCTATTCACTCATTCATTCTTTATCTTCTCTATTCTTTCAAAGCCTTAACTTTCAATATCTCCAAGACTACAACTCCCAAGCTTTCTCTGTGCCAAAGTGGTGATTCAATTAGAAGTTCAATTGAGTTATAAAAGGAGCTTGGCTCGTGAAGTCTTTACTTTAAGTCAAATATCTTAAGTCAGCATGCTCTTCGGATCAAAGCGCATGGTTGTAAGAAGTCAGCGTGTCCTTCGGATCAAAGCTCATAATGTATTCGCTATTCACAATAATGGATTTAACTTCGAGTAAGAGTTTTCGGGACTAGACTAGTCCTCTCAAAGAAAAACCAGTATAAACCTCGGTGTTTGCGTTTTCTCTTCTTACTCTTACTTCACTGTGCATATACTTAGTTGAAATATATGTTTGTACATATACTGCCTTTACTTAGCTGATTTTTAATTGGATTATTGCTTCTGTTACATACTATTCACCCCCCTCTAGAGTTGCTTACCAATCCTACAATTGGTATCAGAGCACGTTCTCTTAATACTTGATACATGCTTAAACTTTTAGTATATATATATATATATATATATATATATATATATATATATATATATATATATATATATATATATATATATGGCAATCTTGAAACCCATGTACACCAACAATGGTGAAGGCCAGTCTACAAATAGGCCACCCCTATTTGATGGTACCAACTACACATATTGAAAGACACATATTTTTTTTCTTAAATTTTTTGACTTTGACTTATAGACTATTGTAATAGATGGATACAGAAAGTCACCTAGAATAGTTATTGATGGTGCACTTGTAGAAAAGCCACATTATAAATATATTGATCACGAGAAGAACCAGGCAAGTCTAGATTCTAGGGCTATTAATTCTTTGTTCTGTGTTGTAGATATGATTGAATTTAATAGGGTATCTACTTGCACAACTTCTAATAAAGTATGGAAACTTCTAGAGATGACTCATGAAGGTACCTCTCAAGTAAAAGAATCAAAAACCATTCAGCTTACTCAAGAATACAAAGCTTTCAAGATGAAGCCAAATGAGACCATCACCCGGATGTTCACCCACTTTTTGGATATTGTGAATATATTGTACATCTTTTGGCAAGGATTACACAAATCATGAAAAGATCCTCAAAGTGCTTCGGAAATTCACTAAGAATTGGAACCCCAAGGCAACGATAATCATTGAAGGAAACAATCTCACCACTATGACGCTAGAGACGCTAATGGGAAAAATGATGACACATGAGCTGGACCTCAAAGATTTTAAAGACTCAACGTCAAAAGAAAAGACCATCGCCTTTAAAGAACAATATAAGAAGGTCATTGACAAAGATTCAGAAGACGATGAATTAGACGGTGAGGAACAAGCTCTTATGGTCAGAAAGTTTAAGAAATTCTTGAAGTTCAACCGCAAGAACAAGGACCAAGACAACAATGATGATAAAGAAGAACATGTGTGCTACGACTGCAAAAAGAAGGGCCACATCAAGAAAGACTGTCCATCTGCAAAGAAGGGGAACCGATGAATGATTATCCAAATGAGCATCTTCACGAAAATATGTTAATACTAGCATATGGCATAAGAGTGAAGCCAGCGACCCCAAAGAAGAAAAATCATAAGATACTACAACGTATGTTTGATGGCATTTGATTAGGTGGGCCATCCTTCCCATGCTAGAAACAAATGGATTCTCGGTAGCCGTTGCTCTTGGTACATGACCGATGATGCTTCATTATTCGCAACATTATCGATGAAGAAAGAAGGGTACGCCTCCTTCGGCAATAATATAAAATGGTACATCATTAGTAATGGTAATGTCGGTATGTCTCCCTATCCAGTAATTAATGATGTTTGTCTAGTAACATAATTGAAACATAACCTACTTAGCATCAGTCATCTGGCTGATCATGGTTATGATATTAATTTTATAAAAGATAAATGCTATATAATTGATGGATCTTGTCACGCCCCAGTCCCAAAATATGTAGGACTATGACACGTAAGCATGCCAGCCGTATGGATATGACAACTCCAATATATGGAAACCAAAATCCACACGTATGCTGTAATATGAATATCAATCCAAAAGTGGTATAAACATATGTCACAAGTCACAGGGTATAATCTAAATCTCATCCACGAAAATCAAATATAAATAAATAACCAACATCTATATAACTAGATCTCAATAAGAAGTATCCAAAGATGATAGTTGGATGGAAACAAATCTACTACCAACTCGAATAGAAAAGTATAACACAATAAACAAAATATAAAAATACCCGCGCTACAGAATTATACACAGTATACATAAAATCCGCGTAAAGCAGAATTTTCAGTGCTGTGTGGCGTAAGACATGACTTCAGAGACATCGGCGTACAGCAGAGCTTTATCACTAAGTACAGCGTAAAATATAGCTCCTGAACAACCCGCGTAATACAGTATTTTCAGACTGTTTCAGCGTAAAAAGGTTCCTGCCTCACCTTCATGGCGTAAAACTCGTCCGCTTTTAATGCAGCATGGAAGTACACGAGGAACTCTTCGTATTCCTCGAATGAACCTGTCAGATCATACAGTGAACCTGACTCCTGACAAAAAGTACTGCACGACTATCCAAACGACGGCTGTAATGATGGTTCGGCACAGAAACCCAGACCGTCGTTTAGTGACATTTCCTTGATACACCACGGGCTCGAAGAGAAGACATCCACGGAACATATATAACCATCCAAATCTGCGCTCCTGCAAATACTCAAGAACAGACACACCTGGAAGGGGGGCAGGTCCTCAGAGGGACGTAACAAGATACATAACAGCAAACTAATTTGAATACAGTAAACATGCATAATAGGTAGAAAATATGTAAGTACGCTGTACAAGATAATCTATATGAATGCAAATGAGGACAACTTTTTGACGTATGGGCAAGGGTAGGCTACTCGATCTACCTCACAACTCACACACCCGTCAGTAGACATCAGAAATCGACATACCGTGGGGGTAGCGACCAGCGAGACTCCAAAAATTGACATACCGCGGGGGTAGCGACCAACGCGACACACGCCCGTAGTGCAAACTATATACTACGGTTTACCAGAGTGGTTAAAAGCCCATATGCCTAACGATTGTCCTTCCATGATACTAGGTGTCAAGTGTGTGTCAACATATCTAATATATAGTAATGACTGAAAAAAACTACACATGCAATAAATAAACAAAAATACAATAAATATACAGAAATATACTAAGCATGCAAAATACTGTAAGCAATTTGGCAAGGTATCTTGCCTGGTCTGAAAAAGAATAAAGTTCCAACTCAAGGCGTCGTCCGATCTACCCGTCACATAAATTAAACAACTTAGGTTACAAAAGTGGGTGAATAGGTTCCTCCATTTTAATCTATTTTAATTCTGAATAAAATAACCGAAAATAGTATTTTAATCTTATTATAATCTAATTTTATTACTAAACCCTAATTTTGGTCCAAAGAAAATTAACTTAACGGATTTGTGATCTGTGACACGCAAATCGAGACAATCCGTTGACCAAAAAGTCAATTAACTCAAATCCTGGATTTGTGTATAAAATTCTATAGATTTTAGCGCTACATGAATGCCAGAATCAACGGTTTTATAAAACCATAAGTCGGTAAAGAGTTATGGCCACAAGGGCGAATAGATGATAGTTTTTGGTGGTTTCCTATTTACGTCTATGTTGCACAAATTTTACAGTAAATTAAACTTACATGTTAAATTTTGGAAAAGTAATTTTATGTAAGTTCATCATGTCAAATTTTTGAAACTTCAAACGGTTCATAATTTCGAGTTCGGGATCTCCCGTAATCTCAAAAATACCAAATGCGTCTGATTTCGGACAACTGATACTTTTAGAATTTTCTGGAAAAATAGGTTCATAAATTATTAAAATAATTTATATATTCAGAAAACTAACCTTGATATAGTTCTAACAAAAAAACTGGAGCACGTTTGGAGTCCGGAGCTAGGAGATATCGTCTTTTTAAGTCGTCATAACTACTAGAAAATGAGGCTGAATTTATGACGACTTTTGACTATTTTTGGACAAAAAAGAGGGGAATTTGGGGAAGAAAAATATGAAGGATGAGGTATTTATAATGGTGGACACTACTTAATTAAATACGACTAGGATTGGTTAATTTGGATAGGATTATAATGAATTTAAATAAGGATAGGATATGCATGAATTTGCTTTCCTAGTAGGTTCAGGATTTGAATGAATTTAAAATAGAGTTTGAATTTATCTCAATAATTTATAATCTTAAATATAATTAAAGATAATACAAATAATTTATAAAATCTTATTAATATCTATTAACACTAAATTTGCATCTATCTAATATTAAGACTATATATATCCAAATAAATCCTAAATAATTTTAAAAATCTAAATAAATTTCTTAAAATTCTATATAAATTACAGAAAAATATAATTAAATATTTTAAACTAAAATAAATATTTGGTAGGAACAACATGCAAGTATGGTCATATAGTAAATCATAGAAGTCCTAGAAATTTACGTTCCGTATGTTTTAATTACCTAAAAATTCTAGAAAAATCTCAAAAAATCTAAAATAGTCTAAAAATAATTCTAAATGAATATTTACATAAGTAAATATACTAAAAATTTATTTTCTAATTAACTAAGAGAAAACTCTAAAGTAATTAAATATTTAAAATAATCTATAATAAATATAATAATATAAAATACACACAAAATACCTATTTTGGGTGAGGGGGTTTACAATCTACCAAACTTAAAAGAATTTCGCCCTCGAAATTAACACTAACCCATATCCGTAATAAATCACAATAGCTATTAAAACTTTGTTGCTAGCTTGCAGAGCTTCGTAAAAGGTTATGGTCAGCCACCCTAACACTTTTCTCTCTTATTGACCATACACTATTCTTTTATCCTCTAACTCATCTACACTACCAATCTTAAAAGAATTTTACTAGTAGTCAAGGTCTTTTGTGGCTATTGTCTAGGTTGTAAGACAAATTTATTCATTGGGTCGAGAATCTTGGGATACCTGTCTGGAATCTCATAACTATAATTTTTTTCTCCGTAACCGTCAAGTATCGTAGTCTAATATTGCCATGCCACCTGACCAGTATGTCTGCAAATACTTCGACTACTCTACTATAACGGTCTAGCTGCAGCTGTCGCTACTGTGCTAGGGATTTGTCATAGTCGTCAGTTCGTAACAAGTGCCTTCAATTCTTTCCTAGGCATAGTCTAAGTTTTTGGGCAACAGTTAAAGTCTTGACTAACTTATAAAACTATTAAAAGTATAAACTAGTTCAAATAGTGTAACAAATTCCTATTAGCCTAAGGGATGCTATACATGGTTTTTAAAATAATAAGAGAATACAGATATTGCTATAGGTCATATACATAAGGGTTATTATTAAGAACTTATCCTTTAGTTATTAATCATCTACTAAACCATTTACGTTTTAACTAACAAAACTAAGGATGGGGTCGAAGTAGACCAATAATTCATGTTGGCACAAAAAAAGACGTAACTACGATAGGGAGAATTAAGCACGAGATAATGAATGGATAGAGAAGAGAAGATGAGCCACCCAAGGGGGTGAGATGGTGATAGAAAAAGAATACTACTATTGCTACTTGCGTCATCTATTAACATTGCGTGTATGCCATCTGGGTAAAATATCAGTATATCCTCATAACTGCTAAACCAACACCTATATAAGTCTACGTCTGTTTGTGGTTATTTAAACGAAAAGAATATGAATGTATTCGATATGGGGGTTTACACGGAACCCGCCTTCTTTTGTTTACAAACAAACTTGTACAATGTAATCCTATACGAGGATGTGGGAGTACAATTTATTTAATCTGGGTAGATATTGCTATAGGTGTCTGATCTGCGATCGATCACTTTAGCCCTTGGACCACACGATGTTGAAGAAGTGCCGTAGGAGACAGGAAGCAGCTTCGAAGGTTGCAGAAGAGGGTGGATGCACGATGCCGAAGTCGTCGATCCCTGCTCTTTGCCTGAGCTCCGGGTGCTCTCTCTCTCTCTTTCTCTCTCTTTCTCTCTCTCTCTCTCTCTCTCTCTCTCTCTCTTTACCGATTTCTCCGACCTGGTTCGATCTTCCAAATTGTCGACCTTGTTCCCCATTGATAGGGGTCTCTATTTATAGAGTTTTGGTGACAGTGACCATTCCGCCGGTGTAACAACCGAGAAGTAGAAAGTACAACACCTTTTACACAATGGTTAAAGTAACCAATGCCTACGTGTAGATGATCTTTTGAATGAGCGTGTGACGCGGGTCCAACTAAGGGGACACAACTTGTACAATTGCTACTAAGACCACGGTGTAAAAGCCACGTAGGTAGGTATCCATTGTGTAGCAGAGGTTGGCATAGAAGCCAAATATCTGTCACCATGGCATAGAAGCCAAGTAGGCATAGAAGCCGAATAGGCATAGAAGCCGAGCAGGCATAGAAGCCGAACAGGCATAGAAGCCGAACAGGCATAGAAGTCGAGCAGACATAGAAGTCGAACAGGCATAGAAGCCGAGTGGTCGTAGAGACTGAGTGGTCGTAGAGACTGAGTGGGCGTAGAAGCCGTATGAGCACAGATCTTGAATGGGCATAAAAGCCGCTGCGTACTGTGCTAGAATGGGCGTAGAAGCCGCTGCGTACCGTGCTGATGTGGACGTCTTAGCCGGAATTACGGCTTTTGGAGATATAATCGAATCTCAGAGATTTGCCACCATCTTATGCATTAAATGCGGAGGCATATTTTGAAGGTCTGCAGCCCTTCTGTGCACCCGTCGCAGAGACGTGCCTTGAGAGAAGCTGTCACCGCTTTGTGTAATTAGACGTGGAGACGTGCCTCAAGTCCCGTACGAGGTGCAGCTTTTGACGTGGCAGGCGGTTTGCCTGCTGCGGAGCGTAAAACAGCTCATGTTTGCCTGTGTAAAACAGGGCAGCGTATTCCCTTGTACACGAAAGAGCGGTTTATGCTGAGGGGACTCAGCAAATGACGGTTCGGTGATGCTTTAACCAAGTCCTCTGCATTAAATGCAGAGATCCGCCATCATACTGTGGGGCACATCCCGAGGGGTCTGCCATCGTTTCCAGCCGTCGTCTAGGTAGCCGTGCAGCACTTTTTGTCAGGAGTCAGAGGTCAGATTCACTGCATGACTTGACAGGTTCATTTCGGGAAAGACGAAGCGTTCCTCGTACGCATTAACGCTGCTTTGAGAACGGCTGAGTTTTACGCCATGGAGGCGATGAAGAACTCTGTCTTACGCTGGAGCGGCCTGGACGTACTGCACTTACGCGGATGGTCCTTTGAGCTTATACTTCATGCCGTGTTTTAGCGGAGAAAGCTCTGTCGCACGCTTGATGGCTCTGAAGGCCTCCGTTTACGCTGCTCTGCATCAAGAGGCTGCGTAGCTCTTCCCAGCGTATTTTTTATGCTTCTAAAAGACCCCCTTCAAAGCTTTTAAATTCCTCGGAATTTGAAACGCTTTGAATAAAGCATGAACGGCCCCTCGTAACTCGAAACGTTTCTTAATGGAGCGTTGAAACGGTCGATGCAGACTTTATGGCGAATTTATTGGGGACCGCTGTGATCTCTTTTGCCTATAAAAAGGCTGGGGGTGAACCTGTTCTCACCATATTCCCATCACCATGCAGAGATGATCGCCGGAGTTCGTCGGGTCGACCTGAGGAAGAAGGAGATCATGTTCTTCCAGCATGTAGGAAGCCAAAAAAGACGGCGTCTTCGAGCAAATGTCCACTGCAACGATGGATCATGGAAGGATATCTTAGCCTCCCTTGCTCGGGATAATCAGCAACTTTGTATGGTGGTTCTTCCGGGAAGAGGGAAGGATGATATTTCACCATACTGTTTGCAAGCTGTATCTCTTCTTCTGAGATCCCCGCGGACGAGATTAGACAAACCGTAATCTATCGTCCTCGATCGAGTTGGGTAGAAGATACCTCAACTGGATCGGCCATGGCGAATGGAGGATCTTCTTGTTCATGACTGTGGTAGTCGATGAACTGTCCTCGAAGAAGAGAAAGATCTCCACCCATGCGAGAATCTGTCAGGACAGCTTCTGGGCGATCTTCGGATGACGAGGGGGTATCTCCTTTGTAGACGGAGTTTCCCTCAGATGTAATCATGAAAATGAAAAAAAAAACCTTGTAGATTGGATTTCCCTCATATGTAATCATGATTTTGATCTTTAATAAAATTGTCTTGCTTCTTCATATGATCATCTTGCCATACGTTGCTGTGAAGTCTGAATGTGTAGCTTCAACACGTCCGAATCTTTATGCCGACCCTGTAGAAAGAGTGCTAGGTCCTGTCCTTTACGCATAGCGAATAGTCCATAGAACGCTGTAGAGCATTTTGAACACTTTAGAACTGTCTTGTTGCTAGGACTGAGGAACCGCGTAGAGCTCTGAACTTTTGATGAACAAAATTTTTGTTCAGACTTCGTCTTCAAGTGTGACTTCTCAAAAATCCCTTGGGACAGGGTCGAGGAATGGCTGTCAAAATTGAGTTTGCCATCTTGGTAAACGAGACGTTCAGACTGGAGTCTGGATGAACCTCCAATTGATGACCCGAGAAGAGTAATTTCTTAATGTTTGAACTCTTGTATGCTTCGGGTACTTGGGATGCTTTGGGTCAAGAACGATTATTTTCTATGTGAACTCTTTGCAATTGACCGCTTTGGGGACTATTGCGAATATGCGGAAAGTCGTGGAGCGCAAAATCATCAGTCTGTAACCTCTGGGCGTAAAACACCATCGAGCGCGGAATCGTAGACTTGTGGTTCCTGAGCGTGAAGTCGTAGGTTTGTAGCCTCTCGAGCATAAAATCTACCGAGCACAAAGGCATCCGGGCATAAAACCATAGACTTATAGCTGTCGAACGTAAAGCTGTAGATTCGTAGCAGTCGAGCATAGAAAGCTCCTTTAGCGTAGGACTGGAGATCTGTAGCCTGTGAGCATAGAACACCATCGAGCGTAAAATCGTAGACTTGTGGTTCCTGAGCGTAAAGTCGTAGGTTTGTAGCCTCTCGAGCATAAAAGCTACCGAGCACAAAGGCATCCGGGCATAAAACTATAGACTTATAGCTGTCGAACGTAAAGCTGTAGATTCGTAGCCGTCGAGCGTAGAAAACTCCTTTAGCGTAGAACTGTTTGATTTTGTAGCTCCTGAAAAGAAAATTTCTTCGAGCGTGAAGTTTGCGGATCTATTGCCTCTGAGCGTAAACTGAGCGCCACCGAGCGTGAGATCGTTGATTTGGTATCTGCTGAGCATAAAGTCATAGGTTTGTGGCCTCTGGAGCATAAAAGCTACCGAGCACAAAGGCATCCGGGCGTAAAATCATAGACTTGTAGCTTGCGAGCGTAAAATCGTAGATCCGTTGCTGTCGAGCGTAGAAAGCTCCTTTAGCGTAGAACCCGTTGAACCGTTTTGCACGAAAAACCTTTCGAATTCACTGACTGTCCGCCTTCCAAGGGTAGTGGGCTGACGTAGCATCCAATCATAACCCATCATTTAATTTGCGAGATTTGGTTAGGGTCTCGAGGAGTTCGTCCGAGGATTCGAGGAGTCGACCCGGACTATATATACCCCAAGTTTTTTGAGAGAAAAACTTTTTATCTGTCTTCTGCGAAAGAGAGAGCTTTCGACTGTTCGAGTTGTTCTTCGTTCCTTCTCCGAGCACTCCGAGTCTTCAGAAATGGCGCCGAAACAAACCCCCTCTGCTAAGGGAAAGAGCGTAGGTTCTTCCTCTCATTCTTCTGCCCCAGCGAGGGAGTCTCTGGTCGGACAAGGCGAACTTCCTTCTGAGCAAAGTATCCCGCCGACGAGTAGCGCACCCGGCCTTAGAGGTAGAGCCTTTGGGGTGACAAAAACGATAAAAAATCCTTCGCACACGTTGAACGTGACCGCGTTAGGTCGTCTTCTGTGCTGATAGCCTCTTTGGAGGAAGTTGATGCACGAAGGCATTTTTATCTTTTATGCCCACATTTCTAATGTGCCAGCGTAAAGACTCCACATTTTCGTAGTTTTGAGCGTAAAAGCTCTGGCTACCAAAAATTGGTGTATATCATAAAATTTGAGTTTTACGCTTGTGGGGAGGACTGCCGGCATAAAATAGCCAGATTTGCATGACCCTGCGTAGAGCACAGACTGTCGTTTCTTTGGTCTGCATGTTCGTGCAAGACTTGTAGTGACATCTTTTCCTTGCACTTTTGTAGTTGATTTGGGCGAGTCTCCACTGGCCGAGGTGATGGGCTCCACTGCTGGGATGCTGCACTCGAACTACCTGGATGATCTGTCCCACGTGGCATTTCCCATCTCCGGACCCCAGTATCCTGAGGGAAGGGGGTTTCTGATATCGGTTCAGGGCGAGCGGACGCTGCTGAGCATGATAAATGGCGAGCCTCTGACCTACGTAGACGGAGAGCAGTACATAAAGCCGACTTTCCTTTTTGGGGACATGATTGACAAACAGTCCCAGACGAGGCCCAAGAGGGAGCCCTGGGTTTTCCCTACCGGGAATTTGGTTTTGTATTTGCCAACGATGCCGAGGGATTATCCCATCTCGGCCTTCTTCCATGCGACGCATCCCAGGAAGATGTCGTGGATGCTGACTCCTGATCTTCACGGTAAGTCGGAAAAGATCTTTCATCTCAAAGGAGCTGACCGGGAGTCGTTTGTCAGTCGTTCTTCCGGCTTTGTGACGTTGTTCCGGGGACTGTGCACGGGTAGTGTCCCGAGTGAAGACAGCTCGGTGATCCAGCTGGTCCAATTGTCGACCTTTTGCAACGACTTTATGGGGCGAGGCGGGGTATATCCCAAGGAGAATCCTCGGTGCAATGGGTGGATTGCCCCAACAAACTCCCGATGGACATGCTTGGTTGACTGGGCCTTGAAGCACTTCCGGAGAGAGCTGGAGGTTATTGGACTATATGCCGCTGTGAGTGCGACGAGCGTCGGGTTGCCTCCGAACCCTAACTTGTTCCTGGCGCTGATGGAGCGGTACATTCCGCTCACTGGGACCTTTGCCACTCCACTGGGAGAGTTGGGATTGGCGCTCCACGAGATGGCAGTTGTCTCGAGACTGCCGATGGGGGATACCCCATATGAAGAGTATGTTCCCACCAACCGGGAGTTGGGGGATTTGGACCCTCGGGTGGCGGAAGTATATCAGGAGCTGATGTGTCAATACTTCGTGTGCACCGCTTTTTATAACGAGCCTTCTGATTTGGCTCATACCACCAAGTGGATGTTCTGCCTCTTCTTTCACCGAGCTAGGACTGCCAAGTCGGAGAAAGCCTCGGGGGGCAAAAATGAGCCCGTGAACTGTTTGGGCGTGCTTAGCGCCCAGGTCATCGAGGGTCTCATGGAGGAGGCCGCAGCTCCAGATCAGATTCTCGTCGAGGGGGTAGGAAAGTACCCCGAAGGCACTAAGGCCTGTAGTTACTTGAGGCACTGTCGCCGGCCTCTGTCTAAGGAAGCCCAGTTGGCTGGTTTCCTTTCCATATGGCTGCGTCTAGTAGTAGTGCCCGGCACAACGTCCGCGGACCGTATTCACCGGAACATCCTGTGGCCGGCAGTGTGCTTGGTGTTCGGGGCAAGACTGGGCTTGCTTCCTGCCATGGTGTGCCGTATACAGGCTGGCCTGAGAGCCATAACTGATGGGTTGCTCGTCGACGAAGCTCGGCGTGAGAGTTTTCCCAGGGTAGAATTACTATATCTATACTTGATGGGATGGTTAATCCTCCACAATCCCCGGGTGATGTCTCCTGGCTCCGGTAGTAGCTCGGGGGTATATTCTTGCTGAATTACAAGGATTCCTCCTGGAATGTGAACACAGTCTTAGACTGTCGGTTGGTGTTGAACCTCAGCCAGGGCTGGAAGATCCTCTGTATTGTCCCCTCCGTACATCGCAATCAATCAGGGGTGCGGCTTGAGGATTCAGGTGGAGAGAAGACCGACCTTTCCCCGAAAGCTTTTAACTGGTTTGTCTGTATTAGGCCCTCCCATCTGCTGTACAGGAGCGAAGATCACTGCTTCTTCGAGCCCTACTTGCCTAATCGGTTCGCCAGGCAGTTTGGGTACGATCAGTTGCATGTAGGCAATGCCGTTACCAGCTTCAGGTCCAGGGGCGGACTCATTAATGGAGCTAGAGGGTGGCGATATTTCATTCCGGGTTGTACGGGGGCAAGCTTTATCGTGCCAGTCGTTACAGCCTCCACAGAGCTCCGTATTCTCTATTCTTACGCCCAGTTCTACGTGGCGATTAACACCTTCCATCGTGATTTTGACACGCATGGAAGCTTCAGGGTGCCTTCTCCCAAGCCTGGGGGAAGAGTTGACGTCCCCTCGGTTTCTTCGGACGAGGGTGAGGAGTCTGGTACTCCGGATGAGCCTCTGGTGTCGGTACCGAGGTGTGAAGTGCCTCCGCCTGCGGGGGCTTTGGTAGTCTCTTCTGGGAAGCGACGGGCTTCTGCTCCGAAGGAAGTTTCTCTTCGTAAGAGGAGAAAGGAGACGGTCGCTCGTCCTCTCCGCATTCTTGGTTTTGAGGCTCCCGGGGGTGAGCCTGCCTCTTCCCATATCGGGGATGATTCTTTGGCTGGAGGTTCCTCGCCTTTTAGAGAGGGACCTTCTTCAGTTCCGGTCGGCGGCGTCGGAGAATCTCGCTAGAGGTCGCTGTCGTGGCTGCTGCTCCAGGTAGCGGAGCGAGTTTGCCTGTGTGGCCGAGGCAGATGGAAGAATCTTTCCCAAGGTCAGCAACGGGTAAAACTCACATTGTGTCAGCGAGCTGCCTGGCGAGATTCCAGCTGATGAACCTCGACCGCGTCTTGGTGAGGGCTTGGCAGAACTCTCGGCGATGTCAGTCGGCCCACCTCCTTCTCCAGGCATGACGATTCTCATTGCGTCATTAAGGCGTGGTTTAGCTACCTCGGGTGCAGATGCGTCGTATATGCCGTTAGCCCCGGGTAAATGTCGTCTTCATGTCTCTCTTTAGAAAGATTATCATCATGCTGATATTAGCTTTCTTGTCCTCTTTTCAGGGGATAGCGCCCACTGGGAGTATAGTGTCACGACCCGATTCCTTAGAATCACTTGAGGCGTCCCCCGAATCGTGACCGCAGTGCGGGCCTGGGGTAGCGCCCGCACAAGGCTTTAATGATTTGCATAGCAAGCACATATTCAGAGTACGCAGATAAATTGAAACACAGATTTAAAACATAGAAAAGTTCTCTTTATTGATAATGAACATCTATTACAAACTCTTGAACGAGTTAGCTAATATGCCGAACGGCTTACAAAAGAGATGACCCAAAATGAGATAGCAGTCCTGTACATTACATCCCTTTATAAACTCAAAACGATAAAGACCTCCAGGCTGGAGGACGGCTTTGCCACGGAGCTGTATTTGTGTATGAAGAGTTGCAGCTTCTGGCTTCAAAATGCTTCGAGGGCGCGGTGAAGATGCGCCAACAGCTGGACTGGATCAGGAAGACGACTTCGGCTCCTCGCTCGGTTCGCCTTGGTGCGGAGAACCTGTTTCAACGAGGGTCAGCATATCGAAACATGCTGGTGAAGGCGAGCTAGCCGAACTTTACCAATCAACACGTTGTTTAGTGAAGCATGCATATTTTTGTGGGTTTCTATCTTGCCTTAGTTTATTTACAAGTAAGCAGCATATAGAATTTACTGAAATAAACGTGCCACCGTTAGGTGGATTTTACCTGACCGTCTGAATTACCTGCACAATACTTACCATGCCTTACCTGCCACGAAGACACAAGTTAGTATGCAACAGGTTTAAATATACACGTTGAACACACGATGCATTACAAGCCATATTCATACGATAAACACACGAGGCGTTGCAAGCATATACACACGAGGATCACTGGCTTGATGCCATAATGGACTAGTCAAGGACAAGGATAGCATGCAACGGGAAAACACGAGGAGCACAGAAAACACGATGCGTTGCAAGTTATCCCGTCCGCACACGATTGACTATAAACACGAAGTCTGCCCGGATCGGATCGGTGCCAGTGCCCCAGCGACCGTCCGCAGAACTTATATCCTTGTGCACAAGTTATCCATGATCGAACACACGATGTTTAGTTAAGTTATCATTTTACGCAGTTGAGGCAAAACGAGTAATGCATGTTTCATTTTGCATAGCCTCTAGGAACAGTTATGCGCATACACGATATGATTCATAAATAGCATAATTTATAGAAGAAGTTATATTCTAACTACAATTTATGCATATGATGAATATTCTGAACGAACAAGCATGCAAGTAAGTAACCGTTCACGAGTTTGATTGACAAGCAGTAATAACCAAGTCTATTCTCTTTTATCTTGGTTTCTTTTATTATTACTTGGTATCGTTTGATCGGGGCGAGGAGAATGCAAGTGTTTTAGCTGTGAAGCTTGGAAGCAGGGCTAGCTAATCGGGTTGGTAGCCACTCACTTGGTTGGAAGGAAAGGAGAAGGAAAGAGGCGCTTCACGACTCCGCTCGCAAGCTGCCTACTGCTCGTTCACCTGTACACGAACAGCTCGATTAATACTTCTTCCTCTCTTTCCTACCTCCGGATAGAAGTGCAGTTCAATGAACGAAAACAATAAAAACCATCGAAACCGTTCAAGGAAAACAAGCAAGTCCCAAAAAAACTCAAAGCACGAAAGCAACAAGCGACATCGAAAATCGAGGCAATAAAAGATAGCAGCAGAGAGGTCCCTCCTGACTCTGCTGCTAAGCTGATCCTTGGGGCGCAGTCCACTGAATATGGGAATTGATTTCGAAGAAACAAATCCATAACGAGGACGAGTTCTTAATTCAATCTATCCCGATCGAACGATACCGACTTGTGTTTCTTAGCCGCGCTCCCCGCACCGAGGGAACGGGGCGCTACATCCTACCCAACCAATTGGAAGTTTCGTCCCGAAACATAGGAATAATTCTTACCGTTAGGGGTTATTATGTTGCGGGCGATGAACAGGAAGGTTCGGGCAGGAATTTATGGCATGGCCTAGATTGCCACAAGCAAGACATAACCCAAGTCTCTTACGACATTGATTGAAGGAGTGCCCACGTTTGTTGCAGTATCGACATACTTGGTTGGGATTTGCCCTGTGCTGACCACCGTTGTTTCGGCGCTTTGCAGCAGTGTTTCCTCCATCGTTGCCTTGGAGTTTGTGATTGTAGGTATGCACAGCGCCGATGGAAATGTGAGGATACTGTGGTTCTAGCGATAAGGCGTGATTCATGACTTCACGCATTGTCCCATACTGATTATTGACCACGTGCGAATGGATGGCAGGGCGTAGTCCACCTTCAAACCTTCTAGCTTGACCCGCTGCATCAGGTAAATAGGCCCTAGCGAATTTGGAGAGTCGGTTAAATTCGGCGGAGTACTGCTTCACAGTCATACTGCCCTGCCTCAGTTGCATGAAATCATTTTCCATTTGACGTTATACTGTAGGCGGTATAAACTCCTCTTCGAATGCGGCACGAAAGGTCGTCCACGAGATCGCCTCCTCTCCGTGATTAATTTGGAGAGATCGTCGATGCACGTCCCACCAATCGTGTGCGTTGAGGCGGAGCTGTAGTTGCGCGCAGGAGACGCGCTTCTCTTCGGGGACCTCTAGCAGAGCGAAGTGATCTTCTAGTTCTGCTAGCCAATCTAGAGCTACCACTGGGTCCTCAGTCCCGTTGAATGGGGTATTACAGACCTTCTTGAAGTGGCCCAAGTTGAAGGCAGTCACGTCCCTCGTCCTTGGAATTTGTGGCGTCTCTACTTCAAGCACGGGCTGTTCCACCAGAGTCGTTGCTGTTGCGGCGGAATGGTTGGCAGCCAAAGTCTGAACGATCTGTTGCAGGGCATCCACCTGCTTCTGTTGGACTGAGAATCGGGTCTCTAGATTGCTCTCGAACTTGGCTTGGCGAGCATCATCTCTTTGTCGTTGTGTTTCTAGCATTTGTAGCACCCGCTCAAGCGGGTCGACTTGAGATATGCCTCATTGGCTTCGAGTGCTTCCCGAAGTGCCCGAACTGCTTTCTTGTGTTTCGTTCGGTGCTTGCGCTGCAGATTACGCTGGATCCATTCCTTCAAAAGAAGGTAAATTACATTAGGATCATAATGTATTATGGACTTATTGCATGAACGTATCTCATTTTGGCCTAGCGAGTTCAAGAGTTCGCACAGGAATTTGATCGTTAAAGAAACTTTTCCAGCACGAAGTCTAAGGAACTTGAATCTGTGCTCTGATACCACTATGTCACGACCCGATTCCTTAGAATCACTTGAGGCGTCCCCCGAGTCGTGACCGCCGTGCGGGCCTGGGGTTGCGCCCGCACAAGGCTTTAATGATTTGCATAGCAAGCACATATTCAGAGTACGCAGATAAATTGAAACACAGATTTAAAACATAGAAAAGTTCTCTTTATTAATAATGAATATCTATTACAAACTCTTGAACGAGTTAGCTAATATGCCGAACGGCTTACAAAAGAGATGACTCAAAATGAGATAGCAGTCCTGTACATTACATCCCTTTATAAACTCAAAACGATAAAGACCTCCAGGCTGGAGGACGGCTTTGCCACGGAGCTGCATTTGTGTATGAAGAGTTGCAGCTTCTGTCTTCAAAATGCTTCGAGGGCGCGGTGAAGATGCGCCAACAGCTGGACTGGATCGAGAAGACGACTTTGACTCCTCGCTCGGTTCGCCTTGGTGCGGAGAACCTGTTTCAACGAGGATCAGCATATCGAAACATGCTGGTGAAGGCGAGCTAGCCGAACTTTACCAATCAACACATTGTTTAGTGAAGCATGCATATTTTTGTGGGTTTCTATCTTGCCTTAGTTCATTTACAAGTAAGCAGCATATAGAATTTACTGAAATAAACGTGCCATCGTTAGGTGGATTTTACCTGACCGTCTGAATTACCTGCATAATACTTACCATGCCTTCCCTGCCACGAAGACACAAGTTAGTATGCAACAGGTTTAAATATACACGTTGAACACACGATGCATTGCAAGCCGTATTCACACGATAAACACACGAGACGTTGCAAGCATATACACACGAGGATCACTGGCTTGATGCCATAATGGACTAGTCAAGGACAAGGATAGCATGCAACGGGAAAACACGAGGAGCTCAGAAAACACGATGCATTGCAAGTTATCCCGTCCGCACACGATTGACTATAAACACGAAGTCTGCCCGGATCGGATCGGTGCCAGTGCCCCAGCGACCGTCCGCAGAACTTATATCCTTGTGCACAAGTTGTCCATGATCGAACACACGATGTTTAGTTAAGTTATCATTTCACGCAGTTGAGGCAACACGAGTAATGCATGTTTTATTTTGCATAGCCTCTAGGAACAGTTATGCGCATACACGATATGATTCATAAATAGCACAATTTATAGAAGAAGTTATATTCTAACTACAATTTATGCATATGATGAATATTCCGAACGAACAAGCATGCAAGTAAGTAACCGTTCACGAGTTTGATTGACAAGCAGTAATAACCAAGTCTATTCTTTTTTATCTTGGTTTCTTTTATTATTACTTGGTATCGTTTGATCGGGGCGAGGAGAATGCAAGTGTTTTAGCTATGAAGCTTGGAAGCAGGGCTAGCTAATCGGGTTGGTAGCCACTCACTTGGTTGGAAGGAAAGGAGAAGGAAAGAGGCGCTTCACGACTCCGCTCTCAAGCCGCCTACTGCTCGTTCACCTGTACACGAACAGCTCGATTAATACTTCTTCCTCTCTTTCCTACCTCGGGATAGAAGTGCAGTTCAATGAACGAAAACAATAAAAACCATCGAAACCGTTCAAGGAAAAACAAGCAAGTCCCAAAACTAACTCAAAGCACGAAAGCAACAAGCGACATCGAAAACCGAGGCAATAAAAGATAGCAGCGGAGAGGTCCCTCCTGACTCTGCCGCTAAGCCGATCCTTGGGGCGCAGTCCACTGAATATGGGAATCGATTCCGAAAAAACAAATCCATAACTAGGACGAGTTCTTAATTCAATCTATCCCGATCGAACGATACCGACTTGTGTTTCTTAGCCGCGCTCCCCGCACCGGGGGAACGAGGCGCTACATCCTACCCAACCAATTGGAAGTTTCGTCCCAAAACTTAGGAATAATGCTTACCGTTAGGGGTTATTACGTTGCGGGCGATGAACAGGAAGGTTCGGACAGGAATTTATGGCATGGCCTAGATTGCCACAAGCAAGACATAACCCAAGTCTCTTACGACATTGATTGAAGGAGTGCCCACGTTTGTTGCAGTATCGACATACTTGGTTGGGATTTGCCCTGTGCTGACCACCGTTGTTTCGGCGCTTTGCAGCAGTGTTTCCTCCATTGTTGCCTTGGCGTTTGTGATTGTAGGTATGCACAGCGCCGGTGGAAACGTAAGGATACTGTGGTTCTAGCGATAAGGCGTGATTCATGACTTCACGCATTATCCCATACTGATTATTGACCATGTGCGAATGGATGGCAGGGCGTAATCCACCTTCAAACCTTCTGTTTCGACCCACTGCATCAGGTAAATAGGCCCTAGCGAATTTGGAGAGTCGGTTGAATTCGGCGGAGTACTGCTTCACAGTCATACTGCCCTGCCTCAGTTGTATGAAATTATTTTCCATTTGACGTTGTACTGGAGGCGGTATAAACTCCTCTTCGAACGCGGCACGAAAGGTCGTCCACGAGATCGCCTCCTCTCCGTGATCAATTTGGAGAGATCGTCGATGCACGTCCCACCAATCGTGTGCGTTGAGGCGGAGCTGTAGTTGCGCGCAGGAGATGTGCTTCTCTTCGGGGACCTCTAGCAGAGCGAAATGATCTTCTAGTTCTGCTAGCCAATCTAGAGCTACCACTGGGTCCTCAGTCCCGTTGAATGGGGTGTTGCAGACTTTCTTGAAGTGGCCCAAGTTGAAGGCAGTCACGTCCCTCGTCCTTGGAATTTGTGGCGTCTCTACTTCAAGCACGGGCTATTCCACCGGAGTCGTTGCTGTTGCGGCGGAATGGTTGGCAGCCAAAGTCTGAACGATTTGTTGCAGGGCATCCACCTGCTTCTGTTGGACTGAGAATCAGGTCTCTAGATTGCTCTCGAGCTTGGCTTGGCGAGCATCATCTCTTTGTCGTTGTGTTCTAGCATTTGTAGCACCCGCTCAAGCGGGTCGACTTAAGATATGCCTCGTTGGCTTCGAGAGCTTCCCGAAGTGCCCGAACTGCTTTCTTGTGTTTCGTTCGGTGCTTGCGCTGCAGATTGCGCTGGATCCATTCCTTCAAAAGAAGGTAAATTACATTAGGATCATAATGTATTATGGACTTATTGCATGAACGTATCTCATTTTGGCCTAGCGAGTTCAAGAGTTCGCACAGGAATTTGATCGTTAAAGAAACTTTTCCAGCACGAAGTCTAAGGAACTTGAATCTGTGCTCTGATACCACTATGTCACGACCCGATTCCTTAGAATCACTTGAGGCGTCCCCCAAATCGTGACCGCCGTACGGGCCTGGGCTTGCGCCCGCACAAGGCTTTAATGATTTGCATAGCAAGCATATATTCAGAGTACGCAGATAAATTAAAACACAGATTTAAAACATAAAAAAGTTCTCTTTATTGATAATGAACATCTATTACAAACTCTTGAACGAGTTAGCTAATATGCCGAACGGCTTACAAAAGAGATGACTCAAAATGAGATAGCAGTCCTGTACATTACATCCCTTTATAAACTCAAAACGATAAAGACCTCCAGGCTGGAGGACGGCTTTGCCACGGAGCTGCATTTGTGTATGAAGAGTTGCAGCTCCTGGCTTCAAAATGCTTCGAGGGCGCGATGAAGATGCGCCAACAGCTGGACTGGATCGGGAAAACGACTTCGGCTCCTCGCTCGGTTCGCCTTGGTGCGGAGAACCTGTTTCAACGAGGGTCAGCATATCGAAACATGCTGGTGAAGGCGAGCTAGTCGAACTTTACCAATCAACACGTTGTTTAGTGAAGCATGCATATTTTTGTGGGTTTCTATCTTGCCTTAGTTCATTTACAAGTAAGCAGCATATAGAATTTACTGAAATGAATGTGCCACCGTTAGGTAGATTTTACCTGACCGTCTGAATTACTTGCATAATACTTACCATGCCTTCCCTGCCACGAAGACACAAGTTAGTATGCAACAGGTTTAAATATACACGTTGAACACACGATGCATTGCAAGCCATATTCACACGATAAACACATGAGGCGTTGCAAGCATATACATACGAGGATCACTGGCTTGATGCCATAGTGGACTAGTCAAGGACAAGGATAGCATGCAATGGAAAAATACGAGGAGCTCAGAAAATACGATGCGTTGCAAGTTATCCCGTCCGCACACGATTGACTATAAACACGAAGTCTGCCCGGATCGGATCGGTGCCAGTGCCCCAGCGACCGTCCGCAGAACTTATATCCTTGTGCACAAGTTGTCCATGATCGAACACACGATGTTTAGTTAAGTTATCATTTCACGCAGTTGAGGCAACACGAGTAATGCATGTTTCATTTTGCATAGCCTCTAGGAACAGTTATGCGCATACACGATATGATTCATAAATAGCACAATTTATAGAAGAAGTTATATTCTAACTATAATTTATGCATATGATGAACATTCCGAACGAACAAGCATGCAAGTAAGTAACCATTCACGAGTTTGATTGACAAGCAGTAATAACCAAGTCTATTCTCTTTTATCTTGGTTTTTTTTATTATTACTTGGTATCGTTTGATCGGGGCGAGGAGAATGCAAGTGTTTTAGCTGTGAAGCTTGGAAGCAGGGCTAGCTAATCGGGTTGGTAGCCACTCACTTGGTTGGAAGGAAAGGAGAAGGAAAGAGGCGCTTCACGACTCTGCTCGCAAGCCGCCTACTGCTCGTTCACCTGTACATGAACAGCTCGATGAATACTTCTTCCTCTCTTTCCTACCTCGGGATAGAAGTGCAGTTCAATGAACGAAAATAATAAAAACCATCAAAACCGTTCAAGGAAAACAAGCAAGTCCCAAAACTAACTCAAAGCACGAAAGCAACAAGCGACATCAAAAACTGAGGCAATAAAAAATAGCAGCGAAGAGGTCCCTCCTGACTCTGCCGCTAAGCCGATCCTTGGGGCGCAGTCCACTGAATATGGAAATCGATTCCGAAGAAACAAATCCATAACGAGAACGAGTTCTTAATTCAATCTATCCCGATCGAACGATACCGACTTGTGTTTCTTAGCCGCGCTCCCCGCACCGGGGAAACGGAGTGCTACATATAGCGTTAAAGCTCATTCAGGCTCCGCTCGGGCTCCTGACGATGATACGGAGGCGTTCGACTTTGATGAGGAAGTGGCTTCGGGGGCCAGTACGCCCGGAGTAGTTTCGTCACCTCAAGAGGAGGATGAACCCGTCGTCGTGACCTTGCCTCTTGTGAGTGTGGCGATGACTTCGACCGCCGTTGCCGCACCTTCTTCGGTCGTGCCATGCGCCGATGCGACGGCTGTGGCCACCTCGTCTGCAATTGTCCCGGGAGAGAGACTTGCTGATATTGCGGCCAATCCTGGCGTCCAGTCGGATCTAGTTGCGTTGACCGAACAACATACCAGCCTTTTCTATACCGGTTTGAAAATGATGATATCAATGCGAGCATGAAGGGAATGCGGCGAGGGCCTCCAAGCTGAAGGAAAAACTCACTCAGGCTGAGGTGTGGGCTTCTTAATCGTTGGCGGGTCTAGAGGTAGCAGTTGGTCGTCTGAGCGCAGCGCGACAGGATTTGGACCGTGCAGAAGCTGCTCGTGCGGGCTGTCTTCAGGCAAAGGCTGATCTGACCCTTACGAACACTCCCGAGGCACGGCTGGAGTAGGCTCGCGCCGACGCCTTGGTTCTTAGGAATGAGAGGATAGCTGCACTGGAGCGGCTGATTCGCAATCTGACTACTCCGCTATTATGATGTATCCTTTCCCTTTTTGCTTGCCGAGATGTAATTCTGCCTCCCTTTTGGGAATAAATAAAGGCGACTCTTTTCTGACTTTTGTGGACCCGTTATTTCGGAATGTAAATGATAGTTTTTAGGCGAGAGTAATATCAGAGGTAGTATGGACATGATAGACTCTCGATAAACTTTTTAGCAGGACATATCTATTCAGAGGTCGTACAGACATGATAGGATATGACCCAACTAGTTTTGTTTTGGTAGTAGTTTTGTCAGAATATGAGATCCTTGCTATATTCCACCCGAGCAGGGGAGTTTAAGCATAGTACCTTTTCAGAAATTTGCCGTTGATAGGAGCCATTAATAGGTCTCCATTAGGCTGGGCTAACCTGTAAGTGCCATTCGAGAATGTTGTCTCGATCACATAAGGGCCTTCCCACTTGGGCTAGAATTTGCCTTTGCTTCTGTGAGTAAGAATCATCGGCCTTCTTATGGCTAGGACTAGCTCGCCGACTTTGAACAATCTTTCCTTTACCTTACAATTGAAGGCTTTGGAAATACGCGCTTGGTAGAGCACGATGCGTTGTTGAGCTTGGAGGCGTTTCTCGTCTAATCCTTCCAGCTCTTGGAGCGTTAACAGGTCATTCTTTTCTCGAGTCAGCTCACTAGTCATGGCTATCCTGAGCGACGAGATTTGGATTTCGATGGGAAGAACTGCTTCGCTCCCGTAGACCAGTGAAAAGGGGGTACAACCTGTCGGTGTCCGTACCATTGTGCGGTATGCCCAAGATATTCGCCTAGCTTCTCGTTCTAGTCTTTTTTGTTTGAAGAGACGAACTTCTTCAGGAGTTTGATAATGGTTTTGTTGAAAGCTTCTGCCAAACCATTAGCAGTTGGATAATATGCCGTAGAGGCAATATTGTGTATCCGATTTTTATCGCAAAACCGATAAAACGCTTGGCTGATGAATTGAGGCCCATTGTCGTAAATTATCCTCCGGGGTACCCCAAAGCGATAAATGACGTGGTGCTTGATAAAGCTGATTACGTCAGACGCCTTTACCTCAGCCAGAGGGATCGCCTCTGCCCATTTGGAGAAGTAATCCGTGATGGCCAGTATGAACCGGTGGCCTCTGGAGGAAGACGGGTGAATGGGACCAACGATATCCATACCCCATGCTTCGAAGGGCCAGGATGCAATCGTAGGATGTAGATATTCAGACGGTTGGTGTATGAAGTCTGCATGAACCTGACAGGCTCTGCATTATCTTGCATAGCTGATCGCGTCTGTGATCATAGTGGGCCAGTAATAGCCCATTCTCCTGATACGATCCTGTAGCTTAGGACCGGGCTGATGTGCTCCGCATACGCCGTCGTGAGCTTCCCGGATAACCTGTTGTGCTTCATCGTCTGATAGACATCTTAATAGCAGTCCGTCGTAATTCCGACGATATAGGCATTGTGAAGATGCATTGAAGTAGAAGCGTAATGATCGTCTCTTGACGGATGCTGCTTCTCTGGGGTCTTCTGGCAAGATTCCGTATGCGACAAAATCTATGAAGGGACTCCTCCAGTCTCTTCCAGGGGGATTTGTGTTCACAGCGTGGCTGCGTTCTATGTGAAGGTTGTTCTTCATGTAGAATAAATCTCTGTTAAGAAGGATCACCGAATTCTGCCTTCTTATAGGAGTAGCTAAATCCGCCGCTAGACTGGCTAGGGCATCAGCTTCCAGATTTTGGGATCGAGGGACATGCTCTAGGAAGAATCCTTTGAATGTCATGGCTATCTCGACCGTCGCTTGGTGATAGGGGATGAGGTCTCGATTCCGGACTTCATATATTCCTCTGACTTGATTGACGATAAGCAGAGAATCACCAAAAGCTTCCAGGGACTCTACCCCCAGCTCTTTAGCAACTTGGAGCCCTATTAGTAGAGCGTTGTACTCTGCCACATTGTTGGAGAAGGGCTTGCTAAGATAATATGCTCGGTAGATGACGAGCTGATCAGGGGCGACCAGGACGACTCCTACTCCTGAAACGATGTTTCCTTTATGACCGGTTCTGGAGGCGCCGTCAAAGAACAGTTGCCATGCGTCACCTTGCGAAATTACATTCTGCAACTTCGTCGGGAATGTCTTCTTATAATTTGGAGGTCTCCGGGATCGGATGAGCGGCTAGGAAGTCGGCCAGCGCTTGGCCTTTGATGGACTTCTGCGGTACATATACCATGTCATATGGTGTTAACAGCATCGCCCAAATTATGAGTCGAGAATTAAGAACGCTCGGCTTGCTCATCAGTACTCGAAGAGGGTTAATCCTGGAGATAATGTGGATAGTCTGGCCAGTGACGTAGTGCCGCATCTTTTGGATAGCGAACATCAGGGCCAAGTATTCTTTCTCCACTGGGTTGTACCGGTGTTCGGCTCCGACCATCATCCTGCTGAGGTAGTAGATAGCCTGTTCATGCCCTACATCATTCTTCTTTGCGAGAAGAGCTCCTAGCGAATGATCCATTGCTCGGACGTACAGCAAGAACAGTTTTCCCATAACGGGAGGCACCAGAACTGGCAGACCGGTGAGGTAGCGTTTGATATCCCCGAATGCTTGCTGACAAGTTTCCTCCCACACGAAGGATACACCTTTCTTCATGAGATGCGAAAAGGGCTGACATCTTCCCGAGAGATTGGATATGAACCTCCGGATATAAGCCAGACGGCCTTGAAATCCCCGGAGTTCCCTCAGATTGCGGGGCGATCGCATTTCTACGATGGCCTGGACTTTGTCAGGGTCCACCTGGAGGCCTTTGGCGGTGATGACAAATCCCAGGAATTTGCCACTAGATACACCCAGGAAGGACTTCGTAGGGTTCATCTTGAGTTGATGTTGGCACATTAACTCGAATACCGTCCTCAAGTCTTGAATGTGATCATCCTTGAGGCGGCTCTTGACGGCTATGTCGTCCACGTAACATTCTACTATTTTGCGTAAATATTCATGGAATATGCTGCTCATAGCCCGTTGGTATGTAGCCCCGGCGTTCTTCAATCCGAAGGACATGACCGTATAGCAATATATTCCCAATGGGGTGCGGAAGGCAGTGTGCTTCTCGTCTTCAGGATGCATCTTGATCTGATTGTATCCCGAGAACCCGTCCATGAAAGACATGCGTTCAAAATCGCAGGTGTTGTCGATCATGATATCCGTGATGGGAAGAGGGAATTCATCCTTGGGGCAGGCTGCGTTCTGATCTCGGTAATCGATGCAGATACGTACCTTTCTATTTTTCTTCATGACTGGGACAACATTGGTGATCCAGTGGGGATATTGTTCTTCCCGGATAAATCCACAGGCTATCAGCTTCTTGACTTCAGCTTCAATGGCGTCCATCATATCTGGGCAGAACTGGCATTGGTGCTGCTTCATAGGCTTTGAGTCGGTCAATATATTGAGCTTATGAGTAGCCACCTTTGGGTCAAGGCCCGGCATGTCCCCATAATCCCATGCAAAGACGTCGATGTATTCCTTTATCAGCTGTATGATTTCTTCCCATTCAGCTGGGGGAAGATTGTCACTGATAAATATCGGCTTTGGCGAAAGTTCACTCCCAACATTGATTTGGATAACTTCGTCTTTTGTGGGAGGTTCTCTTTGCTCGAAGCAGAATTCCCACTGCGTATCCATTTGTTGAGCCCAAGAGTCATTCTCAAACGGCTCAAGATCCTGTTCATCTGCTTCTAAGGGATCTGTCACCACCATATTTACTGATAGCGTGTGTCCGAGAGCATCAGGTGAGTCGGGGGGTGACGGGCCGTCCTGGGAGGAGGAAAAGGTGTCCTCGTCTGAGTTGGAAGTCGTAAGGGAGGTGGCATACCCTAACCCGAAACGAGTTTGACGATAGCGGGGGTCGCCGCGTGGCGGCGTTCGTCTGCCTCTTCCGTAGTTGAGGCCTGGCTTCCACTTCAAGTCATAGCCCATATTTTGCATGATCCTTAATGCCTGCGGGCTGTATCGGTGAATCTGTATTTTCCCAGTATCGTTATCGAAAGGGTCTTCCAGGCTGGCCGTTGACTGCGCATCAGACTGCTGCAGCTAGACGGGACAACGAAGATAGAATCTTCATGGGGTCCATACGTCGTGACGATATTGGACGATGACGCTGCTTTCCAGACATATGGATGGTAGGAGTTTATAGCTGCCAAGAATTTTTGTGCTATGGGTCCTACCTCGTCACGGGGCGTGGATTCCTGATTTGGAATCTGAGCATCAATGTACTGGAAAAGAGGAAGTTTATTATCATCTGGAACTCCGTTCCTGGTCGTGTTTAAATCGGTCGGCTGCCCGTTGCGCCGAAGGTTGATGACCAAAGGTGGAGGCTTTTGGTTCAGAGTGACCGTTGGAGAGTCGCTTCCTTTTTCTGAGTTGGATCTGTTCAGGTGAATAACCATAGGCTCTATGGCTTTTGGACGAGTGGTTCATCCTTTCACTCTGATTGACAGCGGTAGTGCGGCGGGGGGTTTTCCTGGCTCCCGGACGAGTGCTTCGTTCTTCGCCTCGCCTGGCGCTTCTTTCGTGTGGTCTTGGGAGTCAACACGGCATCGAAATAGTAGGATTCTATTCCTTTAAAGGGGTTTAGGTCAGCCACCTCCGTTTGTACGGTTCCTTGTGCGTCTACATATTTAAGGCATTGATGTAGAGTTGAAGGAACGATGTTGTGGTCGTGGATCCACGGTCTTCCCAGCAAAATATTGTAGGACACCTCTGAATCGATGACGTAACATGTGGCCACCGATCTGAGGTTGCCGATCTGGATTCTCAAGCGGATCTTCCCCAATGGCTTACTTCTTCCAGCGTTGAAACCCACGATTATAGTGGTAGTGTAAGCCAGTTCGCTGGTAGGAATTCTTAGCGGCCTGAGCAGACTGAGGGATGATGCTGATCGACGACCCCGAATCTATGTGAATCCGGTCGACCTCCATGGAATCGACATACCCGGTGTAATAGAGGGGCCTGTCGTGCCTGTTATGTTTTAACAATATGTCGTCTTGAGTGAAAGTGATATTTGGGACCACCTCCATCACGTTGTGGCATTGAGGACACGCCACTGGCTCTTCGTCGGGGGACTTGAGCTGGGTCAAGTATACCTCCGCCTGCATCAGTGCTTCACTCAGGGCTAGACGAGTGTCTGGGGAGAGCCTGAGTAGCTCAAAGATAGAGAGCCTGGCTGGCGTATTGGCTAGTTGGGCCAGGATGTCAAATTCGTACGGCTTCTCTAAACCATTGCTTGGAATGTTTTTCACAGGTTTATCAAAGCGTACTTCTCTCTGCTTCCCCTTTTTCGTCAGAGTAGGTTTCGCAGGGCTGATATTTTGCATGGCGGGACCTTGCTCTGAAGGTTTGGCGGCTGGAGCGTCAGCCGGTGCGCCTTCCTGACCTGCTTCGTTGTCGTTGAGGTAGGCCTTCCCTGAACGGGTTGCAGCAAGTACCTCGTCTTCGTCTGATGAAGAAGTTGCGATCATATAGCATGGTTTATTCTTGGAGCTTCTTTTAGACGTAGCTTTAGTAGCTTTAGTCTCTTCTTCGAGCTCTGATACCAAATCCGGATGGAGCCACATAATCTTGCCCTGACGGGTGGTCAAGGGTACCAGGTCATGATTTTGATCCCTAGCTGGAGGGAGATTGACGATTTCCATCGTAGCTCAGGAAATGGGCGTGACACCGTTCATGACTTCTTGGGGAGGCAGATCGCCGAACTGCAGAGAGATCATGTTGGCCGTGACCGTCTTCTCGGTGTTGTGCAGAGTGATGGCCTTAGCATCGATCAACCCCTGGATCTTCTTTTTCAGTACATAACACACCTTTGTTGGGTGGTGTACGTATCTGTGAAAGATACAGTATTTGGGGTCGTCAGTGCTGCCGACTTCTTGGGGCCGCCTTAGCTTCGGAAGAGTGATTTTGCCGCTTTTGACGAGACACTCGAATATACTAGGGATATCGTCGTCGTCAAAAGAGTAGACTTCGACGGGTCTGGAAGTCCCGGGCTTCATCTGCGTGGTTGCCGCCGCCTTTTGTCTGGACATATTGACCGTCAGAGCTTCTTTTACCTTGGAGCTGCGAGGATGGTCGCTGCTGGGAGATGACCTTTTGCCTCTATCGGAGGCGGAGATCATGATGCCATTGTCGCACGCCTTGCGACTGTTGTCTTCGGCGGCCACTGCCGAGACGATGAACGAAGGCCACTCATGGAACTAATATGGTCCCGCAAATATCGAGACTATGGGAAGGAGGTTCTTCCTGCAAATGTCTACTAACGCCGAGTCCGGAACTCCTGGAGGCATTTGTAAGGTGGCCTGACGAAAACGTTCGACGAAGGTGCGAACGTCCTCCTTTTCCCTTTGTTTGACATGTCCATCCCACCCTCGTAGAATCGCGTGAAGAATAAAGCTTTGAAGTCTTCGAAGGAAGTAATGCAGTTGTCCGCCAAGCTACGGTACCACTGATAGGCTACTCCTGAGAGGCAGCCTTTGAACACCCGAGTGAGGAGGGCGTCGTTCCCTTGTAGCAACACCGTCATCATACTGAAATAGTTCATGTATTGACTTGGTAATATTTTTCCTTCGAACAGAGCCATAGTCTGAGGTTTGTATTTCGGAGGAAAAGGGACTTCTTCCCATGTAGCTGGGTAAGGTTGGTTGATTCCCAGTTTCTTGAGCTGAACTTTGTGCTTCAAGGCGTCAAACTGGGCTTTCAACTCCCGTACTGCCTGCATCGTATTTTCAGTTGAAAGCGAGGCTCCGGTGTAGTGTGGAGTCGGTTGTATCGTGACTCCAACGGAAGGTAATATATTCACCGAGTGAGGAAGCAGAGGAGCTGCCGACTCTTGATCTAGAGCGGGCTCTTGGCTTGGGTTGGATGGTGGCAAGTCCACCCCCATACGTATCTGAGTTGGCGGGATCGACGCTTGAGCCATGGCAGTTGCGTGCTGAGTTAGCATCATCTGGTGCATGTTCTCCATTACGGATTGCATTTGTTTCAGAGACGTCTCCAGCACAGTGATACGTTGTTTCTCGTTTCCTGAGGGCGAAGCTTCCTCGCGTTCATCTTCGATAGCGTAAACTCCCATTTCCCTGGGCGTCACCGAAGGATTAGTATAGGTCGCTGCAGAAGTCGACTCTAGACTCTCAGCATCTGATCTGGGAGATTGGCGACCCCCAGCGTCGGAATCAGATGAGTACGAAGCCGGTTGCTGTGACCTTGCACGGGTGTTTTGGAACACCCCAGCTTTAGTGTTCCTGAGGAGGTCTTCGAATCTCCTTCGGCTCGGAGGTCCAGAGGGATGACATCTTGAGCTTGACATTCTTCTAGGTATGCATGAAGCCATATTCACGGATGCATATGCGGGCTCTTCTTTCGAGAAAGACTGAGAGTAGCTCAGTCGGTCGAAAATTGACTGTTTTGCTTTAGAGCAGTAGCAGTCAATCACGATTTTATGACTATTACAATATTGCTCTCTAGGGGGCGTAATAGACATGTTGGAAGGTCCCCTCTCCTTACGCTTCTGGATTAGGCATTCGCGTAGGTCAAGAGTAGCAACCTGAGCTTGCTTTATGTCGTGGGATTCGCCTGGCGTAATTTGGAGATTTGCTCAGACTGGCGTAAAGCTGAAGAGGTCCTCAGTCGGCCATCGGCTTCTCGCATAATTCAGAGAGTAGGCAGATTGTTCTCTTGCTGGCATAAAGGCCGAGAAGCTGAGTATTCGCCTGCTTGCTTCCCCTTGCGGAGATCACAGCGCTCATCTAGTTTACCGTAGAGGTCAGATGTTGTTTTGCACGTGGAGCGTGATCTATACTTCCGATTTGGCGTTGAGGCACCATCGAAAGTTTTGTCTGTACCGCGCGTAGCGGGAGACTGATTCCTATGCGTAAAGCGCAGTGGATACTTCTGGGTTAGCGCTGAGACTTTGCCCGAAGTTTTGTCTGTACCGCGCGTAGCGGAAGACTGATTCCTACGCGTAAAGCGCAGTGGATACTTCTGGGTCAGCGCTGAGGCTTTGCCCGAAGTTTTGTCTGTACCGCGCGTAGCGGGAGACTGATTTCTGCGCGTAAAGCACAGTAGATACTTCTGGGTCAGCGCTGAGACTTTGCCCAAAGTTTTGTCTGTACCGCGCGTAGCGAGAGACTGATTTTTACGTACAGGGCACGGAGGGAGCGATGCTACCACCTCATTGGTCGGAGAGATCGGAGAGTCCACAGGAACGGTAGAGGATATCTTGGGCATCCACACTTTGCGTAGCTTCCTGTTGTCTTGGACGGAGAGAGAGTGAGAGCTACCCCCAGTCCGAAGCATGTCTTTGTTGGCAGACTGGTCAAATTGGACGACCAGTGTCTTCTTCACGGATCCCACGGATACCGCATCGTGTTGAGCAATTGCTTCCTCGTCAGAAGAGAAAGATATCCCCAGCAGAGTCGCCATCTTGTTTGTGGTTATTTAAAAGAAAAGAATAGGAATGTATTCGATATGGGGGTTTACACGGAACCCGCCTTCTTTTGTTTACAAACAAACTTGTACAATGTAATCCTATACGAGGATATGGGAGTACAATTTATTTAATCTGGGTAGATATTGCTATAGGTGTCTGATCTGCGGTCGATCATTTTAGCCCTTGGACCACACGATGTTTAAGAAGTGCCGTAGGAGACAGGAAGCAGCTTCGAAGGTTGCAGAAGAGGGTGGATGCACGATGCCGAAGTCGTCGATCCCTGCTCTTTGCCTGAGCTCCGGGTGCTCTCTCTCTCTTTCTCTCTCTCTCTCTCTCTTTACCGATTTCTCTGACCTGGTTCGATCTTCCAAATTTTTGACCTTGTTCTCCATTGATAGGGGTCTCTATTTATAGAGTTTTGGTGACAGTGACCACTCCGCCGGTGTAACAACCGAGGAGTGGAAAGTACATCACCCTTTTATACAACGGTTAAAGTAACCAATGCCTACGTGTAGATGATCTTTTGAATGAGCGTGTGACGCGGGTCCAACTAAGGGGACACAACGCGTACAATTGCTACTAAGACCACGGCGTAAAAGCCACGTAGGTAGGTATCCATTGTGTAGCAGAGGTTGGCATAGAAGCCAAATGTCTGTCACCATGGCATAGAAGCCAAGTAGGCATAGAAGCCGAATAGGCATAGAAGCCGAGCAGGCATAGAAGCCGAACAAGCATAGAAGCCGAGCAGGCATAGAAGCCGAACAGGCATAAAAGCCGAGTGGTCGTAGAGACTGAGTGGGCGTAGAAGCCGTATGAGCACAGATCCTGAATGGGCGTAGAAGCCGCTGCGTACTGTGCTAGAATGGGCGTAGAAGCCGCTGCGTACCGTGCTGATGTGGACGTCTTAGCCGAAATTACGGCTTTTGGAGATATAATCGAATCTCAGAGATTTGCCACCATCTTATGCATTAAATGCGGAGGCGTGTTTTGAAGGTCTACAGCCCTTCTGTGCACCCGTCGCAGAGACGTGCCTTGAGAGAAGCTGTCACCGCTCTGTGTAATTAGATGTGGAGACGTGCCTTGAGTCCCGTACGAGGTGCAGCTTTTGACGTGGCAGACGGTTTGCCTGCTGTGGAGCGTAAAACAGCTCATGTTTGCCTGTGTAAAACAGGACAGCGTATTCCCTTGTACACGAAAGAGCGGTTTATGCTGAGTGGACTCCAGCAAACGACGGTTCGGTGATGCTTTAACCAAATCCTCTACATTAAATACAGAGATCCGCCATCATACTGTGGGGCGCATCCCGAGGGGTCTGCCATCGTTTCCAGCCATCGTTTGGGTAGCCGTGCAGTACTTTTTATCAGGAGTCAGAGGTCAGATTCACTGCGTGACTTGACAGGTTCATTTTGGGGAAGACGAAGCGTTCCTCATACGCTTAAACGGTTCTTTGAGAGCGGCTGAGTTTTACGCCATGGAGGCGATGAAGAACTCTGTCTTACGCTGGAGCGGCCTGGACGTACTGCACTTACGTGGATGGTCCTTTGAGCTTATACTTCATGCCGTGTTTTAGCGGAGAAAGCTCTATCGCACGCTTGATGGCTCTGAAGGTCTCCGTTTACGCTGCTCTGTATCAAGAGGCTGCGTAGCTCTTCCCAGCGTATTTTTTATGCTTCTACAACGTCTACTATGCATCTAAGATCTCGGGTCATAAAGGGGGTCATGAGTATGCAATGACACATATAACTAAGGTCGTACCTGTATCTTCGGCTTTCTGTGGCCGCGCTCTCTTGTTTGTCATCATGAGTGCTTGGCCTATGGGGTATATCTAGTACTATTCGTGTATCAAACTTATACTAAGCATGAATGTTCATCTTTCCAAAATAGGAGAAGATGGAAAACAACAATAAAGAGTTCAAGAAGGAGGTGATATAATACAAGTACGGGATTCGAAGGGATTAAAGAATTTTGAAAGGGACTTGCCAAGGCAGTTGTGGATTGAAATCTTATTTTGGTAAATTCCTATATGCATGTTCATATCAGAACAGTTATGTACCTGACATGATATGCTCTGACCAGTCTAGAGGGCAACTATATTCGTCTAACAAGTTGAGTGAACTATATCTCAATCCACATAAAGTAGTGATACAAAGAGCGAACCAAGCGCACTACGGTTGATCAGACCATAATATACCAATTCTGATTTAGACAATGTATTAGTGTGGGCCCCCAATAATACATATATCATGAACAAGTTCAATACAAGAATAAGCTTGCAAAACTAGGCTATAATAGCAGCATAAGTCATGGTAATAGAAAATATGAGTACGCTTGATTATGATGGAGGAAGGTACAGAATAATTTAAGTTCACCAAGAAGATCGGTATTGTGCCTCTATAGTTGCCATACTAATTTCTTGTCTAAGTCTAAAGTCAACCAAATGGGTGTATGGGCCTCTAAGTTCTACAGTCTAGATAAACACTAAAGTTCTATAGTCTAGATAAACACTGATCTTCTTATGCAAGCCTATAGTTGGTGTCATTCATTTATACTTTATTAATGAGTTAAAAGGACTATGTATTACTAGGTTATGAGGTATACTACCAAACTTACAAAGATCTAACTGATAGTGTTATTGAATACTAGAGTGTATATACCTGGTACAAGGCACCTTCCTAACCCCTATCAAGCACGAGAGAAGATTGATGTTGAGAAGGGATCAAGCAAGATGCAATGCAAGCAATCAAATGAGAATACGAAATAAAATCAAGGGAGTGATAAATAAGTGGATAAGATCCTATATTCTAATCCTATCCGCAGGCTTGCTCGGTACAATGACGTAACCGAGACAATATGCTCTCGACCTGCATGGGCCACCACAAAAACATGTCATGCCCCAGTCCTAAAATACGTAGGACTAGGACACGTAAGCATGCCAGCTGTATGGATATGGCAACTCCAATATATGGAAACCAAAATCCACACGTACGCTGCAATATGAATATCAATCCAAAAGTGGTATAAACATATGTCATAAGTCACAGGGTATAATCTAAATCTCATCCACGAAAATTAAATATAAATAAATAACCAACATCTATATAACTAGATCTCAATAAGAAGTATCTAAAGATAATAGTTGGATGGAAACAAATCCACTACCAACTCGAATAGAAAAGTATAACACAATAAACACAATATAAGAATACCCGCTAACGACCATGGGCTCGAAGAGAAGACATCCACGGAACATATATAACCATCCAAATCTGCGCTCCTGCAAATACTCAAGAACAGACACACTTGGAAGGGGGCCAGGTCCGCAGAGGGACGTAACAAGATACAGAACAGCAAGCTAATTTGAATACAGTAAACATACATAATAGGTAGAAAATATGTAAGTATGCTGTACAAGATAATCTATATGAATGCAAATGAGGACAACTTTTCGACGTATGGGCAAGGATAGGCTACTCGATCTACCTCACAACTCACACACCCGTCAGTGGACATCAGAAATCGACATACCGCGGGGGTAGCGACCAGCGAGACTCCAGAAATCGACATACCGCGGGGGTAGCGACCAGCACGACACACACCCATAGTGCGAACTATATACTATGGTTTACCAGAGTGGTTAAAAGCCCATACGCCTAATGATTGTCCTCTCATGATACTAGGTGTCAAGTGTGTGTCAACATATCTAATATATAGTAATGACTGAAGGAAACTACACATGCAATAAATAAACAAAAATATAATAAATATACAGAAATATACTAAGCATGCAAAATACTGTAAGTAATTTGGCAAGGTATCTTGCCTGGTCTTAAAAATAATGAAGTCCCAACTCAAGGTGTCGTCCGATCTATCCGTCACATAAATTAAACAAGTTAGGTTACAAAAGTGGGTGAATAGGTTCCTCCATTTTAATCTATTTTAATTCTGAATAAAATAACCTAAAATAGTATTTTAATCTTATTATAATCTGATTTTATTACTAAACCCTAATTTTGGTCCAAAGAAAATTAACTTAACGGATTTGTGATTCGTGACACGCAAATCGAGGCAATCCGTTGACGAAAAAGTCAATCGACTCAAATACTGGATTTGTATATAAAATTCTATAGATTTTAGCGCTACATGAATGCCAGAATTGACGGTTTTATAAAACCATAAGTCGGTAAAGAGTTATGGCCACAAGGGCGAATAGATGATAGTTTTCGGTGGTTTCCTTTTTACGTCTATGTTGCACAAATTTTATAGTAAATTAAACTTGCATGTTAAATTCTGGAAATGTAATTTTATGTAATTTCATCATGTCAACTTTTCAAAACTTCAAACGGTTCATAATTCTGAGTTCGGGATCTCCCGTAATCTCAAAAATACCAAAATGCGTCTGATTTCGGACAACTGACACTTTTAGAATTTTTTAGAAAAATAGGTTCATAAATTATTAAAATAATTTATATATTCAGAAAACTAACCTTGATATATTTCTAACAAAAATAAAACTGGAGCGTGTTTGGAGTCCGGAGCTAGGAGATATCGTCTTTTTAAGTCGTCATAACTACTAGAAAATGAGGCTGAATTTATGACAAATTTGACTATTTTTGGACGAAAAAGAGGGAAATTTGGGGAAGAAAAATATGAAGGATGAGGTATTTATAATGGTGGACACTATTTAATTAAATACGACTAGGATTGGTTAATTTGGATAGGATTATGATGAATTTAAATATGGATAGGATATACATGAAGTTGCTTTCCTAGTAGGTTCATAATTTGAATTAATTTAAAATAGAGTTTGAATTTATCTCAATAATTTATAATCTTAAATATAATTAAAGATAATACAAATAATTTATAAAATCTTATTAATATCTATTAATACTAAATTTGCATCTATCTAATATTAAGACTATATATATCCAAATAAATCCTAAATAATTTTAAAAATCTAAATAAATTTCTTAAAATTCTAAATAAATTACAAAAAAATATAATTAAATATTTTAAACTAAAATAAATATTTGGTAGGAACAACATGCAAGTATGGTCGTATACTAAATCATAGAAGTCCTAGAAATTTACGTTCCATATGTTTTAATTACCTAAAAATTCTAAAAAAATCTCAAAAAATCTAAAATAGTCTAAAACTAATTCTAAATAAATATTTACATAAGTAAATATACTAAAAATTTATTTTCTAATTAACTAAGAGAATACTCTAATGTAATTAAATATTTAAAATAATCTATAATAAATATAATAATATAAAATACACATAAAATACCTATTTTGGGTGAGGGGGTTTACAGATCTATAGGTAAAGTTATTTTTGGAGGTGTTAGGGAAGATAATATTTATGTATTTTATCTATCAGAAGACACTAAATACAGGTAGATGTTTATACGCCAACAAAGATGAAAGCTAGCTATGGCATATATTTCTAGGACATGCTAATATGGACACTATTGCAAGGCTATCTAGAAAGAAGTTAGTACGAGGCTTACTAAAAATCTTATTTAGAAAGGATATGGTATGTATAGACTGTGAAAAGAACAAAGCTACTAGATCCTCCTTCAAATCAATTAATGCTGTAAGTACCTGTAGACCCCTTCAACTTTTACATATCGATTTATTTGGATCTAATAGAGTCACCACTCTTGGGGGTAAATTATATGCCTATGTGATTATTGATAATTTCTCTAGATTTACTTGGGTCTTTTTCTTCGCAAACAAAAGTGATGCTTTTTCTGAATTTGTTTTATTTTCTAAAAAGGTTTAAAACAAAAAGGCTTCATGATTACTCGTATCTGAAATGATCATGGTGGCGAATTCAAAAGTACAAAATTTTAAAACTTTTATGATTCTAATGGATTTTCTCAAGAATTTTTTTGTCCTAGAACTCCTCAACAAAATGGTGTTGTGGAGCGGAGGATTAGAACTCTTAGCGATATGGCTAGAGTCATGTTGAATCAATTCAATCTTCTAAAATATTTTTGGGATGAAGCTATCAATAGCTTGTTATGTTTTGAATAGGGTTTTGATTCGACCTATATTGAAAAAGATACCCTTTGGTTTGATAAAAGTCTTACTATGTCTTATTTTAAAGTATTTGGTTGTAGATGCTTTATTCTGAATACTAAGGATAACTTAGCTTTGATTCCAAAGCTGATGGAGGTATATTTTTTGGATATGAATCGAAAAGCAAAGTATATAGAGTTTTTAATAAAAAATCCATGAATATTGAAGAATCAATTAATGTCTCTTTTGATGAGTTGAACAGTCAAGCAGTAAGTAACAACGATGATGAAACAGTTGGAACAACTTTAAACAAAACCCCGAAAGATACAACTACCAGAACAAGCTATCTGGAGAGTCTTCCAAAGAAGATACGATTATTGTTCGGTCATCCAGAAGAATTATTAATAGGTGATGTATCTAAATGTGTAAGTACCGGATCTGCCAATAAATATATAGTTACAAATACGACTTTTATTTCTCAAATAGAACCTAGAAATTTAGATGATGCTTTTAATGATGAATTTTGGATTATGGCTATGCAAGAGGAATTGAACCAGTTTGAATGAAATCAAGTTTGTGAACTTGTTCCTAAACCTATTGATCATCCGATCATTGGTACTAGATGTATATTCCAAAATAAACTTAATGAGGTTGATTTAGTCACACGCAACAAAGCACGACTCGTAGCTCAAGAATATAACCAAGAGGAAGGTATTGACTACGACGAGACCTATGCCCCTGTTGCTAGACTAGAATCCATTCATATGCTTTGTGCTTTTATGAATTTCTATAATTTTAAATTATTTTAAATGAATGTTAAAAGTGCTTTCTTAAATGGTTTTATTAAAGAATAAATTTTTGTTGCTCAACCTCTTGGTTTTGAAGATTTTAAATTTCCTAATCACGTTTTTAAGTTACGAAAAGCTCTCTATGGACTCAAACAAGCCCCTCGTGCTTGGTAGATACACTTTAGCTCCTTTCTACTTAAAAATGGATTTTCAAAAGGAAAAGTTGATACAACACTTTTCATTAAAGTACTTGACAATAATCTTTTGTTAGTATAAACTTACGTAGATGACGTAATATTTTGTTCAATTAATGAGATTTTGTGCAAAGAATTTGTTAAGTGTATGCAGAGTGAATTTAAGATGAGTATGATGGGAGAACTGAACTTCTTTCTCTGGCTACAAATTAAACAGAATTCATAGGGGACTTTCATCAAACAAGCAAAATACACAAATAACCTACTAAATAAGTTTGACATGGACAATGCAAAATCCATCAGCAACTTCAACAAAGCTTGATCTTGATGAAAGCGACAAACCAGTCGACATGCGTAAGTATCGAGATATGATTGGTAGTTTACTTTTTTTAACTACTTGTCACCCTGATATCTTGTTTAGCATTTGTTTATGTGCTAGATATCAGTCCAATCATAAGGAATCACATTTGTGTGTAGTTAAGCGTATCTTTCGATACCTTAAGGGAACTTTAACTGTCGGCTTATGGTATCCCAAAACCACTTTCTTTGACCTTATATGTTATTCGGATGCAGATTTTATTGGATGCAAAGTTGATCATAAAAGTACCAATGACACATGTCATTTTCTAGGAAAGGCATTAGTCTTATGGTTTAGTAAGAAGCAAAATTATGTTGCATTATCAACTACTAAGGCTGAATACATCACCGCATGATGTTGCTGTGCATAAATTTTGTGGATAAAACAAATCCTTGAAGACTATAATCTTAGTTTCACCAATATCTCCATTTACTGTAATAACATGAGTACTATTAATCTCACCAAGAACCCTATCTGTCATTCACGCACAAAACACATAGAGATTAAAAATCATATTCTAAGAGATCACCAATTATACGGTGACATATGCTTAGAATTTATTGACACTGAAAATAAACTAGCTGACATCTCCAGTAAACCATTAGCAGAAGATCGGTTCAACTTTATATGTCGATAAGTAGGAATTTTAGACTCCAATGCTATATAATTGTATATATATTTTTAAATTATTTTCCTGAATGTTGTAATTATTTTGGGTACAAGCCGAAATGGTCATTCTATCAAAAAGGCATAAAAATCTTAAGTGACATGGTACTTAAGTGTCTTTAGACCACCGCTAGCTGGGAACCGGCCCCTACAGCTAACCTGTAATAGTCGATACTTTATGGATTTATGATTTAATAAAAATATTAACAATTATGTGTATTGATTTCTAAAATCTCTAAAGTCTAAACTTACAAAGTTAATTACATCATAAAAGGGTAAAATTTCACATAAATTAAAGATGGTTTTGATCGAACAGAATTCGGACAAAGTTTGAACCGAACTCAGACCGAACTCGGACGAAAATCCGTTTCCTTCATTCCAGACTTTAAGTTATGTGGTCCCCACTCCTATATATAGATATCATCACCAAAAGTCAGGAAAAATAGCCGAAAACCCTTATTCCTCCCCCAAATCCCTATTTCTTTAAACCCTAATCCTTAGGATCTTCCTTCTTAAGCTTCCTCAGATCAAAATCTCTTAGATCTGAATCTCTTTTCAGGTTCTCCACCAGATCTTCTATCTCTTTTTAGGTATAACTTCTTATTTTCTCTCAAAATTTCTTTATGGCACCTAAGTTATTTAGGAGGAAAAGGAATGTTGGAGAAGCTGCTTCTTTCAGTGAATTTAACTTCCTATCCCAATCTTTGTTCAGCATTTCTATGTCAGAGGAGTATGAATTTAACATCATTTTATTTGTGTACCTTGATCAATCCATATATTGGTTTGATGATTTTATAGATATAACTATTTGTCCTAGAAATCCTATCGACTTCATATTTGCTATGAACGAAAAGTTGAATAAACTTTTGTCTACAAACTTGAAAGACAAAAAAAAGAGTACAATGGATCCTATATAAGAATCTAAAGTACAATGATCTTGGGGAAGTATAACTATGAAGATCTGATCTGTAGTCGATCACTTTACTCCTTGGACTACTCGTCAGTGAAGAAGAGATGCTGGAATCACTTGAATACTTAGAGAACTGAGCAGCAAGAAGGCAACAAAAACACTGGCATAAATGTCTTCTCTCTTGTCTCTGTGGGTGTGTGTGATTGATGACCAAAAGTAGCACTATGTAAGTTCCGTAGGGGTTTGCTCTGGAAGATCAATAACGGAAGAGTGCTCCCAATGAGTGCTGGAAGAATAATGCTCCAAGAGAAGGCTACATAGGATGCACTAACCCTGTATTTATATGTTTTGAGAATGGTTATGTGAGTGTGCACATACAAATGAGTAATATGCACTATGTTTGCTATTGTACATGTACTTTTGAAAGCCCACAACCGACATTCTACTGAGTGGAGGCACACATCACCTATTGCTCATCACATAGCTTCCTATACGAGGAAAGCGTGGGTAGTGGAGTCAGTACTTGCACATGTCCAAGAGAAGCCTGGCATGGAGGACACATAGAATCCCAACCGATTACCGTCGGTTAGTAGCTACAAAGTGCGCACATCTCTCAGCAGAGGAGCATGTCTTACTTTGATAGAGTTTTGATGAGGAGTAGCTTGCTGGCGTACTTTAATAGGGATTTATAGAAAGATAGCACCTTGGCATATGAAAGTAACTATGCTGACATACTTTTATAGAGATAGCCTGATTGGCGTACTCTGATAGAATTAACACTATCGGCGTACGTATTCAAAGAGTGATGGCATTACTGGCGTGCTCTAACTGAAATAGTCATATTGTTATCTTCTAACAGAGATGGCCTTGTTGGCGTACTCTAGTGAAGTAGCAGCCTTTGGCGTACTTTATCTAAAATAGCATCCTTGGTGTACTTTTGTGGAGTGAGAGCAAGCTGTCCACTAAACGATAACCTGGGTCTACGAGCCAAAGATATATGTATTAATGACCAGGTCTCCTCTACTGCTGTGTCAGACTGTGGCTGTAGTGCCCCGTTCCCCTATTCGGGGAGCGCGACTAAGAAATACAAGTCGGTATCGTTCAATCGAGATAGATTGAAACAAGAACTTATTCTTGTTATAGATTTGCTTCTTCGGAATCGATTCCCATATTCAGTGGACCGTGCCACAAGGATAGACTTAGCGGTAGAGTCAAGAGGGACATCTCCGCTGCAAGTTTTCTTGCCTAGTTTTCACTGTCGCCTTGTTGCTTTCGTGCTTTGAGTTGGTTTTCGGATTTATTTGCATTTTTATGAATGGTTTCGATGGATTTTATTATTTTCATTCGTTGAACTGTACTTCAATTTAGAGATTAGAAAGAGTAGAAAATGTATTGATCAGCTGTTCATGGCAATGCTGGTGAACGAGCAGTAGGTGACGTACGAGCGGAGTCTTAAAGCACCTCTTTTCTTTTCTTCTCTAACAAACTTGTGAGTGGCTTATATTTGATTCAGTTGACCCTTCTTCCAAGTCTTTACATCTAAAATCTTGAATTCTTGCTTGCCCCGATCAAACGATACCGTAATAACTAAAAGATGTTAAGATAAAAGGGAATAGACTTGGACTATTTTATGCTTGTCAATCAACTTATGAACGGTCATGCTAATTCATTTTAATATTCATCCTTTGCTTCAATTTTAGTTAGAATGTATACTTGTCACTACCATATTTTCTAGAAAAGGGTATTTTAGTAATTTTATATTTAATTAAATATTGTACATGATAAATAATTATTTATTGTATTATTTAATTGTTGTTAGATGTTAATTATTTAATTTGTACTTGTGTTAGTAGACCTAACTAGTTTAGTTTAGACCAATGGACCAACATGAATTAATTGGTTAGAATTTAGCCCATTTAGAAAGTCCATTGTTAAGGAGATGGATTAAATTAATTAAATTATTAGACTAGAAGCTTCCTTCCTTAATTATTTCTTTATAAGAGGCCCCAAGGGGTATATTGGATATTACATGATAACTTGAGGGAGGGGAAATAGGGGCCGTCCTATTTATAAAGGGGGCATTTCTCTCTCCTCTTTTTATTCAAAAACTAGATCTAGAATTTCCCTCAACCAAATTCCTTCATTCCCATTTTATTTATATACCAAATTTCATTCCAATTCCTTACCAAATCACTATTAGAGACTTAAGAAGCAAGGATCTAGAAGGAGGAAGTAAGGATCTACAAAGAGGAGCAAGGATCTACAAGTTGGAGGCAATTTTATCTCAATTGGAGGTTTCATTGGGAATCTATCTCCCAATAGGTACAATTTAGTTTTTCCCCTTAAATTAAGTTTTAAATCTGATATTTAACCATGGAAAATCAACCCATTTGCATAGACTACCCATAGGATTTGATTTTGTGTTCATAGGAGGCCTATGAAGAAAGTTATGGTACTTTTTGCGTCAATTTTGGGGAAATTTCGATATTGACAATTGTTGTGTGTGTCAATTGATCCTATAGATCAATTTGGCATGTGTTTATGTGTTTAGGACTAGTGTCATATCCATAATTGGGTACGTGTAGGTCGTATCCCAATAATTTGGTGATACATATTGATTTGGAGATTTTTTCCTCCGACACGGGACTTTGTACATGTCATATTTTGACACGGACACGTAGATATATATTTGACTCTTCGTATTGTTCATAAATAATATATGTGACTTATTTGTGTCCTTCGGGGTACAATTGGATGTGTGGTGGACTCGTGTCACATGCGTATCCTACACTACCAGAAAAAGCCAAATTAGCGACATAAAAAAACGTCGCTAAATGAGCAAAAAACGTCGCTAATAGAATTTAGCGACGTAATTAGCGACGTAATACAGAAGTCGGAAATCAGCACGTCGCTGAAAGGAAAAACGTCGCTAAACGTCGCTATACGACGTTTTTAGCGACTTAAATATGTCGCAAAAATAACGACGTTTAGCGACTCAACGTCACTAAATTAGCGACGTTTTCATACGTCGCTAAATGTCGCTAATTAGCAACTTATTCAGCGATGTTTTGAGATGTTTAGCGACGTATAGTAACGTCGCTAAATGTCGCTAAATTTTATTGAAAAATAAAAAAAATGTTAAAAATTATCAGTCTCCTGCAATTTATGAATTTCTAATTAAAAATAGACCCGGAGCAACCTTCCGTTGAATTCTCTGGGTTCGTCGACTCCTTCGGTGGAACACTCAACACCGATAAATTAACATCATTTAATATGAAAAAAATATATCACAGTCACACAATACACACAAATATTATAGACAGACCTGGAGCAACCCTCCATTGAATTTTCAATAACACAAAAAGCATCTATATATAAGTATCACAGTCACACAAAATGCATAATATATAAGTATCACAGTCACACAAATATATAAGTATCACAATCACACAATAATCACAAAAAAAGTATATGAAACATCACAGTATCAATCTCGAGGATATCCAATACGCTGGGGCACATACCAGTCCCTCAGATACTGCGCATAAACAACGTCTATAGGTGCTGGGTGACTGGAACTTCCCGTCTGAGATACAGCCGCTATAGGTGCTGGTTGACTGGAACTCCCGGTCTGAGATACAACAGGTGGTATCTCTTCCTCCTTAACAGTATGAGACATCACTTCCTCCTTAATGGTAGGAGGCATCACTTCCTCCTTAACAGTAGGAGGTGTCTCTCTCAAGCGACGTGCACGTGCTCGGGTTATGGGTTCCATCTGGTAAGATAGATGAAAATAAAGAATATAATTGATAACATATATAAATATATTGTCTAATATTAAATATTGTGTAAATTTATATCTTAACTATTATCAACTGATACTAGTATAAACCCTAACCCTAACCCCAGGTCAAAAACCCTACTTATATCTTAACTATTATCAACTGATATATATATATATATATATATATATATATATATATATATATATATATATATATATATGTTTTTTCTTTTGCTTTTGCTTATGCTTATGAGCTTCTCTCTTTTATTTATTATTGAAGATCTCATCCTGCATCTTCTTGTTATGATTCATAAGTGCATCCTGCAGCTTCCTTCTAGTACTCCTTTCGCTTGATCTCTTCTCTCACACCAATGCTGAGGACTGTTACCATGACTTAGTTGTATATCACTCTCTCTCTCTCTCTCTCTCTCTCTATATATATATATATATATATATATATATACATATCGCCGCGATTGTTCTTAATTTCTTTAGCAGTCGTACGTAGTACTGTGTGATCAATAATTAATGCATGCTTTGGTTTGGTTTGGTTTGGATTTGTGCATGCTGCAGGTCCAGGAAACTCAAGTGAAGAGGCTGTGCAACACCCATAACATCATCACTGTGAATGGGATATTCCCGGGGCCAACCATTGAGGTCAACAATGGCGATACTCTCATCGTTAACGTCAAGAACAGGGCAAAATACAATGTCACCATCCACTGGTACATGCACATGAACATACATACTAAGTACATTCTTTATATATGAATACAAAAATATATATGTGCGTACGTTAATGCATGCAAACTCATTTGTGCATGTTGGTGCATTGCCATTGTGTGTTGTAGTAGCTAAATCATAATTATCACATACGCTACCAGTTTGAATTTATATATAACTTAGGGTTCCTGTATAGCTTTTAGCTGGTTGGCATAAGTCCTACTTCTATTGTTAAGTAGGTCTCCAACTTGATATATATAGGTCTTCTTAGTTTTAGACTATAGATAAGTTTATTTTAAGCTAATGGAACACTATGCGTTTGCTAAGTAAGATAGACAAATATATTAAAAAAAGGAGAAATATTTGATGTTGACTGTGCTTCCTGCCGTGCTGCTTGTTTATTCCCTCAAAAATCAACATAACAACAATAACAAAGGACAGTTTATTCCCGCAAAAATAAAAAAAAACCTTAATAGCTAAAATACTGCCCTTGTTGACATATTTTTACTTTAGTCGCTTCAGCATTAATTGTGCCTTTGAGTTATAAGTAATGATATTAACATTCCTTGGTTGTATTGTATTGTATTATATTAGGCATAGAATTCGACAGATGAGAAGCGGTTGGGCTGATGGACCCGAGTGTGACTCAATGTCCGATCAGTCCCGGAGGGAGCTACACTTACAGGTTCACCATCCAAGGGTAGGAGGGGACCCTATGGTGGCACGCACACAACTCCTGGCTCAGGGCTACAGTCTACGGAGCTCTCATTATTCAGAATTAAATTATAGAAGTGAACTGTGAACAAACTCTAACCCTAACCCGAGGTCAAAAATTCTAACCCTAACCCCAGGTCAAAACCCCTAACCCTAACCCTAACCCCAAGTTGGTCTCTCCATAGTGAGAATTAAAATGCAGAAGTGAACTATGAACAAACCCTAACCCTAACCCGAGGTCAAAAATCCTAACCCTTACCCCAGGTCAAAAACCCTAACCCTAACCCTAACCCCAGGTCAAAAACTCTAACCCTAACCCGAGGTCAAAAACCCTAACCCTAACCCCAGGTCAAAAACCCTAATCCTAACACTAACCCTAACCTCAGGTCAAAAACCCTAACCCCAGGTCAAAAATCCTAACCCTAACCCTAACCCCAAGTCAAAAACTCTAACCTTGACCCTAGGTCACGTGTGTGTGTCGTGTCAGTGTGTGTGTCGTATCTTTGCCAGTGTTTGTAACGTGTGTGTCGTGTCAGTGCCATGTGTGTCCAGAGACAGAAAGAGAGAGAGAGCGGGTTTACCTAGAGGAGGAGAAGGGGGGAGGACGCGGCCGGAGGGGAGTCGCCGGGAGGGAGGAGGGGGCGCTGGAGGTCGGAGGGGACCCGGAGAGATCGTGACGTTTGGGAGAGGGAGAGGGAGAGGGAGAGGAAGAGATCGAAAGAAATGGGGGGGAAGCAGCCCTAATTAAAACAAATTTAGCAATATTTTAGCGACGTCACTAATGACGTCGCTAACTTAGCGACGTCTGAGACGTCGCTAATTACATCGCTAAATGTTTAAAATACATACGTCGCTAAATACGTCGCTAAACATCACTAAATAAAATATTTTAGCGATGTTTAGCGACCTAAATTAAACTTATAGCGACTAATCTTTTAAAAATTGAATAAAAGTCGCTAAACGTCGCTAAATGTCGCCAATTAGCAACGTCTAGTGACGGTTTTTTAAATAGAGTCGCTAAATTAGCGACATTTTATTTGTCGTCGCTAAAAAACATCGCTAAACCCGCTTAATCTAGGAGTGCTAGATCTAGTGGGATACGGTGTGGTACTCTCCATATGTTGTGTATTTATATGTAGATCTACTTCTTGTGCTCTTAATTCATGAAGATTGTATTTGTGCATATATATATATATATATATATATATATATATATATATATATATATATATATATATATATATATATATATATATATATATATATATATATATATATATATATATATATATATATATATATATATATATATAGATATTATATATATTATAGTATATATAATTGTGCTTCTTGTATCCTAGATCTATGTATTATGTATGTACTAAGAGTATATATGTTATGTAGCCATTCATCAACATGTATAAATACATATGTTATAGTATATGTGTTATGTGTAAATATGTATGTATGTTGTTACAATATATATATGTATGTTATTATTATTATATGTGTTTGTTAGATACATATATTCTATATGGTTGTAACAATACATATATATGATACTATGTTGATTATAGGTGATATTGTGTAGCACATACATAGTGTAGCATGTATATATATATGTATATTTAATTTGATAATTATATTATATATAGTTGCTATATGATTATTTATACATATGCATATATGAATATTATAAATATATTTATGTATGTGTGTGCATGTTGCTATATCATAATATGTACATAATAATAGGAAGGGTGTATTTATAGTTTTATTGGTATATATATATATATATATATATATATATATATATATATATATATATATATATATATATATATATATATATATATATATATATTATGGGGTTGATATATATATATATTATGGGGTTTTTATATATATATATATATATATATTATGGGGTTTATATATATATATATATATATATATATATATATATATATATATATATATATATATATATATATGTTTTATATATATTTTGTGCATTGGCAACGAAGGATTGGTGACAACAGCCTCTATCATTTATAGCAGCAACAGCCGCTGTTGCAGTGGCGGTAGCATTAATGACAGTAACCGTTGTCATTAAATAGCAGCAGCAGCGGGAAACAAAACAGCAGCAACGACAGCAGATCGGTGATGGCTGCAAACCGTCACCAAAACAGCAGCAACAGTGAGAAATCAGCAGCAACAGTGACAGCAGTTTCAGTGACAGGCAGAACTATCACTAAAGAGACAGTGTATCAGAATATCAGGTTTTCAGCACAGTTTTTAGCGACTGTTGGCAGATTATATATATATATATATATATATATATATATATATATATATATATATATATATATATATATATATATGATTATATACTTATAGATAGATATATGTATATATATATTAGTATTAATATTGATGTAATGTATTCTTAATTGCTAATTTCATTATATGTATAATATTTAGTATATGTATTATATATATATGGTTAGTTAATATAACAAGGTATTGGGGATTACCTTGAGGAACTAAGGTAATTGGGGATACCCAAGATATTGGGTTTGGGTATCAAGTTTGTGATTATTGTTGAGATACCAAGTTGGTTCAAAACTACGGTACCTAATTAATATTGTAATTATGATTCTATATTATTATTAATATTTTTTTGATATATATATATATATATATATATTGAGGTGTTACCTTAAAATTTACGTATCTGGAGATACGGTATCATAATATTTAAGATGTGGGTTTCTTGGCTTAGACTTTAGTATCTTGACCCAATATTTTGTGATAGGCTTATGCAACCTAGAAATAGATAGTTGACCTTGGTTTGACCATAGTTGACTATAGTTGACTTAGAGTTAACCATAGTTGACTTTTGACTTAGAATTGACTTATTGACCCAAAAAGTGACTAGTTAGCTTATTTTCTTCCCGGAACCTTGTATTAATATTGTATTCCATATCTAGGTCTTCGAGGCACCGTGTCAGACATCTGTGAGACTATTATTGGACTTCAGGCGAGTACATTCTCTGATAGTTTCTCATTTATGATATCCTCTATGTTTATTGTATCTAATATAGATATCCATGTTTTTCTTGACACGATGGTTACACGGATTGGTATATCCGGATCTCGTCATGAGATGTTATTCCTTGGTATATGGTGTATCCTGTGCATGCCTTGTTTCCTTAATTTTTTTGTACATGTACAGACACTGATTCTCGGAAAGAGTCGCTATCTTCTTGGAGAATCTCGTGCCATAGCGTACCATGGTTGGATCTATTATACCAGTCGGAGGTGGAGAGTATGTAGTGTAGATATGTGATCATACCCACCTTGTATCTTGAATAGTATTAATCATACACCGCACGTATGATTAGCCAGGTCATAAATCTTGTATCTCTTGTATCAAGTTCCCAAGCCGATCACATGTTAAAGCTAGTACTCACACACTTAGACATTAGTATTCTTGCTCATTGACATATTGCTCATTATTGTATTATTTCCAGTATTTCTTTATTTTATATATATCTCTTGTATCTATTGTGCTTCTTGTCTATTCACATTTATTTACTGTTACATAGTTTTTATCATTGATTAGAACTGCTGTTAGAGATGTACTCTGCTCCTTTTCTGACTGGATATATTTGTTTCAGATGACACTGAGGAGTGGTACCCTACCAATTATGGACCTCAAGATATTGTGGGTTTAGAGTCTGAGACCCTGGCTCAGGAGGGACTTATCCCAACTGAGATAGTTGACCCAGGAGTAGTAGCTTCTTAGTATTCTTTGTACTGGATTTGTCTCCAGCTTATTTTATTATTTTTTCAGACTCATTGATGTATTATTTTAGACTCATGAGTTGTATTGTGACTATTCTATTCTTTATCTGATTCGTGCTTTCTATCTTAGTTCTGTGATTGAGTATATTATCATTGTTGGTGGTTCATTATATTGTTAGATAGATTACTAGACAACGTTCTACCACCAATTTTTTGGCGTAGGCTGGGCGTTGTTTCCGACTTGTACCCCTACACCGGGTGCGGGTCGTGACACATTTTTAGTGGTGGCCCATGCAGGTCCAGCTTCACAAAGTATGTGATGTCGTGGTAGTGCGACAATTTAGTTGTACTACTGTGAGCCTGCGATAGGATATAGGCTGAGATACTCAATCACATCTAGGAAAATTCTTTTGATTCAACTATTGTCCTTTGATATTGATACTTGATCTCTTAATCTGTCCTTTCTTTGAATGTCTTACATCTTGTGCCATATTGATTCTTTCTTTTGCTTTGTCTCATGATGCCGCCTAAGACTAGATCGCAGCAGGGGAGAGCAGCTTCTGAGAGGTCTGCGACATCCCGAGGGCCTGCACCAGTCACTTCTCCGATGATTGGAGTGTCAGCTACTTTCGGAGGTCCACCACCTACTTAGAGGTCTGTGCCAGCTGTATCTGAGGGGATTCCTTCTCTACTTCCTGTGCTAGCAGAGGCGATACAGATGTTTACACTTTTTTGTGAGATGCTCGAGGCACAGAGGGCTCAGTCAGAGGCACATCAGAGGCAGACTGACGTTCTACGACAGGGTATCGAGAGTGCTCATCAGCTTGCTCGTTCCGTAGTCGAGAGAGGAGTTTCGGTCTAGCAACAGGATGTTCCTCAGGTTGCTCAGCTTCGGCCAGGCAACATTCAGGACTTCAAAAAACTGGAGCCTAGGATTTTTAAGGGGATGGAGGGCATCATCTATGCTGATGATTGGCTCGAGGACATTGAGGGTCTTATGAGGGTGTCCCGCCTTTCTGAGGATTTGAAGGTTAAGGCGGTAGGACTTTAACTGTTCGACGTCGCTCGCACTTGGTTCAGGAATGAGCCGGTTCTGGTTGACGCAGGACAATCTTGGGAGGTATTCAAGGACCTCTTCAAGAAGAAGTTCTTCGCCCGGGCAGACAGGCTAGACTTGGGGAGGCAGTTTAAGAGTCTCATTCAGGGGATCATGTCTGTGGAGGAGTATACTGCGGAGTTCGGCAGGTTGAGCCGATTTGCAGAGTATCGGGTGAGAGAGCCGGAGGTTCGAGCTATTCGCTTTCGTGAGGGTCTAAACTGGGAAGTGAAGATTCTTATTCCGTCTTTTTATGAGACATACTCGGAGATACTTACGGAGGCACGCAAGGTTGAGCGGAAATTGGGTTTGAAGCCCAAGAGAGACCGTAATTCTTTTCTGGGGGCCAACGACAGTGCAGTATCTGCCAAATGTTCTCATTTCTAGTCCAGACCTTTCTAGCAGCTATAACAGAACCAGACTCTACCTACGACACCTTTTTACCAGGTACCACAGCAGCAGAGACAGTTACAACAAGCTCTATGCCACTACTGCAAGAAGACCGGCCACATCTGGGAAGTTTGCAGGAGAAGGTTGGGAGTTTGTTTGTATTGTGGTACTGAAGGGCATCAATTGAGAGAGTATCCTCATCGTGGAGTTCAGGGAGCAGCTTCAGCTCATAGGGCACAGACGAGACCACCTGTAGCACAGCCGAGGGGACCGATTCCGACACAGCAATAACGTTTTGTCCAGCATCAGCAGCAGGGAGGTGCTCGGCAGGGACGAGTATTTGCTATGACCGTCGAGGAGGACGAACCCACCCGAGATGTCATTATAGGTTCTATTCTTCTTGATTCCATTACAACTTTAGCTTTGTTTGATAGTGGTGCTTCCCATAGTTTTGTATCTGTTTCTTTTGCTCTGAAGCATGGGTTGGTAGCTGAGTCTTTGCTTAGGACTTGCAAGATCATAACCGGGGGAGGCATTATCCTGGTTAATGATATTTGCAAGGATCAAAGAGTTACTCTGGGAGGCCGAGAGTTGAGTGCGTGTCTACTTGTAATGCCACTTCTGAGCTACGATATTGTACTCGGGATGGATTGGTTGAGTAGGCACCGTGCAAGCATAGATTATAGAGGAGGTAGAGTTTTGTTTGGTCTGCCAGGAGAGCCAGAGTTCGAGTTTGCTAGAGGAACTGCAGAGCAGGGAGAAGGCATTATTTGTGGAGCTATGGTGGAAGACAATGAGTTGCCACATCCGTTGATAGCAGAGTTCTTGGATGTGTTTCCTGAGAAATTTCCAGGTTGATTTTGAGGAGTTGAAGAAGAGGTTGACGTCTTCTTCTATTTTGACGTTGCCATCTGGGTCCGGAGGTTTCACTATTTATAGTGATGCATCGGAGAATGGTTTGGGTTGTGTTCTTCAGCAAAATAAAAAAGTGATTGCCTATGCATCCAGGCAATTGCTTCCTCATGAAAAGAACTATCCTACCCATGATTTGGAGTTGGCAGCAGTCATCTTCGCTCCGAAGTTGTAGAAATATTATTTGTACGAAGAGCGTGTGGAGATCTTCACAGACCACAAAAGCTTGAAGTACGTTTTCACGCAGGAGGAGTTAAACATGAGGCAGCATCGGTAGTTGGAACTAATGAAGGATTTTGATATATCTTTGCAATATCATCCTGGGAAAGCTAATGTAGTTGCCGATGCTTTGAGCAAGTATCCGGTAGCTATGTTCTTGACGCAGGATCGATATTTGTTGGAGGACTTGGAAAGCTTGGGCATTAAGGTGATTGTTCCTGGTTGTGCTATGCAGATATGGGGATTGCAGATATATTCAGATTTGATGGACAGGATCAAGGCAGCATAGTATGAGGATGTATCTCTGAGGAGTATCAGAGCTCAGGTGAGAGCAGGATTGGAGGTTGATTTCACTATTACAGAGGATAAATCTTTGAGGCATGGAGATAGATTGTGTGTGCCTAGTGGAAAGCTCCGTAAGGAGGTATTGTAGGAAGCACATCGCTCTCAGTATTCCATGCATCCAGGTACTAATAAGATGTATCGGGATATGCGAGAAAGTGTGTGGTGGTATGGCATAAAGAGGGAAGTGGCACAGTTTGTATCCAGATGCTTAGTGTGTCAGTAGGTGAAAGCCGAGAGGTAGAGACCAGGAGGTTTACTTCAGCCATTACCCATTCCAGAGTAGAAGTGCGAGAACATTACTATAGATTTTGTGTCTGGACTTCCACGATCTCCATGAGGGAAAGACGCAATTTGGGTCATCGTTGATAGGTTGACCAAGTCGGCCCACTTTTTGCCTTTCAAAGTGGGTTTGTCTACGGAGAAGCTGGCAAAGATATATGTGAGACAGATTATTAGGATACATATAGTTTCTGTCAGCATAGTCTCGGATCAGGATAGTCATTTTACTTCTCATTTCTGGAGGAGTTTGTAGGAGAGTTTGGGCACTCAGCTCAAGTTCAGTACTGCATATCATCCTCAGACAGATGGGCAGTCAGAGAGGACTATTCAGACTCTCGAGGATATGTTGCACACTTGTGTATTAGATTTCGGGGGTTCTTTGGAGGACCATCTCTATTTGGTAGAGTTTGCTTACAACAATAGTTACCAGGCCAGTATAGAGATATCACCTTTTGAAGCTCTGTACAGTCGGAGGTGTCATACTCCTTTGTCATGGGACAATATTGGAGAAAGAGTTTTGTTTGGGCCAGAGATGGTTGTGGATGCAGTAGAGAACATTCAGTTGATTAGTGACAGACTTCGAGTGGCGCTGGACAGACAGAGACATTGGGCCGATAGCCATCGGAGACCTTTGGAGTTCGAGGTATAGTTTAGATTTTTATTTTGTGCTTGTTGTTGGTTGTTTGTTATAGATTAAGTTCTTAAGGTGGTGTTTTATTCTAGGTGGGTGGTTTGGTGTTTCTGAGGATTTCTTCGACACAAGGCACGATTCGTTTCGGTGGAGGCAGAAAGCTTAGTCCGCGATTCATCGGACCTTTCACTATTCTAGAAAGGGTCGGTGTAGTTGCTTATAGACTAGACTTGCCACCTGCATTGAAGGAAGTGCACAACGTGTTTCATGTGTCATAGTTGAGACAATACGTGGAAGATCCTAGTCATGTATTGGATCACTCGGAGATAGAGGTGGGCCCTACTCTTAGCTATCCAGAGCAGCCAGTTGAGATTCTGGATCGGAGAGAGAAGGTGCTGAGGAACCAGACTATTCCTTTGGTGCACGTCGCATGGAGGCATTACTCTCCGGGGGAGTCTACCAGGGAGAGAGAGCATGAAATGCGAGAGCGTTATCCATATTTATTTGTGCCTTGAGGTATGTTATTTCCTAGTTCTGTTCTGTTCATTGTTATGTTCTTTCATAGTTAGTTATGATTCTTTAGTTCTATTCTGTTATTTTCTGGGGGTAGCTTTTGTCTTTGAATTTTGAGGACAAATTTTTTTAAGGAGGGTAGACTTGTCACTACCATATTTTCTAGGAAAGGATATTTTAGTAATTTCATATTTAATTAAATATTGTGCATGATAAATAATTATTTATTATATTATTTAATTATTGTAGATGTTAATTATTTAATTTGGACTTGTGTTAGTGGACCTAACTAGTTTAGTTTAGACCCATGGACCAACATGAATTAATTGTTTAGAATTTAGCCCATTTAGAAAGTCCATTGTTAAGGAGATGGATTAAATTAATTAAATCATTAGACTAGAAGCTTCCTTCCTTAATTATTTCTTCAAGAGAGGCCCCAAGGGGTAGATTGGACATTACATGATAACTTGAGGGAGGAAAAATAGGGGCTGGCCTATTTATAAAGGGGGGAATTTCTCTCTCCTCTTTTTATTCCAAAACTAGATCTAGAATTTTTCTCAACCAAATTCCTTCATTTCTATTTTATTTTCCTGCCAAATTTTATTCCAATTCCTTCCCAAAACACCATTAAAGACTTGAGAAGTAAGGATCTAGAAGGAGGAAGTAAGGATCTACAAAGAGGAGCAAGGATCTACAAGTTTGAGGGAATTTCATCTCAATTGGAGATTTCATTAGGAATCCATCTCCCAATAGGTACAATTCAGTTTTTTCATTTAAATTAAGTTCTAAATCTGAGATTTAACCATGAAAAATCAACCCATATGCATAGGCTACCCGTAGGATTTGGTTTTGTGTTCATAGGAGGCCTATGGAGAAAGTTATGGTGCTTTTTATGTCAATTTTAGGAGAATTCTGATATTGACAATTGTTGTGTGTGTCAATTAATCCTATAGATTAATTTGGCATGTGTTTATGTGTTTAGGGCTAGTGTCGTATCCATAATTGAGTACGTGTATGTCGTATCCCAACAATTTGGTAATACGTGTTGATTTGGGAGTTTTTTCCTCCGACACGGACTTTGTACAAGTCATATTTTGACACGAACACGTAGATCTATATTTGACTCTTCGTATTATTCATAAATAATATATGTGACTTTTTTGTGTCCTTCGGGGTACAATTAGATGTGTGGTGGACTCGTGTCACATGCGGATCCTAAATCTAGTGGAATACGGTGTGATACTCTCCATATGTTGTGTATTTATATGTAGATCTACTTCTTGTGCTCTTAATTCATAAGATTGTATTTGTGCATATATATATATAGATATTATATATATTATAGTATATATAATTGTGCTTCTTGTATCCTAGATCTATGCATTATGTATGTACTAAGAGTATATATGTTATGTAGCCATTCATCTACATGTATAAATACATATGTTATAGTATATGTGTTATGTGTAAATATGCATGTATGTCGTTACAATATATATATATATATATGTATGTTATTATTATTATATGTGTTTGTTAGATACATATATTCTATATGGTTGTAACAATACATATATATGATACTATGTTGATTATAGGTGATATTGTGTAGCACAAACATAGTATATATATATATATATATATATATATATATATATATATATATATATATATATATATATATATATATTTAATTGGATAATTGTATTATATATAGTTGCTATATGATTATTTATACATATGCATATATGAATATTTATAAATGTATTTATGTATGTGTGCGCATTTTGCTATATCATAATATGTACATAATAATAGGAAGGGTATATTTATAGTTTTATTGGTATATATATATATATATATATATATATATATTCTGTGCTTTGGCGACGGAGGATTGGTGACAGCAGCCCTGTCATTTATAACAGCAGCAGTCGCTGTAGCAGTGGCGGTAGCATTAATGACAGCAGCCGTTGTCATTAAATAGCAACAGCAACAGCGGGAAACAAAATAGCAGCAGCGACAGCAGATTGGTGACGGCTGCAAACCGTCACCAAAACAGCAGCAGCAATGAGAAATCAGCAGCAACAGCGACAACACTTTCAGTGACAGGCAGAACTGTCACTAAAGAGGCAGCGTATCAGAATATCCAATTTTCAACACAGTTTTTAGCGACAGTTGGCAGATTATATATATATTAGATTATATACTTATAGATAGATATATGTATATATATATTAGTATCAATATTGATGTAATATATTCTTAATTGCTAATTTTATTATATGTATAATATTTAGTATATGTATTATATATATATATATGGTTAGTTAATATAACAAGATATTGGAAATTACCTTGAGGAACTATGGTAATTGGGGATACCCAAGATATTGGGTTTAGGTATCAAGTTTGTGATTATTGTTGAGATACCAAGTTGGTTCAAAACTACGGTACATAATTAATGTTGTAATTGTGATTCTATATTATTATTAATATTTGTTTGATATATATATATATATATATATTGAGGTGTTACATTAGAATTTACGTATCCGGAGATACGATATCCTAATATTTAATATGTGGGTTTCTTGGCTTAGACTTTAGTATCTTGACCCAATATTTTGTGATAGGCTTATGCAACCTAGAAATAGATAGTTGACCTTGGTTTGACCATAGTTGACTTAGAGTTGACCATAGTTGACTTTTGACTTAGAATTGACTTGTTGACCTAGAAAGTGACTAGTTAGCTTATTTTCTTCTCGGAACCTTGTATTAATGTTGTATTCCATATATAGGTCTTCGAGGCACCGTGTCAGACATCTGTGAGACTATTTATTGGACTTCAGGCGAGTATAATCTCTGATAGTTTCGCATTTATGATATTCTCTATGTTTATTGTATCTAGTGTAGATATCCATATTTTTCTTGACACGATGGTTACACGGATTGGTATATCCGGATCTCGTCATGAGATATTATTCCTTGGTATATGGTGTATCTTATGCAGGCCTTATTTCCTTGATTATCTTGTAGATGTACAAACACTGATTTTCGGGAAGAGTCGATATCTTCTTGGAGAATCTTGTGCCATAACGTACCATGGTTGGATCTATTATACCAGTCGGAGGTGGGGAGTATGTAGTGTAGATATGTGATCATACCCACCTTGTATCTTGAATAGTATTAATCATACACCGCACGTATGATTATCCTGGCCATAAATCTTTTATCTCTTGTATCAAGTTCCCAAGCCGATCACATGTTAAAGCTAGTACTCACACACTTAGACATTAGTATTCTTGCTAATTGATATATTGCTCATTATTGTATTATTTTCAGTATTTCCTTATTGTACATATATCTCTTGTATCTATTTTTCATCTTATTTATTCACATCTATTTACTGTTACATAGTTTTTATCATTGATTAGAACTGCTGTTAGAGACATACTCTGCTCCTTTCCTGACTAGATATATTTTTTCAGATGACACTGAGGAGTGGTACCCTACCTATTATGGACCTCAGGATGTTGTGGGTTTAGAGTCTAAGACCCTAGCTCAGGAGGGACTTATCCCAACTGAGACAGTTAACCCAGGAGTAGTAGCTTCTTAGTATTCTTTGTACTGGATTTTTCTCCAGCTTATTTTGTTATTTCTTTCAGACTCATTGATATATTATTTTATACTCATGAGTTGTATTGTAACTATTCTATTCTTTATCTGATTCATGCTTTCTTTCTTAGTTCTGTGATTGAGTATATTATCATTATTGGTGGTTCATTATATTGTTAGATAGATTTGTCACTACCACGTTCCGAAAATAGGGGTATTTTTGACTTTTAGTAATATTTAATATTATGGTAGTTACAATTAAGTAATTGCATGATAGTATATTTATTTTAAATAATTATGTGAGGTGTGTAATTAAATATAGTATTATATACAGTGTTCATTTATTTTTAAGCTAGTAGACTTGACCTAGAAGCCCAGTTGATGGTCACCTGCCCGAATTGTGGAATTCTGTATTTAATTGTTTATCTAGAATTTATTTATTGGAGATTGTAATTAACTACCGTATTTTAATTAATTATTGCGCATTGCCCTTGCTTCAATATTTGGAGCGCTATCCTGACTTTTGTCTTCCAATAAATTTCACAATCTTACCCTAGACATGCCCGCCTTCTATTCTGCTATTTTTGCAACTCATAATTATGCTCTCTGTGCATCATTTCTAACCGCACAAAAATCATCGCGGACGTTATTTAATAAATTCCTATTTTGTATCGTTGTGCGTTCCAATTAAAATTGGAGACAATCTTGACCTATTTTTCGTGCGGCCCAAATTAGGGTAATATTCTGTTCTGAGTCTTCTTCATTATTGGTATTGATGACCTGACCTGATTTTGGCCCCATGTACTCCTAATTAATTTTAGAACACAACTTACATTTATTTCTAATTAAATTGAGGATACTATTTTAACCGATTCTGAAATTCCCAATTTAATTTTAGTGCCCTGCTAATTGAGCCCATACCGATCATACAGCGCCCCTGACCCTACAAAACATCGGACACCGAATCGCCCGCCAAATTTTCGTCATTTCATGCGTCTGTGCAAATACCCACATTTAAGGGGGGCTAATTTGCAAATTGGCATTTTTGGTGTCAACACCCATTTTTTAAAACCAATGAGGGAGCCCTATTAATTTTAATTAAACCTCACCCTCATTCCTACATGAATTATTTTTCCTTCTTGACCAATCTGGACCACACATTTAAGGGGGTCAATCACCACCCTTGATTTCACAACACCCTCTTCCTATTTAAAGTAACATCAAACCCTAATCCCTAGAAAAACCTAGGTTTCCCCACCTACTGACAAGCCCCCATCCCCCTCAACCAACCGTAGGCTACATCTCCAAATTCTTCTTCCCTTCTTCCTTTTTTCTTCTCCTTCTTCCTTCCTTCTTCTTCTTTATTATTGTTTTTTCTTTTCTTTCTTCTTTCATTTGAATTCAGAGAAGGGGGGAAACCACCATCACACCCCTCATGTGCTCATCCACCCGATCCTACAGCCACCTCCAGCCCGGCGGCCAACCCCCTCACCCCTGCACTCCGGCGCCGACGCCCCACTGATCCCCGCTCTTCCCCATCAGCCGGTCAGCCTCCGGCGGACTCCATCTCCTCCGACATCTACTCCGGCACCGCCCCAGACAAGCCCCTCCCGCTGGCCTGCTCACAGCCGGCCAACCCTCCGGTCAGCGAGCCCCCTCACGAGTTCCTCCTCCGGCTGCTCCTCCCCATTCCTCCTGCCGTACTCCGGCCAGACTACCACCACCACCTCCATCTTCACCATACATCTCCACCACCTCCATCATCTAACACCTCTCCACCACCTTGCTCGACTCCCCCCGACCATTCCCTTCTGTGCACCGGCGGGCCTTTACACCTCCGGCGACGGCTGCATTCTCCCTCCAGTCCAGCCATCAACCGGCCAGACCCGACCGCTGCCGCTCCGATCAGCCATTACTCCGGTTGCTCCACCACCTACATCCTCCACTCCAGCCCTCCCTCCGGGGAGACTCCGGCGAGACTCCGGCCAGCCGACCCATTCCCAGTAAGTAATTCATTCTCCTCTCTTTCTTCCTGTATATATATATATATATGTATATATATATATATATATATATATATATATACTTATATACGTATGGGTATATATATATAATATATGTATATGTATAATAGTTATTTAATTAATGTGTATAAATATAGGATTATGAAATACATATACGTATATCTGTGTGTATGTGTATATTAATATACATGTATATAGTATAGTTATTATTTTGGTATAAATATATATGTATAGTATATATATATATATATATATATATATATATATATATATATATATTGTATAATATATTAGTATGTTAATGAATTAATGTATTAGTATGGTTAATGAAATATATTGATAAATTAATGTAATTAATGTGTATAATTAATGATGATATGTATATATATATGTACATGTATATATATATATATATACGTATTCTAGTATGTACGATTAAATTGATATATATATATATATTGTATATATATATATATTGGTTATTTTATATATATGAGATATCTAGTTAATAAAAAGCATATACTAGTAGAAACTAAATTCATATATTAGTATTATGTATTCCTCATATATGGTAGTATTGTATTTTATTGGTATATCTGTATATATATTATGTATATATATATATATATAGTATAAATTCAATTTGGTATATACATATTTGTATTTCAATTATATATATGGTAGGTATTAATGATTAAAAACAGGTAATGTGTCTTATATATCTATCTGCTAGGTGATCCTAGGTGACCAGTATCTTACCTAGAGAAGTTCCGAACTCAGCATTTTTAGACTGTGTTAGTGTAGCATCTGATGCAAATATGGTTTTGCTTTGTGATATGTTTCTAGGACTGTTGGTTTATCCAGGGGATACTCTGGAACAGGACCTCAATAATTACCAGCTAAGGACTCAAGGCAAGTACATTCTCTGATAATTTCCAATTCCTTGATAATTTCTATAAGTTCAATAATCATGAAATGTTACATCTGAATCCTTGACACTGTGCTACACGGACTAGTATAGCTTGGATCTGCAGTCATGAGATGTTACCTTGATTATCGTTTGACATTGTATACGACATGTATATTAGACATCGTACATGATAGATTGGACTTGCTCGTGTATCGTGACGTGTCATGGTTGGATCCACATTACTAGTTGGGGGCGGGGAAGTAGTTAGTAAGAAATATGATCATACCCTTTATACAGTATAGAACAATGTAAGTGTTAATCATGCTCTTCACTCATGATTAGCCAGGCCCTATAGCTATGGTACATATTCCCAAGCCGATCACATTTTAAAACTACTATTTCAAATACTTAGAATAGATTACAGTTCTCTATTTAAATCATATACTACATCACCAGTATATGATACTGTTCCTTGTTCTTTTCATTTTCATACATGCACTGACTGTATCATATTGCCTATTGCCTGTCTCTTTACATTGCCTATCTCTCTTTTATTGCCATTGCATTTATTTTACTGTCTTCTCAGTAGCTAGCATCACATATTTATTGCTTTATAGTCCTTATCAATTTAATAGAACTGTTATTTGAGATTTGTACTTTGCTCCTTCCTGACTGGAAATATTTTTCCAGACTATGCCTTAGAGGATCGGTAGCCAACACTTTATGGACCATATGGTAAGTAGCTGCACTTGGGCTTGATAGTTAGTTGTGATTCCGGGAGGCCTAGCCGGAATCACCAATCTTCTAGTTAGTTTTTTCAGTAGACTTTTTGGTACCGGATTTGTCTCCGGCATTTATGATGACTTGGATATTTATTGAGTTAGAGTATATTTTGACTTGTGTTGTATTAAATTTAATTTTGTTCGATATCTTATCGTGCTGTAATCCTGTGATTGAGTATGTGTTCATTTTATTTGTGTCATCCGTGCCTCCTTATGGAGATTGGATGCTTGTGTGAGATTGGTTAGATAGTATCAAGACCTTGATAGCGTTCTACCGCCGATGCTGCGGCATAGGCTGGACGTACCCACGTACTCGTGCCCCAATTCTGGGTGCGGGTCGTGACACATTTTTATTGGTGGCCCATGTAGGTCATACTTTGCGAGTTGTGCGATATCGTAGTAGTGTGGCATCTTTGTTACACTATTGCGTGCCTGCGATAGGATCTAAGACATAGGATACTAGGAGGAGAGCGAATACTCAATCACAATTCCTTGAGAGATTCCTGGGATGACCCCTGAGAATCTTGTTATAATCTCCAATTTAAAATCATTCCCTTGTTCCGTCCATTCTCACTTATTGATGTTGAATTTGATTATTGTTAACTAGGTATTAAATTAGGATTTTGGTTTCATGGTAGGGTTTGATTTCGTATCAAAATGAATTTATAGACTGATTTATGGTATTATCTGATGACGCATGTCGATGAGGACAGTGAGAAAAATTAACACTAGGGCTATTGGACTACTAGATATGGATTTAAATTATAATTTGAAGATTGAAAACAAATTGAATTTTTGAATTTTGAGAAGTTGAGACATTATCATTAAAACTTTTTGAGGAATTCAGATTCGATTCAATAAACATAGACAAAACTGTATGGATTTTTGAAGTGATTAAGTTTTTATTTCAGTATTTAAAATAATTAACCTTTGAGGAAAGTATATGCATTTTTACTTTAAAATTATTCGAGAAGTAAATTTCAAGGACTTTATTTGGAGGATAAAATCTTATAGTGGAAGAGATATATTAGTATATAAGTAGATGGGATGCATGTGTAAGGATATGTTGGCTTAAGCATGATTAAGATTTTACTGCCAACTGGCTTAGTTGTTCATCTAGGATTGTATTGGAGAGAGAGTAGTACTTAGTATGGTGTGTTGCATTTGATATGCACTTGGGTGATAAGAATAACTAGTATCAGCGATTGCAGTAGGTAAGGAAGCTAGCAGTGAGTATGTTTCTAGTAGAATTGTGGTACTTAAAGGGATAGAAGTATCAGACCTTGGATGCATCTTTGCCTGTGCAATCACAACTAGGGTTTATTTCCAATCGTTTATCTTGAATGTTGCTTCTTTAGAACTGTACTGTCCTTCCTTGATGATATCTCATTTTGCCTAAATTGATTCTTTGGGATCTGTCTTCAGGATGTCACCGCAGACACGGTCTATGAGAGCGGGAATATCAGCTTTAGAGGGGCCTGCCACCTCTCCACCTGAGGGACAGACAACCGTAGTTCCTCCTACATCTCCGATGCACGTAGGAGTATCTGCACTTTTCGGGGATCTTCCTCCCCCACCTGTTCAGGGGATAGCCGCAGCTGTGACGGACAACCTTCCTCCTCCACCGACTTCGATTCCCGGAGGTTTGCCCATTGATGGAACGCAGATGTTTACCTTGATCCAGGGCATGGTAGATGCCCAAAGAGTGACAGCAGATGCTCAGCGAGTTCAAGCTGAGGCTTAGAGGGTGCAAGCAGAAGCGCACCAGGCACAAACCGAGCTGATGAGAGAAAGCATGGAGAATGCTCATCAGGTGACTCTCCAAGCTTTGGAGAGAGTAGCACAGTACCAGCAGTTTCCTGGCCAGCAGCAACAGAGATCAGGCACTATAGTGGACTTCAAAAGGATGATGCCTCGAGAGTTCAAAGGCCCCGAAGGGATACGCTACGCTGACGACTGGCTAGAGGATATAGAGAGGAGCCTGCGATTGACCCAGATTCCGGAGAACTTGCAGATAGAAGCCGCTGGCAGTCAGATGTTCGATATCGCACTCATGTGGTATCGCACGGAGACGAGAATTACTGCGCAAGGACTTACTTGGGAGACCTTCAAAGAGCTCTTCAAGGAGAAGTTCTTTCCCGACGTGGCATTGGGAAACTTGGAAAGTCAGTTTCATGACTTGGTTCAAGGAAACATGTCGGTCGACGAGTACGCTGCAGAATTCTGTAGATTGAGCCGTTTTGCATCATCCATGATTCGGGACCCAGGAGATATAGCCCGGAAATTCAGAAAGGGGCTGACAAGAGAGATTAGGTCGCGCACTTCTGGTCGTCGTACCGCTACCTTTGAGGCCATCTTGATGGATGCCCAGATTGCAGAAGAGGATCTGGATCTCAGGCCTAAGAGGAGTCACAATACTTTTGGACCAGCCAAGCATCCCCGTATTCAGCACCAACAACAGTACCAAATACCATTTCATAGTCAGCAGCAACCATGGACCTTTCAGCATCCACTGCAGTACCTAGCACCAGTTCCTATCCAGCAACATCCATGGGCGTATCAGTATCAACAACAGTACCAGACACCAGTCCGTGTTTAGCAGAATCAGCAACAGCCTCCGAGAGAGACACAGCAGACTTGTCATTTCTGTAAGAAGCCAGGTCACCTTTGGGAGAGCTGTAGAACGAGACTAGGACTTTGTTTGCACTGCGGCGCTGCGAGACATCGAGTAAGGGATTGTCTTCTAGCCCCTTATCTTCCCGGCCAGCGCGCAGCTTCAGATTATAGAGATCCAGTTAGGCTACCTGTGGAACCGTATATTGCTCAGCACTCGCGAAGGGAACCACCCCAGCAGGGCGGAGCATTTGCGATGACGGTCGAGGAGACCGATACTACAGGTAATGTGTTAGCAGGTTCTGTTCTTTCCTTCCTTCTGTCCCTCTCTACTTGATTGATTGATTGATTCCTTAGTACAAGTTGTATGCATGATTTTCTTATTATAATATAGTTAGTAGTACACCCTGATACAGAGACTGCAATACCATGACAAAAGACACCATGATCGTACATATTCCCCTTGGGTTGCATATTGTATGATTATAGGAAAGATTTTTCTTAGACTATGATTATTGGGGTTTGACCATGACGAAGATTCATGAAGGGGTTATGACTTGACAAGAGAGACAAGATGATTAAAATTCGAGGATAAACATTGATTTAAATAAAGGACCAAGAATTTAACATGGCAGAATTTATGATTTATTAATTCCAGGAAGATTTTGACAGGATTAAATTGGTTATAAAAATTTTGAAATTTTGGGAGACTATCATTATATTTATTTGGTTGCAAGTTATGAATTTTAAAATGTTATATTTGGATGTTGTATTTGAAGAATCCTTAAGTATCGCATTGTTGAGTATTTTGAGGAAAGAGGAAATCGAGGAATAAAATTTATTGATGGACTAATGTTTGAATTCGAACTTTTGGGATGAGATTTATATTTTATATATGTGCATTGATTAAAAATCAAATTAGAGGAGTGGATATTAAATTCTGAGTATTGAATTATTAACTAAAAATTTTGGGGAAAATTTTGAGAAAAATGGACTTTGATTTTATTTCGAGGATTTTTCAGGAATGCAATAACTTCAAAAATTTTGAAAAATTGTGAAAAGATATTGTGGGTTATTACCAGATTTCATGGATGATGAATTTAAACTTTGAGGGAAATAATAATGTGTATGAATAAACGCTACTTTGAGGATTTTAAATTTCGAGGACGAAATTCTTTTAAGGAGGGTAGACTTGTCACTACCACGTTCCGAAAATAGGGGTATTTTCGACTTTTAGTAATATTTAATATTATGGTAGTTACAATTAAGTAATTGCATGATAGTATATTTATTTTAAATAATTATGTGAGGTGTGTAATTAAATATAGTATTATATACAGTGTTCATTTATTTTTAAGTTAGTAGACTTGACCTAGAAGCCCAGTAGATGATCACCTGCCCGAATTGTGGAATTCTGTATTTAATTGTTTATCTAGAATTTATTTATTGGAGATTGTAATTAACTACCGTATTTTAATTAATTATTGCGCATTGCCCTTGCTTCAATATTTGGAGCGCTATCCTGACTTTTGTCTTCCAACAAATTTCACAATCTTGCCCTAGACATGCCCGCCTTCCATTCTGCTATTTTTGCAACTCATAATTATGCTCTCTGTGCATCATTTCTAGCCGCACAAAAATCATCGCGGACGTTATTTAATAAATTCCTATTTTGTATTGTTGTGCGTTCCAATTGAAATTGGAGACAATCTTGACCTATTTTTCGTGCGGCCCAAATTAGGGTAATATTCTATTATGAGTCTTCTTCATTATTGGTATTGATGACCTGACCTGATTTTGGCCCCATGTACTCCTAATTAATTTTAGAACACAACTTGCATTTATTTCTAATTAAATTGAGGATACTATTTTAACCGATTCTGAAATTCCCAATTTAATTCCAGTGCCCTGCTAATTGAGCCCATACCGATCATACAGCGCCCCTGACCCTACAAAATACCGGACACCGAATCGCCCGCCAAATTTTCGTTATTTTATGCGTCTGTGCAAATACCCACATTTAAGGGGGGCTAATTTGCAAATTGGCATTTTTGGTGTCAACACCCATTTTTTAAAACCAATGAGGGAGCCCTATTAATTTTTAATTAAACCTCACCCTCATTCCTACATGAATTATTTTTCCTTCTTGACCAATCTGGACCACACATTTAAGGGGGTCAATCACCACCCTTGATTTTACAACACCCTCTTCCTATTTAAAGTAACATCAAACCCTAATCCCTAGAAAAACCTAGGTTTCCCCACCTACTCACAAGCCCCCATCCCCCTCAACCAACCGTAGGCTACATCTTCAAATTCTTCTTCCCTTCTTCCTTTCTTCTTCTCCTTCTTCCTTCCTTCTTCTTCTTTATTATTGTTTTTTCTTTTCTTTCTTCTTTCATTTGAATTCAGAGAAGGGGGGGAAACCACCATCACACCCCTCCTGTGCTCATCTACCCGATCCTACAGCCACCTCCAGCCCGGCGGCCAACCCCCTCACCCCTGCACTCCGGCGCCGGTGCCCCACTGATCCCCGCTCTTCCCCATCATTCGGTCAGCCTCCGGCGGACTCCATCTCCTCCGACATCTACTCCGGCATCGCCCCAGACAAGCCCCTCCCGCTGGCCTGCTCACAGCCGGCCAACCCTCCGGTCAGCGAGCCCCCTCACGAGTTCCTCCTTCGGCTGCTCCTCCCCATTCCTCCTGCCGTACTCCGGCCAGACTACCACCACCACCTCCATCTTCACCATACATCTCCACCACCTCCATCATCTAACACCTCTCCACCACCTTGCTCGACTCCCCCCGACCATTCCCTGCTGTGCACCGGCGGGCCTCTACACCTCCGGCGACGGCTGCATTCTCCCTCCAGTCCAGCCATCAACCGGCCAGACCCGACCGCTGCCGCTCCGGTCAGCCATTTCTCCGGTTGCTCCACCACCTGCATCCTCCACTCCAGCCCTCCCTCCGGTGAGACTCCGGCCAGCCGACCCATTCCTAGTAAGTAATTCATTCTCCTCTCTTTCTTCCTGTGTATATATATATATATGTATATATATATATATACTTATATACGTATGGGTATATATATATAATATATGTATATGTATAATAGTTATTTAATTAATGTGTATAAATATAGGATTATGAAATACATATACGTATATCTGTGTGTATGTGTATATTAATATACATGTATATAGTATAGTTATTATTTTGGTATAAGTATATATGTATAGTATATATATATATATATATATATATATTGTATAATGTATTAGTATGTTAATGAATTAATGTATTAGTATGGTTAATAAAATGTATTGATAAATTAATGTAATTAATGTGTATAATTAATGATGATATGTATATATATATATGTACATGTATATATTTAATATGATTTATATATATATATATATATATATATATATATATATATATATATATATATATATATATATATATATATATATATATATATACGTATTCTAGTATGTATGATTAAATTGATATATATATATATATATTGTATATATATATATATATTGGTTATTTTATATATCTGAGATATCTAGTTAATAAAAAGCATATACTAGTACAAACTAAATTCATATATTAGTATTATGTATTCCTCATATATGGTAGTATTGTATTTTATTGGTATATCTGTATATATATTATGTATATATATATATATATATATATATATATATAGTATAAATTCAATTTGGTATATACATATTTGTATTTCAATTATATATATGGTAGATATTAATGATTAAAAACAGGTAATGTGTCTTATATATCTATCTGCTAGGTGATCCTAGGTGACCAGTATCATACCTAGAGAAGTTCCGAACTCAGCATTTTTAGACTGTGTTAGTGTAGCATCTGATGCAAATATGGTTTTGCTTTGTGATATGTTTCTAGGACTGTTGGTTTACCCAGGGGATACTCTGGAACAGGACCTCAATAATTACCAGCTAAGGACTCAAGGCAAGCACATTCTCTGATAATTTCCAATTCCTTGATAATTTCTATAAGTTCAATAATCATGAAATGTTACATCTGAATCCTTGACACTGTGCTACACGGACTAGTATAGCTTGGATCTGCAGTCATGAGATGTTACATCGATTATCGTTTGACATTGTACACGACATGTATATTAGACATCGTACATGATAGATTGGACTTGCTCGTGTATCGTGACGTGTCATGATTGGATCCACATTACTAGTTGGGGGCGGAGAAGTAGTTAGTAAGAAATGTGATCATACCCTTTATACAGTATAAAACAATGTAAGTGTTAATCATGCTCTTCACTCATGATTAGCCAGGCCCTATAGCTATCGTACATGTTCCCAAGCCGATCATATTTTGAAACTACTATTTCAAATACTTAGAATAGATTACAGTTCCCTATTTAAATCATATACTACATCACCAGTATATGATACTGTTCCTTGTTCTTTTCATTTTCATACATGCACTGACTATATCATATTGCCTATTGCCTGTCTCTTTACATTGCCTGTCTCTCTTTGATTGCCATTGTATTTATTTCACTGTCTTCTCAGTAGCTAACATCACATGTTTATTGCTTTATAGTCCTTATCAATTTAATGGAACTATTATTTGAGATTTGTACTTTGCTCCTTCCTGACTGGAAATATTTTTCTAGACTATGCCTTAGAGGATCGGTAGCCAACACTTTATGGACCATATGGTAAGTAACTGCACTTGGGCTTGATAGTTAGTTGTGATTCCGGGAGGCCTAGCCGGAATCACCAATCTTCTAGTTAGTTCTTTCAGTAGACTTTTTGGTACCGGATTTGTCTCCGGCATTTATGATGACTTGGATATTTGTTGAGTTAGAGTATATTTTGACTTGTGTTGTATTAAATTTAATTTTGTTCGATATCTTATCGTGCTGTAATCCTGTGATTGAGTATGTGTTCATTTTATTTGTGTCATCCGTACCTCCTTATGGAAATTGGATGCTTGTGTGAGATTGGTTAGATAGTATCAAGACCTTGACAGCGTTCTACCGCCGATGCTGCAGCGTAGGCTGGACGTACCCACGTACTCGTGCCCCAATTCTGGGTGCGGGTCATGACAAGATTACCAGACAGCGTTCTACTGTCGATTCTGCGGCGTAGGCTGGGAGTTGTTTTCGACTTGTACCACTACACCAGGTGCGGGTCATGACAATACTTCTTCCATAAATTATACTATGTATAGAATACACCTTGTTATACAATAAACAGATCAGAAAATTATGCACAATGAATCATGCATTGCTACTTGTCTTGTGCTCGTGTTGCCTCAATTTGCAAAAGAATTGATAACTTAATATAGACATCGATTAATCACGGACAACTTGTGTACAAGGGTATAAGTTCTTCGGACGGTCGCTGTGGTACTGGCATCGATCCGATCCGGGCAAAACTTCGTGTGCTGGGCGAGATAGCTTACAACGCATCGTGTGCTCTTGTTGCATGCCATCCTCGTCATTGACTAGTCCTTTATGGCATCAAGCTAGTGATCCCTACGTATATTTAAACCAGTGCAAGCTAACTTGTGTCTTTGTGGCAGGGAAGGATATGGTAAGTATTGTGCAGGTGGTTCAGACGGGAAGGTAAAAGTCACCAAACGGTGGCAAGTTTATTTCAGTAGTTTTTATATATATTGCTTGCTTGTAAAATAAACTAAGACAAGATAGAAAGAACACAAATAATATGTATGCTTCATATAAACAACGTATTGATTGGTATAGTTGGGTTAGCTGGCCTTCCCCAGTACGTTTTGATGTACTGACCCTCGTTGAAATAGGTTTCTCGTACCAAGGATATCCTGCGAGGAGCTGAAGTCACTTCCCAATCGAGTCCAGCTGTCGGTACGTCCTGATCGTGCCTATTTTGGAAGCATTTGAAGACCCAGGAGTTAGCAACTTCACTCATTCAGCTCAAAGGAAAAGCCATCATCCCGCCTGGAGGTCTTAACATTTTAAAGTTTTAGTAAAGAATGTAATGTACAGGACTACTATCTCATTTTGTGTCAGTTTTTGTAAGCCCGTGTGGCAACCTTCTGACTCGTTCAAGAGTTTGTTAAAGATGTTCATTATCAATAAAGATAACTTTTTCATGTTTCAATCTTGTGTTTCAATTATCTGCGTACTCTAAATATGTGCTTGTTATACAAAATACCTTAGCCTTGTGCGGTGTGCAACCTAGGCACGCACAGTGTCACTCCCGGGGGACGACTATCGATTCTACAGAATCAGGGCGTGACATATTGGTATCAGAGCATAGCTTCAAGTTTCTTTGACCCTCGTATCGGAAAAGTTCCTTAAACGATCTATTCCCTATGCGAACTCTTAAACTCGTTAGGCCAAAATGAGATACGTTCATATAATAAGTCCATAATATATTATAATCCTGATATAATTTACCTACTTTTGAAGGAACGGCACAAGCAAAATCATCAGCACTAGCACCGGATGAGACACAAGCACAAGAAAGCAGTTCCGGCACTTCGGGAAGTTCTCGGAGCCAGCGAGCCATGTCTCGTGTCGATACTATTAAGCAGATGATGTGGATGTTAGAGGCTATCCAACAAAGGGATGAGGCTCATTATGAACGGACTGAGAAGTGAGCGGAAGAGAGGCAAAGCAAGTTCCAAGATAATCTAGAAGCCCGGTTTGCAGTCCAACAAAAGTAGGTAGATACCCTACAACAGATCGTGCAGACCTTGTCCTCCAACCATTCTGCGGCAACAACAGCGACACAGGTGGATCAACCCGTGCTTGAAGTCTAAATACCTCAAACTCCAAGGAAAAAGGAAGTGACTGCCTTTGACTTTGCCGACTTCAAGAAGGTCTACAATATGCCATTTAAAGGGACTGAGGATCCAATCGTGGCTCTAGATTAGTTGGCCGAACATGAGGATCATTTCAAACTTCTAGAGGTACCCGAGCAGAAGCGTGTCGCGTGTGCCAAACTACAGTTTTTCTTAAACATGCACGATTGGTGGGACGTGCATCAAAGATCTCTTTCAGTTGACGATGAAGAAGAGACGATTGCATGGGATACCTTCTGTGGCACGTTCGAAGAGGAGTTTATACCCCCTTCCGTACGTCGAAAAAAGGAGAACGAGTTCATGCAACTATGGCAAGGAAGCATAATAGTAAAGCAGTATTCTGCCGAATTCAACCGGCTCGCCAAGTTTGCAAGCTCCTATTTACCTGATGCAGCGAGTCAAGCTAGACGATTTGAAGGAGGCCTGCGACCTGCCATCCATGTGCACGTGGTCGTTCCTCAGTACCAGACGATGCGGGAAGTCCTGAATCATGCTCTTTCTCTTAAACTGCAGTATCCTCCCGTTGCTACCGGCACTATGCATACCTCCAATCACAAACGCCATAGCAACGAGAAAGGAAACACCGCTGCAAAGCGTCAAAATAACAACGTTCAACAGAAAGGAAATATTGATCAAATATGTCTCTTTTGTAAGAAGTAAGGGCACGCCATGAAAGATTATCGAAAGAGACTTGGGTTATGCCTCGCTTGTGGAGATCCAGGCCATACCATTAGTTCTTGTTCGCATCTCTCTGATCGCTGCCCTCAATATCCAAATCCTGCCCCTGCACCCCAAGCCAATCGAGCTGCGCCTCAGCAAGAGCATCGCCAAGCTCAAGATCGGGTGTACACTATGACACGAGAAAAAGCTCTAGTCTCGGACACCATTGTGTCAGGTATATTTCTTTTTAATAATATACCTGCACGTGTGCTATTTGATTCTGGTACAACACATAGCTTTATATCCATGAATTTTGCTGTAGCAAAAATATAGAAATTAAACTGTTGTATCTAGACCTTAGTGTTAGCACCCCGTCAGGCACGAAAATACTTGTCCGTTCAGTATGTCAAGGCGGTTATGTCTGTATCGGAGGAAGAAAGCTCTCACTAGATGTTTTAGTCCTAGATATTCAGGATTATGATATCATTTTGGGGATGGATTGGCTCGGCGCCTGCTCGACAACTATTGAATGTGCAGAGAAACGAGTCATCTTCCGCCTACCTGGAGAAGCTGAATTCTGCTACACGAGTAGTCCAACAACTGATGTGTCCAAGGCTTGCATGGTGATTTCGACGATATTATCTCGGCGGATGATACACTCTGGCTGCGAGGGATACCTAGCGTCGGTTCGGGACACATAGCTGGATTACGTAAACGTCGAGTCTTCTTTTATTGTGGCAGAGTTTCCTGATATGTTTTCGAGCGAACTACCCGACATGCCACCTGACTGAGAGATCGAGTTCACCATTGACACATTCCCAAATATTCAACCAATTTCTAAGCCTCCGTACAGAATGGCCCCTGCTAAACTAAAGGAGTTAAAGTACCAACTGCAAGAACTGTTGGATCATGGGTTAATCTGTCCGAGCATGTCTCCTTGGGGCACGTCTGTGCTATTCGTAAAGAAGAAAGATGGAACATTGTGACTCTGTATCGATTATCGGGAGTTGAATAAGGTCACCATCAGAAACAAGTATCCTCTGCCCAGGATAAATAACCTCTTTGATCAACTACAAGGGGAAACAATGTTCTCAAAAATTGATCTTCGCTCGGGCTACCACCAGTTGAACATTAAGCCTGAGGACATGCCCAAGACTGTATTTTGAACCCGCTATGGACACTACGAGTTTTCTGTTATGCCGTTTGGACTGATGAACGCCCCTGCCGCTTTTATGGATTCGATGAATCGTGTATTCCAATCATTCCTCGACAAGTTCATGGTCGTTTTTATAGATGACATCTTAGTGTACTCGAAGAATAAGGATGAACACGCAGGACACCTGCGGATGGTGCTTCAGACCCTTCGATACAATAAGTTGTACGCGAAGCTTAGTAAGTGTGAGTTCTGGTTGGACAGCATATTCTTTCTAGGGCATATTATTTCTGCACAGGGCATCGCAGTTGACCCAAAGAAAATAGAAGCCATCATGAACTGGAGGAGGCATGAGTCAGCTAGCGATATTTAGAGTTTCCTTGGTCAAGCGGGCTACTACAGAAGATTTATTAAAGATTTTGCTAGAATTGCCTCGCCTCTGACTTAGCTCACTCAGAAGGGAGTAACGTTCGTGTGGACAGATGACTGCGAAGCTTCGTTCATGGAGTTAAAGCAACACCTCATCTCAGCACCAATTCTTACCCTTCCGGATGGATCCGATGATTTTAAGATATATAGTGACGCCTTAGGTAAGGGTTTGTGATGTGTCCTAATGCAAAGGGATAAAGTGATAGCATTTGTGTCGAGGCAGTTAAAGCCTTACGAGAAGAATTATCCAACCCATGATCTGGAGCTAGTAGTAGTAGTGTTCGTGCTGAAGTTATGGTGCCACTACCTTTATGGTGTGTCGTGTGAGATCTATACGGATGATAAGAGCCTAAAATATCTCTATACACAAAAGGATTTAAATCTTCGACAACGGCGCTGGCTTGAGCTCCTTAGCAATTTTGACTTGATGATCAGATACACGCCGGACAAAGGTAATATTGTAGCTGATGCACATAATCGAGTATTTATTAGAAGCCTGGCTATTGATGATAAACTGCATCAGAATATCGAAGCTTTGGGAATTACACTTATAATCAGATACAAAAAGGGGGCACAAGTGGCTCAACTGTGCCTCGAAACTGACTTATTAGAAAAGGTCAAGTCCGCACTAAAGGATGATATGTTCCTACAAAAGATACAAGATCTTATCTCAACAGGAAAGGCAATCGACTTTGCGGTGGGCACAGACGAGATGGTCCGAGTGAAGGGAATATTGTGTGTTCCAAACGATGTAGCCCTCAGAAAAGAGATACTCACGGAAGCCCATTATGCTAGTTATACTTCACATCCGGGTAGCACAAAGATGTATCGTAATTTTCGTAAGACTTTTTGGTGGCACGGCATAAAACGAGAGGTGGCATTGTCCGTTTCATAATGCATGGCTTCTCAAAAGGAAAAGATCGAGCACCAGAAGTCGGGCAGAGAGATGCAGAACCTTGCTATACCGGAGTGGAAATGAGAACATATAACAATGGATTTCATTATTGGTTTGCCGAAGATGCAACAAGGGAATAATGCCGTCTGGGTTATCGTCGATCGACTCAACAAGTTATCTCACTTTCTGCCTATCAAAAGTACTTGGAGTACTGACCACCTGGCTCAGATCTACCTCAATGAAATCGTTTGACTCCACGGCGTGCCCGTATCTATTGCCTCAGATAGAGATGGTCGATTCTTATGGTATTTTTGGGAAATCCTACAGTCAGCAATGGGGACAAAGTTGAAGTTCAGCTCCGCCTACCTTCCACAGACAGATGATAAAATAAAATGTGTCAACCAAATCCTCGAAGACATGCTACGACTCTGCGCCTTGGACTTGAAGACGAGTTGGGATATGCATCTACCGTTAGCCGAATTTGCATACAATAATAACTTTCAATCCATCATTTAGATGGTGCCGTATGAGGTATTGTATGGGCGAAAGTGTATATCTCCGATCTGTTGGGACGAAGTTGGCGAACGATAAATTCTTGGCCCGGAGCTTGTAGAGCAAACCGTCCAGAAGATTCGTTTAATCCGGGAACGGCTAAAGATAGCACAGAGTCACCAGAAAAGCTACTCATACATGCATCGACGTCCTCTTGAGTTCTTAGAAGGTGATCGGGTGTTTCTCAAATTCTCACCCATGCGAGGAGTCACCAGATTCAAAGAAAAGGGAAAGCTAAGTCCAAGATTCGTCATTCCATTCGAGATACTGAAGCGAGTCACCCCGGTTACATATCAGATTGCCCTACCACTGTCACTATCCGAAGTGCACGATGTCTTCCATGTTTCACAGCTTAGGAAGTATGTGTACGACCCGAGTCTTGTGGTAGATCTTGATCAACTGGATCTTAAGGAAGACTTGACTTATATTAAACAACCTATGCAAATCTTGGATCGTAAGGAGAAGCTGCTTTGAAGTCGTTCAGTTCCCTTTGTACGCGTGCTTTGGCAAAATCATTCGGTCGAATAATCTACTTGGGAGCTTGAATCTGAGATGAGGGAAATGTTTCCTTCATTGTTTCCTAGTGGTAGGTTCTATTCCTAAGTTTCATGGATAAAACTTTCAATTAGTTGGTTAGGATGTGGTGCCCCGTTCTCCCTATTCGGGGGGGGGGGGGGCGCGGCTAAGAAATACAAGTCAGTATCGTTCGATCGGGATAGATTGAAACAAGAACTCATTCTCGTTATGGATTTGTTTCTTCGGGATCGATTTCCATATTCAGTGGACCGTGCCCCAAGGATGAACTTAGCGGCAGAGTCAAGAGGGAAATCTTCACTGTAAGTTTTCTTGCCTAGTTTTTGTGTCGCCTTATTGCTTTCATGCTTTGAGTTGGTTTTCAAATTTTTTTTTTTTTTTTTTTTGAATGATTTTATTGGATTTCATTTTTTTTTCGTTAAACTGTACTTTAATTTCGAGATTGAAAAGAGTGGCAGAGGTATTGATCAGCTGTTCGTGGCAATGCAGGTGAACGAGCAGTAGGCAACGTGCGAACAAAGTCTTAAAGAACCTCTTTCCTTTCCTTCTCCAACCAACTTATGAGTGGCTTATATTCGATTTAGCTGACCCTTCTTCCAAGTATTCAGATCTAAAATCTTGTATTCTTGCTTGCCCCGATCAAACGATACCATAATAACTAAAAGATGTCAAGATAAAATAGAATATACTTGGACTACTTTATGCATGTCAATCAACTTGTGAACGGTTATCTTATTGCATGCTAATTTATTTTAATGTTCTTTTTATGCTTCAATTTTAGTTAGAATGTATACTTTTTCTATAAATTGTGCTATGTATAGAACACACCTTGCTATGCAATAAACTGATCAGGAAGACTATGCAAAATGAATCATACATTGCTACTTGTCTTATGCTCGTGTTGCCTCAATTTGCAAAAGAATTGATAACTTAATATAGATGACGATTGATCACGGACTACTTGTGTACAAGGGTATAAGTTCTGCGGACGGTCGCTGGGGCACTCTCACCGATCTGATCCAGGCAAAACTTTATGTGTAGTCATCGTGTGCTGGGCGGGATGGCTTGCAGTGCATAATGTGCTCTCGTTGCATGCCATCCTTGTCATTGACTAGTCCCTTATGGCATCAAGCCAGTGATCCTCACGTATATTTAAACCTGTACAAGCTAACTTGTGTCTTCGTGGTAGGAAAGGACATGGTAAGTATTGTGCAGGTGGTTCAGACGGACAGGTAAAAGTCACCGAACGGTGGCAAGTTCATTTTAGTAGTTTCTATATATATATTGCTTGCTTGTAAAATAAACTAAAAAAAGATAGAAAGACCACAAATAATATGCATGCTTCATATAAACAACGTGTTGATTGGTATAGTTGGGTTAGCTCGCCTTTACTAGTACGTTTTGATGTACTGACCCTCGTTGAAATAGGTTTCCCGCACCAAGAAGATCCTGCGAGGAGCTGAAGTCACTTTCCAATCTAGTCCAGTTGTCGGCACATCCCGATCGTGCCTATTTTGGAAGCATTTGAAGACCCAGGAGCTAGCAACTTCACTCATGCAGCTCTGAGGAAAAGCCATCATCCCGCTTGAAGGTCTTACCATTTTGAAGTTTTAGTAAAGGATGTAATGTACAAGACAACTATCTCATTTTGTATCAGTTTTTGTAAGCCCGTGTGGCAACCTTCTGACTCGTTCAAGAGTTTGTAAAAGATTTTCATTATAAATAAAGAGAACTTTTTCACGTTTCAACCTTCTGTTTTAATTATCTGCGTATTCTGAATATGTGCTCGTTATGCAAAATACCTTAGCCTTGTGCGGTGCGCAACCTAGGCACGCACGACGTCACGCCCGGGAGACGACTATTGATTCCACAGAATCGGCGTAACAGTGGCGACTGCTTTTGACGTCACAACATTGGCGTACTCTGTCAAAGATAGCAGCTTTGGTATATTAAAATGAAGTAGCAACATTAGCGTACTTAGACGAAGCAATAGCCTTGGCGTACTGAGAAGAGGTAGCGGTCATTGGCATACTGTGGCAAAGTAGGAAGGTTGGTATATTAAGATGAGGTAGTAGCTTTAGTAGCTTTACTTGGTCACTAAAAGACAATCTGGGTCTACGTGTCCAATAATCTTCTGTATTTAATGACTTGATCTTCTCGACTGTTGTGCCAGCCTGTCAACTTTTAGGTTCATTATATTTAGGGGGAACACGCTCATTGTACGCCACTGTTTTATGTTTGATAAATAGGATCATAGTACACCGCTAAGGCAAAGCATGTGGAGTACGCCACCGAGGCAAGGTACAGGGAGTACGCCAGAGAGGCAAAGCACATGGAGTATGCCACAACTTCATTGTTTGGAATCTAAAGAGTAGTACGCCACTGCTCCTCTGCTAAACTATTTTGTGAGAAAGTACACCATTTCTCCTCTAGGTCAACAAACTTTGGGAAATACTTTTTATGCTTCTACAATACCCCCTTCAAAGTTTTTGAATTTTTAAAATAAATTCAAAATACTTTGAATCGAGAAGCATGAAAAGTAACTTTCGTGGAGAAAGTGTGTTGAATAGTATTTCAGTTGGATACGTTACCTATGGTATACTTATATGAAGTACGGGTAACAAGTTTAAAAATGATTGATAACATCAAAGGGAACAAAAATATGATGGTGGCGAATTTGGTGGAATAGAATGCTTGCTAAAAGGTTATATGGACATGACAAACCTTCAAATCAGGATCCCACTGGAAATATCTGCTCAGAGGTGACATGGACATGGCATGATATAACTCTTTGGGGATGTTTATGGCTGGAATGGTGTGAAAGAGGATAATAAGCTATTAGTGGCTAAGATGACAAGATGTCTATTCAAAGGTAATATGGACATAACAGAGTTCTTAACGAGGGCCCCACTGGAAATAACTGCTCAAAGGTGACATGGATATAGCAGAATAACTCTATGGGAATAATATTTTGGTGGACTTGATACCCATGGCATACTTGTACTAAGCACAAGTAACAAGTTTGAAAGTGCAACACTATCAGAGGTAATATGGACATGATAGATTGCCACTTTTTAAAGGAAAAGCTTTTCCATAGGGGAAACAATATAGAGGTAATATGGACACGATTGTTTTCTCTTGCAAGTCAACTCTACTAGGGATAGAGAAGAAAATGATTGTTCAGAGGTAATATAAACGTGAACCATGGTTTTCTCTGTTGGGGAGGAGAAAGGGAAATAGAGTATCTCCAATCCAACTGGAGATTAGAATTAAGACATCCTTAAGGCAACTGGGCCCTAGGAATATGCTTGTTTTGGTAGGGAAAATTTTTAGGTGATCTCAATGAGAACGTTTCGTTGAATCTAAGGACTATTCTACTGGAGAATTTTTTTGGATATATTTCTTATTACGTATTCAAGAATCTTGAATACAAGTAATAGCTTGAAAAGATAAATGTCTTGCTATACATTTATGTTGGCGATAACAAAAAAAAATGTAGATACTGTACATTTATATTATCCTGCTGGGGATTTGGGAAGTACAAGTTTAGCTTGGACATAGTACTTCTTGAGAGATTTGCCATTGATCAACATTATCAACAAGTCCCCATTAGGCTTTGTCCTAAGCAAGAAGAAGGTTAATGAACTTCATTGAGATGATGTCTCTGGATCTTCATACATTGGGAAGTCATTAAACTGGAGTGATGCCATATTGGCGGTAGTCGGCTTGCCATCATTGTGAAGGGTGATGGTTTCAGTATCAATCAGCCGCTGGATTTTTTTCTTCAATGCATAGCAATCCCGCGTAGCATGATTTATGTACCGATGAAACATGCAGTATCTTCGATAATCAACCTTGTTTGCCTCTTCATGATATATGATGTCGGGTAGTTTAATTTTGTCGTCCTTTAGCATCGCATTGAAGATGTTGACAATATCATCATCGTCAAAGGAATAAGTCACCTTTAGCCTGAGCTGTGGCTTGGGTGTTGAAGGACCCTTTGGGACATTGATAGCAAGGGCCTCATTTCCCTTATCATTGCAGTTATTGTTATTGTTATTGTTGAGGCTGAAGAAGCACTTGCCTTTATCCTCTGAGCCTTTGAACCTCAGGAGATTGAGGTTGATGTCGTTCACATTCTGCTCAATAATGTCTGCATTTATGATAAAAGAGGTCCAATCTTCAAATTAGACCGTGTCGAAACAAAAATTTAATCCCGGCAGTACATTTTTCCTGCTGGTGTCCATGAGATGTGTCTCAGGAATTCCATGAGGCATCTTCAGAGATGTTTGTCTGAAGCGCTCAATATAATCACGGGCAGACTCCTTCTCCCTTTGCTTAGTTTCGATGAGAGTAGACATTGTCATGTCCATCCCTCTATCATAAAATTGGGCGAGAAAGAGGCACCACAAGTCTTCGAATGAGGATATGAAGTTGTTAGGAAGATTGTAGAACCAGTCTTAAGCTATCCTGGATAAGGCTCCGACAAACAGCTTAGTGAGTAAAGCGTCATCACGTGGCCGGTGTTCCATCATCGTGTCAAAGTAGTTTATGTACTGACGATGTGACATCTTTCCATCAAATGGAGTCATAGGTTGGGGCTTGTACTTGGGCTAGTAGATGATATTGTGCAACTCAGGAGAAAATAACTGCCTTATCCTGAGATTTTGGAGCTTGCCCAATTATTCATAGCATTGAGTTAGGCACTAGCTCCCTGATAGCCTACTGTGTCTCATCAAGTTGATGTGGTGTAGCTGACTGCAGAGATATGGGCTGGACATGTACAACCAAAGTGGAGGATCACCCCCAACATTGAGAGGATTGAGAGGCAGATCTGCCGACTCGTTGTTGTGGCCTTAATCTGGGCTTGCATTACCTAGAGGTGGCTGCACGTTCATAGGATATAAAACAGTTGCGGTCACATGTACCGGTGCTGCCTTAGTGGCATGCTCAGTCATGATGAATTGGTGCATACTTTTCATAAAGGGATGCATATCTTTCATCGCAGCCTTAAGTGATTTGAGGCATTAATCAATGTTTTATGAAATAGCAGCGTCTTGCTTATCACCAATGGCATAGATACTGACTTCTCTGTGGTCGACAGGGGGATTTGTTGACTAGATGGTGTAGCTGGAATCCACTATATATGTCTACGATACGGGAGGATTGCTACCCCAGGGAATTCGACTTCAGATTCTTAGGAGTGGCCCTTCCTCGTCTGAGGGAGTTTTCTGCTTCAGGAGCGAGTATTGCGGTACACTCCTTCGAAGGACTCGACAAGTTGGTCGAACCTCCTATGACTTGCAGATGTTGCAACACCACGTCTTGAACACCTTGTACTGTGAGGAAATCTTGACGCTATGTTGACAGAAGGAAAGATTAGTTATTTATATTCATCTTGTGAATCACCTTGTTTCCTGGAAGAATGTCTAGTAGATAAGGTGTAGTGCAACCGGTCAAAAACAGATCATTTAGTAGTTGATTCAAATTTCTGTGTACAACAAAAAATGATAATAATTTGATGATAGTGGCAACCATGATGCTTATTTAGAAGCACCATTACTGACACAAAACTTTCTCTCTCCTTACCCTTTTGTATAAGCACATCACGTAAGTTAGAGGAAGGAGGAAGAGGAGGCAAACTCTGCCTTTTTTATATTGGGCATATTTGACTTAGAATATAAGTTCTTAGTGCCCTGCTTATAGAGGGAAGCTCCAAGTTGAGAAGCATAGAAACCATCATCTTGGCATACTCTCTCCTTCTTAGGTAGATCCTGAGTTGAAGAGGAAGCAGCAGCAAAAGAACGCATATTCCTCTATGTGTCCAGTTTAATACACAATTATGACTCCTTGAGTACATAGTCAACAGCTTTAGAATACTTGGCTTGCAGTTTTCTCTTATTTGTACGCAAAAGCGTGATCTGAGGGAGAGAAGCCTACTATGCTAGTATACCACACACATAAAGGAAAGTCTTCAATATTGGCATAGTACGCACGGGTCTAGAATTTGTCACTGCCAACTTTGTACGCACAGGGCTAGAATTTGTTACTTCCAGCTTTGTATACAGGGGGCTAGAATTTGCCTGCACCGACTTTGTACGTGCAGTACAGGGAATCTTCTCCGCAGAAATTGTACGCACAGTACATGGAATCTTCTCAGCAGACTTTGTACTCGCATAGTAATCAGGACGTAGGAGTCCAAAAAATATACGCACAAGCTTTTACTATTGCTTGGCCTGGACAGTAGAGTCTAGAGTTGAATTCCCATGCAAAACATATTGGGAATGAGAAACTTGGGGCTGTCTAACCCCCTTGACATCATAGTAAATTCCTTTGCCAAAGAGAAGTTTGTTTGTCCTTCGTTTGTTGCTGCGAGAGCATCATAGTATGTTCTCCTTAGGTACCCTAGCATGGCCAAGGATTTTATCCACCAAGTCACAGACTGGGGACGAGAGCAGGTTTTTCTCCTTAGTTAGCACACTGGCGTGGCTAAGGAGTTTGTCTACCGAGTCACAGACTGGGGACGAGAGCAGGTTGTTCTCCTTAGTTAGCACACTGGTATGGCTAAGAAGTTTGTCCACAGAGTCTCAAACTGGGGACGAGAGAGTCTCAAACTGGGGACGAGAGAGTTTCATCAATGAGGGGGGCCTCATTGGCAGCAAGACACACTTGTTTTCCCTTATTGTCAGTAACATCAGGGTAGGAAGTGCGGGACTTTGGTAGCCAAGTCTTGTGGAACTTTCTTGGCTTGGTTGCAGTGGAAGGACTAGCACTACTACTAGTGAGAATCTCTTCGTAGACTTGTTGGTCGAACTAGACGACCAATGTTTTTTGAGTTCCCAAGAAGTGGAGTGTCGAGTTGAGCCACAACTTTGTCATCGGAGGAGAAAGTCGTCCACAACAGACTCGCCATTTTGTTTGCCATAAAAGAAAAGTTGAACGAACTTTTGTCTACAAACTTGAAAGAAAAGAAAAAGAGTACAATGGATCCTATACGAGAATCTAAAGTACAATGATTCTAGGGAAGTATAGCTCCGAAGATCTATTCTGCGTTCGATCACTTTAATCCTTTGACTACTCGATAGTGAAGAAGAGATGCTGGAATCACTCGAACATTTATAGAACGGAGAGGCAAGAAGGCAACGACAATACTAGCATAAATGTCTTCTTTCTTATCTCTGTGGGTGTGTGTGTGATTGTCATGACCCGCACCCAGAATTTGGGCATGAGCCGTGGATACGTCCAGCCTACGATGCAGCATCGGTGGTAGAACGCTATCTAGGTCTCAATACTACTAAACATAATTCATAAGATAACCTGTCAATGATCTCAACTCCATAAGGAGGACAATGAATAATGCATTGATCAAAAATTCATAAAATACTCAATCATAATAACTATAGGAAAGTAATGGCATGATAAGATATAAAAATATACGGAAGTACCGACATAAGTCAAGCACAACAACCCAAATACAGCAATAATCTAGAGTCTAGCTATCTGAACATAAATAGTCTCAACATAATACAATCCAAAATCTCAAGTTAGAATAATTTAATACATAGATAACTAGACCAAGAAGGTGTCTAAATAACTGCGGGTGGTGTCTCCTCTAAGGAGAGTGACTCCTCTATAATCTCCGGTATGTAGTCTCCCTCTACTCCTGGGCCATAGTGAGTAGGATAGAAATCCTCAAGGTCCTCTAAAAAATATTATCCAGTCAGGATTGGAGTGAAGTACAAGTACTAAATAACAGTTTTATTTATATTGACAAAAACTATAAGACAGTGTAAGGAAATACATGATGAAGAAATACTAGAAATAAGGAATACTGGAAAAATATGTAATAGTACTAACTAGCAATGAACAGATATATGTGAATGCTATAATGAGTGAACTGGAAATAAAGAATAGAAATTTTTAGCTAAGTGTTATGAAATATCAGTTTGTTATGTGATCGGCTTGGGACTAGATCAGGCTTGTTCTATAAGATTAGCTATGATACATGTGAGATCAGAATAACCATTTGGTTAGCTATGATGCAAGCAATAGTCAAGCTAATTATATATAACAGGTTATGAGGCATGTAAATGGTCAGGCTACACCCTACGTAATATATGGGGTGAGCTAGATGCATGTAAAGTGGGGTGTGATCACATAATCTTGCTGATATTTTCCCGTCCCTAGCTAGCACGATGAATTCCAATCACGACTCATCATGACAAGTATCTATGATACTAGTCCGTGTATCCACAGTGTCAAAATCAAGTATACTCTACAACTAGAATCATAGTAATAATCAGCATAATAAAAACTGTCAGAGAATATACTCGTCTGTGGTCCTGAGCAAGGTATGAGGATCGATGCTATAGTTGAAGTGGTTGCTGCACGAGCCCTTGCTCAGTGCAACTACACTATGCACACATTACTGTACTCTGCAGAATGTATTGCAGCATACTGCTGCTACTGTCTAGCTCCTTGCTGTGGCTGCTCACTGTACAACAGTGACTCCCAATGTTGATTTCCTGTGTACAGGAAACTACACTGCACCCTCTCCCTTTGCTGACTGAAATTGCATCCCCCATTGTATGAGCATGCTGGAACTGATGCTTCCCTGTTGTTGAAAACAAATTCTCCCTGAAGTTGGTCACTGCTCTAGGCTAGCTGATACCACCCTTGCTGCAGTGACTGCTACTGCAACTGCCTTCCTCTGCACAGCTCACTCGAGCAGTTGGTCACCCCGAGTTCCCCTTGCTGCCATGTGCAGTAGCTCTTTCGCACACACACAAGCTCAATACACACACACACACACACACACACACACAGGTATCATGAACTCACTGATACACAATCTTAACTCACATATAGCTAACCAACACTCACCCACCATGAAGACAATGTTCACTAAAAACCCTAGCCTCTAACACCCTACAAGTCCAAATGGAAAATCTACAGACTCTGGAAACTGACCCATTTTCCCCCAACTGAACACAGGGGCTTCGAGTTCCTAGCTATGATATGATACTTAGTATCAGTCCAAGATAACTGATTTAATGAGCCATTCACAGTTTCACATTCTAGACTTGTTCATAGTTACACATGCATAGCTTAATCTTTAAGACAAGCATATGACTACTGGCAGGATCAACAAGGTAGTACCATCAAACAAACTATAACTGATCCCTCCATCATTCACACTCTCAATACACAGTGGAAACTGATACACTACCCGACTGTACAGTGACTGAGAAACCGATACTGCACAGTAACTGAGAAACCGATCCCCAGGACAGTTTTCTCCTCCACACAACACTTAGAGACCACCCTCGACTTCCTATAATAGTTCCACATCAAAACATATATATAATTAATACGTATACGTACATATATAAATATACATTTTTTTTTGCATAAGAATTAGATCATATATATATAGGTATGCTTCCTATTAAACATTTTATCAAGCACCTAGTGTGCAAAATCTTGGATACTCTATGAATCCTCATGCATAAACCCCAAATAACAACTAAACATCTACGTATACTCTATAGATATAAATATATACATATATATATAATTAGTTGATATGAAAATAATGGGAAAAATGCATCCTTTGAACACAAAAACCCAAACTGTAAACAAATCTCATGAAAAAATACTATGGAACCCAAATATAACGAATTCTCTTTCCTTGAGGGTGTTCATAAACCATGGGTGGGCTTCTAATGACCAAACAAAATAATTAAAACAGAATTAAAAGAGTGTTCCTGTAAACACTCGGATTTTTTTAAATTTTTAAATAGGAAGTTTTGGGATTTTTCTGTGATTTTTAATTAATTAAAATAAATATTCTTCAAAGGATTAATATTTTTGTGCATTATATTAAGTATTAAAATATTAATATAATGTGATGTTGTGTAATTTTTTGGAATTTATTAGGCTCATAAACTATTTTTAAATAGCTAAAAATCTTGTTTTTGATTAAACCAGCCCGAACCAGGCTTGAACCAAACCAAACGAACCCAAACTAAGCCCAACCGGTCCTAACATGTCGGATCTGAACCCGACCCGTACCCGACCCGACCAGTTTACTAATTCTTCAGTAACTAAAGAAATCAAAACCCACGACTCCCACGACCCCCGTTCCCGACGGCCACCGCCGCGAACCACCCTTTTTCCGGCGACACCCCCACGACCCCCCCGTTCGGCATCTCCCCGTAGCCGCCTCCCCGTAACCACCTCTCCCGTTATTTAAACCCCCCAGTACCGAACCCCACCGCCATCACCATGCTGGCCGACTCCGCCGCCTCCGACCTCCCATATTCGACGAACCCGACCCTCTCCAACTTCACTACGGTCACCTCAACTCCAACCACCACCTATGCGACCACTCCCGCGGCTCTCTATGACTCCAATGACCACCTCAGACCGCCGCAGCACGACGCCGAACGCCGTACGCCGCCGCACGCTACCGGCAAACACCGCCACCGACCCGCCTCCAAACAGATAGCAAAAATCAGCGAGGTATCCATTTTTCCACTCCCGTATCTCCCTGTATATTGATCCAAATTTTGTTCTGTCAAATCTTGTGCGAAGACTATGTTACCCTCTCGAACCTTGTGTAATTAGTTCTGGGTATCGTGTCGTGTGTCGGTCGCAAATCACGACGCAAAATATGAAAAAACTATATATTTTTGTAGTTCAAAAACTGTCCCGGACCCCTATGTTCATGGCCATTTTTTCTCCTAACCTGTTTAATATTTTTAATTTCTGCTTAAACAGTTAATTAGACAACATAACCTAGTTTTAAATCCTGTAATTAGTTTATTTTATTTTGCTGTGTGCTGTATTTTATTTGCGGGTGAAATCGACAAAAAACTTGGTTTTTAAATCCCGATTTTTTCTGAAATGGGGTGCGCCCCGCTAAATGAGACAACTTTGTCATGTGCGAATTATATCGAAAGGTGCATATCGTCAATGCGGATGTGCGAGATTTTATGGAAGTTGATTTGGATGTGCGTGCACACCGAAATCAACACGTATCCGTCGAAAATGTCCCGTATCGGGCATGTTCTGAAACTCGTTGTAACTTTGTATATGCTTGTCATTTCATAACGAAACTTACACCATTAGATTCGTAGTGGTACGCTGGTCCTGTGACCCAAGTTTGCTTCGATTCTGAGAACGTTGATGAAATCCCGTATCGTGGGCCCTACGGCTCCACTAGACGTACGATTTTGTGATCGGTTCATCAGAATCCAGTTCTGGACATTTTCTTGGGTTCGTAACATAGTTATGGACTTATATACACTAAATTTGATAAATTGGGACAACTTTGTCCTTGATACATTTTTCGGTGCGAAGTGGGACACTTGCGGACCCCGCTTTGACCAGAAACTGTCAATTCTGCCCCTGTGTCCAAATTAAACTTATGGGTAGTCAATCCTATCTATTTCATGTCTTCTGAGAGTAATGGTAATATTTATTTCAGCATCCGGAGACGTACCTAAAGTTCCATATACATCGGAGCAATTGAAGGAATTCAAATCCCAGGCAAGTGTACCTTGACAACTTGGAGTAGTTCTTGTTATATTATTTGCTTGAGTTCTTTCTATATATAAATACTTTTAAGATGTGCATGTTCAACCTAGGACCGTGAGACGTTGCTTAACGTCCAAATAATATTCGGGTGTCGATATCATACGCGGAGTCGTGTAACGTCACTTAGGGAGTCGATATTACGATCCTATATTTTCGTGCTTGCTTTATCAAGTACGTCATACCATAGGAAACTTGACACTATTCATGAAACATAATCTTTCCTGAGTTATTCATGGTAATTCTGTATAGACTTAAAGGATTCGTGACATAGATCTTACATATGCATAGCTATCATTATGACTCGCTGCATTAGCTAGAGGTCATGATCTTGCATGTTATGGACATGAGACGTCGTGGACATGAGACGTGTGATTACATTGGATGGGGAAAGACACACAGGCTACAGGTTGATTATATATATATATATATATATATATATATATATATATATATATATATATATATATATATTATTACGGTGCTGTAGCCTCTACATCAGAGGTAGGCCCACTATATGATATCACTGCTATAGGCTCCCTGATACAGAGCTTGTGGTGGTCTCTGCCTAAGTTCTAGTGATGCTCTCATTTGCATATCACATAGCTGGTTTCATAGTTTGCCCTGTGGATATTTATTTTTATATAATTCATTTATTTGGCTTGAGTTATTCTTTTACCTTGCTATGTCCCCTGAGGACCTGGATCCGCATTATGTCCCCAAGTTTAGCAGAGGAGATCTACCCCGAGGTATACGGGACAGAAGCAGACATTGGAGCAGTACCAGCACCAGAGGACGAGGTAGTGCCACAGGATTTCTTCTGAGTATTTGCTTTATATACTCAGTTATTTCTGTTTCTAGTTTCTCTATTTCCTGTCTCTTGGATTGTTGTACTAAACTTATATTCGGGTTATTCTCTGAGACATATTATTGAGTGTAAACCCCCCGACCCAAAAATAGATATCTTGTGTGTATTTTGTATTTCTTGTATTTATTTTAGATTATTTTTTTTATTAAATAAAACTCAATAATTTTATTAGGATACTTCACCGTGGTTTGGACATTAATAATATAGGATGGTCCCAAAATATGTATTACCCTTCATAAGAAGTAGCCTACAAAGGAGACACTACCTGTAGGATCTTTTCGTGGCATAGAAATTCGATCATTTGGCATTAGTATGACATTAGTGTAATAACCATAGATTAATTATTAAATATTTAGATATTATATATATAATTTAATTGTGGTTATTTTTCTATTCAAACTTCCAACAATTAGCATCCCATAATTCTCTATGCCAAATTAGGCAAATTTTCTTTTTATTGATTTGCATATTATTTACTATTACCTATTTTGTTGAATATATATTTAGTTATTTACTTAGTTAATTAGATAATACAATTATTTAATTTATTATAACTAAATAAATATCTATTTATTAATTATAAAATATTTTGGGTATAGTATTTTATTAAAACTTTACAAAAGTAAAATTTTCTAGAATTTATTTTGTGTGCAAATATTATTTTTGAGTTTTTATAATCTCATTTATATATGTGAATATATATAAATAAATATATAGTTATACTAATAATAATAATAATAATAATAATAATAATAATAATAATAATAATAATAATAATAATAATAAAAATAAAAATAAAAATAAAAATAAAAATAAAAATAATACTAAAGAAAAGAAAAGAAAATAACAAAAAAAAATAAAAACCTTAATATAAAACCTAAACTACAAAACCTAAACACCTAACTAACAAAACCTACCCAGCAACTTCTCCCTCCCTTTCAGCCGCAACCCCCCTCTCCTAGTATCTCTCTCTCTCTCTCTCTCTCTCTCTCTCTCTCTCTCTCTCTATATATATATATATATATATATATATATATATATATATATATTATAAAACCAAACCCTAACCCTAACCCTAGCCACCCGATGACCGGCGACCGGCGACCACCGCATCCGCCGCCCGTGCCGCCCTAGCCACCGGCGACCGCAGCCCCGCGTTGTCCGCCCCCGCCCGCGAGCACGCACGCGTGCAGCAGCATCGCTCCGACGTCCATATTTTAAGGTATCATATCTCCCTCATCTTTGATTCTTTTTGTGAGCGGTTTATCCGTGTACGTTCACAACCTAACCCTCTAGGATTTTCCTTCAAGCGGGACAAGTTTTTGTGCCCTGGGTTGGTCAAAAAATCGACCGAAAAACGGCCAAAAAACTAACTAAAAATAGTCCAAAATTTTGAACCAAACACCCATGTTCATGCCTAATTTGTCACCAACCTGTTTAATATTTTTAAAATCTAATTAAAGGATTTTCTTCTCAATATAACCGAGAAAATTTCTTTTCTTTTAGTTTTTATTAATTCATTTTATGTGTTAAATTATTCGGCCTCCAAAACGACCAAAAACTTGATATTTTAAAACTAAAATTTTGTGATACGGAGTGCACTCTGCCAAACAAGATCGTCTCGTCATGTGCTAATTACATCGAAAGGCGTGTATGGTATATCCTGACGTGTAGGCTTTCGCGAAAGTTAATTTGGACGTGTGTGCGTGTCGGAATCAACCCGTATCCGTAAAAAGTCCCCGTATCACGAATTTTGCAAACTACCACCCCATTTTGTGTACGCTCGTCGGAATGCGACGAAACTTGCGGCATTGGATTCATGGTATCACGCTGGTCCTGTGACCCAAGTTTCACACGATTCTGAGACAGTTGACCAAGCTGCCTATTCGTGGGCCCAACGGTTTGACTTTAAGGGCGAATTTGTGATCAGCTCGTCGGTCCAAAATTGGATATACCGTTGAGTTCGCATCGTCGTTTAGAATTTATTTGACCTATAATTTATCCCATTTAGATACCTTTACCTCTGGCACGTATTTTTGTGTAAGGTGGCCCACATGTGGACCCGTTTTGACCCAAAATTCTCGTTTTGCCCCTGTGTCCAAATTGGACGAAAGGGTAGGCTTTTCTGACTATCTCACTTATTCTGGGAATGTTGGTGATGTTTATTTCAGCATCCGGTGACGTTCATTCATTGGCCATAGTTTCTGATCCCTTATGCTTAACGTCTGGATGCTTACACTACGCAGATTGCTTACTAGACAAGTATACCTTCCTATTGTACTGTGATTTATATTCCATATGGTGTATATATTTTATTTTTGTTATTTAGTTCATATATTTTAACTGCTATATAAACTACGCGTCCAAGAATAACTTGGGTGCAATGACGGTGGCGTCGTATTTTATCTTTATTATATATTATGCATGTCGACCTAGTTTTACGAGACCACTCCATTATTATTCTTATGTTTTATCTGGCCGTGACATATTTTTTGTACGATTTGTGAGTCTCATATAGATTACAGACTTATGTATTGACTGATCATCAATACGTATGGGACGTATGATAGAAAATAACTGCTAATAGAGATATGTTAGAAGACTTGACATGTACTAGAGGTCTCATCGTGTCATGGATATGGCATGAATAGAGCATGGGATGGGAAGAACAACAAGTAAGGCGTTTGGGCTCCTTTATACTTTTTTTGTGTAACCCATATGCTCCGCCAGAGATGCGTGGTCAGATGACCCCTATATTATTATCTACAAGCGGCCTCTGACGTTCAAAAGACGTCATACTTTTTAGGCCCCTGATTCTCTGAGAGAATCATGCCAATCCTATTTTAGCTAGATAGCCTACGTGTTGGAAAGTTCTTCTCAAAGTGCATTCACATAGGCGGTTAGACGACCATTTTGGATGTTTATTTTCAGTACTTTATTGGCATACTTTTATGTATCCTGTTACGTCCCTCTGAGGACCTGGTCCCTTTCCAGGTATAAACGATCATGACTATTCGCAGAAGCACGGATCAAGACTTGCTACTCCATTCTCTTTCGAGGAGATCTTCCCTTTGAGCCTTTCTGATAATTAGATGATGTACTTATTTTGTTTCTCTTATATTCTAGTTTGGTAATGGATTTATCTCCACCAAACTACTTATTCTTATCAAGCATCTTATACTTGATTCAGTTATATAGTTGATTGGTTATTTATTTCTTTGGCATTTCTGTGGATGAGATTTAGTTATGCCCTGTGACTTGTGACAAATATATACCACTTGTGAATTATTGTTCATAATACAGCGTACGTATATGTTTTGGTTTCCATATATTGGAGTTGACATATACATACGGCTGGCATGCTTACGTATTCCTAGTCCTACGTATTTTAGGACTGGGGCATGATATTGAGACTTGTTGGATTATATTTTATTTCGATTATTTTGACATTTGATTTATGTTCATCATCTGTGGATGGGATTAGAATTAGAATGTGACATATATCATAAACCATTATATTTGTTTTACAGGTTAAGTACACTATAACGGGTCCATTAAATTAGGTTTGCCCATTGGAGTGTGCTGTTGGCTATTGCCACGTAGCTAGTCCCTCGGTATTTTGGGACTGGGCATGACATAGTTTTTGTGGTGGCCTTTGCAGGTCCTAGGTTATGGTCTACGACTATATTGCTTTGGTTTCAACTAAGGAACTGAGCAAGCTTACGATTAAGATAGGATAAGTTATAGGGTCTCATCCACTTGATTGATTTATTCTTGACCTCTATATCGACATCAAAATAAATTTTTGACTTGCATCCTGCCTTGATTCCTATGTGTGCCTCTTATAGTTTATTTTGGATGCACAGTAATGGATTCACAAGCATGCAACGAGACTCCTACAGGAATACCACAAGTTGCAGTTGTCACCTACGACGATGGAGTAACACCAGTGGGTGGAGGTCAATTAGCTAAACAAAGCAATCAAGCAGGTCAATATACCTCAATATTCTGGCGAGACGATATTCAACAAACGCCGTAGTTTACTCCACTGATGCCCATTTTTCCAGCAGGACATCCTATGGATGGTCAACAGATATTTCAGATGTTCTACGCAATGATGCAATCCCAACAGCAGATTCATCAAGAGGCTCAGCGTCACGAGGCATAGAACCTAAGAAACAGTATAGTGATCACACTGGAGCAGGCGAACCCACCAGCTAGACGGCCATCGACGGGATCTATCACCAATTTTTGCCAGCTGAAGCCGCGTACCTTTTCAGGGAAGGAGGAGCCCACTGAAGTTCATGAGTGGATCACAACCACTCAACACCAATTAGAAGCAGCTGAGCTTCCGAGGGAGTGTTGGATGACTATCGTCAGAATGTAGTTGACGGGCAATGCACATCACTGGTGGCTATCTGAGGAGACACGGCTCGAACCTGACCGAGTCACTTAGGAGGAGTTCTCTAGACTCTTTCAGGAGATGTACATTCCATCTACTGCTCGATCGAAACTTTGAGACAATTTCAACCGCCTTATTCAAGATAACATGACGGTAGAAGAGTACAATGCAGAGTTTATCCGTTTGGGTCGCTTTGCCCCTACTCTGATTTCGACAGAAGAGAAGAAGGCAGAGAAGTTCTTCGACGGACTTAGCTTTGAGCTACAGAGATTGATCGGATCCGTTGCACCTACTTCATACACGGACGTCCTTGCTGCAGCATGATGTATAGAGCACGTCACCAGGAGAGAGTCCAGCCTGAAGTGGCCCTTCACGTAAGCACTAGCCAGAGCACTATTGGGAGAAACTGCAAAGAAACCTCACATGCACCAGCCACCCAGAGCATCTCGACAGACACTGCCTACATGTCAATATTGTGGCAAGCGAGGTCATTATGAGAGCGAGTGCAGACGCAAGTTGGGATTATGCTTGATTTGCAGATCCAACCAACATTTAGCCAAGGATTGCCTGGAGCGTTGAGAGGGAGCACCAATGGTAAATCGACAAGCTTAACCATCACCGGGAGGATATCAGCCGAGGCCACCCTTGGCACCCCAGGCAACACTCTTCCATTAAGCCCAGCAACAGCAGAGGGAACCACCACAAGAACGTGGACAGGCTTTTGCGATGACAGTGGAGGAGGCACAGACTCGAAGAGTAGTGGATACGAGTAAGATTTGAGTTTTAACAGAGCTATATATTCCTAGTAATGCTTTAGCACGTGCCTATTAGATCATTTTCCTAGCATAGGCCTAGTATTATGCTAGCATGAACTTGTTAGTCTAGATTAGTAATTGGTACCCAAGTTTTCGTAAGCTGTAGTTGATCTTCATTCTAACCAGACTCTTTTACTCTTGAGTTACTTATCTCTCATTGCTAGGGAAATGTTTGATTCCTTCCCTACGTGTTCTGCTTGATCAAATCCCTCACCCTCTTCCTCTCGATTTTTTTTGTTCATGATTTATTATTCTCTATGTCGTGCTTCAACAAACATGTCTTACAACCGCATCATCTCTTCTGACTGATTATGTTTTATTTTTTAATTGTGAGGACGTAATTCTTTTAAGGTGGCTAGATAGTAAATACCCAATTTTTTTAATATTTAAATAGAATTTTTTTTGAGATTTTTCTATAATTTTTAATTAACTAAAATAAATATTCTTCAAAGGATTAATATTTTTGTGCATTATTAAGTATTAAAACATTATATAAATTATATTTATGAGTATATAATTAATAATATGTTGTTGAGTAAATTTTTTTGGAATTTATTGGGCTCAAAAACTATGTTTAAATAGCTAAAAACCTTATTTATGATTAAACCAGACCGAACCAGGCTTGAACCGAACCAAACCAACCCAAACTAAATCCAACCGGTCCTAACGGGTCAGACCTGAACCCGACCCGACCCATTTACTTATTCTTTAGTAACTGAAGAAATCAAAACCCTCGACTCCCACGACCCCCGTTCCCGACGGCCACCGCCGCGACCCCCCATTTTTTATGGCAACACTGCCACGATCCCCCCCCCCGCTCGGCCTCTCCCTATAACCGCCTCTCCCCCTATTTAAACCCCCTAGTACCGAACCCCACCGCCATCACCACACCGACCGAATCCGCCATCTCTGACCTCCCATATTCGACGAACCCGACCCTCTCCGACTTTACTCCGGTCACCTTGACTCCGACCACCACCGACGCAACCACCCCCGCGGATCTCTATGACTCCCATGATAACCTCAGACTGCCGCAGCATGCCACATGCTGCCGCATACCGCCGGAAAATACCACCACCGACTCACCTCCAAATCGACAGCAGAAATCATAGAGGTACCCATTTTCCCACTCACGTATCTCCTTGTATATTGATCCAAATTTTGTTCTGTTGAATCCTATGCGAAGTCCATGTGACCCTCTTGAACCCTGTGCAGTATCGTGTCCCGTGTCGGTCGAAAATCACAATGCAAAAACAGGAAAAAACTACATATTTTTGTAGTTCAAAAACTGTCCCGGACCCCTATGTTCACGGCCTTTTTTCTCCTAGCTTGTTTAATATTTTCAATTTATTTTTGAACAGTTAATTAGACAACATAATCAAGTTTTAAACCCTATAATTAGTTTATTTTATTTTATTGTGTGCTATATTTTATTCGCGGGTAAAATCGACCCAAAACTTGATTTTTAAATCCCAAATTTTCCTGAAACGGGGTGCGTTCCGCTAAACGAGGTGACTTCGTCATGTGCAAATTGCATCGAAAGATGCGTATCATCAATGCGGATGTGTGAGATTTTAAGGAAGTAGATTTAGATGTGCGTGCACACCAAAATCAATGCATATCCGTCGAAAATGTACCGTATCGGACTGTTCTAAAACTTGTTATAATTTTGTGTGTGCTTGTCGTTTCACAATGAAACTTGTGCCATTGAATTCATAGTGCAACACTGGTCTTGTGACCCAAGTTTGGTTCAATTCTGAGAACGTTAACGAAACCCCGTATCGTAGGCCCCACGGCTCTACTTGACGGATGGTTTTATGATCGGCTCATCAGAATCCAGTTCTGGATATTCTATTGGGTTTGTATCATCGTTCTGGACTTATAGACACTAAGTTTAATGAATTTGGAGAACTTTGTCCCTGACACTTTTTTTGGTGCGAAGTGGGCTACTTGTGGACCCCGCTTTGACCAAAAACTGTCAATTCTATCCCTGTATCCAAATTAAACTTATGGGTAGTCACTCCTAGATATTTTATGTCTTCTGAAAGTAATGGTAATGTTTATTTCAGCATTAGGAGACGTACCTGAAGATTCTACATACATCGGAGCAATTGAAGGAATTCAAACCCCAAACAAGTGTACCTTGCCAACTTGTAGTAGTTCCTGTTATATTATTTGCTTGAGTTCTTTCTATATATAAATACTCTTAAGATGTGCATGTTCAACCTAGGACCATGAGACGTTGCTTAACGTTCGAATAATATTCGGGTGTCGACGTCGTACGCGGAGTCATGTAACGTCACTTAGGGAGTCGATATTATGATCCTATATTTTTGTGCTTGCTTTATCAAGTACGTCATACCATAGGACACTTGACACTATTCATAAAACAGAATCTTTCCTGAGTTATTTATGGTGATTCTATATAGGCTTACATGATTCGTGACATAGATCTTACATATGCATAACTATCATTATGACTCGCTGCATTAGCTAGAGGCCATGATCTTGCGTGTTATGGACATGAAATATTGTGGATATGAGACATATAATTACATTGGGTGGGGAAAGACACACATGCTATAGGTTGATTATATATATATATTTATTATTACAGTGTTGTAGTCTCTATATCAGAGCTAGGCCCACTACATGATATCACTGCTACAGGCTCCCCGACACAGAGCTTGTAGTGGTCTGATCCCGAGTTCTAGTGATGCTCTCATTTGCATATCACATAGCTGGTTACATAGTTTGTCCTGTGGATATTTATTTTTGTATAATGCATTTATTTGTCTTGAGTTATTCTTATACCTTGCTTTGTACCCTGAGGACCTGGATCCGGATTATGTCCCCAGGTTTAGTTGAGGAGATCTACCCCTAGGTATACGGGACAGGAGCAGACATTGGAGCAGTAGCAGCACCAGAGGACGAGGTGGTGCCAGAGGATTTCTTCTGAGTATTTAATTTATATACTCAGTTATTTCTGTTTCTAGTTTCTCTATTTCCTGTCTCTTGGATTATTGTACTGAACTTATATTCGAGTTGTTCCCCGAGACATATTATTGAGACTTGTTGTATTATATTTTATTTCGATTATTCTGACATCTGATTTATGTTCATCTTCTGTGGATGAGATTAGAATTAGAATATTAAATGTATCATAGACCATTATATTTGTTTTACAGCTTAAGTACACTCTAATGGGTCCATTAAATTAGGTTTGCCCATTGGAGTGTGCTGCTGGCCATTGGAGTATGCTGCTGGCCATTGCCACGTGGCTAGTCCCTCGGTATTTTGGGACTGGGGTGTGATAGTTTCCAGATTTTCACCTATTGGGAGATGATTCCCAATGTAGCTTCTTCTTCTCCATGACTCCTTGTGCCCAAGCTTCTATGTCTCTCTTGATGGGGGAAGAATAAGGGATTTGAGGGTTAGAAATCTAAAATTTGTGGAGGACAAAGAAGGGTTTTCTTGGGGCCTATTTCTAGGATTTCTTCATGAATGATGAGTGGCTTTGAGGGAGGCTCCCTCTATACATATAGGGCCGGCCATAGAGTAGGGTTAGGATTTGGTGATGCATAATATCTCTTTTGCCATCCATGGCTTGTCATGAAGAGCTATTTAATTAAGGGGTTTAATCTTAAGTGAGGGATCTAACTAAAATATAATTAATAGCATAGGAATTTGTCTAGTGGGTTAAATGTCTAGTTTAATACAAGATCCAAGGTCACATCAAGTCTAGATCACTAATCTATGTTATTAATGAATACAATATCATATGTATATTATCTATCATGCAATTATTAATACAATAATATATATATGGTAAATGACCCAAAAGCCCATACTCTAGAAATATGGTAGTGACAAGTCTACCCTCCTAAAAAATATTTTGTCCTCAAAATTGAATTAAACTAGCACAAGAATACAATCAGACAATGAATTATACCTCAAGTCTCGAAGAGATATGGGTACTGCTCTCATATTTCATCCTCCCTCTCTCAGGTTGACTCACCTGGAGAGTGATGTCTTCATGCAACATGAACCAAGAGAATAGTCTGGCTCCGCAATACCTTTTCCTGCGATCTAAGATCTCTACGGGCTGCTTAGGATAGCTGAGATTCGGACCAACCTCTATCTCCGAGTGATCTAGTACGTGACTAGGATCTGTCATGTACCATCTAAGCTGCAACACATGGAACACGTCATGTACTCCCTCTAGTGCAGGCGACAATTCTAGTCTATAGGCTATTGCACCGACCCTCGTGAGAATACCGAAAGGTTTGATGTACCGTGGTTAAGCTTTTTGCCTCCACCAAAGAGAATCCTGCCCCGTATCGGAGAAATTCGTAAGAACACCAGATCTCCAACCTAGAATAAAACAGTCTTAACACGCAATCTAAAACAAAATAATCACAAGCCAAAAATAAAAAAACCTATACCTAAAACTCTAAGGGTCTACGGTGGCTGTCGGCCCAATGTTGTTGTTTGTCCTGCACCACTAGAAGTCTGTCTCTGATGAGTTTTACCTTTTTTGCTGCATCCATAACCATCTCTGGTCCTAATAAGGCTCTCTTTCCAACATCATGCCAAGATAACGGTGTGCGACACCTCCGTCCATATAGAGCCTTGAATGGTGATATCTCAATGCTGGCCTGATAGCTGTTGTTGCAAGTAAACTCTACCAGGTGTAGATGATCCTTCCAAGAATCTCTGAGATCTAGAACACAAGTTTGTAGTATATTCTCGAGATTCTGAATAGTCCTTTCAGACTGTCCGTCTGTCTGGGGGTGATATATGATACTGAACTTGAGCTGATTGCCCAAGCTAGCCTACAAACTCCTCCAGAAGTGGAAAGTGAAACGACTACCCGATCGGAGATGATGCTTACAAAAACCCAATATAATCTGACAATCTGCCGCACGTACATCTCTGCCAGCTTCTCCGTCGATGTACCCACTTTAAATGGTAAGAAGTGGGCTGATTTGGTCAACCTATCCACGATGACCCAAATTATGTCCTTTTCTCCTGGAGAACGCGGAAGCCCTGAAACGAAATCCATAGTCACGTGCTCCTACTTCCACTCTGGGATGGGTAAAGGCTGAAGAAAACCACGTAGCCTTTGTCCATCCGCCTTTACCTGCTTGCACACTAAACACCGGGTTACAAAGCGTGCTACCTCACGCTTCATACCATACCACCATCCGTGCTTTACCATCCGCCTTTGTCGATCCGCCTAGCCTTATGTACTCGATGCATCCAGGTACCAACATTATGTATCGAGATGTGCCTCCTACAAAACCTTCTCGCGCAGCTCCCCGCTCGGCACATATATCCTAGTACCATACCGTAAAGACCCATCATCAACAATAGTGAAGTCTTCTGATAATCCTGTCTGGACCTGTGCCCTGATACTCCTCAGAGCCTCATCATCATATACTGTGTAGTTCTGATTATGTCCATCAGCTCAGACTGTATATGCAATCCCCACATCTAAATATTGATACCGGGAACTAGCACCTCAATTCTGAAGCTCTCCAGATCAGCCAATAAATGTTTATCTGTCATCAAGTACATAACCATCGGATACTTTTTCAAGGCATCGGTGACTACGTTGGCCTTTCCTGGGTGGTACTGTAATAAAATATCAAATTCTTTCATCAAATCCAACCACCTTCTCTGCCTCATGTTCAGCTCTTTCTATGTAAACACGTACTTCAAGCTCTTATAGTTTGTGAAGATCTCCACACGCTCTCCAAACAGATAGTATTTCTATAGTTTTATAGAAAAGATAACTGCTGCCAACTCCAAATTGTGGGTGGGATAGTTCTTCTCATGAATACGTAATTGCCTAGAAGCATAGGCAATCACCTTCCCGTGCTGCTGAAGAACGCAACCCAAACCCTTTCCTGAAGCATCACTGTAGATAGTGAATCCACCTGTCCCCGATGGCAACGTCAATATTGGAGCTATCGTTAATCTCTTCTTCAGCTCATAAAATGCGGCATGACAATCCTCCGTCCAGACAAAATCTACATCTTTTCTGGTCAGCCTAGTCACCAAATTTGTAATCCTGGAGAAGTCTTGTACAAACCTCCTGTAGTAACCTATTAGCCCAAGAAAACTCCCGATCTCAGCTACTGAACTGGGAGTAGCCTACGACTCCACTGTCTCGATCTTCTTTGGGTTAACTGTGATCCCGTCACCCTTTACCACATGCCTAAGTAATTCAACCTTGTCAAGAAAGAACTCGTACTTTGAAAGCTTTTCGTAAAGCTCCTCTTTCCTAAGAGTCTCCAACACCATCCTCAAGTTCTCTTCATGCTCCTCTGGGGTCTTCGAATACACAAGAATGTTATCGATGAACACCACTATGAACTTGTCAAGGTACTGGTGGAACACCTTGTTCATCAAGATCATAAATATTGCCGGTGCATTGGTTAAACCAAACGGCATTACCATGAACTCAAACTGGCCATATCTGGTCCAAAAAGTTGTCTTTGGAATGTCTTCTCTCTTCACCTTTACCTGGTGGTAGCCTGACCTTAAGTCTATCTTTGAAAATACCTTCGCTCTACTCAACTGATCGAAGAGATCATCTATCCTTGACAGTGAATATTTATTCTTGATAGTGAGGTTGTTCAGAGCTCTATAGTAGATACACATGCGTATTGTCCCATCCTTATTCGGTATGAACAATACTGGAGCTCCCCATGGTGATGAACTGGATTTGATGAAGCCTTTGTCCTACAACTCCTCAACTTGCTTCTTTAGTTCTGCCAGCTCATTGTTGTTGACCCTATAGACATGTTGTGATATGGGCTCCGCTCCTGGCACCAAGTATATAGTGAACTCGACATTCTTTTCTGGCGGCAAGCCTGGCAACTCCTCTAGAAAGACATCTAGGAACTATTCTATCAGAGGATGTGACAACTCCTCTTCTTCTATCCTGGCTCCACAAAAATTACCCCTGCTCTGCTCCGCTGCTCCTCTGGCGACCTCAAACTTTGGCTCTCCTGGCTGTCAAAATATTACTCTGCCTCCATGATAATCTATAACAGCATGGTGCCTACTCAACCAGTCCATTCCGAGTATAATATCGTGTCCCGGAAGTGGCATGACGAGTAAGCACATGCTCAACTCTCGGCCTCCTAATGATACCCTTCGGTCCTTGCAATAATCACTGACTAGGATAATATCTCCACCAATCGTGATCTTATAAGTCCTATCTAATGGTTCCTCCTCTAAACAATGCTTAAGAGCATATGATACAGACACGAAACTATAGGAAGCGCCAAAATTGAATAATGTAAGTGCTGGAATAAAATCGAGAAGAACTAAACTTGAAATCACGTCTCCTGCTGGTTCGGCCTCCTCGATTGTCAAGGCATATGCTCATCCCTGGGGTGCACCACTCTGCTGCTGCTGGTGCTGAGCAGACCTCTGCTGTTGTGGAGGTAGTAGAGGTCCCCTCTGCTGGCCTCCTGGTACAGTAGGTACTCTGGCAGGCCCCCTCTGAGCGGTTGCTTATCCCTAACCTGGACGAGTCTGAATAGATGGATAGTCCCTCAACTGATGTGATAATGATCTATAAGACAAACATGTACCCAACCTCTTCCTGCAGATGTTCCTCATGTGTCCTGCTTTTCTGCAGTACACAAACTGGACAACAGGCTGAGTCTGCCATTGAGGCTGCTGCTGCTGGGTGTGTTCTCGAGCTGGTGCCTGATGCTACTGATGCTGATACGACCTTTGTTGCTACTGAAAGTGGGGACGCATGGCTGATCCCGCACTACCACTCGCTCCTCCAGAAGTTTCGCGTCCTCTCTTAGGCCTGAGGTCCAAGTCATCCTTAGCAATCTGGGCATCCATCAAAATGCCCTCGAAGGTAGCAGTGCGACGTCTAGAAGTGCGAGACTTAATCTCTCTCTTCAACCTCTTTTTGAACTTCCAGGCTCGATCTCCTGGGTCCCGAATCATCGACGGTGCAAAATAACTCAAATGGCAGAACTCCGTAGCGTACTCATCGACCAACATGTTCCCTTGGACCAAGTCATGGAACTGACTCTCCAAGGCTCCCAGGGCTACGACGGGGAAGAACTTCTCCTTAAAAATCTCCTTGAAGGCCTCCCAAGTAAGTCCTCCAACAGTGAGTCTTGGCTCCGTACGATACCATATCAGCGCGATATCGAACATCTGACTACCGATGGCCTCGATCTGTAGGCTCTCTAAAATTTGCGCCAAGCGCAAGTTCCTCTCTATATCCTCCAGCAAGTCGTCGGCTTAGAGTATCCCCTTGACGCCCTTGAAATCCCAAGACATCATTCCCTTGAAGTCCAATATAGTACCTGGCCTCTAGTGCTGCTGGCCAGGGTGCTGCTGCTGCTGTGCAACTCTCACCACAGCCTGGAGAGCCACCTGATGAACATTCTTCATGCTCTCTCTCATCATCTTAATCTGTGCCTGGTGCGCCTCTGCCTGTACCCTCTGAGCCTTATCCTGAACTCGCTGAGCCTCCGCAGACATCCTCTGAGCATCTACCATGCCCTGGATTAGCGCGGATATCTGTGCCCCATCAACGGACATACCTCTGGGAAACAGAGTCGGTGGTGGTGGAAGGTGCTCCGTCATAGCCGGGACAACCCTCTGGACAGGTGGGGGAGGAGGACCCCCAAAAACTGTATATACTCCCACATGAACAGGAGAGGTAGAAGAAACTCTAGTTGTCTATCCGTCAGGTCGAGAGGTGGCAGACCTCTCTGAAGCTGTAGGCCCCAATCTCAATGACATAGTCTTCGGTAGCATTCTGAAAACAGACCCAAAAAAAATCAATTAAGGCAACAGATACGATATCATTAAGGAAGGACAGTAAAAATTTGAAGGAAGCAATTATTCAGAATAGCAATATAAAATTAGAAATTTCCTAGTTGTGATTGAGCATACTCTCGTCCTAAATCTTATTTCCTAAAGCAGGCTCGTAGCAATACTCTAAGTGAGCACTACTACGACATCGCTCTAATTGTGAATCTAGACCTGCATTTGCCACCACTAAAATGTGTCACAATCTGTGCCCAAAATTTGGGCATGAGCCATGGGTACGTCTAGCCTACGTCGCAGCATCGACGATAGAATGCTCTCTAGGTCTCAATACTACTAAACATAACTCACAAGATAACCTGTCAATGATCTCAACTCCATAAGGAGGACAATGAATAATGCATTGATCAACAATTCATAAGATACTCAATCACAATAACTATAGGAAAGTAATGGCACGATAAGATATAAATAGATAAGGAAGTACGGACTTAAGTCAAGCACAATAACCCAAATACAATAATAATCTAGAGTCTAGCTATCCCAACATAAATAGTCTCAATATAATACAATCCAAAATCTCAAGTTATAATAATTTAATACATAGATAATTAGACCAAGAAGCTGTCTAAACGACTGCGGGTGGTATCTCCTCTAAGGAGAGTGACTCCTCTAGAATCTCCAGTATGTAGTCTCCCTCTACTCCTGGGCCATAGTGAATATGACAGAAATTCTCAAGGTCCTGTGAAAAATGTTATCTAGTCAGGATTGGAGCGAAGTACAAGCAATAAACAACAGTTTTATTTATATTGACAAAAACTATAAGATAGTGTAAGGAAATACATGATGAAGAAATAATAGAAATAAGGAATACTGGAGAAATATGTAATCAGCAATAGTACTAACTAGTAATGAACATATATATATGTGAATGCTAGAATGAGTGAACTGGAAATAAAGAATAAATTATTTTAGCTAACTGTTGTAAAATATCAGTTTGTTATGTGATCAACTTGGGACTAGATCAGGCTTGTTATATATGATTGGCTATAATACATGTGAGGTCAGGATAACCATCTGGTTAGCTATGATGTGATCAATAGTCAGGCTATGAGGCATGTAAATGGTCAGGCTACACCCTACGTGATATGTGGGGTAAGCTATGATGTATATAAAGTGGGGTGTGATCACTTAATCTTGCTGATATTTCCTCATCCCCAGCTAGTATGATAGATTCCAATCACCACTCCTCATGACAGGTATCTATAATACTAGGCCGTGTATCCACAGTGTCAGAATCAATCATACTCTACAACTAGGATCATAGTAATAATCAACATAATAAAAACTATCAGAGAATGTACTCGCCTGTGGTCCTGAGCAAGGTATGAGGATCGATGCCCAAGATGGTATCACACAGACATATATATGGTATGTTGCATCAATACAAGGTTCAGAAATGAAAATAAGTTTAATTGATGCAATTCTAGGTCACAAGGCCATTTCTAAGTCAAATCGACTAATTCTATGTCGTAAGAGTCTGACACTAGGATACTAGGTCGATACGCTATAAAACTAAGCTATATTAATTAATCTAGGATACTATAAGACACACAAAATGTCATATCCTAAGTTACATAAGTTTTAAATATGAAAATAGTAGTTTATATATATATTAACAAGTCAATACACTATATATTATAACAAATCGATAAAATTAGGATACCTTGGCCTTGCACCAATGCGTATCTCACTACCTACACACCCATCTCGATACTCAAGCCTAATACCTTGAGTATCGACTCATTACCTTGATATTCCAAGGTAATTCAATCCTTATCAAATATAGCTAATACATATATACAATTACTTATATACTAATCTCAATACTAACTAAACAAACATATAGTTAATATAGCTAATTGTTAGCATATACCTATTAGCTATTACACGGATACTAATATAGCTAATACATGGATACTAATAGCTATTACTCAACCCCACTAACATAGCATATATATATTATTATCCATATCTAACTATCTATACATTAAACAAGTAAACAATAAACCATTACCTTAACTAACACTAGTACACATATAAACTTAGAAAGCAACATAAAGAATATATAATACCCACATAATAACCAAACTGACACCAAGTATCCAATATCTGAAACTGAAACTGAAATATACAGATAGGCAACATAATAACCAATTGACACCAAGTATCCCACTACCTAACTAATACACTAGATCCTGATACACTGATACTAACCAACTAACTAATACACTAGATGAACTTGCTATGGTTGAAGTGGTTGCTGCATGAGCCCTTGCTCAGTGCAACTGCACTATGCACACATTATTGCACTTTGCAGAATATATTACAGCATGTTGCTGCTGCTGTCGAGCTCCTTGTTGTGGCTGCTCACTGCATAGCAGTGACTCCCAATGTTGATTTCCTGTGTACAGGAAACTACACTGCACCCTCTCCCTTTGCTGACTGAAATTGCATCCCCCATTGTACGAGAACGCTGTAACTAATGCTTCCCTGCTGCTGAAAACAAATTCTCCCTACAGTTGGTCACTGCCCGAGGCTAGCTGATACTACACTTGCTGCAGTGACTACTACTGCCTCCCTCTGCACTGCTCACTCGAGCAGTTGGTCACCCCGAGTTCTCTTTGCTGCCATATGCAGTAGCTATTTCGCACACACATAAGCTCACATACACATAGCACACACACACACACACACACACACACACACACTTGACTGACACACACAGGTATCAGGAACTCATTGATATACAAACTCAACTCACATATAACTAACCAACACTCACCTACTATGAAGACATAGTTCACCATAAACCTGAGCCTCTAACTACCTAAAAGTACAAATAGAAAATCTACAGACTCTAGGAACTGACCCATTTACCCCCAACTGAACACAGGGGCTGAGTTCCTAGCTATGAGCTGATACTTAGTATCAGTTTAAGAAAACTGATTCAATGAGCCATTCGTAGTTTCACATTATGGACTTGTTCATACTTATACATGCATGGCTTAATCTTTGAGATAAGCATATGACTACTGGAAGGATCAACCAGGTAGTACCATCAAATAAACTATAACTGATCCCTCTATCATTCACACTCTCAATACACAGTGGAAACTGATACACAACATGACTGCACAGTTACTGAGAAATTGATACTGCACAGTAACTGAGAAACCGATCCCCAGGACAGTTTCCTCCTCCACACAACACTTAGAGGCCACCCTCGACTTCCCATAATAGTTACACATCAAAAGAATAATAATTAATAAGTATACGTACATATATATATATACAAATATCAAATGCATAAGAATTAGATCACATATATAGGTATGCTTCCTATTAAACATTTTATCAAGCACCTAGTGTGCAAAATCTGGAATACTCTATGAATCCTCATGCATAAATCCCAAATAACAACTAAACATCTATGTATACTCTATATATATACATATATACATATATATAATTAGTTGATATAAAAATTAGGAGAAACATGCATCCTTGGAACAAAAAAACCCAAATTATGAACAAATCTCATGAAGAAAATACTATGGAACCCAATAAAACTAATCCTCTCTCTTTGAGGGTGTTCTTAAACCATGGGTAGGCTTATAATGACCAAACAAAATGATTAAAATAGAATTAAAAGAGTATTTCCAGATTTTTACCTATTGGGAGATGGATTTGCAATGTAGCTTCTTCTTCTCCAAGACTCCTTGTGCCCAAGCTTCTAGGTCTCTCTCGATGGGGGAAGAATGGGGGATTTGAGGCTTAGAAATCTAAAATTTGTGGAGGGAAAAGAAGGGTTTTCTTGGGGGCTATTTGTAGAATTTCTTCTTGAATGATGAGTAGCTTTGAGGGAGGCTCCCTCTATACATATATGGCCGGCCATAGACTAGGGTTAGGGTTTGGTAATGCATAATGTCTCTTTTGCCCTCTATGACTTGTCATGAAGAGCCATTTAATTAAGGGATTTAATCTTAAGTGAGGGATCTAACTAGAATCTAATTAATAGCATAGGGATTTCTCTTGTGGGTTAAATGTCTAGTTTAATACAAGGTCTAAGGTCACATGAAGGCTAGATCACTAACCCATGTTAATAATGAATAAAATACAATATGTATATTATCTATCATGCAATTATTAAACAATAATATAAATATGGTAAATAACCCAAAAGCCCCTATTCTAGAAATGTGGTAGTGACAGTGATTGCTGGCCTGAAGTAGCACTGTGTAAGTTCTGTAGGAGTTTGCCCTGGAAGACCAATAACTGAAGAGTTCTCCCAGAGAGTGCTGGAAGAATAATGCTCCAAGAGGAGGCTGTATAGGGTGCATTGACCCTGTATTTATATGTTTTGAGAATGGTTATATGGGTGTGCGCATAAAAATGAGCAATATATACTGTGTTTGGCATTGTACGCATACTATTGAAAGCCTACGACCCATATTCTACTGAGTGGAGGCACAAATCAATGATGACTTGCCAAGTGGCTTCTTATACGAGGAAAGCGAGGGTAGTGGAGTTAGTTACTTGCAAACATCTACGAGAAGCATGGCATGGAGGACACATAGAATCCCAACCACTCACTATCGGTTAGTAGCAACAAAATGCATACATCTCTTAGTAGAGGGGCATGGTGTACTTTGATAGATTTTTGTTGAGGAGTAGCTTGCTAGCGTACTTCAATAGGGATTTGTTGAAAGATAGTACCTTAGCATATGAAAGTAACTATGCTAGCGTACTTTTTTAGAGATAGCCTAATTGGCGTACTCTGATAGAATTAGCACTGTTAGCGTATTCAGAGAGTGATAGCATCACTGGAGTGCTCTAACTAAAATATACATATTGGTGTCTTCTAACAAAGATGGCCTTGTTGGCGTACTCTCGTGAAGTAGCAGCCTTTGGCGTACTTTAGCTAAAATAGCAGCCTTGGCGTAATTTTAGGGAGTGAGAGCAAGCTGTCCACTAAATGACAACCTGGGTCTATGAGCCAAAGATCTTTGCATTAATAAAAAGGTCTCTATCAAAGATAACTGTTTTTGACATGGCAACGTTGGCGTACTCTGTCAAATATAGCAGCTTTGGTATATTAAGACAAAGTAGCAACGTTGGCATACTGAAATGAAGCAACAACCTAGGTATACTGAAATGAGGTATAGGCCATTGGCGTACTATGGAAAAGCAGGAAGGTTAGCGTACAAAGATGAGGTAGTAGCTTCACTTGGTTGCTAAATGATAACCTGAGTCTGCGTGCCCAGAATTTTCTGTATTTAATGACTTGATCTCCTTGAATGTTGTACCAGGATGTCAACCGTCAGATTCATTATATTTAATGTTTGGGGGAGAACACGCTCATTGTACACTACTTTTTCATGTTGGATGAATGACATTATAGTACACCGCTGAGGCAGAAAATATGCAGTACGTCGCTGAGGCAAGGCAAGGGAGTACATCACTGAGGCAAAGCATATGGAGTACGCCACAGCTTCATTGTTTAGATTCTAAAGAGTAGTATACAATATTCATTAGGGCTCAGTCAACTTGATTTTGATAGTTAAAAATACCATGTTTGGATATGTCACAATATGATACAACATAAGACTTCAATGATGCTGTTACGATTGCTAGTTGTACTATATCAATTTATTTAATTTCTTCAATATAATCTTATATTTTATTGAGTCTAGGACTTATGTATATTGAGTCGCACTAGCATACTCAAGTCCACTCAAATATCCTGAAACCCATCCACATATACAAACCAAATTAAACAAAAACTAGCCTATACACAAATTAGATCATTATGGAATGAGGCCTACGAACTCGGGCCGAATTTAGTCTCATGACCGAACTTGGACCGAACTCGGTCTTCCAAATTTAGAAATATGGCTATATGTATAATCCCTAAATTTTGTGGTTGCAACGTTCAAATTTTTAAATACTTGGGTACCAAACTCTATCTAAGTATACCCTATAAATAGACATGGATTTCTACATTCCTACTCACTCATTTTTTGTCATTCTTTCTATTCATTCGTGAGCAAAACTGAGAGCCTTAATCTTTCCATCTCCAAGATCAACTCCCCAGCCTTCTAAGGCCAAGTGCGATCTCGTTGAGAAGTCTATCAGAGTTGTAAGAGTTTCGCTCGACTAGTATTCCCTTTAGCTTTGAAGTCAGCAAGCCTTCGTATCAAAGCTTATGGTTGTAAGAAGTCGGCAAGCCTTCAGATCAAAGATTGTGATTTACTATTGGTGATTATAGTAGATACAACTCCGAGCAAGAGTTCTCGGACCTGAACTAGTCCTCTCAGAGAAAATTAGGATAAAAATTATGGTGTTTACGTTTGCTTTCTCTAAACCCTACTCATTTACATATCTGCATTATTATTATTATTTGTTTGTAGCTATTTTTACTATGCATTAATTTTTAATTGGATAGATTATTCTGTTGTACTCTATTCATCCCCCTCTAGAGTTGGCTTATAGTCCTTCATTTGGTAGCAAAGCAGGTTCTCTATTTTACCGGATTAACTTCCTTAGAGATTTATTACAACTTTTATATCTATCAACACCAACAATAGTGAAGGCCAGTCCATAAATAGTCCATCTCTATTTGATGGAACCAACTACACATATTGGAAGACACGTATGAGCTTTTATCTGAAATCTCTTGATTTCGATCTATGATTTTTTATAGTAGATGGATATAAGAAGCCACCTAGAATAGCCGTAGATGGCAACTTCGTAGAGAAGTCCCATGATAAATATACAGACACAGAAAAAAAAAAGCTAGTCTTAATGATAAAGCTATTAATGTCCTATTTTGTACAGTAGACAGAATTGAGTTTAATAGTGTCTCCACTTATGGCAATTCATATGAAGTCTGAAAACTTCTTAAGGTAACTCATAAAGGAACCTTGCAAGTGAAGGAATAAAAAATAAGTTGACTGATATAAGAATACGAAGCATTCAAGATGAAGTAGAATGAGGCAATCAGTCAGATATTCACAAGAATTTTTAACATCGTTAACCCTTTATCATCTCTTGGCAAGAAGTACAACAATCATGAAAAGATTTGCAAGGTACTCAGATGACTCATCAAGAATTTGAATCCCAAGGCTACTGCAATTATTGAAGAAAATAATTTTACCACGATGACCCTCGAGACGCTCATGGGCAAGCTGATGACTCACAAGTTAGATCTCAAGGATTTTGAAGATCCTACACCAAAAGAGAAGACGATTTTATTTAAGCACATCAAAAGAAAGTCTCCAACTGTGACTCCTAAGATGATGAATCTCAAGATAAAGAAGTTGACCGGATCACCAAAAACTTTAGAAAATTTCTGAAGTTTGAGAGATCAAGAAAGAAGAAGCACAACAAAAATAGTAATGAAGAACCTGTGTGCTACAACTGTAAGAAGACATATCACATAAAGAGAGACTGTTAGACAATCAAGAAAGAAAATTGCTACGATCACTTATCCAAAAGGACATCATCAAAGAAGTATGTAAGGCATGAGAGTGAAGCAAGTGAATCTAAAGAATATAAAAAACCTCAGGACACAACAAACTTATGCTTTATGGCACTGACTGATCAGGTAACAAATAACCATTCCTATAATTATTTTACATTTGATGAATGAGGTAATGCTTTCAGTGACTTACTTGAGGATTTTAGAAAGCTTAGAGATAAGTAAAAACATGCTAGAAAAGATATTCAATTATATCACACTAGAATATAAAGACTTACCTCTCTGCTAAAAGAAGTAAATGATACCTCTACTTGTAAAGATTCATATGAGATATCCAAACTTAAGCTTAGTCTACATGAGGCACTTGACTGCATTGACAAAATCACTCAAGACAATACTAAACTTAAGGAGGAACTCGAATCAAATAAGAAGAAGCATTCCATTACTGCTCGTAGAATAGATGCATTAACTGCCAAGTATGATAAAGTTTATGCTACCTCTAAAAGATTAGAGATTAGATTGGAAAAACAGGTTAAACAACCCACTATCCAGTCTAACACGAAATACGCAGCTAAACAAAATAGCACACACAAAAAAATATCTGCAAGCAAACCAAATGCTTCACATAATCATGCACGTAGAACACAACATAGTACTCCACACAATCTTGCATTATACTATAAATATCCATGCAAAACTTAAGATACTGCTTCACACATTCATATCTATAGCACTGTACGAAGCATCAATTATAATGCTATATGTCACTATTGTGGTAAGAAAGGGCATGTATATAGATTATATAGAACAAAAAAACTAGTAGATACAAATATATATATATGGGTACCAAAGACTAACACATTCGGACCCTCAAAAAAATGGGTACCAAAGGTTAAATCTATAACCTATTTTATAGGTGGACCAACCTTCTCATGCTAGAAGCAAGTGAATTATCGGTAGTGGTTTCTCACAACATATGACTGGTGATGCTAATATATTCGCAATGCTATGTATAAAAAAGAAAAGAAAAGAAAATAATGATATGTCTCCTTCGATAATAACCTCAAAGAATATACCATTGGTAATAGGTGATGTATCAAAAGGTGTAAGTACACGCTCTTCAATCGTTGCAAATGTTGCTTTCATTTCCCAAATAGATCCTAAGAATATAGAATAATATTTTTCTGATAAATTTTAGATTTTTGCTATGAAATAGAAACTCAACCAATTTGAACGTAATCAAGTTTGGAAACTTGTTCCCAGACCTAATAATTATCCTTTCGTTGGTATTACATGGATTTTTTAAAATAAATTAAATAAGAATAGTTCAGTCACAAGCAACAAAGCACTTCTCATAGATCAAAGTTACAACCAAGAGGAAGGCATTGACTTCGATGAGATTTATGATCCGGTTGCTAGACTAGAATCTATTCGAATATTTTGTGCTTTTGTAAGTTTTTATAATTTTAAACTTTTTTCAAATGGATGTCAAAACACATTCTTAAATGGTTTTATAAAAGAAAAAGTTTTTGTTAAGCAACTGTAAGCACCCTAATTTTTTAAAATTAAAATTTTAAATTTATTAATATTGGTATTCTGTAATTTTTTTGATTTAGGAAATTTTTATTTTATTTTTAGCTAATTATATTATAAAATTCATCAATTTATAATTATGTAGATTTAATTAATTATTAATATTATACAAAAATATATTTTTAGTTGAAAAACTATTATTAGAGTATTATATAATTTTTTTGGAATTTATTGAGGTCAAAAACTATTTTTTAAATATCCATAGACCTATATATATAAATGAGACAAAATAAAAGAAAAAGAATAACATAATTAAAACCCTAAAATCTAAACCCTACCTAAAACCCATTAGCCCATTAACCCTATCCAAACCAAAACCCAAAACCAAATTCTAACTCTAAACATACTCACCCACTTCTCCCCCACAAACTGCAAACAACCACCCCCCTCTTCTTCTTTCCTATATATATATGCATATATATATACAACAAAACCCTAACCCTAACTCAATCCCACCTCCACCATTACCCACACAAGACCCCGGCGCCGCCGCGAACCACCGCCTCCCGCCGACCGCCGCAGCGCCGACCGCACCGCCGTCCGCCAGCCCCCCGTAGGCACACACAGCACAACTGCGATCCCTCTTTCGCACGCAGCCTCCGCCCTCCTCGCTCATTTAATTTGCGTTCCGTCTTTGCTGGTATGTTCACAATCTAACCCTCTAGTATTTTCTTCAAGTGGAACGAATTTAGGCATCCCGGTTTGATCGAAAAATCGACCGAAAGTTGGCCGAAAAACTGTTCGAAAACAGTTCAGAATTTTTGTCCAAGTACCCATGTTCATGTCCAATTTCCCACCAACTTGTTAATAATTTTCAAAATATAATTAAAAGGACCTCTTCACAATATAACCAATATTTTTACTATTCTTTTATCTTTTATTAGTTTGCTTTAATGGTTAAATTATTCTTGTTCCAAAACAATAAAAAATATATTTTTAAAACACCTAAAATCTCACGATACGGGGTGCGTCTCGCCAAATGAAGCGACTTCGTCGTGTGCGAGTTGCACCAAAAGGCGCGTATCGTCAACGCGGATGTGTGGGCTTTCGCAGAACTTGATTTGGAAGTGTGTGCACACCGGAATCAATGCGTATCCGTCGAAAGTACTGTATTGGCATGTTCTAACACTCGTCCTAATTTTGTTTGTGCTTGCCGTTTTGTAATAAAACTTGTGCCATCTGATTCGCCAACGGGACAGTTATTTGGCTTTTATGCCAACCATCTCTACGTGAGGAGCAGTTATCTACGTGGCTTGCATGCCGTGATCTTTGATAAGCGATTATACGTATTATCTCGTAATGGGACACGCGTCACACGCCAATTCAAGAGATCATTCATACGTGGGTAGCAGTTATTATAACCACAGCGTAAAAGGTGCAGCTCCCTCCGCTGTTCGGCTTTTACGCCGACGGTAGCTGAACTCTATAAATAGAGACCTCCGTCCACGGAGGTCAGGAGGTCAGATCAGAGAGAGTAGAATAACAGAGGTCAAGGTCAAGAGAGCACACATAGAGAGCTTTGGCAACGAGAGTTCAATTCCTCCTACAGTCTTTGAAGCTTCTTTTTAGTCTTCTACAGCACTTCTTCGTCATCGTGTGGTCCAAAGGACAAAGTGATCGACCTCAGATCAGACTCCTATAGCAATATTTCCCCAGAATCAAACTTTTGTACTTAACATCCTCGTATAGGATTAATTGTACTTTTTTTTCTTGGTTGTAAACCAAAGAAAGGGTTTTGTATAAACCTAGTTTAAATTTTTTTTGTTTATTATCAAACACAAGATGGCGACTCTGCTGGGGACTTCTTTCTCATCTGACGAGAAAGCTATTGCTTAACACGATGCTGTGTCCGTAGGATTAACGAAGAAGACCTTGGTCGTCCAATTCGACCAATCAGCCTACGAAGACATGCTTCGAGTAGGGGGTAGCTCTCATTCCCTCTCTGTCCAAGACAACAGGAAATTGCGTAAAGTATGGATGCCCCAGACATCCCCTACCATTCCTGCAGACTCTCTCTCTCCGACTGACAAGGTTGTATCATCGCAACCTGTGCGCCCCGCACGTAAAACTTTGTCTCCCGTCTGTGACGTGGCAAACAAAGCTTCTGGCAATGCCTCAGTGCTAATCCAGAAGTCTACTCCGCACCCTGCGCGTAAAACTCAGTCTCCCATCTGTGACGTGGCAGACAAAATTTCTGATAATGCCTCAGTGCCAATTCAGAAATTCCAAAAGTGCCCCGCGCGTAAAAATATATCTCCCGTCTACAAGGAGGCAGATGGTCCTTGCAATCGCCGCAAGGGAAAACAAGTGGAGGACTTTCCAACCTCTCGGCCTTACGCCATCAAGAGAAGAATCTGTCCACTCTCCAGATTATGTGAGATGCAGATGGCCGATTGAGGACTTCCTCAGGTTTACACCAGCCTGAGCAAAGTTCTAGATTACGCCAGGTCAAGCCCCTCAGCGTAAAGAAGGCCCAGTTTGTGGATAGATATGCTCCTCATGGATCATGTGCTACTCATATGGCCGAACTATTGTATGCGTATGGCGGGGAGAGAGTTATGGTTCCCAATATCCGCATTCCAACTGATGTAGAAAGGCGGAAAAAGACTTCTTCTTCTTCTGATTTGCGTAATTTTTTGATTCAGAAGCGCAAAGATAGGGAATCTTCTAACATGTCTATTATACCCCCTAGGGAGCATTGTTGTAATAGTCACAAAGTTGTAGTTAATTATTGCTGTTCTAAGGCAAAACGGTCAGTTTTCGACCGGTTGAACTACTCTTTGTTTTTACAAGAAGAAGAGCCTACATTCGCATCAATGAATATGGCTTCACACATTCCTAGAGGAAGGTCAAATTTAAGACGTCATCCCTCTAGGACTCCAAGCCAAAGGAGATTCAACAGACTCCTTGAGAATATTGAAGCTGGTGTATTTCGGAACACTCGTTCAAGGTCACGACAACCGACTTCATATTCTTCTGATTCCGACACTGGGGGTCGCCAATTTCCCGAATCAGATGCTGAAAGTATAGATTCAATCTCTATGGAGATCTATACTGATCCTTCCATAGCATCCAGAGAAATAGGAGTTTATGCCATTGGAGATGAACGCGAAGAGGCTTCCCCTTCAGAAAGTACTGAGCAACGCATCGCTGTATTGGAAACATCACTGAAAAAGATGCATTCCATGATGGAGAACATGCACCAGATGATACTGACTCAACATACAGCTGCTATAGCTCAAGCATCGGTCCCTCCGACTCAAATACGTGTGGGGGTGGACTTACCACCATCCAACGCAAACCAGGAGCCAATTCTAGATCAAGAGTCAGCGGCTCCTCAAATCCTTAACTCGGAGAATGTATTGCCTCCTGCTGGAGTTATAATACAACCGATCTCTCACCACTCTGCGGTCCCTTTACCAGCTGAAGATCCGATGCAGGCAGTGCGGGAATTGAAAGCCTAATTTGATGCCTTGAAGCATAAGGATCAGCTCAAGAAATTGGGAATCAACCAATCATACCCAGCTATCTGGGATGAGATCCCTTTCCCACCTAAATATAAACCACAGGCGATGGTTTTGTTTGAGGGAAAGATGTCACCGAGCCAGTACATGAACTACTTCAGCATGATGACAGTGTTGTTACAAGGGAATGATGCCCTTCTCACTCGAGTGTTTAAAGGCTGTCTGTCCGGAGTGGCTTATCAGTGGTACCGTAGTCTTGCGGATAACTGCATTAATTACTTTAAAGATTTCAAGACTCTGTTCTTCGCGCGATTTTATGAAGGTGGGATGGACATGTCTATGTCCTCTCTCATTAAAATAAAGCAGAAGGAGAAAGAGAACGTTCGTACTTTCATCGAACGTTTTCGTCAGGCCACTTTGCAAATGCCTCCCAGAGTTTCAAACTCGACGTTGGTGGACATTTGCAGGAAGAACCTTCTTCCACTGATCTCGGTGTTCACAGGACCATATCAGTTCCATGATTGGCCCTCATTTATCATCTCAGCGGTAGCCCCTGAAGACAACAGTCGGAAGGCGCATGATAATGGAATCATGATCTCTACCTCTGATAGAGGGAAGAGGTCATCCTCCAACAGCGACCATCCCCGTAGTTCCAAAGGAAAAGAAGCTCTGGCGATCAATACGTCCAGGCAAAATACTTTGGCAACCACACAGATGAAACCTGGGACTTCCAGGCCCATTGAAGTATATTCTTTTGATGACGACGATATTCCGAGCATATTCGATTGTCTAGTCAAAAGTGGCAAGCTTACCCTCCCCGAGGTAAAGCGGCCTAATAAAGTCGGCAGTACCAATAACCCTAAGTACTATATTTTCTATAGGTACATATATCACCCCACAAAGGCGTGTTATGTACTAAAAAGGAAAATCCAGGAGTTGATCGACGCTAAGGCCATCACTCTGCATAATAGAGAGAAGACGGTCACTGCCAATATGATCTCTCTCCAATTCGGCAATTTACCTTCTCAAGAAGTTCCGAATGGGGTTGTACCTATTTTCTGGACGATGATGAACATTGTTAATCTCCCTCCAGCCAGGAGTCAAAATCATGACCTGGTACCCCTAACAACCCAGCGTAGTGAGATTATGTGGGTTCATCCTGATCAGGTGTCAGAGATCGAGGAAGAGACTCAACCTGCTAAGGCTAAGTCTAAAAAGAACTCGAAGCATAAACCATGCCATATGGTTGCAATATCCTCGACATCAGAAGAAGAGGCTTTGGCTACCGGAACCCGTTCAAGGAAAGCCTACCTCAAGGACTATGGAGGAAATCAGGAAGATGCAACGGCAGACACCTCAGCTGCCAGACTTCCAGAGCCTGAACCTGTCATACCAGAGGTAGGACCTCCTAGTGTCACTACCACATTTCCAAATAAGGGCATTTGTGTAATTACACTATTTTGAATAATTATGCATTTAATTAATCTGCTGAGTTATATAAACTATTTATATATTGTTAGTGATGTTTGGTTTTAGGTCAAACCCTAGAACTCATTAGGACGAACCCTAATGAGTAAACCCAAATTTGTAAACCTAATTCTAGAGAAACCCTAGAATTCAATTTTAGGTTTGGACCTCCAACCCTAGAATGACAAATCCTGAGTTAATTGAGTTCTTCATGACCTAACAGGGGGGGGTTCAATCTAAAACTATGCATATGAAGCCCTAACCTAGTTTAATATAAAAGGGAGCCACCCACAACTCTTTTCTCCTTCATGAAGAAAGAAACCCTAGCCTCCATCAAGAAAGCCATCTCCCCCACCCCAAATTCGGAATTAAAACCCTAGGATTCCATCTTCCTCCTCCAAAGCAAGGGAAGCAAGGAACTTGGGTCAAGGAACCTTGAGGAAGAAGAACTTCCATTGGAGAAACCATCTCCATAGGTAAAACTCTATTTTATTCAATTTTAATTCTGTTTTTTCATTATTTTATGCCATTAGGAAACCACCCTGAGGTTAGATTTCAATTTTAGGGTTTCTACATGGAGATTTAAGAGGAAATTAGGGTTTTGGGTGACCTACGTTGGTTTCCCCCAATTTCAGGAACCCTAATCCTAAGGGTTTACAAGTATACATGACTACACCTCCTACATGTAGGTTAGATCTCGATTTTTTAGGATTTTGGTTTGAGTATTCATGATTAATATTGTAGAATACGAATTCAGCACATTATATGTATGATGAAATGCTCCATAGGGAAATGCCTAATTCTATAATCTAGTTTATTATGGTTTGATATGTATACTTGTAAATATATGTATGTGTATGTGTATTACTGTATTTTTGGGTATCCTCGAGTGGTTGCACAGTCGGGTTCTTGATTCCTGCGTGTATCAGTCAGGAGGTACTGTGCAGAAACACCTAGGTGTTAAATGTGTGGATGTGTGTGTGCTGTGCCAGTTTTCAGAACTGTGCTGTGTGCATTAAGGGAAACTGTACAGAGTGGCCACACTGTGTGTGTGTAGTTGTTAGGTTCAGTGAGGGGTGAACAAGTCCTGATGCCTGTGCAGCCAGTAGTCACATGTTGTGTATCATGTTAAGCCATGCATGTGTGTACCTGGGAACCCTTGAATTCTGCCTGTAGTCCTATGATGTGTTTTAGTGTTGAGCCATGTATGTGTAAGTATGAACAAATTTAGACTTTGTACCTGGTCGATCCTGGCAGTAACCATAGCTTGTCTCTGAGTTTAAGCCATGAATGTGAAGACCTGAACAATTTAGGCTATGAAACTATGTTTGTATACACAGAAACAGTTCTATCCCAAGCACTGAGCAATGGCTATACTTTTGAGCTCTGATACTCTTTAGGTATCAGTGAGGATCCTGATCAGTGTGTTTGTGCATAAGGGTTTTTAGTTAACTATGTGAAATGTCTGTGAGTGCATATATGTATCTAGAAATGAAGGTAAATGTATGTAAACTTCTAAACTCGAAATTGAGTGAGTACTGATACCAAGTGAGGTATCAGTCCTAATCCAAGTTTTAGGTTTGTGGGGTATTGGAGATACAATGGGTTTAGATGGCAAGGTATAGGAAAACAGCCTGTGTGTAACTGTGGTTCTTAGTGTGTGAATACATGTGTGAGTATCCCAAAACCTGTGTGAGTGCAGGGAGATACCTATGTGCTGTGTCACTTGTGTGTGACCTGTGTCATAATGTATCAGTGAGTGTATGAGAATGTTGTGTATGTCCCTGGTTTATTTCAAATGCAGTGTAAGTGGATAACCTGTGTGCTGTGCAGTGTGTCTAGGACTGTGTGTGTGTGTGTGTGTGTGTGTGTGTGTAATTCTGTGAGAAGAGAGAGAGCAGTGAGAACTCAGTGAGTGTTTATAGGTATCAGTATTTTTGTCTCAGTGAACTAGAGTGTGAGTGCAGTGAGTGGCTGTGCATCACAAAACCCTGTGTCAGTGTGTCTCAGGTGTGTATCAGTTAGAACAGGGTGAAGTCAGTGCCTATGTGAGGTGTGACAGTATCCTGTGTGTGTTAGATAGCAGTCCAGTCAGTGTAATATCTGAGGGTGTATACCAGTGTCTGTGTGTGTGTGTGAGTGTCTCAATGTGTCAGTTTAGTCAGTGTGTGGCTGTATGTGTATTAGTAAACAATAAGTGATGGGTTAGTATCTTAGTATCAGTAGGATCTCTGAGGTTAGTGTATCAGAGTATTGCAGGTGAGGAGTTAATTGAGTTTTGGTTAAGGAACTAAGTACATATTATATCTCTATGATACGTAGTATAAGGTATTGTCTAAATAGTCTAGTATTGGCTAGGTATTTACCATTATAGCCAGAATACCTTAGTACGACCTAGCCAAACCTGGTATAACCAAGTAACAATCCAAGTTAACCTAGTATTGACCAGTAAACCTCAGAATTGGCCTAGTATGAGACCAAGTTGACTAGTATTGACCAGAAGTTCTAGTATGACCTAGAGACCTCATAATTAAATTTGTTAAACATGTTTATTTCCTTAATTTAGTATTTTGACAATTATATTCCACAAATAGGTCATTGTGATCCCACTTTGGACATCGATCCTCATTCCTTGCTCAGGACCACAGGCGAGTACATTCTCTGACAGTTTTCATTGTTGATTATTTCTATAATGCAGTTGTATTATATACTTGATTCTGACACTATGGATACACGGGTTAGCACCCTAGGTCCCCATCATGAGGAGTCGTGATTGGAATCCATCGTGCTAGCTGGGGGATGGGGAACTATTAGTAGATTATGTGATCATATCCAAACCTTTACATGCATCATAGCTCACCCCACTTCTCACGTCGGGTGCGGCCTGACCATTTATATGCATCATAGCTGTTATATATGATTAACCTGACCACTACATGCATCATAGCTAACCATATGGTTAGCCTGACCTACAAGAATCATAGTTAATCATATATAACTAGCCTGATCAAGTCCCAAGCCGATCACATGATAAACTGATAATTTAAACACTTAGCTAGATGTCTATTTTATTCAGATTCACTTGTTCTAGCATTCACTGTCTATTGTTCATTGCTAGATGCTCTATTGCCTATTTCTATTTCTCCAGTACTTTACATTTTTAGCATTTATTTCCATCTTGTATTTCTTACACTGTTTATAGTCTTTGTCAATTTAATGAAACTGCTGTTAGTGCTTGTGCTTCGCTCCAATCCTGACTGGATAACATTTTTCAGAGGACCTGGAGAGCTTGTGCCCCACTCATTACGGCCCAGGATTAGAGGGTGATTTCACTCCAGAAACCCCAGAGGAGTTGCCTATCCAAGAGGAGACCTTACCTGCCAATTCTTAGATTATTTTTCTGCATTTATTGTTCTAGACTGAGACTGAGTTATATTTATTATTTTGTGATTTGTGAGGTCATCTAGACCCAAGATTTGAGTTGGACTTATTGTGGTTGGTTTATATTAGAACTCTTTTCTATTCTCATCGTGCCATTATTTTCTATTAGCTTGTGATTGAGTATATCATAGAACTGTGGATTATTTATCATTGTCCTCCGTGCGGAGTTGAGACTATTGACAGGATATATTATATGTTGAGACCTAGACAGCGTTCTACCGCCGATGCTGCGGCGTAGGCTGGACGTACCCACGACTCATGCCCAAATTCCGGGTGCGGGTCGTGACACATTTTAGTGGTGGCCCATGCAAGTCTAGTCCTAGAATCGCATTAGAGCGATATCGTAGTGGTGCTCGCTTAGAGTATTACTACGAGTCTGTTTTGGGAAATAGGAATTTGGCCGAGGATATGCTCAATCACAATTAGGGAATTTATGATTCTTATAATACTACCCTTAATGATTTTTTCTTTAGAAATTACTGTCCTTCTTTGATGATATCATGTCTATTGCCTTGATTAAATTCTTCGATCTGTCTTCAGGATGCCGCCGAGAACCAGATCCCGGAGAACCGGAGCAGCAGAGTCAGAGAGGTCTGCTACCTCTCGCCTGGCCGGACAGACATCCGCAGTACTTTCTACATCTCCAGTACATGTGGGAGTGTCTGCAGCATTCGGGGGTCCTCCACCACCTGTTCAGAGGGTCCCCATAGCTACGACGGTGCCTCCACCACCACCCCCACCACCAGTTCAGCATCCAGGAGGTGTGCCCGTCGATGGAGCACATATGTTCGCTTTGATTCAGGACATAGTCGATGCCCAGAGGACGTCGGCAGAGGCCCAGAGGGTGCAGGCTGAGGCACACCAGGCCCAGACAGAGATGATGAGGGTGAACATGGAGAATGCTCATCAAGTGGCTCTCCAGGCTGTGGAGAGAGTCACTCAGCAGCAGCAGCGTCCTGATCAGCACCACCAGAGGCCGGGCACCATTGTGGATTTCAAGAGAATGATGCCTCGGGAATTCAAGGGGACAGAAGGGATAATCTACACCGATGATTGGCTAGAGGACATCGAGAGGAACTTGCGCTTGGTACAGCTTCCGGAGGCTCTTCAGATCGAGGCCGCCGGCAGCCAGATGTTCGACATCGCCTTGACGTGGTTTCGCACAGAGCCGAGACTCCTTGAAAGGGGACTCACTTTGGAAGCTTTCAAGGAGCTCTTCAAGGAGAAGTTCTTCCCTGATGTTACCCTGGGAGCTTTGGAGAGTCAGTTCCATGACTTAGCCCAGGGGAGCTCGTCCGTCGATGAGTATGCCGCGGAGTTTTCCTGCCTGAGCCGCTTCGCACCGTCGATGATTAGAGATCCAGGGGACAGGGCCCGAAAGTTCAGAAAGGGGCTGGCAAGGGAGATCAAGTCTCGCACGTCGGGACGTCGCACAGCTACCTACGAGGGCATATTGATGGATGCCCAGATAGCCGAGGACGACTTGGGCCTCAGGCCCAAGAGGGGACGCGATGGTTCCGGAGGAGCAAACAGTAGTGCGGGACCGGGCAAGCGTCCACACTTTCAGCAGCAACAGCAGAGACCCTTTCAGCAGCAGCATCAGCATCAGGCACCAGCCCGAGGGCAGGTCCAGCAGCAGCAACAGAGATAGACTCAGCCCGCCATCCAGTGTGCGTACTGCAGGAAGATGGGACATACTAGAGATATCTGCAAGAAGAGATTGGGCTCATGTCTGTCCTGCGGATCGATGATACACCAGCTGAAGGATTGTCCTACCATTCGTCCAGGTCAGGGTGGAGCAGCCGCCCAGAGAGGACCAGACAGGGTACCTACCGTACCAGGAGGCCAACAACAGAGGGCACCACTTCCACCGCAACATCAGAAGTTTGCCCAGCACCAGCAGCAGAGAGGTGTACCCCAGGGGTGAGCGTACGCCATGGCAGTCGAGGAGATCGAGCCAGCAGGAGACTTGATCACAGGTTCGGTTCTTCTCGATTGTATTCTCACATTTACCTTATTCGACTCTGGCACTTCCTATAGTTTTGTGTCTGTATCTTATGCACTTCGACATCATTTAGACACAGAACCATTAGCTAGGACTTGCAAGATCATGACTGGTAGAGGTATTATCCTAGTCCGTGATCACTGCAAGGACCGGAGGGTGTCAGTAGGAGGCCGAGAGTTGAGCGTGAGCTTACTCGTCATGCCACTTTCGGGGTATGATATTGTACTCGGAATGGACTGGTTGAGTAGGCATCATGCTACTATAGATTGTTATAGAGGCAGAGTATTATTTAGATCACCAGGAGAGCCAGAGTTTGAGGTCGTCAGAGGAGCAGCGGAACAGAGGAGGAGCACATTTTGCGGAGCCAGGGCGAAAGAGGAGGAGTTGCCACATCCTCTGATAGCGGAGTTCCTGGATGTATTTCCAGAGGAGTTGCCAGGCTTGCTGCCAGACAGAGATGTTGAATTCTCTATAGACTTGGTTCCAGGAGAGGAGCCCATTTCACAACATGTCTATAGAGTTAACAACAGCGAGCTGGCAGAACTGAAGAAGCAAGTTGAGGAGCTGCAGGACAAAGGCTTCATCAAATCCAGTTCATCACCATGGGGAGCTCCGGTATTGTTCGTACCGAAGAAGGACGGCACGGTGCGCATGTGCATTGATTATAGAGCTTTGAACAATATCACTATCAAGAACAAGTACCCGCTGCCGAGGATAGATGATCTTTTCGATCAGTTGAGCGGGGCGAGGGTGTTTTCAAAGATAGATTTGAGGTCAGGCTATCACCAGGTGAAGGTGAAGAGAGAGGACACGCCGAAGACAGCTTTTCGGACCAGATACGGCCAGTTTGAGTTCATGGTGATGCCATTTGGTTTAACCAATGCACCGGCAGTATTCATGAACCTGATGAACAAGGTGTTCCACCAGTACCTTGACAAGTTCATAGTGGTGTTCATCGACGATATTCTTGTGTATTCCAAGACCCCGGAGGAGCACGAAGAGCACCTGAGGTTGGTCTTAGAGACTCTCAGGAGGGAGAAGCTGTACGGGAAACTCTCTAAGTATGAATTCTTCCTTGACAAGGTTGAATTTCTTGGGCATGTGGTATCGGGTGACGAAATCTCGGTTAACCCACAGAAGATCGAGGCAGTGAAGTCGTGGGCTACCCCCAGTTCGGTAGCTGAGATCAGGAGTTTTCTCGGGCTAGCAGGATACTACAGGAGGTTTGTACAAGACTTCTCCAGAATTGCAGCGCCAATGACCAGATTGACTAGGAAGGATGTGAATTTTGTCTGGATGGAGGAGTGCCAGGCTGCATTTGATGAGCTGAAGAAGAGGTTGACAACAGCTCCAGTTTTGATGTTGCCAGCAGGGACAGGTGGTTTCACCATCTACAGTGATGCTTCAGGGAAGGGTCTGGGATATGTTCTTCAGCAGCACGGGAAGGTAATTGCCTATGCTTCCAGGCAGTTACGCCCTCATGAAGAGAATTACCCCACCCACGATTTAGAGTTGGCAGCAGTTATCTTCGCTCTAAATCTGTGGAAACATTACCTGTACGGAGAGCGTGTGGAGATCTTCACAGACCACAAGAGCTTGAAGTACGTATTCACACAGAAGGAACTAAACATGAGGCAGAGGAGATGGTTAGAGTTGATGAAGGACTTTGACATCTCATTGCAGTACCATTCAGGGAAGGCCAACGTAGTCGTCGATGCCTTGAGCAGGTATCCGATGGCTATGCACTTGACGACAGATAGATATTTGTTGGCTGATTTGGAGAGCTTGGAGATTGAGGTGTTAGTTCCCGGTACTGAGATTCAGATATGGGGATTGCAGATACAGTCCGAGCTGATGGACAGGATCAGAGCTGCGCAGTATGATGATGAGGCTCTGGGGAGTATCAGAGCACAGGTTCAGACAGGATTGTCGGACGACTTTACTATCGCAAATGATGGTTCCTTACGGCACGGCACGAGGATGTGTGTGCCGAGCGGGGAGTTGCGCGAGGAGGTTTTGCAGGAGGCACACCGCTCTCAGTACTCGATGCATCCCGGTGCCAACAAGATGTATCGAGACTTGAGGGAACACGTATGGTGGTATGGAATGAAGCGCGAGATAGCACGCTTCGTATCCCGGTGTCTAGTGTGCCAGCAGGTAAAGGCAGACCGGCAGAGGCCAGGTGGTTTGCTTCAACCTTTACCGATTCCAGAGTGGAAATGGGAGCACGTGACCATGTATTTCGTTTCAGGGCTTCCACGTTCTCCGGGAGGAAAAGATACGATTTGGGTCATCGTGGACAGGTTGACCAAATCAGCCCATTTCTTACCCTTCAAGGTGGGCACGTCGACAGAGAGGCTAGCAGAGATGTACGTGTGTCAGATCGTTAGACTTCATGGAGTTCCTGTAAGCATCATCTCGGATCGGGATAGTCGTTTCACTTCCCACTTCTGGAGAAGTCTGCAGGCTAGCTTGGGCACTCAACTCAAGTTCAGTACCGCATATCACCCCCAAACAGACGGGCAGTCTGAACGAACTATTCAGACTCTCGAAGATATGCTACGCACTTGCGTTCTAGATCTCGGAGGTTCTTGGGAGGATCATCTGCACCTGGTAGAGTTCGCTTACAACAACAGCTACCAGGCCAGCATCGAGATGTCACCATTTGAGGCTCTTTATGGACGGAGGTGTCGTACACCGTTATCTTGGGACGACGTTGGAGAGAGAGCCTTGCTAGGACCAGAAATGGTCGTGGATGCAGCAGAAAAGGTGAAACTTATCAGAGACAGACTGCGAGTGGCGCAGGACAGACAGCGGCATTGGGCCGACAGCCACCGTAGACCCCTTGAGTTTCAGGTATAGATTGTTATTTTTCTGGCTTGTGTTTGTTTGTTTAGACTGCCTGTTGAGACTGTTTTGTTTTAGGTTGGCGATCTAGTATTCCTACGGATTTCTCCGACGCATGGCACGATTCATTTTGGTAGAGGTGGAAAGCTTAGCCCATGCTACATCGGACCCTTCGGTATTCTTGCGAAGATAGGTGCAGTGGCGTATAGACTAGACCTGCCGCCTACATTAGAGGGAGTGCATGATGTGTTCCACGTGTCACAGCTGAGACGGTACGTGGCAGACCCTAGTCACGTACTTGACCACTCGGAGATTGAGGTTGGTCCGACGCTCAGCTATCCCGAGCAGCCCGTAGAGATCTTGGACCGCAGAGAGAAGGTGTTGCGGAACCAAACTATTCCTTTGGTTCGTGTTGCATGGAGACATCACTCTCCAGGGTAGTCGACTTGGGAGAGAGAGGACGAAATGCGCGAGCAATACCCGTATCTCTTCTAGACTTGAGGTATATTTCCTTTTCTGATTTCATTCTTGTTCTAGTTCAGTCTAATTTCGAGGACGAAATTTCTTTTAGGAGGGTAGACTTGTCACTACCACATTTCCAAATAAGGGAATTTGTATAATTTCACTATTTTGAATAATTATGCATTTAATTAATCTGCTGAGTTATATAAACTATTTATATATTGTTAGTGATGTTTGGTTTTAGGTCAAACCCTAGAACTCATTAGGACGAACCCTAATGAGTAAACCCAAATTTGTAAACCTAATTCTAGAGAAACCCTAGAATTCAATTTTAGGTTTGGACCTTCAACCCTAGAGTGACTAAACCTGAGTTAATTGAGTTCTTCATTACCTAACAGGGGGGTTCAATCTAAAACTATGCATATGAAGCCCTAACCTAGTTTAATATAAAAGGGAGCCACCCACAACTCTTTTCTCCTTCATGAAGAAAGAAACCCTAGCCTACATCAAGAAAGCCATCTCCCCCACCCCAAATTCGGAATTAAAACCCTAGGATTCCATCTTCCTCCTCCAAAGCAAGAGAAGCAAGGAACTTGGGTCAAGGAACCTTGGGGAAGAAGAACTTCCATTGGAGAAACCATCTCTATAGGTAAAACTCTATTTTATTCAATTTTAATTCTATTTTTTCATTATTGTATGCCATTAGGAAACCACCCTGAGGTTAGATTTCGATTTTAGGGTTTCTACATGGAGATTTAAGAGGAAATTAGGGTTTTGGGTGACCTACGTTGGTTTCCCCCAATTTCAGGAACCCTAATCCTAAGGGTTTGCAAGTATACATGACTACACCTCCTACATGTAGGTTAGATCTCGATTTTTTAGGATTTTGGTTTGAGTATTCATGATTAATATTGTGGAATACGAATTCAGCACATTATATGTATGATGAAATGCTCCATAGGGAAATGCCTAATTCTATAACCTAGTTTATTATGGTTTGATATGTATACTTGTAAATATATATATGTGTATGTGTATTACTGTATTTTTGGGTATCCTCGAGTGGTTGCACAGTCGGGTTCTTGATTTCTGCGTGTATCAGTCAGGAGGTACTGTGCAGAAACACCTAGGTGTTAAATGTGTGGATGTGTGTGTGTGCTGTGCCAGTTTTCAGAACTGTGCTGTGTGCATTAAGGGAAACTGTGCAGAGTGGTCACACTGTGTGTGTATAGTTGTTAGGTTCAGTGAGGGGTGAACAAGTCCTGATGCCTGTGCAGCCAGTAGTCACATATTGTGTATCATGTTAAGCCATGCCTGTGTGTACCTGGGAACCCTTGAATTCTGCCTGTAGTCCTATGATGTGTTTTAGTGTTGAGCCATGTATGTGTAAGTATGAACAAATTTAGACTGTGTACCTAGTCGATCCTGCCAGTAACCATAGCTTGTCTCAGAGTTTAAGCCATGAATATGAAGACCTGAACAATTTAGGCTATGAAACTATGTTTGTATACACAGAAACAGTTCCATCCCAAGCACTGAACAATGGCTATACTTTTGAGCTCTGATACTCTTTAGGTATCAGTGAGGATCCTGATCAGTGTGTTTTTGTATAAGGGTTTTTAGTTAACTATGTGAAATGTCTGTGAGTGCATATATGTATCTAGAAATGAAGGTAAATATATGTGAACTTCTGAACTCAAAATTGAGTGAGTACTGATACCAAGTGAGGTATCAGTCCTAATCCAAGTTTTAGGTTTGTGGGGTATTGGAGATGCAATGGGTTTAGATGGCAAGGTATAGGGAAACAGCCTGTGTGTAACTGTGGTTCCTAGTGTGTGAATACATGTGTGAGTATCCCAAAACCTGTGTGAGTGCAGAGAGATACCTATGTGCTGTGTCACTTGTGTGTGACCTGTGTCATAATATATCAGTGAGTGTATGAGAATGTGGTGTGTGTCCTAGGTTTATTTTAAATGCAGTGTAAGTGGATAACCTGTGTGCTGTGCAGTGTGTCTAGGACTGTGTGTGTGTGTGTGTGTGTGTGTGTGTAATTCTGTGAGAAGAGAGAGAGCAGTGAGAACTCAGTGAGTGTTTATAGGTATCAGTATTTTTGTCTCAGTGAACTAGAGTGTGAGTGCAGTGAGTGGCTGTGCATCATAAAACCCTGTGTCAGTGTGTCTCAGGTGTGTATCAGTTAGAACAGGGTGAAGTCAGTGCCTATGTGAGGTGTGACAGTATCCTGTGTGTGTTAGATAGCAGTCCAGTCAGTGTAATATCTGAGGGTGTATACCAGTGTCTGTGTGTGTGTGTGTGAGTGTCTCAATGTGTCAGTTTAGTCAGTGTGTGGCTGTATGTGTATTAGTAAACAGTAAGTGATGGGTTAGTATCTTAGTATCAGTAGGATCTCTGGGGTTAGTGTATCAGAGTATTTCAGGTGAGGAGTTAATTGAGTTTTGGTTAAGGAACTAAGTACATATTATATCTCTATGATACGTAGTATAAGGTATTGTCTAAATAGTCTAGTATTGGCTAGGTATTTACCATTATAGCCAGAATACCTTAGTACGACCTAGCCAAACCTGGTATAACCAAGTAACAATCCAAGTTAACCTAGTATTGACCAGTAAACCTCATAATTGGCCTAGTATGAGACCAAGTTGACTAGTATTGACCAGAAGTTCTAGTATGACCTAGAGGCCTCATAATTAAATTTGTTAAACATGTTTATTTCCTTAATTCAGTATTTTGACAATTATATTCCACAAATAGGTCATTGTGATCCCACTTTGGACATCGATCCTCATTCCTTGCTCAGGACCACAGGCGAGTACATTCTCTGACAGTTTTCATTGTTGATTATTTCTATAATGCAGTTGTATTACATACTTGATTCCGACACTATGGATACACGGGTTAGCACCCTAGGTCCCCATCATGAGGAGTCGTGATTGGAATCCATCGTGCTAGCTGGAGGATGGGAAACTATTAGTAGATTATGTGATCATATCCAAACCTTTACATGCATCATAGCTCACCCCACTTCTCACGTCGGGTGCGGCCTGACCATTTACATGCATCATAGCTGTTATATATGATTAACCTGACCACTACATGCATCATAGCTAACCATATGGTTAGCCTGACCTATAAGAATCATAGTTAATCATATATAACCAGCCTGATCAAGTTCCAAGCCGATCACATAATAAACTGATAATTCAAACACTTAGCTAGATGTCTATTTTATTCAGATTCACTTGTTCTAGCATTCACTGTCTATTGTTCATTGCTAGATGCTCTATTGCCTATTTCCATTTCTCCAGTACTTTACATTTCCAGCATTTATTTCCATCTTGTATTTCTTACACTGTTTATAGTCTTTGTCAATTTAATGAAACTGTTGTTAGTGCTTGTGCTTCGCTCTAATCCTGACTGGATAACATTTTTCAGAGGACCTGGAGAGCTTGTGCCCCACTCATTACGGCCCAGGATTAGAGGGTAATTTCACTCCAGAAACCCCAGAGGAGTTGCCTATCCAAGAGGAGACCTTACCTGCCAATTCTTAGATTATTTTTCTGCATTTATTGTTCTAGACTGAGACTGAGTTGTATTTATTATTTTGTGATTTGTGAGGTCATCTAGACCCAAGATTTGAGTTGGACTTATTGTGGTTGGTTTATATTAGAACTCTTTTCTATTCTCATCGTGCCATTATTTTCTATTAGCTTGTGATTGAGTATATCATAGAACTGTGGATTATTTATCATTGTCCTCCGTGCGGAGTTGAGACTATTGACAGGATATATTATATGTTGAGACCTAGACAGCGTTCTACCGCCGATGCTGCGGCCTAGGCTGGACGTACCCACGACTCATGCCCAAATTCCAGGTGCGGGTCATGACACCTAGACCAACTTCGGTGGACAAAGGAAAGCAAAAAGAAGTGTGTTTTGATAAACCCTTGAAAAATATTCAAAACAAGGGTTTAGAAAAACTATATAACTTCGATATCCTGGCCCAGTTGGCTAATACACCAGCCAAATTATCCATTTTTGAGCTACTCAGGCTTTCCAAATACAATCGTCAAGCCTTGAGTGAAGCGTTAATGCAGGCGGATGTATGCTTGACTCAGCTCAAGCCCCCCGATGAAGAACCTGTGGCATGTCCTCAATGCCATAGTATGATAGAAGTAGTCCCTAACATCACTTTCACTCAAGATGACATGCTGTTAAAATATAACAAGCATGACAGGCCCCTCTATTACACCGGATAGGTCGGTTCCATAGAGGTAGATCGGATTCACATAGATCCGAGATTATCGATTAGCATTATCTGTCATAGTCTGCTCAGATCGCTGAGGATTCCTACCAGCTAACTAGCTTACACCACCACTACAATCGTGGATTTTAATGCCAGGAAGAGCAAACCATTGGGGAAAATTCGCTTAAGGATCCAGATTGGTAACCTTAGATCAGTGGCTACATGCTATGTCATTGATTCAGAGGTGTCCTACAATATTCTGCTAGGCAGACCATGGATCCACGATCATAACATTGTTCCTTCGACTCTACATCAATGCTTCAAATATGTAGACGCCCAAGGAACAGTACAAACGGAGTTTGCTGACCTTAACCCATTCAAAGGAGTAGAATTCTACAATTTCGATGCCATGTTGTACACCCAAGACTACATGAAGGAGGTGTCAGGTAAGACGGAAGAGGAATCCCACCGGGAGCTAGAAGAACCTTCTGCTGAGCAGCCTCTACCAATCAAGGTGAAAGGGCGGACTACCTGTCCGAAAGTCATGGAACCCATGGCTATCCACTTGAACAAAACCAAATCAAGAGGAGGAAGTGATCCCCTAGTAATCACTTTGAACCAAAAGCCTCCACCTTTGGTCATCAACCTCCGGCGCAACAAGCAGTCGACTGATGTAAATACAAACGGGAACGTAGTTTCTGATGATAATAAAGATTCTCCTTTCCAGTATATTGATGCTCAAATTCCAAATCAAGAATCCTCTCCCCATAACGATATAGAACCTATAGCACAAAAATTCGTGGAGGCTATAGACTCCTATCATCCGTATGTATGGGAAGTGGCGTCAACATCCAATGTCATCGCGATATACGGGCCACATAAAGATTCTATCTTTATTATCCCACCTACTCGCAGCAATCAGCATCCAATAGTCTTTGGTCGCATGCATAGCAGACCGACTGTACAAGAAGACTCTCACGAATCTGATGTTGGGAAAATACAAGTTTACAGATATAGCCCACAAGCTTTTAAGATTATGCAAATTATGGGTTATGATCTGAAGTCAGAACCAGGCCTCAACTATGGGAAAGGCAAGCGAATACCGTTGCATGGTGATCCCAACTGTCAACGAACTCGTTTTGGGTTAGGGTATACCATTTCTCTCACAACTTCTGAGTCAAGTAAGGATATCTTTTCCTCTTCTCAAGATGACTCGTCGACCTCCGGCCCATATGCTAATCCCGAACAAGCATCATCAGTAAATATGGTATTGACAGATTCTCTCGAAGCAGACGAACAAGAATCTGAACCATTTGAAAATGACTCTTGGGCTCAGCAAATGGATATACAATGGGAACTTTGGTTCGAGCAGAGAGAACTGTCCACTGAAGATAAAGTTATCCAAATCGATGTTGGGGATGAACTTTCACCAAAGCCGATATTTATCAGTAACAATATTTTCGAAGAAGAAAGTGAAGAAATAATCCAGCTGATAAAAGAATATATCAATGTCTTTGCGTGGAATTATGAGGATATGCCAGGACTTGATCCTAAAGTGGCTACCCATAAGCTCAACATATTGCCCAATTCGAAGCCTGTGAAGCAACATCAACGCCAGTTTCGTCCGGATATGATGGATGCCATTGAAGCTGAAATCAGGAAGCTAATAGCCTGTGGGTTCATCTGGAAAGAACAGCATCCTGACTGGGTCGCCAATGTTGTCCCAGTCATGAAGAAAAGTGGGAAAGTGCGTGTTTGCATCGATTTTCGAGATCTTAATGCAGTCTGTCCTAAAGATGAGTTCCCTTTTCCCATTACAGACGTCATGATCGATAATACGTGCGGTTTTGAGCGCATGTCTTTCATGGACAAATTTTCAGGATATAACCAAATCAAGATGTATCCTGAAGACGAGAAGCATACTGCCTTCCGGACACCAATGGGGGTATATTGCTATATGGTCATGCCCTTCGGACTGAAGAATGCCGGGGCTACGTACCAACGAGCTATGAGTAATATATTCCATGAGCATTTATGCAAAATAGTAGAATGTTACGTAGACAATATTGCTGTCAAAAGCTGCCTCAAGGATAATCACATCCAAGACTTGAAGACAGTGTTCGAGTTGATGCGCCAGCATCAACTCAAAATAAATCCTACAAAGTCCTTTCTTGGTGTATCCAGTGGTAAATTCCTGGGATTTGTCATTACCGCTAAAGGCATTCAAGTTGACCCTGATAAAGTAAAGGCTATCTTAGAAATGCGACCACCCCGTAATCTGAGGGAACTCAGGGGATTTCAAGGTCGTCTGGCTTATATCAGGAGATTCATATCCAACCTCTCTGGGAGATGTCATCCTTTTTCTCGCCTGATGAATAAAGGTGTGTCATTCATATGGGATGAAGCCTGTCAACAAGCGTTCAATGATATCAAATGCTACCTCACCAATCCTCCAGTTCTGGTGCCTTCCGTCATAGGAAGACCATTTTTGCTGTATGTTCGAGCAATGGATCATTCTTTAGGGGCTCTCCTCGCACAGAAGAACAATGAGGGTCATGAACAGGCTATCTATTATTTAAGCAGGATGATGGTCGGAGATGAATACCGGTATAATCCAGTAGAAAAAGAATGCTTGGCCCTAATGTTCGCCATTCAGAAGACGCAATATTACGTTACGGGCCAGACTATTCATATCATCTCCAGAATCAATCATCTTCGGGTATTGACGAACAAGCCGAGCATTCTTAATTCCCGACTCGCGACTTGGGCAATGTTATTAACACTGTATGATTATGTGTATGTCCCTCAGAAGTCCATCAAAGGCCAAGCATTGGCTGATTTTTTAGCTGCTTATCCGATTCCGGAAACCTCCAAACTATACGAGGACATTCCCGACGAAGTTGCAGAATGTAATTCCGCAATGGAAGGTGATACATGACAGCTATTCTTCGAGGGTGCCTCCAGAACTGGCCGCAGGGGAAATATGGTTTCAGGAGTAGTAATTGTCCTGGTCACTCCTGATAAACTCGTCATCTATAGAGCATATTCCCTCAGCGAACCCTGCTCTAATAATGTGGCAGAGTATAACGCTCTACTAATCGGGCTCCAAGTCGCTAAAGAATTGGAGGTCGAATACCTGGAAACTTTTGGTGATTCTCTGTTGATCGTCAATCAGATCAGAGGAATATATGAAGTTCGTAATCCAGACCTCATTCCTTATCACCAAGCAACGATCGAGATAGCCATGTCTTTCAAAGGGTTCTTCCTAGAGCATGTGCCTCGATCTCAGAATTTGGAAGCTGATGCCCTAGCCAGTCTAGCTACAGATCTAGCTATTCCTATAAGAAGATAGAATTTGGTGATTCTTCTCAACGGAGATCTGTTCTATGTGAAAAATAACTTTCATAGAACGCAGCTACGCTGTAAACACGGATCCTCCCAAGAGAGACTGGAGAAGTCCCTTTATAGACTTCGTGTCATACAAAATCTTACCAGAGGATCCTTAGGAAGCATTATCCATCAAAAGACGATCATTACGCTTCTATTTTGATACGTCTTCACAATGTCTATACCGCTGAACATACGATGGACTGCTATTACGATGTCTCTCCGATGATGATGCAAAACGGGTTATCCGAGAAGCTCACGACGGTGTATGTGGAGCACATCAACTCGGTCCTAAGTTACAGGATCGTATCAGGAGGATGGGCTACTACTGGCCTACTATGATCGCAGATACAGTAAAATATGCAAGACAATGCAAGGCCTGTCAAGTTTATGCAGATTTTATACATCAGCCTTCTGAACATTTACATCCTACGATTGCATCATGGCCTTTTGAAGCATGGGGTATGGATATCATTGGTCCTATCCACCCGTCTTCTTCTAGAGGACATCGGTTCATATTGGCTATCACAGATTATTTCTCCAAATGGGCAGAGGTAATCCCTCTTGCTGAGGTAAAGACATCCAACGTGATCAGCTTCATCAAGCATCATGTCATTTATTTCTTTGGGATACCCCAAAGGATAATTTATGACAATAGACCTCAATTCATTAGCCAAGCGTTTCACCAATTTTGCGATAAAAATTGGATACAAAATATGGCCTCTACGGCATACAATCCTGCTGCTAATGGTTTTGCGAAAGCTTTCAACAAAACCATTATCAAACTTTTAAAAAAATTTGTCTCCTCGAACAAAAGAGATTGGAATGAGAAGCTGGAAGAGTGCCTCTGGGCATACCGCACAACGGTATGAGCACCGACAGGTTGTACCCCATTCTCATTAGTCTATGGGTGTGAAGCAGTTCTCCCTATTGAAATCCAAATTCCATCACTCAGAATAGCAGTGGCTAATGAGTTGACTCAGGAAAATAATGATCGACTACGGCTTCAAGATCTCGAAGGATTAGACGAGAAACGCCTTCAAGCTCAACAGCGCATTATATTCTACCAGGCGCGCATCTCCAGAGCTTTTAATCAAAAAGTGAAGGAGAGTGTTTAAAGTTGGTGAGCTAGTTCTAGCTGTGAAAAGGCCGATGATCATTACACACAAAAGTAAGGGTAAATTTTAGCCCAAATGGGAGGGCCCTTTTTTGATTGAAACAATATTTTCAAATGGCGCCTACAGATTAGCCAAGCCTAACGGAGATCTACTAATGGCTCCTATCAACGGCAAATTCCTGAAGAGGTATTATGCTTAATCTCCTTTGCTCAAAGGAGTATGGTGAAGATCTCATTCTGACAATACTACATACAAAAAACTTGTTGGATCATATTCTATCATGTTCTCATGACCTCTGAATAGATATGTTTAACTAATTTGGAACTTCAAAACCTATCACATCCATATTACCTCTGATAGTGTTTTGTATACAAATTTAGTTGGATCATATTCTATCATGTCCATAAAACCTCTGAATAGATATATCCAACTGAAGCTTACCGAAAGTATATCACGTCCATATTACCTCTGATATCACTTTCACCCTGGCCTATCATTTATATTCAAAAATGATGGGTCCACAAAGTTAGATAAAGTTTCTTTATTATCTCCGGGAGGAGCAAAATTACATAAAGAAGCAAAGAAGTACATCATTGGGGAGGAGCAGTTTAATCGCGAATCTGTCGCACCAAAGCAGCCATCCTATCATTCCTGGAGTTCAAGACGTTAGCACGAGCATGCTCTAGCCGGAACTTATCATTGCTCAGGAGTGACAGTTCGGACCAAGCCTGAACAAAATCGGTGCAGGTGACTTCTGCACGTGCAAGTTCTGTTGAGCTGTATCCAGTCAGCCATTCACCACATCTAGAGCTGTCGATGACTGGAAAGCCCACTCCTTTGCCTGAGCGAGTTTGCCTTCCAGTTTGCAGACCCTCGCTACATTTCCCTCATGTTCGGCCTTGCACTTTGTTTGAAGAGGAATAACCTCCTCCAAGAAGGCCTTCCCTTCATCCATCTCCTACTGCTGTGTCTGGATGGATTTATTCAAGCGTTCCATCTGTTCAGCAAACTGCGCAGTCAGGGATTCATATTCAGCCTGAATCAGGTCTTCGATGTTGCCTCGAGATAATTGTAAATATTCGTTAATGGGTTATTTTAAACCATTAACTATTTGCTCTAGCACATTAGCCCTGTCAGCGTTACTAAAGTTTCTAATCTGTGCTATAGTAAGATTAGAGGACATCTTCAGAGCCTCGAAGCCTAGATTCTTCTCCAGCACCATCGATATCAGCGTTTTCAAAGTGATATAGAAAACGCTAGTAAACTGCTCAACTAGCATGGATAAATTCGAATGGACGCTGGGAGTGGCTGCAATATCGGTGAATCTCCTTCCAGGAACGACTGTAGAGGGTGTCGTCACAGTCGTCGCTTCAACAGATGGCACAACAAAGGTAGAGTCACCAACAACGGTCGAAGTTGCTGGCATGCTCAACAAAGGAGGCACAGTCAAGACAACCGACTCATCCTCCTCTGATATTATTTGGACTGGTACTGGCAGAACAACATCTGAGAATATTGCGGATGAAAGATCGATAGCCTCAAAACTTGCTCCCTCAACGTCGGACGTCGCCACTTCATATGATGGGTCCGTAACAAAGCCAAAGGTTGCGTCTATTCTGCCCTCCCCGTACATGTCTGCACCTGCAAATAAGACAAGAGAAAGTTAATATCAAACTGATATTAATTTTCCTAAAAGAGGCGTAAAGACGATATTTACCCATGGACGATGGTATATATGTCGCGTCCGCAGCCAGTACAGCTAAATCATTTCTTAATGATACTAAGCGAGCTGTCATACCTGGAGAAGAGGGTGCACCAACTGACACTGGCGGATAATCTTCCCAATCTTCACCAAGATCCACTCGAGGCTCATCGGGTGGAATCTCGCTGGATATACTTACAGACGCGGCAGGGGTTACTCCCGTTACTGGTCTGGATAAAGGTATCTGGAATCTTATTACGCTCGACCTCGAAGGCGATCTTGTAGCACTACCAGAAGCAGTAGTAGCAGCAACGATCTCGAGCAAAGAATCTCCGGCACTGTCAGCCGGAACTATGGAGGTTCCCTTTCTAATAGGCGAAGGACCTCTAATCAAAGGATCATCCCCAACAGAGGAGACGACGGGCTCGCTCCTAGGAGCCCCCCTGGTCGAAGCCCTTTTTGGACCTCTGGCGACCTTCTTCTTGCCAGGAGAAGGCTCTTTCAGAGTTGAAGCCTTCCGTTTCTGGGGGATAACGAGAGGCTCCACCGGCGGAGCTATTACGCCCCTCGATATTGTCGTCAAGAATTCGTCTGCCCCGGCGGTATCCTCATTCTCGTCCGAGAAAACAGACGGAACCTCCTCTCTTGCAATGGACCTATGGGAGGGCATCCTAAAACTTCCATGCACATTAAAATTGCGATGGAAGGTGTTTATGGACGCATAGAACTGCGCATACGAGTGAAGGATGCGCAACTCCATAGAAAGAGAAGTCGCGGGTACGGCAAAAGTTGCACCAGTACAGCCCGTAATGAAGTATCACCATCCCCTGGCTCCATCAATAAGTCCACCTTTGGACTTGAAGCTGGTAATGGCATTTCCCACATGCAGCTGATCATACCCAAACTGCCTGGCGAACCGACTGGGCAAATAAGGCTCCAGGTAGAAGTAGTCATCACTTCTGTACAGCAAATGGGAAGGTCTAATACAGACCAACCAATAGAAGGCTTCAGGAGAAAGAATGGTCCTCCCATGGCCCTCATCCTTAACTTTCTTCCCCTGTTGATTGATATGTACAGGGGGGACGATACAGAAGATCTTCCAGCTGTTGACAACGTTTAACGCCCGCCGGCAATCTGTGACGGTCGCCACGTTCCAAAAGGAATTCTTGTAATTCAACAAGAAGTTATTTCCTGAACTGCTGGCAGGACCGGGAGACATCACCCTGGGGTTGTGAAGAATCAACCATCCCATCAGTTACAGGAAAGGTAATTCTACCCTGGGAAAGCTTTCATGCTGTATCTCATCAGCGAGCAGCCCATCAGTAAGGGCCCTCAGGCCTGGTTGTATTCTACATACCATAGCAGGAAGCAGGCCCAGTCTTGCTCCGAACACTAAACGCACTGCAGGCCATAAGGTGTTACGATGGATGCGATCTGCAGACGCTATGCCAGGCACTACCTAGCGACGAAGCCAGATGGAGAGGAAACCAGCTAATTGAGCCTCCTTTGACAGAGGCTTGCGATAATGTCTCATATAACTGAAGGCTTTTGTGCCTGCAGGGTAACCCCCTATCTCCTCGTCAAAAATCTGATCTGAAGCCCCTGTGTCTTCAATAAGGTCATCGACCGTGTTAGCATTCAGCATGCTCAGGGGGTTTAAGGGCCTATCTCGGCTATCTACCACCTTGTCTGGCTTAACATTTCTGGCCTGGTGGAAGAAAAGATAGGTGGCCCACTTGTTGATATAAGCCAAATCAGAAGGCTCCTTGTAGAAAATGGTTCAGGCAAGATAGTGGCACATCAGCTCCTGATATACTACCACAGCCCAAGGGTTTGTATCCCTCAACTCCCTGTTTATAGGGACGTACTCCTCATAAGGAGTGTCCCCATTGGCAGCCTTAAAATTTCTGCCATCTCATGAAGGGCCAGGCCCAACTCCCCTAGCGGAGTGGCAAAAGTCCCGGTGAGCGAATTGAATCACTCCATCAAGGCTAGGAACAAGTTAGGGTTGACAGGCAGCCCAACACTGGTAGCGCTCACAGCCGCGAACAAGCCAATATGTTCCAGCTCCGTCTGGAAGTGCTTCAAGGCCCAGACGGTTAAACTGGCCCATTGGAGATTCTCCGGGCTAAGCCATCCGCTGGACCGAGGGTTGACCCTGGGATACATTCCTTCCTGCCCCATAAAATCATTGCAAAAGGTCAACATTTGAACCGGCTGGAGCAGCAACGTATCCTCACTTGGGACACTACCCGACAGTAATCCCCTGAAGGGCATAACTGGACCTGAAGGTCTCCTCATAAAGGATCCTTGGTTCAATCCTTTGTTATATGAGATCTTCCCCGGACGGCCGTGAAGATCGGGAGTCAGAACCCATGACATCTTTCTAGGATGGGTAGTGTGGAAGAACGCAGAGATGGGGTAATCCCTAGGCATACTGGGCAGATACATCACCGTTCCCTCAGCAGTAAACACCTAATCCTCCTTCTTGGGCTTGGTCTGGGATTGTTTGTCGATCACATCCGCGAATAAGAAACCAGGTTTCTTATACTCCATCCCGTCTATGTATGTCAGGGGATCCCTACTGATCATACTCAGCAGCATACGTTCTCCCTGGGACGAGATCAGGATTCCCCTTTCTTCAGGATAATTGGCTCCAAAAATAAGGAATGTCACATGGGACAAGTCCTCCAAATAGTTTGAGCTCAACATCCCGGCAGCAGAGCCCATAACTTCAGCCAAAGGAGAAATCTGCAAGTGCACTACAAAATACAAGAGAACAAGTCAGTTTCTACACTATATGCTACACTCTTGCTTTTTACGCCAAAGATCACCAGTCTAAGCTTTTACGCCAAGACTGCAAAAATTTGAGTCTTACGCTGGAAACTATTTTCCATTTGCGTAAAACTCAAAAGGTGGCGGCAGCTAACAATCTGAGCTTTTACGCTAGATTGATAAAATTTGAATTTTTACGCCGATATTTATATTCAGCGCATAAAATTCAAAGTTTGTAGTAAACACCAAATCTCGACAGTCTGAGTTTTTACGCCAGACTGCAAAAATTCAAATTTTTTACGCTGACACATTAGGAACGTGCGCGTAATAATAAAATCTCTCCGTACATTATCTTCCTTAAAGAGGCTCTCAGTACAAAAGAGGACCTTGTGCATGCACGTACAACGTGTGCGAAGGATTTTGTTTTCTGTCGAAGTCTCTACCTGTAAGGTCCGGAGCACAGTTCGACGGTGGAGCGCTGCGTTCCGATCGTGGTTCGTTCAGCCTAATATGAGTTGCTCTCTCTTGAGAAGCGGAGCGGAAAGAGGAAGCGACCTTCTTTTCCTTAGCAGTGGAAGTTAGTTTAGGTGCCATGGCGATTCTGAGTTCTCAAGAAAGAGATGAAGAAGAAGGGTTCTTGGAAAGCAAGGGTTTTGTGAAGGCAGATAAAGGTTTTCTCTCTCCAGCCCTTGGACTATTTATAGAGTTTGGATGACTCTTCGAATCCCTAACCAAATCCGATATTTAATATTCGGTTATGATTTGGAACCACGTTAGCCTATCATTTCGGGAAGACGGACAGTCAGCGGATTCAAAATTTTCGCGCAGAGCAGATCTACGATTTTATGCTAAGGAGCTTTTTTTACACTCAGAGGCTACAAATCTACGGTTTTACGCTCAGAGGCTATAAGTCTATGGTTTTACGCCTGGATGCTTTTACGCTCGGTAGCTTTTACACTCGAGAGGCTATAAACCTACGACTTTATGCTCAGAGGCTACAAATCTACGATGTCACGCTCGGAAGCTTTTTTACGCTCAGAGGCTACAAATCTACGATTCTACGCTCAAAAGCTACAGACGGCCAATTACAAGGATTTACGTAGAAGATGCTCCTTTTTGGCTGCAAAACATTCCAAGTACCTAAAATATATAGAGTTCAGCATTGAAGACGACTCTTCTCCTTGGGTCATTTGGAAGTTCATCCAAAGTCCAGTCAGAATACTTTACAAAAGTTCAAATATGGCTTGGTCGATAGAAATTTCTCGTATTTTCCAAAGAATTTTTAGGAAACTATTCTTGAAGATAATGATCTGAACAAGATTTTTTCGCATCAGAGAAGTGACAGTTCAGAAATCCTACGCGACTCCTCGTCCAAAATAGCATGACAGTTTGGATCTTCAACTTAAATGCTAAAGAGTTTTTTCTACGCGTAAAAGACGAGACAAGATCAGATATTCTTTTATCAGAGTCGGCATAAGATTATTCAGACATATCGAAGCTGCACACTATTCAGACTTTCTTACAGCAAATATGGCAAATCATCAGATACGTAAAAGAAGACAATTTTATTAATCATGATTACATATGATGGAAATCCAGTCTACAAAGGGTTTTTCATCTTCATGATTACGTATGATGGAAATCCTTTTTTCTACAAAGGGTTTCTTATTTTTATTTAAGATCACACCAAGAATCTGTTATGCCAGGTTCTCATATTGGTGGAGATCTTTTTCGTCTTCTACAGCAGTTAATCGGCTTCCGCGGCCGATTAACAAGAAAATAATTAACGGCAGAAGGATATAGAACTGGGCATGTATAAATTATTTCAGAGCCCATCCTCCATATGCCATAACAGGCATGCCCTAAAAATTGTGTTGGGTGTTCAGACCCAACTCAATACTGGAAGACAGGGCCAAACTGCCTTTCCTCGGCCAGCACCATGACGGAAGAAAATACAGCTTGCAAGCTGTGTGGTCTAATATGACCCTTCCTCTCTCCTGGACGAATCGCCATATAAAATTGTTGATCATCCCAAGCAAAGGAAGCTATAATATCCTTACATGATCCATCATTACAGAGGATATTTGCTCGAAGACGCCTCTTTTTACGGCTCCATACATGCTGGAAGAACATGATCTTCTTCTTCCTCAAGTCAACCCGATGAAGCTCAGCAACCATCTCTCTTTGAGGCGAAGGAAGTGTGGAAAAAACTGGTTAACCCATCCGCCTTTATATAGGCAGAGGAGAACGTACCAAATCCCAACAAACTCCTAAAAATCTGCCGAGAAATCAGCCTCGTGGAACGAGTCAAACTTGACCGTTTCATGCTTTATTCAAAGTGTTTCAAATTATGAGGAATTTGAAAACTTTGAAGGGGGTCTTGTAGAAGCATAAAAAATACGCTGGGGAATCATATGCGTAAAACCCTCAACATGCAGGAAGTCCGCGTAAAACAGAGCTCCAGCACTGGGTGGCATAAAACATAAAGAGCCATCGGCATACAGCAGAGCTTCAACGCTAGTTCAGCGTAAAATATAGCTCTAAAACAACCCGCGTAATGCAGTATTTCCAGACTGTTTCAGCGTAAAAAGGTTGCTACATCGCCATTTTAGCGTAAAACCTATCTGCTTTTAATGTAGTGGGAAGTTGTACGAGGATCTCTTCGTATTCCTCGAATGAACCTGTCAGTTGAAGCAGTAAACCTGACTCCTGACAAAAAGTACTGCACGACGATCGAGAGGACGGTTATTATGATAATTCTGCACAAAGCCCCAGATTGTCGTTTAGTGACACAATCCTTGATATAAGGTGTCATTTACGCATCCAAGGGATACGCTGCCTGTTTTACATAGACAGAGATAAGATTTTACGCTTAGGAAGAGACGAAACCAACTGCCACGTCAAAAGTTGTTCGTCGTACAGAACTCGAGGCACGTCTCTGCAGTTAATATGTGAGATGGGGGCAGATCTCTGTATTTAATGCACGAGATTTGGTTCTACTTTCAAAGACTGGGTGAGCTATAATTAGGGCTAATACGTCCACATCACCATCCCCACACATTATGCCAACCAAGCTATTTTCAGCTATAGGAGCACGCCGTACGCTATCTCCTTGAAATACGCCAACTCGGGCTATATCTGCTAAGCATCAAGCTTTGCACAACTACTTGGCTTCCACGCCTACTTGAACGGCTTCTACGCCTACTTGGCTTCTACGCCAATATGACAGCTATTTGGCTTCTACGCCAACATGACAGATATTTGGCTTCTACACCAACATGACAGATATTTGGCTTCTACGCCAATATGACAGCTACTCGGCTTTTACGCCATCAAAATAGCTATTTGGCTTTTATGCCAACGGGACAGTTATTTGGCTTTTATGCCAACCATCTCTACGCGAGGAGCAGTTATCTACGTAGCTTGCATGTCGTGATCTTCGATGAGCGATTATACGCATTATCTCGTAATGGGGCATGCGTCACACGCCAATTTAAGAGATCATTCATACGTGGGTAGCAGTTATTATAACCGCCGCGTAAAAGGTGCAGCTCCCTCTGCTGTTCGGCTTCTACGCCGACGGTAGCTGAACTCTATAAATAGAGACCTCCATCCATGGAGGTTAGGAGGTCGGATCAGAGAGAGGAGAACAACAGAGGTCAAGGTCAAGAGAGCACACATAGAGAGCTTTGGCAACGAGAGTTCAATCCCTCCTACAGTCTTTGAAGCTTCTTTTTCGTCTTCTACAGCACTTCTTCGTCATCGTGTGGTCCAAGGGACAAAGTAATCGACCACAGATCAGATTCCTATAGTAATATTTCTCCAGAATCAAAATTTTGTACTTAACATCCTCATATAGGATTAATTGTACTTCTTTTTCTTGTTTGTAAACCAAAGAAAGGGTTTTGTATAAACCTAGTTTCAATTTCTTTCGTTTATTATCAAACAGCTAGAGGTCATGATCTTGCGTATTATGGACATGAGACATTGTGGACATGAGATGTGAGGTTACATTGGGTGAGAAGAGATACACCATACTACAAGCTGATTATTGATATATATACTATACTACTAGAGGTGCTTTGGCACATATACTGGAGGTGCTGTGGCACATACGCCAAAGTCGCTATACCGTAGAGGTGCCTTGGACTCTGTCTCAGATCTTTGGCACCTATACTGAGTCTTGATACTACTTGCTGCTATGGGATCCCCGAAACAGAACATGTAGTGGTTTCAGCCTAAGTACGAGTGATGCTCTCACGTGCATATCACATAGATGGTTACAGTAGTTTACCCTTGAGTATATGGCATTATATTATTTTACTATTGGCATGCTATTTCTTGTACCTTGTTACGTCCCTCTGAGGACCTGGTCCCCTATCAATTTTTTTGCAGCTTAGACAGTTATGGAGCCTTTGGAGTTGTTGATGGAGTTGCTTGTCTTGCAGGCATTAGTACCAAGTACTTATCTAATATCTAACGAAGTTATGGTTATTTATTCATATTGTTTATTCATCTGCTGATGTAGCCTAGTTTTATAGACTCATATTTCTTTCTCGAGTCTATTCGAGTTTGTGTGTTACTGGGCGACCGACTTTAGCACATGTAGCTCATTCTTGTGTATTTTTTTCATTATGGATTGAGGCATAGATATTTATATTTACTTGATTATTTAAATAGTGACCATTATAATACAGCTTATACATATTCGAGTCAGACCAGAGTCTGGTGGAATACGTAGCTGGCATATTACGTATTCCTAGTCCTACGTATTTTGGAACTGGGGCGTGACAGCAACCTCCGGTTTTGAAGATTTCAAATATCATGACCACGTATTCAAGTTACGAAAGGTCTATATAGAATCAAACAAGACCCCGAGCTTGGTACGAGCGCCTTAGCTCCTTTCTAATTGAAAATAATTTTTCAAAAGGGAAAGTTGATACAACCCTTTTTTATAAAATCTACTGATAATTCTGTGTTATTAATACAAATATACATAGATGCTATCATTTTTAGATCTACTAATGAGATGTTATGTAACGAGTTTGCTAAGTGTACGCAGAGTGAATTTGAGATGAGCATGATGGAGAAACTCACATTCTTCCTATGATTGCAAATCAAGCAAGATTCATAAAAAATTGTTCATTAATCAAGCTAAATACACAAAGTATTTGCTCAAGAAGTTCGACATGGATAATGCAAAACCTATCGGAACTCCAATGGAAGCATTCACAAAGCTTGACCTTGATGAAAGTGGTAAACCTACAGACATACATAAGTATCGAGGTATGATTGATAGTTTATTATACCTAACTGCTAGTCGCATAGATATTATATTTTCTGTATGTCTTTGTGCTAGATATCATGTTAACCCTAAGGAATCACATTTGTGTGCAGTTAAGAGTATCTTTTGATACCTTAAAGGAACTTTAATGACAAGCTTATGGTATCCCAAAACTACGTTCTTTAACCTTATTGGTTATTCGGATGCTGATTTTGCTGGATGCAAAGCCGATCAAAAAAATACCAGCGGCACTTGTCATTTCCTAGGAAAGATTTTAGTCTCCTGGTTTAGCATGAAATAAAATTTTGTCGCATTATCAATAATTGAGGCAGAGTATATTGCCGCAGGATGTTGTGCACAAATTTTGTGGATGAAGCAAACCTTAAAAGACTTTGATCTACACTATAAGAACATTCCTATTTACTGTGATAACACTAGCACTATTAATCTCACAAAAAATCCAATATGTCATTCAAGAACTAAACACATAGAGATCAGACATCACTTTCTGAGTGATCACCAACAACACGGAGATATATATTTAGATTTTGTTGACACAGAACATTAGTTAGCAGAAATCTTTACGAAACCTTTAGCTGAAGATTACTTCAACTTATTCTTCGAGAATTAGGACTTATAGATTTTGATAAAATATAGGAATATAAGTTGGTTCAAATTCTTATTTAATATAAATTCTTCAAGGTTATGATAATTTTTGGATACAAGTCGAAAGAAACCTTCTGTCAACAAGGTATAAATAAACTTAAGCGACACGGTAATTTAGTGTCTTCGGACCACTTCTAGCTGGGATCCGGCCCTACAGCTACTCCGAGATAATACAGACTTTCCAATAATTTATGATATGATAAAGCCCATTTAGCACTTATCTTTTATATATTATATCAAGTCAAGAAATCAAAATTATCGATTAAAGTTGACACTAGAATTCTGGTTCAAATAAGAACCAAATTCGGACCGAACTCGGACTGAACTCGGTCCGTTATTTTTCCAGCATATTGAGATATAGTCGGCCCTACTTTAATTTAGGGTTTTTCGCTACTATTTATTCACCTCTTTCGTGATTCTCTTACAAATCCACGAAAAACCACCTCATCCTCATTAGAACCCTAATTTCCTACCTCCTCTTAAGGATCCCATACCTCTTTAATCTTTTTAAGGTATAATCTCTTCCATCACTTCTAAATCTATGAAAAAATATTAGGAGAAACCTCTTTTTTCCATGATTCTTTATTTTCTCCCATTATGCCAAATGTTACTTTCTCTTTTGTGAATCGTAGCTGGCTTGTCCTCTCATTACTCACTTGGTTTAGCTCCACTCTGTCTTCTCTGTCAAGAGTATTTGATTATTTTCTTTTTAGAAATCTTGAAAATTTTAATACATGGTTTAATGATTTTTCTAAATGTGATATCTATTCTGGCAATCCCATTGATTTTCATCATTATTATGACTATATTTTTTATTTTTCAAAATTTTTAATTTGAAGAACTTGTTGCTCCACGTTATCATATTTATATGAATGTTGTCCGTATATTTTATTGTAACTTAACATATGACAATGGCATCATTTCTTTAAGAGTATACGGTATCAATATTGAATTTGATGGTAATGACTTGAGCAAAATTTTACGCATACCTGCTGAAGGTGAACCCCTAGTTAGTATAACTCAAGTTTAATTTGAAAACAATGTAACTCTGGATACTTTTAAAAAATTATTTTGTGCACCACATATTTGTCCACCTGGAAGATTCCATGCTAGATATTTAAATAACTATTTCTTTGAAATGTATCACATCATTTTCTCAACGTTTCTACCTAAGAAGACTAATACTGATAAAGTTTCTTACTTAGAAATGTCTGCCTTATATCATCTGTATCTATATTCTATTTAATCTTTCACAGACTATCATATCTCAAATGATTCAATGTCGCAAGAAAGGACGTTCATTACTTTACGCCATGTACTTGCCGATAATTTTCAGTTTGTTTGACATTTCTCTTGAAACATGTCAATATCTTGATGAGCCACTTTTTCTTAATCGAGTTCGAAGAATTAAGCCTCAATTTCTTCTACCTGATAACTCTTCCTCCAACTCAAACAATCATGCTGATCAATTACCTCCAACTGCTACTGAACCTTCTGCTACATTAGAGTCCATTCGGGTTCTGTCGCGTGATCACTTCAAAATGGAAGATGATCGCTATCGTACTTTGGATCACCACCAGGTACTTCAGACTCAGGTTCTTGGTAACACCCTGCTAGACATTCGGTATGGTCTATCTAAGTACCCAGCCAGACCTTTTTTGATGATCAGATATCCTACTCGACTAGGCTATCGCATCGACAATCCTTATATGCATAGATACTTGGATCCAGCAAACGCTTTCTATGACCCAAATAGATCAGCTGACCTAGAAGAAAATAAAGATGGCTATAAGATATTACAGTGGATTTTGAAGCTTAAAGCTCTAGTTTAGATTGCTCTACTATGATGTGCTTAGTTCACATAACTTTATTTTATTGTATGCTTTTTGATTTAAATTAAATAAATGTAATATTATCGACATTTGATATAAACTGTTGGTTATTTTATATATGTGTGTTGTTTCACTCTCTTGTTTCTTTGTCAAATATATCAATCCAAAGATTTTGGGGGAGCGTACCATTTTGATCAAATGCAACGAGGGAGATACATGATACTTGATGATACTTGACATCGTTGTATCAAATCACTCCACAAGTTGCGGGGGGAGCTGTGCACATCCAAGTTGTAATATCATTCATAGTTTTTTAATTATCAAAATAGGGGAGATTATTGGCCCATTAGATCTCAGTCAACTTGATTTTGATAGTTAACAAAACTATGTTTGGATATGTCGCAATATCATACAACTAAAGACTTTAAAGATGTTGTGACGATTGCTAGTTGTACTGCATCAAGTTATTTAATTTCTTCAATGTAATCTTATATTTTATTGAGTCTAGGACTTATGTACATCGAGTCGCATTAGCATACTCAAGTCCACTCAAATATCCTGAAATCCATCTACATATACAAACCTAAATCAAACCAAAACTAGTGCATACACAATTAGACCATTCTGGAATGAGGCCAACCGAATTCAGGCCAAACTCAGTCTCCTGACTGAACTCATACCAAACTCAGTCTGCCACATTCAAAAATATGGCTAGCTGTGTATTCCCTAATTTTTTGGTTCCAACGTCCCTAATTTTTTAAATAATTGGGTACCGAAATCTAGCCGAACTCTGTCCAAGTATACCCTATAAATAGACTTGGATTTTTATATTCCTACTCACTCATCTCTTCTCATTCTTTCTATTCATTAGTGAGCAAACCTCAGAGCCTTAACCTTTCCATATCCAAGATCAACTCTCCAGCCTTCTAATGCCAAGTGCGATATCAGTTAGAAGTTTGTCAGAGTTGTAAGAGCTTGACTCAGCAAGTTTTTTTTAAGCTTTGAAGTCAGCAAGCCTTTGTATGAAAGCTTGTGATTGTAAGAAGTCGACAAGCCTTCGGATCAAAGCTTGTGATTCACTATTGGTGATTATAGTGGATACAACTCTGAGCAAGAGTTCTCGGGCCTGAACTAGTCCTCTCAGAGGAAAATTAGGATAAAAATCTCGATGTTTGCGTTTGCTTTCTCTAAACCCTACTCATTTACATATCTGCATTATTATTATTAGTTGGTAGCTGATTTTATTATACATTGATTTTTAATTGGATGTATTATTCCACTACACTCTATTCACCCCCCTCTAGAGTTGACTTACGATCCTTCACGCCAATACTTCTGTGCTAAACTATTTTTTGAAAAAGTACACCACTGCTCCTCTAGGTCAACAAACTTTAGGGCGTACTTTTTATGCTTCTATACTCCACTATATTTTTGGCATACCTGCCAACTTTTAGAGCATTGGGACTTATTGATTTAGTTACCATTAGACATCATGTTTATATTAATGTTATTATGATGTTCTATTGTAACTTGTATTTTGAAGATGATACTATCTATTCTCGTATCGGCAGGAAAAATATTGAGTTTGATGCTGACGATTTAGGAGAGATACTTCATATTCCAAACGAAGGTGAACCCCTTATCGACATCACCAAGCTCACTTTTCCTGAAGGCATGACTCTAGACTCGTTTAAGGACTCCCTTTACAGTCCCAATCCCCGTCTTCCTAGTCGATTTAAAGCCAAATACTTGAAGAAGTGGTTCTATGACCTATATCGCATTATTTTCTTTGTGATCATTCCCAAACAGACTTCCACTGATGAGATCACCAACTTAGAACTTTGTGCTCTCTATCATTTCCACTTTGGGATTCCTTTTAGCTTTCCTAAAACCATTATTCTGACCATGATTCAGACTCGTAAGAACAAGTGTCATCTACTGTACGCTATGTACTTGCCTATCATCTTTGAGCATTTTAAGATTTTCTTAGATAAATGTCCCTACCTAGCAGAACCTTCCTACCTTTATACTTCTCGTAGGACTATCCCCATACTAGTAGCTGCTCTTTCTCTACAAGTTATCCCTCCTACTGATCCTGCTGATCACCCTGCACCTATACCTGAGCCCTCTACCTCTTTGGATGAGCTCCGTATTGTGATGTGTGATCGCTTCAGAGTTGAGGATAATTTTCACCATCAGGTTGACTACCATATCACTCTCTGCATCCATGCTATGTCCAACACTCAGGCGGACATTCAGTTCTCTTTTGCTCAGCATCTTGCCGGTCTATTTCCAATGTTTCGTGATCCCGCTCGAGCTGGATATTGGATTGACGACCCTCTTGTTCTTTGGTTTATGGATCCAGGCACTGCCTACTACGATCCAAACTGATCGGCTGAGACTGGTGATCCCACGACTGGTGATGATGATCATAATGATGAGTGATTTTGTTGGATTAGTTTTGTTGAAAGCTTAGTAGATTGCTTCAACTTATTATCTTATTATGATGATGTTTAGACTATCATGCTTTTTAGACTATTGTGATGATGTACTGCAGTTTGCTTATTTAGTTTTAGTGACTATTCTGACATTTCTTGTTTATAAACTATGTCATTATGATCTATTGGTACTAATGAAGTTTTATTTCATATTTTTCCAACTATGCGAATGTTTTATATTATATTTGTGTTCTCTACTTCACTTTTATGTTTTATGTCTATGCAACTCCATTGATTACGGGAGAGCTAACCATTTCGATAAAGTGACAACGAGGGAGAAACACAGATACGCTGCTAATACGGGAGAGCTTTACAGAACTTTGGAGCCTCTTTATAGAACCTTAGAGCTTTACAAAACTTTCTTCAAGTTTTTTTCTTTGTAACAATCATAGTTTTGTCAATTATCAAAATATGGAAGATTATTGGCCCATCGGGTCATGGTAAACATAATTTCGATAATTAACGTAAACTACGATGTGATATGTCATCTGAAGACGAAATCCAAAAATTGTCAGATTACTATTCTCAGAAGCCGCTCCTCAGTTCAGTTTGTGTTTAGATTTCATTTTACACTTTATTATATATTTTGCAATTTACCGAGTTTAGGATTTATGTGAGTCAAATCGTACTTTGGCACACAGATATCCTGAACCCGAGGCCACTCAAACATAAACCTATCTATTCCACTAATCAACCCTGACTCAAACATAAACAGTATTTATTTTATGCATTTGAGTTTATGTTGAGACTTATATTGAGTTTAATTTGAGACTTATGGAGACTATTTATGTTGGACAGCTAGACTTTAGTTTTATCTCTGTTTGAGTTGTCGTGCTTGACTTATGTCAGTACTTCTTATCTTTATATCTCATTGTGCCATTTATTTCTTATAGTTATTGTGATTGAGTATATATTGTGAGCTATTGAGCAATGCATTATTCATTATACTCCTTATGGAGTTGATATCATTGACAGGTTGTGAGTTAGGTTTAGCATTATTGAGACCTAGTCAACGTTCTACCGCCAATGCTGCGACGTAGGCTGGATGTACCCACGTACTCCCAAACCAGAGAATCTCATCCTCATAAATGCTCAACTCTAATCTGTATCCTGACTCATACTCTGCTCTGAGTTGCTGATGCCCGACATCACAGTTTGCTCTACTTGGATCCTCTCAACTATAGAAGACTGGACCTATAGACTTGCCATAAAATTGATATCACCTGGTAATATTACCTCGATATATATCTCCTGTAGATCCTCAAATATATGGCGCTGCTCTGTCAAGAAGTAAGCTCCTCCTTACCTGCTCAAAGTGTCTGCTACGACATTGGCCTTCCTTGGATGATACTGAAGGTCAAGATCGTAGTATAACAATAACTTGAGCCACCTCCTCTGTCGTATGTTGAGTTCCTTCTGTGTGAACACATACCTCAAGATCTTATGGTCTGTGAAGATCTCCCCTCGATCACAATATAGGTAATACCTTCAGAGCTTAAGTGCAAACACTACTGTTGTGAACTCAAGATCATGCATCGGATAACTCTTCTCATGAAATCGAAGATGTCAAGACGTAAAAGCTATCACTCTGCCATGATGCATAAGGATGCACCCTAGTCCCACTCCTGAAGCATCATAATATACTGAGAACCCAACTGGTCACACTGGAAGTGTCAGAATATGAGCTAAAATCAAACTTCGCTTAAGCTTCTCCAAAGAATTATGACAAGCATCTGACCACTCAAAGCACACATCCTTATACGTCTGTCGTGTCAAGGGTACGAAGATCCTAGCAAAGTCTGCTATAAATCGCCTGTAGTGGCGTGCTAGACCCAGAAAATTGTGCATATATAAAGCTGTACCGGGTAGTGACCAACTCTCAATAGCCTCTACCTTCTCGGGATCCACCTCGACTCCTCCACCAGAAATGATGTGTCTCAAGAATGAGATATAATTAATCCAGAACTCACACTTGCTATTCTTTGTGAACAGCTACTGCTCTCAAAGAATTTGAAGAACTATACAAAGATGCTACTCATGCTTTTCCTTACTCTGATTATAGACCAAGAAATCATCAATAAACACTATCACAAACTGGTCTAGGTAAGGCATGATGATGCTATTCATGAGAGACATGAATATAACTGATGCATTGGTCGCTCCAAATAACATAAATAGGAACTCCTAATGACCACATCTAGATCTGAATGCCGTCTTGGGTATGTCTTGCTCTCTGACTCTAATCTGATGATATCTAGACCGCAAATCGAACTTAAAAAATACAACTTCCCTACTGAGATGATCAAATAAGTCATCTATCCGGGCAATGGATACTTGTTCATAATAGTTGTCGTATTTAGTGTTCTATAATCAATAACTAAATGCGATGAATCAGCCTTCTTTTTAACAAGAAGTAACGAGGCTCCCCAAGGTGATGTACTAGGTCTAATAAATTTCTTGGCTCTCAAATGTTCAATCATCTGGTACAAGATCTCCAACTCAGATGGTGACATCCTATGAACTATCTCAAAAACTGGCTCTGCTTTTGGAATCAAATCAATAAAAAAAAATCATATCTCTAACTGGTGGTACACCTGGTAGCTCGTCGAAAAATACGTCAGAAAAATCATAAACTACCTTGGAAAATTGTGCCTCCTCGGCCTCCGCCATTATCAGTATAGCCACTGGTGACTATACTGCACTCTCAAGAATGAGAACTCCTCCCCACCTGGTACAAGAAAGGTAACCTTGTCACTATAGAAATCTATCGTCATGTGTCTCGCACTCAACCAATCTATCCCAACGACGACATCATAATCACCCATAGAAAACTCTATCAGCCTCGTGAGAAACTCTCTCCTACATGCTATAACTTTATATGAGGGATATACTCTATATACTCCCACGAGACCGTTACCAGTAAGTATATTCAACCTTATAGGTAAGGACTCGGACTTCAATCTAACTCGTATCACAAAGCATGCAGATATAAATGAATGTGATACACCAGAATTGAATAAAGTTGAAGCTGAATGAAAGTGGACAAGAATGGTACCTTCTACCACCTTTTATACTTCCAAAGCCTCTTTCATCGATAGTAGGAAGGCTTGACCCTGCCCTCTTGGTGTTGGTCCCCTCTACTGCTGACCTCTAGGTCTCGCCTGTACTTGGACCTGCACATACTGTTGTGGCCTCTACTGGAATGCCAAAGCCTGTGGAGGCAAAGGCCTCTGAATCTGCTGTTGCAACATTAGTGCTGGTACCCTGTACTGCAGTGTTGCTGGCTGAACTATCGACTGGGCTGATGATGATCTAGTCTGGTTCCTCCTAGGACATGTTTCGACTATGTGGTCGGATGCCCTATACACCAAGCACAATTCATGTGCCCTACGATACTCTGGTACTATATTTCCAGGTTTCCCGCAATAGAAATAACTACGGAAAGAAGAAGATGACTGCCTCTATTAAAGGCCCTTCTAGGAAGAATGTTGAGATGATGATGTCCTCCTCGAGGATCCAATCGTCAGAACTCGAACTGCTGGAGCTGGTGCTGATGACTGGGATGCTGATCCTCCTGAAAGTTGGGCCTCTTTTTGCTCCCAACTCAATATGTATTTCTCTACATTGTGTACTCATACCTCCTGGCTGCCCGCATCACCGCGTCAAAGGTATGAAACTCATATTGCTCTACCGTCAAGTGTCATGACTCGCACCCGATATAGGGGCACAAGTACATGGGTAGGTCCAGCCTACGCTGCAGCATCGATGGTAGAACGCTGTCTAGGTCAACAATAATATCTAAATATCTCACATAATATATATATATATATATATATATATATATATATATATATATATAAAAGGTACCTGTCATACTATCTCAACTCCAAATAGAGGACAATGATATATAATAATGATAATACATACTCAATCACAATAATAAACTAGAGAAAGATAAAACACGATATGGAATAAAAAATACAGAAATGCCATATATCACAAGACCAAGTCTAATAGTTTAAACTCAACTCAAAGATCTCAAATATAGTATATGTCATAAAGTCTAGCTAAGATTAAATATATTATCATTAAATGATCTAAAACTCTCCAATTAGTGGTACTATATCAAGAGGCTCTATGGTGCAATCTTAACGGCCCCGCCATCCTATGGCCCATAGTAGGTGGGACACATCTGCTCTAATCAATCATCTAAAAAATATATCCAGTCAGGATTGGAACAAAGTATAACCCAATAGCAGTTCCAATCAATTAATAATAACTATAAATAGAAATAGAGAATGTAATATAAGACAAAAAACAATAAAATAATATCATACTATGGTAGAAGAAACAGATAAACAAGAGCAATATGGTATAAACTGATCTTAATAAAATGGAATAAAGGCAATAAACTAGAATATAGAGAAGAACTATAACTACACTATAAATTTATCTTAATAAAATAGAATAAAGGCCATAAACTAGAGTATAGAGAAGAACTATAACTACACTAAGTGTTTGAAATACCGGTTAGATATATAATCATCTTGGTTTATCAAGAACTAATATCAAGGCTATAACGTAATCATATGTACACTATGATTGGTTGTTGTCTACATATAACACGATCAATAACATAATCATTTAAGATTGGTTGTATGGAGTAACACAATCACACGTGAGGTGTATGACTGTTTATTGTATACATGATGCAATATTTAAAGGTTTGATTATATATCCTTCTAGCATTTCCCCTGCCCCCAACCAATATACATGGATCCGATCATGATACATCACGAATACGAATATAATATGAGTACATGAAGAACACGAATTTACACGAATGAACACGAGCACAAGGAATATCCAATGCACACGATAAAGTAAATACGAAAGGAGTATTCGGAGTACACAATAATGTGATGACATATCCTGACAGGATTCATATAGTACCAGTCTGTGTGAAAATGTGTCAGAAATTAAGTAAGATATTTATAAATACTTGAATTATAGTAATTATCAAATAATGAAAACTATCAGAGAATGTAATCGCCTTTGGTCCTGAGCAAAAGATGTCACTCTGTGTCCTAGCTGGTGTCACACACACCTATATATGAAGGGCATGCCAATTGGGTGTAATAAAGTGAAAAATAAGCTAAATGCACTAAAACATGCTTTCTAGGTCAATATTATGTCACTCTAGCTAAACTAGGTCAAACTTGGTCAACTACCTATTTTTAGGTTGTATGGGTCTATATCTAGGTTATTGAGTCCATACACTGCTTATCTAGGCTATACTAGCTATTATAAGATACTAGAGTATCATAATACTAAGTATCAATACATATTCCTTACACTTAATTAACACTAGTTATCCATAAGCTAATATTACTTAATATTGATTACCTTGGCTTCGAGCAATCCTTGGTATCAATACCTACTACCCTCTTGGTATTCAATACCAATACCAATGATAAGGCCAATACCTACTATTACCTTGGTTTAACTCAAGGTAATGCTATAACCTAGTATCAAAACCATACTTGAATACCCAAACCAACTAATACTAATACCAATAATTTATATTACTATTAACTAGCAAGCTCTAAATTACCTTATCTTGCTAACTGATATCACAACACTAATGAGTTGGTATCTAACAACATAAACTTATATCTATCCATATACTAACTTACTAATTAATAACATGTTGATAAAAATATACTAACTAATCTTTAAATTAACATTATATACAATATTAACTTAACTAAATGATATTATACCAATATCATATACTAACTTATCTAATACATATATATATATATATATATATATACTAACTCATCTACAATTGATATTTACCAATAACTGATACTTAAACCTGGAACCAGTACTAACTGATACATCTTAACTCACTTATATAAATACCAGCTAACTGATACTATTATCATACTTACAATACACTACTAACTTGACATTTTAATATACTAACTATTAACATACTAACTAATGCATATACCTTAACAACTGACATCATACTTAGCTAACTATCATTACTACTAATTGATACATACTTTTATCTACTGCTAACAATGTTGCTAACTTAACTTTTGCATAGTACTACACTTTGATGCAGTGAGATTGCCAGCAACAAGAATGGAGTGCAGAAGTTAAAATGGAGTGCAGCAGTTACAGTCAAAACTGCTCATGTCAGTGCTCCCTTCCCCTCAACTGACTGCTACCAATTGGCAAAGTCGTTTCCAGCTCAAGTGCACTGATATACAGCAAGCTCGTTGGTTTGTACTGCAACCCTGGCACCCTCATAGTTGCTCACTGCAATCTCCCATTTGCTCTGTTGTGTACCCCCTCTTCAATCTCCAAACAAATACTGATATTACTTCCAACTCACCCACACCCTTGTTGATACCAGATACCAATACTCCCTCATTCTTTCTCTCATCTCTAACACACACAAGCTCATAATACACACAAATCAAGTACCATCACCAACCATCACACACAGGTTCACTTATGAATTGAAATATACACAGGTCCAAAACAGTGCACTAACAACTATTCTAGAACCAACCTCACACTCACACCACATAACGTTTCAAATAGCAATCCTTATTTGACTGATACTCATATCCCTCATACCATACTTGATACTCGAGTCCTTTACCTTAATGTAGGACACTCACATCTAAACCCAAATCATTGAACACGATGTGATACATCTTATATCAGCACACACTCGAGTGAAACACCCACACAACGAAGAACAATAATTGAACTCCCCATCCCCACATCTGAAACCTATCTCTAATACACCATTAGCAGCCCTCAATAGTGTTGGCAAGAACCACAACTCTAAAAAATATATGACACTATATACACATTATGATTTCACACAGCCCATATACTTTCCACTCGAGCACAGTTCACTTCTCCTCCTACTGCCATTAGTCCTACTCAATTACCCCCATCAACAATACTGTGCACAACAATATATGTGCTTCTTAAAATACACACGAGTTTAATACCAATACAGGTGCATCCCCTCGAATATATCTTACACACCACTCACTATAATATATATACACTAAATTAACACAACTATGTATATATACCTATCTTTATGATGCTATAGATAACACTCTCACCAATACTAAAATTATAATATCAAACACCAAAATGCAATAGTCATAATACTCAAATGGTATCACGATACACCATCAACCAACATGCCAAAACCCACAAATTCTACTTATTAATCATTCCCACATAACAAATACACCTATATATAATTATTACAACTAGTTATAATAGGAATTAAAGGGAATTCACACAAATCATCCAAAATGAGCCCGTATCATATCGTATCACACCGTATTGTGATACGACCTACTTGTATCCAATTATGGATACGTAGCTAGACCCACAACCCCGATCTAAGTCTAATTAGGCTAATTTAGTTCAATGACACACACTTGGTGTATCAATCTCGTAATTCTCCCTAATTGAACACAAAAACCTACGTAAAAGTTACAATATACATCAATTAAACCTAGAACTTCTTCCTATAGGTAGCCCTATCCTATAGAAGGGTTCCTAATGGTCAATTACATGATGTAGAACCTAAATTAGAGGAAAATTCAAAATTATACCTATTGGGAGATGGATTCTCAATAAATTGCTCCTACGGACACGATCTAGACACAAGCTCTTCACCAATGTTCCTTCACCAAGTGCTCATTACAACTCTAAGCTCCAACGCTCTTCAATTGATGGAAATTAGAGAAAATAAGAATGAATTGGGAGAAATTTGATAGAGGGATGAAATGAATTAGGCATGAATCAAATTCAGGATCTAGAATAGAGTGAAATAAGGTAGAGAGAGAAGAAAATACCCCTTAAATCTGGACGGCCTCCTTCTCCCTCTCCCAAGCAATATGTAAGGTCCAAAATACCCTCCATTAATTATTGATGAAAGGTATTTACGATAAGGGTTACTTAGAGAAGCTTCTACTACTAATGGAGGTTAATTCTATTCTCCTAATTAATGAAAAGGATGAGTCTATTGGGCCTAGCCCAAATGTTGGGTTCAATATGTCATACCAAGCCTAAGTTGGTTAACGAATGTCATGTCCAAAATACTAGGCTAGCCCACTAACTATAAATTAAATAGCACAAAGCATAATATTAAATAATAACACACTAATTAATATTAACCACTAGAAATAAAATATTAGGCAAAATGATAAAAATACCCTCATCTAGAAATGTGAGGATGATAATCCTACTAATTAATATTAGGCACAAAGCACAATATTAAAGAAATTACTGATTATTGTCAACATATATGGGGTTGGTCTCCATCTGTAATGGTATTGCAATCTCAGTCAATGTTACACTACAAATTATACTAATTATATCATAAGCAACTACAAGGTACTAAGGAAGCAATCAAATCAAATAGATAAAAAAGGACAAAAGAAAAAAACCTAAACTAAACTTGTTAACCTGTCACCTATAGCGTCGACCTCCTCGACCGTCATCGCAAATACCCCATCCTTCTGGGGTGGCCCCTCTACGGGTGTTGTGCAATATACGGTGCCACATGTGGCCTAACTCCATCTCTCTGATCCGGAATTGCACCATGAATTATACCATAAGAGTTGGTGGGACAATCTCGTACTCGGTGCTCAGAAGATCCATAATACAGGCACACCTTGAGCCATCTCCTACAGTCCTCCAAACAATGCCCAGGCTACTTACAATAGTTGCAGAAGGGTGCCTGCTTTATCGGAACCTGAGGTCGCTATGGTACCTGATGAACTGGCCTCTGAAACTAATTTGTCTACTGAGCTGGTGCCCTAACTGGCACAGGAAACTGATGATACTGATATGCTCTCGGTTGCTAAAATTGGGGTACGTTAACTAGACCCGCACTGCTGCTAACTCCTCCTAATACATCTCTCATACTCTTTGGATGTAAGCTCCAAGTCATCCTTCGCCATATGTGCATCCATCAAGATCTCCTCGAATGTAGCAGTATGGTAACCCTTAGTATGGGATTTGATCTCCCTGATCAAATCTTTTTAAAATTTCCTGGCTCTACCTAGGGCATTCTGCCCCTCCATAAATCTGCCTAATCTGCAAAACTTTGCAACATACTCGTCCACCGTCATACTCCCTTGGACGAGATCCTGAAACTGGATCTCCAATACACTCTGAGCCAAATTCGAAAAGAATTTCTCTTTAAAGATCTCTTCGATAACTCCCCAAGTCAATCCAGGCACCATAATCCTCGGGTCTGTGTGAAACTATGTCACTGCTATATCAAACATCTGGCTGTCCGCCGCCTCTATCTGTAGGCTCTCTGGGATCTGCGCCAATCGTAAGTTTCTCTCAATGTCCTCGATCTAATTATCTGCTTACAAGATTCCCTCGATGCCCTTGAAGTCCTTGGGCAACATCCTCTTGAAATCCATAATAGTGCCCAGTCTCGGCTGCTACGGATCAGGCTGGGGCAGAATAATCTGCGGCTGAGCAAGCACTATTCTCTCCATGGTTTCTAGAGTTAACTGATGGACGTTCTCTATTCCTTGCCTCATCATGTCTGACTGGCGGTGTTGAGCCTCTACCAAGGCCCGCTGGGCCTCTATTATCTGCTGGAAGAGTGTAAATATCTGTGCATGATCAAATGGTGGTGGTAGAAGTTCCTCAGAAACCATAGGTACTTTCCTTTATGCCAGAGGTGGAGCACCTACAAAATTTGTTGTTGACGCTCCCACCTAGACTGATGAAGTGACCCTTTGAGCTGAAGCTGGTGGAGCAGTGGCCATTGTGCCCTCCTCGGAGACGGCGATGTGACTGACTTTGATGACACTGCGCCCAAGCGCTGGGATCGCATCTTCGGAGGCATCCTAAAGACAAATTCAAACAAAGAAATCAATATTGAGCAAGATACGATATCATCAAAGAATGATAGTAATATACAAGGAAAGCAATATTCAGAATGAATAAAGATAGCAAGAATCAATAGGTTGGAAATATTTTCTAGTTGTGATTGAGTATTATCTCATCCTAGTATCCTATACAACTAAGACGTTGCACTACCACGACATCGCACTATTGTGAAGCCAGACCAACATGGGCCACCACAAAAACGTGTTATGACACGTACCGGGTGTATGGGCACGAGTACGTGGGTACGTCCAGCCTACGCCGCAGCATCGGTGGTAAAACACTATCTAGGTCAACAATACTATCTAAATATATCACACATTATATATATAAGGTACCTGTCATACCATCTCAACTCCAAATGGAGGACAATGATATATGATAATGATAATCCATATTCAATCACAATAATAAACTAGAGAAAGATAAGGCATGATATGGAATAGAAGAAAAAAATACAGAAATACCATACATCACAAGTCCAAGTCTAATATTTTAATCTCAACTCAAAGATCTCAAATATAGTACATATCATAAAGTCTAGCTAAGATCAAATACAACATCATAAAGAATGATCTAAAACTCTCCAACTGGTGGTACTATATCAAGAGGCTCTATGGTGCAATCTCAACAGCCTCGCCATCCTATGGCCCATAGTAGGTAGGACATATCTGCTCTAACTAATCATCTAAAATATATATTCAGCTAGGATTGGAGTGAAGTACAACCCAATTGAAGTTCCAATCAATTGATAATGACTATAAACAGAAATAGAGAATATAATACAAGACGAGAAACAATAAAACAATATCATACTATAGTAGAAGAAATAGATAAACAAGAGCAATATAGTATAAACTGATATCAATAAAATAGAATAAAGACAATGAACTAGAATATAGAGAAGAACTATAACTACACCAAGTGTTTGAAATACCGGTTAGATATGCGATCGGCTTGGGTTATCAAGATCTATTATCAAGGCTATAACACAATCATATGTATAATATGAATGACTGTTGTCTACAAGTAACACGATCAATAACACAATCATTTAAGATTAGCTATTGTCTACGAAGTAACACAATCACACGTGAGGTGTATGACTGGTTGTTGTCTACATGATATAATATTTAAGGGTTTTATCACATATCCTTATAGCATTTCGCCTGTCCCAAACCAATACTCATGGATTCGATCATGACACGTCACAAACATGAATATAATATGAGTATATGAAGAACATGAATATATACGAATGAACACGCGCATAAGAAATACCTGATGCAAACGATAAAATATATGCGAAAGGAATATCCGGAGTACACGATAACGGGATGACATCTCCTGACATGATTCATATAGTACCAGTCCGTGTGACAATGTGTCAGAAATTAAGTAAGATATTTCTAAATACATGTATTATAGTAATTATCAAATAATAATAACTATCAGAGAATGTACTCACCTCTGATCCTAAGCAAAAGATGTCACTCGGTGTCCGAGCTGGCGTCACACACACTAATATATGAATGGCCGGTCAATTGGGTGTAATAAAGTAAAAAATAATCTAAATGCACTAAAATATGCTTTCTAGGTCAAAACTAGATCACTCTAGCTAAACTAAGTCAAACTTGGTCAACAAGCTATTTTTAGGTTGTATGATTCTATATCTAGGTTATTGAGTCCATACACTGCTTATCTAGGCTATATAGCTATTATAAAAAAACTAGAGTATCATAATTCTAAGTATCAATACATATTTCTTACACTTAATTAACACTAGTTATCCATAAGATAATATTACTTAATATTGATTACCTTGGCTTCGAGCAATCCATGGTATCAATACCTACTACCCTCTTGGTATTTAATACCAATACCAATGATATGGCCAATACCTACTATTCCCTTGGATTAACTCAAGGTAATAGTAGAACCTAGTATCAAACCCATACTTGAATACCCAAACCAACTAATACTAACACCAACAACTTATATTACTATTAACTAACAAGCTTTAACTTACCTTATATTGCTAACTAATAACTGATATCACAACACTAATTAGTTTGTATCTAACAATGTTAACATATATCTATCAATATACTAACTTACTAATTAGTAACATGTTGATAACAACATACTAACTAATCTTTATATTAACACTATATACAATACTAACTTAACTAAATGATATCATACCAATATCATATACAAACTTATCTAATACATATATACAATAACTCATCTACAACTGATATCTACCAATAACTGATACTAACCACTGATACTTAAACCTGGAACCAATACTAACTGATACATCTTAACTCACTTATATAAATACCAATTAACTGATACTACTATCATAATTACAATACACTACTAATTTGACATTCTAATACACTAACTATTAACTTACTAACTAATACATATACCTTAACAACTGACATCATACTTAGCTAACTATCATTACTACTGATTGATACTTAACTGATACTCATATCTACTGCTAAAAATGTTGCTAACCTAACTTGTGCATAGTACTGCACTATGATGTAGTGAGATTGCCTGTACCAAGAATGGACTGCAGCAGTTGCAGTCCAAACAGCTCATGGCAGTGTTCCCTTCCCCTCAAACTGACTGCTACCAATTGGCAAAGTTGTTGCCTGCTGTAGTGCACCGATCTACAGCAAGCTCGTTGGTTTGTACTGCAACCCTGGCACCCCCATAGTTGCTCACTGCAATCTCCCCTTTGCTCTGTTGTGCACCCCCTCTTCAATCTACAAACATATACTGATATTACTGCCAACACACCCACACACTTGTTGATACCATATACCAATACTCCCTAACTCTTTCTCTCATCTCTAACACACACAAGCTCACAACACACACAAATCATGTACCATCACCAACCATCACATATAGGTTTACTTATGAATTACAATACACACAGGTCCAAAATAATGCACTCACACCATATTCTAGCACCAACCTCACACTCACACCACATAAATTTTCAAATACCAATCCTCATTTGACTGATACTCATATCCCTCACACCATACTTGATACTCGAGTCATTTATTTTAATGCAGGACACCCACATCTGAACCCAGATCACTGAACACTCTCTGATAGATGTTTGTTTCAGCACACACTCGAGTGAAATACCCGCATAACCAAGAACAACAATCAAACTCCCCATCCCCATATCTGAAACCTATCTCTGATACACCATTAGCAGCCCTTAATAGTATTGGCAAGAACCACAACTCTAAAAAATATATGACACTATATACACGTGATTTCACACAGCCCATACACTTTCCACTCGAGCATAGTTCACTTCTCCCCCTACTTCCATCAGTCCTACTCGATTACCCCCATCAACAACATAGTACACAACAATATATGTGCTGCTCAAAACACACACATGAGTATAATACCAACACAGGTGCATCCCCTTGAATATATCTAACACACCACTCACTATATATATATATATATATATATATATATATATATATATATATATATATATATATATATATATATATATATATATATATATAACACAACTATGTATATATACCTATCTTTATGATGTTATAGATAATACTCTCACCAATACTAAAATTATAATATGAAACACCTAGAATGCATTAGTCATGATACTCTCATGGTGTCATGATACACCATCAACCAACATGCCAAAACCCATAAATTCTCCTTGTTGATCATTCCCACATAACAGATACACTTATATATAATTATTACAACTAGTTACAATAGAAATTAATGGAAATTCACATAAATCACCCAAAATGAGTCCCGTATCATACCGTATTATGATATGGCCTACTCATATCCAATTATGGACTTGTAGATAGTCCCAAAACCCTGATCTAAGTCTAATTAGACTAATTTAGTTTTATGACACACACTTGGTGCATCAATCTAGTAATTCTCTCTAATTGGATATAAAAATCTATGTAGAAGTCATAATATACATTAATTGAGCCTAGAACTTCTTCCTATAGGTAGCTCTATGCCATGGAAATATTTCCAATGGTCAAATGCATAATTTAGAACCTAAATTAGAGGGTAATTCAGAACTATACCTATTGGGAGATGGATTTCCAATAAATTGCTTCTCGGACACGATCCGGATACAAGCTTTTCACCAATGCTCCTTCTTCAAGTGCTCCTTGCAACTCTAAGTTCCAATGCTCTTCAAATGATGGGAATAAGAGAAAATGAGAGTGAATTAGGAGAAATTTGATTGAGAGATGAAGTAAATTGGGGATGAATCAAATTGGGGATCTAGAATGGAGTAAAATAAGGTGGAGAGAGAAGGAAATACCCCTTAAATCGGGCCGATCCCTTCTCCCTCTCCAAAGCAACATGTAAGGTCCAAAATACCCTCCACTAATTACTCATAAAGGGTCTTTACTAGAAGGGTTAATTAGGAAAACCTCTACTACTAATGGGCCTATCCCAAATGTTGGGTTCAATATGTCATGCCAAGACTAAGTTGGTCCACTAGTGTTAAGTCCAAAATACTAGGCTAGCCAACTAACTATAAAATAAATAGCACAAAGCACAATATTAAATAATAGCACACTAATTAACATTAACCACTAAAAATAAAATATTAGGCAAAATAACAAAAGTAGCCTCATCTAAAAATGTGGGTGTGATGCCAAGATAATCGCTAAAGCCCTATCCATCTCGGTCGCTACCAAAGTGGGAGAAAACAGACTAAGCCTCGCAAACTCCGTTGCATAACTGTCAATGGTCCTATCCTTTTTTCTGAGGTTGTTAAACCTTTGTTGAAGCTCGTAACGTGACACCGCACCAAAATACCTTGTCTGGAATCTCTCACTAAAAATTGTCTATGGAATCGGTGCTGTGAGAGAACCCTCAAGCGTTGTCCACCAGTCACGATCCAAGTACAACAATTGTAGACTCACTACTACTACACGCTCTCTAGCCGGAGTCCCTGCTGCCTCTAAGATGGCCTTAGTGTCCTACAGCCAAGAATCAGATGAAATTGCATCCTCTGTGCCATAGAAGTACGGAGGACTAAGATGCTTGAAGCTGGTCGCAGAATTATGAATCTGAGAACTACCTTGCTTTAACGTTGTCTGGATTGACTGAGTGAGTACGTCACTCTGGTGTTGCTGGGTCATAATGAAACCTCAAAAGACATCCATCAGGGCTCGGGCAATACCCTCTGGCTAAACTGGGTGTACCGGTGATGCATGATGGTCCGGTACTGCCGGCCGATCTGCCTCAGAATCTACTCTAGACTCTGCCCCTGAATGCTGAGATCGATCTCCAGGAATACGTTGGGCTCCCGAATGATGTCCATCCTTGAGCTACACTCGACCCATTTGGCCGATAGTAATAGGAACAGTGCCCCTGAAAGTTAAAGACACAAGAGTCGATCGAAGAATAGGATAGATCAACAAAAGCAGATATCATATCAAGCATCAGGGATGCAAAAAAATGACTAGGGATCAAGGGGAACAATTTAGAATTGAGACATCTAGCAATAGCGATAACTCCCATATATTTATAAAAGCCATACCCGCATGGGCCACCACTAAAACCATGTCACGTCCCAAAACCAGAATACTAGAGAGCGGGACTGACAAGGCCACCTACGTATACTTAGAGCACACTGGTACTCCGCATATACGGTGAAGCTGTAAGACATGAGGGGTCACTACTATAAACCAACAGTATGAGCACCCCATTTTTAGAATTTAATATTTATGGGTATTCTGAAATTTTTGTGAAGGAAAATTTTCATTTATTTTTAGCTAATTATAATATATAATATTCATGAATTTATAATTATGTATATTTAATTAATTATTAATATTGTGTATAAATTATATTTTTGTGTGAACAACTATTATTAGTGTATTGTATAATTTTTCTAGAATTTATTGAGGTTTAAAACTATTTTTAGTGGCCATATACATATATATATACAAAACCAAAACCCTAACCCTAACCCTAATCCTAACCCTAATCCCACCTCTGCCTACACTACCCCGACGATCGCCCGCAGCCGGTCGCCCGCACTGCCGCGTTGGAGAAGCGTCGCCGTCCGCCTCCTCCCTCCCCCGTGCACAACATACAGTAGCAGTCATGATGCCTCCTTCGCGCACAGCCTTCGTCCTCCTCGCTCGTCCGATTGGTGTCCCGTCTTTGCTGATATATTCACAACCTAACCCTCTAGAATTTTCTTCAAGTGGAACAAATTTAGGTACCCCAGTTTAATCAAAAAATCGACCAAAAAATAGCCGAAAAATAGTTCAGAAATTCAGTCCTAGTACCTATGTTCATGTCCATTTTTTTACCAACTCGTTAATTATTTTCAAAATATAATTGAAGAAACTTCTTCACAATATAACAAAAAAATTTACTGTTCTTTTAGTTTAAATTAGTTTGCTTTAATGGTTAAATTATTCTTGTTCTAAAATGACCATAAATTTATTTTTAAAATACCCAAAATTTCTTGATACGGGGTGTGTTCCGTCAAACGAGGTGACTTCGTCATGTGCAAGTTGTACCAAAAGGCGTATATGGTCAACACGGACATGTGAGCTTTCGCAAAACTTGATTTGAATATGCGTGCACACCAAAATCAACGCATATCCGCCAAAAAATAACGTATCGGCCTGTTCTGACACTCGCTGTAACTTTGTGTGTGCTTGTCATTTCATAACAAAACTTATGCCATCAGAATAGCAGCGTTACGCTAGTCTTGTGACCGAAATTTGGTTTGATTCTGAGACCGTTGATGAAATATTATTTCGTGGGCCCCACGATTCCACATGACGGACATTTTCGTGACCGGCTCATCGGAATCCACTTCTGGATATTCCGTTGGGTTTATATCGTTGTTCTGGACTTATAGTGTCACGACCCGCACCCGGTTATTCGGACACGAGTGCGTGGGCACGTCCAGCCTACGCCGCAGTGTCGGCGGTAGTACGCTGTCTAGGTCATTTCTGGGGTCAATAAGTATCTATCTCATCCACAATAATGAACATGTAAGAATAATCACAGGAAATAGGAATGCTAAGATTTCATAATATTTAATCTGTGACAACCAAGTCCACAGTTAATACAAGGCAGAAGATAAATCGGAGACAAACCCGAGTATATACTGAAAGGAAATAAATAAGCAGCTACTGCTAACTACTCTGCAGAAATAGCCTCCTGGGTGGGAACTGGCTCCTCATATGGGTCACCTGCTAACTCATAGTGGCCACAATAGGTGGGGGCATAGTTCTCATCATCGCCTAAAACAACGGATCCAGTCAGGAAAGGAACAAAGTACACAATGCACAACAAGATTAGACTAAATATTTATGACAATTAACTTGAGTATCATATTGAGAAAGTTTGCATAAAAGAAACATCCATCTCAGAGTTAATGCTATAAACAGGAATATGAGAAAACAGGAATAAATAAGACAGGAAATGAAACTTCAACAGTCAGCAAGAACTATACAAGACCAGAAGCTATCTGTGTGAACTTGTGTTTATTTTAGAATACATAGTTGGCATGTAGGGGTTTATAAGGCTAATTCGGCCGTCATAGACGACTATTAAACAATGAATAATCGAGATCCAGCTGAGGGTACAGTCGCGCACCAACAGCTATTAAACATGATAGGGGGAAAGGTAAACTACATGCCTTCTAGTATTCTCCCACCCGACATGAAAAGCAAGACATGAAATACAGTATCCAAGACATGAAATTCAGTGTTCTATACTACGTGTAATCATCAAGGGTACTAGTAGAGCAGGGAATTAATTATCACAATATAAAGATTTAAACTTGAAGTGCAGGTACTTGCCTGTTGTTTGGATCCAGTTAATTGTACTTGGGGAAATATTCCAGAGATGAGTCCAAATGCTGAAATAGACATTACCATCACGCTCAGAAGATGTCAAATAGCTATAAACGCCTGTCCTTGGGTCCAATTTGGAGACAAGGGCAAAAACGGCAGTTTCGGGCCAAAACGGGGTCCGCCGGTGGGCCCGCTTTGCACCAAAAAACGTGTCCGGGTCAAAGGTCTCCAAATTCACCAAACTTAGTGTCAACAGGTCAGGAACGCTGATACGAACCCAACGGAACTTTCAGATTTGGATTCCGATGAGCCGAACACAAAATCGCCCGTCGATCGGGGTCTGTGGGGCCCACGACACGCGATTTCGTCAACGTTCTCAGAATCGAACCAAACTTGACCCACAGGACCAGCGTATCGCTATGAGTCCGATGGCGCAAGTTTCGTCTTGATCGGACGAGTGTACAAGAAGTTAGGGCGAATTGTAGAAAAGTCGGATACGGGGCGATGTTTGCGGATACGCGTTGATTCCGGCGTGCACACACACCCGAATCAGCTTCCGCGAATTCTCACACGTCCGTATCGACGGTGCGCACATATTTGTGAAGACCGCACGTGACCAAGTCATCCCGTTTGGCGGGGCGTACTCAGTTCCGGGGTGAAACAGGGTCTGGTATTTTCCTATTTTTGGATCGCGGTGTGCGATCACCACAGGACGCGATGCCCCGAGCGGTTTGTCCGGGCACCGAGAGGGTCATACAGGCTTCACAACGCAATTTGCGGAATTGAAAATGGAGCTACGAACAGAAAGTTACACGCACCTGAAGGGGACCCGAAAATCAGGGTCGAGTCGTGTCCGACTCGTGTCGGACACGGAATCTGAATTAGGGCTAGGGTTAGGGTTTTTCGGCGGATCTCCGGCGGCTCGGGCGGCGGGGAAGGCCGGAGATGGCGCTGGCGGAGGCGGGTGGAGGCTCGGCGGTCGGGCGGAGGCTGGCCGGGGCTCTGGAGCCGGAGGCGGCTCGGGCTGTCGTGGTTCGAGCTGCTGCTGGACGCCGGGGATGGCTGCGGCCGCTGCTGGCGGAGCGGTGGGAGGCGGTGGCGCGGGCGGCGCAGCCTGGGGCGGAGCCAGGGGGAGGGCGGAACGGGACGACGGCGTCGAGGGTTGTGGCCGGAGTAGAGGCGGCCAGGGGTTTTAAAGGGAGAGCGGGCGGAGGCTCGCTCCGGGCGAGGCGGAGGAGAGAGCGGGGGGGTCGTGGCGAGGAGGCGGGCTGCGTGGCCGGCGGGGAGCCGCGTGGCCGGGCGGGGCGGCACAGGCGGCGGAGGCGGCAGAAAACGCGGGGGCGGGGACTGGGTCAGGGGAGAGGGGTGCGGGTTGCGGGTTGCGGGTCGGGTGCGGTTGGACCCGACCCGACCCGTTAAGGCTGGCGGGCCGAGCGGGTTTGGGCAGGGCTGAGAGTTGGGCCGCGGGCTGAGTTATTTAAGAAAATAAATAATTAAATAAATAAATAATTAATTAATTAATTAAGTAATTAAATAATTAAATAAATAGTTTTAGGTGATTTAAAAATAGGTCCGAGGCCCGATAAATTCCAGAAAAATTACCCTAAGTCCAGTTTTCCATTTTACACCCAAAAATATTATTTTTATAATATTTTAATATTATTTATTTACAAGTAAAAAATTATTTAATAATTAGAAACCCTGATTTTAATTACAAAAAATTCACAGAAAATTCCAGAAAATTGTGAAAAATCCCAATTTAAAATTCTTGCAAAATCTGGGGGTTTACATATAGACACTAAGTAGGACAAATTTGGAGAACTTTATCTTTGGCATATTTTACGATGCGAAGTGGGCCACGTGTGGACCTCGCTTTGACCCAAAACTGTCAATTTTGCCCCTGCGTCCAAATTGGACTTATGGGTAGTCAATCATAGCTATTTCTAAAATTCTTAGGATATTGTTGATATTTGTTTCAGCATCCGAAGGTGTACGTACAGATTCCACTTTTCCAGAAGTAGTTGACGGAGTTCAGAACCCAGGCAAGTATACCTTGCCATGATGTTTCACAGTTTATTGCCTTTATTATCTTATTTAGCTATTATAGTCATTTGATGTGTGTGGTATGTGTGTTTACCCTAGGACCATGAGACATTGCTTAGCGTCCAAACAAGATTTGGGTATCGACGCCGTAAGCGGAGTCGTGCAACGTCACTTAGAGAGTTGATTACACGTTCATATTTTTATGTGCTTACTTTACCACGTATGCCATACCCTAGGACACTTGACACTATTTCATGTGACAGAATCTTTTTTGAGTTATTTATGGTGATTCTGTATAGGCTTACAGGATTCGTGATATGAGACTTGCATATTATATGGATATTATTATGACTTATTGCACTAGTTAGAGGTCATGATCTTGGGTGTTATGGACATGAGACATCGTAGACATGAGATGAGTGATTACATTAGGTGGGAAGAGACACACAGGCTACAGGCTGATTACATACATATATAGTTATTATTGTGGTGCTTTAGCCTCTGTTCTAGAGCTTAGCCCATTACTTGATATTCCTGCTACCGGCTCCCCGATACAGAGCTTGTAGTGGTTTCAGCCTGTTACGTCCCAGTCCCAAAATATGTAGGACTAGGACACGTAAGCATGCCAGCCGCATGGATATGGCAACTCCAATATATGGAAATCAAAACCCATACGTACGTTGTAATATGAATATCAAATCCACAAGTGGTATAAATCTATCACAAGTCACAGGGTATAATCTAAATCTCATCCACAAAAAATCGAATATAAATAAATAACCAGTATCTATGAAAATAGATCTCAATATACAGTATCTAAAGATGATAGTTGGATGGAAATAAATCCACTACCAACTAGAATATATAAGTGCAACATACAAACACAATATAAGAATAACAACTAACAATCACAGGGCTCGAAGAGAAGACATCCTTGTAATATAAGTAACCAGTCTGGATCTGCACTCCTACGAATACTCATGAACATCTACACCTAGAAAGGGACCAGGTCCTCAGAGGGGCATAACAAGATACATAGAAGCATGCCAATAATGTACTGAAATAAATATCTAATGGGACGCCTAACCATCTATATGAATGCAGTTTAAGAACAACTTTCCCAACGCGTAGGCTATCTGGCTAAAATGGGATTGGAATGGTTCTCTTGGAGATCCAGGGGCCTACAAAGCATGTCGTCTTTTGAACGACAGAGGCCGCCTGATAATAATATAATATATAGTGGTCATCATGACCGCGCATCTCCGACGGAGCGTACGGGTTACACAAGGAAAGTGCAACGGAGCCCACACGCCATACTTGTTGTTCTCCCTACCCCATGCTCTAAGCATGTCACATACATGACACGATAATACCTCTAATAACTGCCAAGTCTACTAGCATGCAAAGTTTAAACAGCAGTTATCCCTAGTGCACGACCCATACGTACAGGAGGCCAAACCCTGCACGCAAGTCCGTGATATACATAAGACTCATAACTCGTGTAACAGTTGTGTTATGGCCAATGAACCTAATGATGCTTCATAATAATAGGATGGTCTCATAAACAAGGTCAATGCATATACATAATAAAAATATATCACGACGACACCGTCGTTGCACCCAAGTTCCCTTGGACGCACAATTTTCTATAGCAGTTAAAATATATGAACTAATAACAGAAAATAAAGATGCATGCAACATATAGAATATGAATAACAGTACAATGGTAAGGTATACTTGCCTGGCAAGAGAGCTGCAAAATATAACGTCCAGATATCAAATACCAAGAGTCAGAAACTACGGACTCAGAATGAACGTCTCCGGATGCTAAAATAAATATCACCAACGTTCCCAGAATAAGCGATATAGCTAGAAAGCACTACCCTTTCGTCCAATTTGGACACAGGGGCAAAACGGTAATTTTGGATCAAAGCGGGATCCACATATAGACCACTTTGCACCGAAAAGCGTGTCAGGAATAACGGGTTCTAAAAGGGATAAATTATAGGTCAAACAAACTCTAAATATCACTACGAACTCAACAGTATGTCCAAACGTGGATTCCGGTGAGTCGGACACAATTTCGTCCAAAAAGTCAACCGTGGGGCCCGCCAATAGGTGACTTGGTCAAATATCTCAGAATTGCGTAAAAATTGGGTCACAGGACCAGTGCGATACCATGAGTCTAGTGGCGCAAGTTTTGTCATATTCTGACGAGCGTGCACTAAATGGCGTAGGATTTTGCAAAAGTTGCGATATGGAGAATTTTTGCAGATACGGGTTAATTCCGACGCTCACACGCGTCCGAATCAGTTTTCGCGAAAGCCCATACGTCTGGGTATACCGTATGCGCCTTTCGGTGCACTTGGTACGCGACGGGACGGTCCTGTTTGGTGGGGCGTGCTCCGTATCGCAAATTCTAAAAGTTAGAAAAAGTATATTTTTGGGACTTTCTAACTGATTTAGTTTAACATACAGCAACAAATAAAATATTGTATTTAACAGAAATTAATCTAGGTTAGTTGGTCTTCGTATACCAAAAAGAAAAACTAAATTCGGATCTCTGTGGTGGGAGATACGAGTCCGTGAACCTGGGTCATCGCAACAAAATTTCTAAAATTAAAAGTGGTCGTTTTTCCTCGACTTGGCATCGATTTTCACCTAGGTTTACGCGCTGAACGACGAAAACTAATCTACGGGGTTTAGAAAGGGATAGGTGGGGATCATACCAGCAAAGACAGAATTGATTTTGGTTAAGCGAGGGCGCAAAAAATGAAGCCTGAACAGGACTTCACTGCTGTCAAAATCTGCAGCGTATGCGGGGCGTGGTCGCTGACGTCGGCGGCGGGCAGCTGCTCGCCGGGTGGTGCTCCAGTGGCGGCGGTCGTCATCAGGTCGGCGTTCAGATGGGGAGATTAGAGTTAGGGTTAGGGTTCGGAAGGTGGATATATATAGAGCGGCGTGGATGAGAGAACGGGGAACGTTGTGCGCGCGCTGGCAACCAATACTGCGGCTGCTGCTGAATAGGTTTTGCTGCCGCTGCTGCTTTTATTTCTTAATGGGTCACTGCGGGTTAGGGTATAACGGGTAGTGGATATTAGGTGGGTACGGGTCCTTAGGGTTTTAGGATATCCGGTTGGGTAGTATATGGGTTAGGGTTTAGATCCATTTCCATTTTCTTTTCTTTTTCATTTCTTATTTCTTTTTCATTCTTTTTCTTCTATTATTCTTTTTACTAAATAATATATATATATATATATATATATATATATATATATATATAAAATTCTAGAAATTATATTAGTGCATACCATTAAACTATCAACTGTCCACAGGGTCTCCTACATGGAATAAATTAAGAAAAATTTATAATTGCTCCATAAATCCCCTATTACACAAACACCCTAAAAATAAAAATCCAATAAATTTTATTTCTTCTAATTAGCTAATACATACTATAATTAAATTAAATACTTAATTAAAAAGATTAATACGGTTTTTAGAATTAGGGATTTTACATTATACCCAACTTATAAATATTTTGTCCTCGAAATTAAAACTAAGCCACGATAGACAGTTAAGGATGGTATAAGATAGAGATTTGCAGCTTATTCTGTACATTCCTCCATCCTAACCTCCATGATTTTTCAATTGTCATGGGGATGTTTGGAGGGCTATAATTTGCATTGTTTAAAATGCAATACTAGGTTTAAATAAGGGGGCGATGTTGTGTTGTATATCTCTCTGTTAGTTTTTACTTCATGATAGTGTATATATCGCATATTCTAGAACTGTATACTTGATTCCGACACAGTGGTTACATGGACTGGTAATATATGGATCCTATCAGGAGATGTTATCCCCCTACCGTATTCAACGGGTACTCCTTCACTTTTATTTCATCGTGTGTATCGGGTATTGATTATCATGTACTTTGTGTTCACACACTGCTTGTGTTCAGTGTGCTCATATTCGTGTACACATACTGCTTGTGTTCAGTGTGCCCATATTCGTGTTAATAACATATCGTGATTGGATCTATGAGTATTGGTTGGGGCAGGGGAGTAGGAGTTGGATATGTTATAAAGCAAACATGTATTAGGGTACATGTCGATTATATATCACATGTATAATCGAGTTGCCATATTGTATTCGTGTTCAACCCAAACCGATCACATAACGAATTATTACTCTATGGAACATTAGCTAGTTTATCTATTTTTATCACTTGTAGTTATTCATATTGCATGTTCTTCATTCCAGTATTTTACATGTTCACTCTAGTTTATTTCTATTTTTTCTATTGCTAGTTATCTTGTATTATTTTCTATTATTTGTTATATATGCCCTATTATATATTTGGAACTGCTTTCAAAGGTATGTACTTTGCTCCAATCCTGACTGGATAATATTTTTTAGTGATTATTGTGCTCCCCATTCTGGACCTCAGAGTGATGTTATAGACTAGATGGCTCCTACCCTATGGACTTGATGTGATTGTTGTAGAGATTAGTTAGTATTCCTTTTTCATATCTTGTCTAGTTCGCTTCTTGTTGAATATAATTTATTATCCTTCATGTTCATTCTTCTTCTAGATTATTGTGATTAAGTATATTATATGTTATTTTATCATGGCCCCCTTATGGAGTTTGATATGGTGAGAATGCTAGCTATATATAGTTGACCTAGACAGCGTTCTACCGTCGATGTTGCGGCGTAGGCTGGACGTACCCATGTACTCGTACTCCATCATCCGAGTGCAGGTTGTGACATATTTTTAGTGGTGACCCATGCAGGTCAGGCTGCACAAGTTGTGCGATATCGTGGTAGTACGACGATTTAGTTGTACTGTTGCGAGCCTGCGATAGGATATAAGATATATGATACTAGGATTAGAATACTCAATCACAAATTTTAAATTTTTTGAGAGATTCCTGGGATGACCCTTGCGAATCTTATTTTGAACTCCAATTTAAAAATCGTTTTCCTTATTTTTGTTCACTTTCACTTATTGATTTTAAATTTGATTCTTGATGATCGGTTGTTGAATTTAATTCTTGGTGTTCGTTGTTGAGTTTGATTTTATATCGAGATAAATTTTATGGACTAAATTACGGTATCTTCTGATAACATATGATGATGAGGTCAAAGAGAAAGGTAAAACGTCTGCTTTGGTTATGGAGCCTAGAGTTTATCGCAGTCATATTAGCTGGCGTGGCGTAAACGTATGGACATGACATCGTATGTACATATCTTAATTATGAAATTTAGAATTTCTCGCAGCTATACTAGTCGACACAGCGAGAATTCTAGACGACATGATTATAGATATACATACCTAAGTTATGAAATCTATTGTTTATCCCAGCTGTGCTTACTCGCGTGGCGAGGATTATGAATGTCATAATTTCGAAAAGACGTGTATGATTATCAGATTGTATCTTAAATTGGTTCTTAAAGTAACATCTCAATACTTTTACACTTATGTTATTATAGGATTCTGTCCCATCATCTTTTAGCTTAGAAATAGAGATACCTTTAGTTTCTTTAGTCCAGTTCCTTATAGAGCTTCATTATATAAGGGTTTCATGATAGTATAATAGTTTAAGGACTTGCAATTAGGTCTATGTCTTTGAGTATTAGTATTAATTGATGAGAGTTTAGTTTATGAGTATGTGAGTACTTCTTGGTTGAGCATGTGAGCTATAGGCATTAGTCTAGAGGTAATCCATAGCATAGTACCTTGTAGCAATTATTCTTTGATAAGTGTCAGTATAGTTAATATAGGTACTAAGGGTAGAAGAAAGAGTAGAGAGTATCAGTGGAGGTTCCAGGAGGTAGTATCAGTGTCAGCATGCAAGTTCTGCATAGTCACAAATTCATGTAGTTGGGTGATCCAAGTAAACAATAAAGTATCATGAGAATGGTGTTGGAAAATAATGGAGCATAATATTCTATTGAGAGGTTGATACCTGAATGTGTCAAGAGTAGAGAAAAGTATATTTATGAGGGTATTAGTGAGTGTGCCATAGTATAGTGGTAACCATAAGTATAGAAGAGTATGAAGGAATAAGAGTATTTTTTGCTAAAGTAGTAGAACTTGTGTTACATGTGGAAGTAGTGCAGTGATATGAACAGATAGAAGTACATCGGTATATGATTGGTGTGGAGTATATCACTTGACCTTGAGGCTGTGGATATGATAAGGAGTAAAGTAAAACATGTGTAATATAGAAGTAGATAACTGGTGCATCAGATGTGATCATGAGTTCTAGTGAGTATAATGAAGTGATCTAATAATGAAGTTAGTGTCCAGAATGATAGTAGTGTTAGGATGAGCTGTTAGTGCCCTAGAACATTAAGTACAGTTGATGTGTATAGTTAAAAGCTAGTATTTTATACCTTGAGTGCCTTGGAAGAGTAGGAGTATTCAGAGTATATTAAGGATTGAATGAGTAATGAGTTAGTATCAGTAAATATCTTGTATGACAGTATTAGATGGGTATATCAGATAATATAGATGAAGGTTAGTTATGAGTAAGAGTACAAGTGTTCCAGGCAGTGAGTAAGAAGGGTAATCTATATAAGAGTAAGTTTAGTAGGTATAGTATTTTGCTAGTTTTTGGTATGGAAGTGGTATGTATCAGGGGGTAGGAAGTATTTGTGAATGTATTGTGATACTAAATATAGATGTGGATCTTAGGGTGATTATTAAGTGTTAGAATATGAGTTTGTACTAGGTACCAGGATAGGAGGAGTACCTTAGTGGTGAGATCTAGAGTACTTTAAGTATTTTGAAAGTTTAGGGAACATGCATTTTAGTGACTAGTATATTAGATATAAAGGAGAGACATGAGTAACCTAGAGTGAGGATGCCGTCTAAAGTGCCATATAAGAGCTAGTGCTTTGTGTAGAAAGTATCAAGACCAGAGTAGGCAATCCTATTGAGGGTATTCAAGATGGACAAGGGTGTATCAATAGAGCACATGATTGAGAATATATACAAGTGTTCCTTGTAAGAGAATGGTTAAAAAAATTTGGTGATTGTAAGAACTGAAACAGATAAAGGGGTTAGTATCTTAGAGGTATTTAGTATAGTATCATGGGTAGCATGCCATGTTTACTTTTATCTATTGAATATGTGATACCTAGCATCTTATAGTTGCCTTAGTAAATTGTGTTATGGTATGGTCAGTGGAAACCTAGATAGAGACTAAATTTATGACAGTTAGAGACTAAATCCATGCATGGTTATTCTTTCAGTAGAGTTACAATATTGTATGTTGTAGGATAAGACTGTCATGGACTATGATCGTTGGGGGGTTTGACCGTAGTAAAAAAAAATTTATGAATAAGTTATGACTGACCCAAAAGATAGGGGTGAGGGTTCTAATTTCGAGGACGAAATTCTGCTAAGGGGGTAGAGTTGTCACTACCACTTTTTCGAATAGGGATATTTTTATCTTTTTCTAATATTGGTAATATTATAAATTTAATATTTCAAAATTTATTATATTGAATAGTATTTCATAATTATTTAGTCATGGTGCATGTTAAATATTTATGTATTGTGGTGCATGTTAAATATTTATCTATTGTATTATTTATTTATGGTTGGCATATTACATTATTTATTAGACGTGTGTTAGTGGACCTAACTAAACTAGACTTGACTCTTGACCCAATAATTTATTAGTGTAGACTTGAGCCCAACATCTTAGCCAATTTTATTAAGTTGGTGACTTAATTAGTCAAACCATTAGGAGTAGAACCTTTCTTCCATAATTATTTTCTTCATGACAAGCCCATAGGGGCAATTTAGTACATCTATATTACTTGGACAACACCCAAAGGGGTCGGGCCACATATAAGGAGAGAGACTTTCTCTCTCTTCTCCTAATTCATTCATATTACTCCCAAATTCTAGATCTAAGAATTCTTTCCCAAATTCCTTCTTTCCTCCACCTAAACCTAGCCAAATTATCCTAATTTCTTCCCTACTTCTTCATTGAAGACTCTTGGAGTTAGGAAGGAGCAAGGATCTACAAGGAGAAGGAAGGACCTCAAGTTGAAGGCTCTAGTCACTCTCTTAGATACTTGCATTGGGAATCCATCTCCCAAGTGGTACAATTCAGTTTTTCTCTTTTAATTAGCTTCCAAATCTATAGTTTAACCATTAGAATTTCACCTATGGACTAGGGATACCTATTAGAAGTTGTTTGGACTACTAGGGACCCCAATTTTGGAAGTTACCATATATTTTTGTCAATTTTGGAGAAAATTCGAGATTGGCACACAAAGTATTTGTCATTAGACTAGATATATGTTATTATATTTATTTTAGTGTTGAGTGTCTAGTGTTGTATCCATAATTGGATATGTGTAGTCCGTATCATGGCAATTTGGTAATACGGGTTGATTTTGGGGGTTTTCTTCGACACGGGGGTTTATACATGTTGTATTTTAACACAGATGCGTAGATGAGTAGCTAGCTCTTCATATTACTTCTAGTTGTGATTCTAGACTTTCTCGTGTCCTTCAGGATACATTTGGTGGTGTGGTGGGGCAGTATCGCAAGCGTATCATAGATTTAGTATGATACGAGTGCAATGCACTCCAAGTGTTTGGTTATTTGTCTTAGTGAGTTTGATACTCTGGTTAGTGTATTCTTGTGTCTAATTCGTGTTATTATGATTAGTGTATATATATACCTTCATGTTCTTGATCTATACTATGTATTTATGTATCTATCCATAGACAGACATCAGTCATTTGGTTGATTCGGGACTGTTAAGTGTGTGTGGAGGCTTGTTAATTATCGGTCATGTGTGTATCAGACTTTTAGATAAAGATGAGGGGGCTGTGAGCTGGTGATAGGATGTTGGCAAGTAGAAGTGATACCTAAGAAGGAGTGGTGGTGTAGTTGAGAGTTGTGAAGATCTATACTGGGTGCAAATGGGAGATGTTCACAGTGTAATTGGGGATAAAAAACTTGAGGCTGCAGTGAGCAACATGCTCTAGTCTGTGTGAGCGATAGTGGTAGTGCTACACTCGGGTATGCAATGCATCAGGGAAACAAGTGTATGCAGTAAGGATAGGTATGCAGTGGTTTGAGCTCCGGTACAAGTCAACAAGCAGTGTGTGTTTGGGGGAGAAGTATCCCCAGGCTGTGCTCGGGTTGAGAGTTCAATATCACAGAGTAGTTGCAGCAGCAATCAAGTGAAAAGAAAGTAGGATTAATGCAAGTAGCAGTTGCATCATAAGGGGAATGAGAAACAGCAGTTGGGATAAGGAGAGGAGGGATTGGGTATGCTGCAGTTCACTACTGCAGTGACTGTGTCAGCCGGGTAAGATGAGGGGTCGGGTTTTGGTGCACTGCAAATGCAATGCAGGCCTATAGGCAGGGAATTAGAAGAGGGATGCAGCAACAAGAGCAACTTTGGAGGGGTTGCATTCAGTGCACAGCTGTAATGGAGGCAGCAGTATAACAGTTAGCTTGGTTAGTAATGATAGGTTAGTTTTAGTTATATATTAATTGGTAAATTTAGAAATGTTGGCTAGTTTTAGTTAGCAGTTGATGTTAGTTATGATTAGATGTTAATATATAAGTTTATATATATATATATATATATATATATATATATATATATATATATATATATATATATATATATATATATATATATATATATATATATATACATTAGTTAGTTAGTTGTTTTGACTAGTAGTTAGTTGGTGTTAACTAATGGTTAGCTATTGTGATGTTGGTTTAGATGTTACGTTAGATAATATGTATAACTGTTAGTGTTAGATAGTTAGTTTTGTTAAGGTATGTTAAGTTAATTGTTAGCATGGGGATATAGATATGTATTAGTATATATTAAATGTATTAGTTAGTAGATATTAGTATAGGTTGGTAAGTAATCAAGTCAATTATATGAATGTGTGAGTGTTTGTATTGGTGTGTACTTATGTTGGGTTAGAGTAAGGAATGATTATGTGTGTAGACATGAGTAGTTATGAGGATAGGCATTTTAGTGTCTATGTTCAGTGTGCATTTAGTATATATCGGATTGTATCTGTTAGTGTAGGGTATATTAGTGTATAAATTGGTATAGACGAGAGTTGATAAGTAGATGTTATTTATCTTTATATGCTAGTATTAGTTTATAGAGGTTTTATAGTGTATAAGTTAATGTCAGTTACAGTATATAGGGTAGACTTATCATTAAGTATTATAAGGATTAGTTATTAGTTAATGAGTATCAGTTAGTTAGTATTAGTGTGTATTGGATATGTGTTGGTATGATGACAGTTAGTTGGATTAGAATGGTAGTTTAGTTATTATATAAGCTTAGTTAGTTGTATATATGAATAGTTCATACCTATATGTTTGTTAGTGTTGATGTATATAGTTAGATAAGTATGTTGATATTATATTTTATTATCAAGTTAGCACATATGTATGTTAGTTTAAGTTATATACATATATGTTTAATGTTAGTTAGTATATACATATACGCTAGTTAGTTTATGTAGTAGTGTTAGTTAATATTGGTTCTTGAATTACCTTGAGATGCGCCAAGGTAATATCATGGGGTATTGGTATGGAATACCAAGAGGGTAGCTAGGTATGATACCAATATGGCTCAAAGCCAAGGTTCTTATTTGGAGTTAGTAGTAATTTAAGAGTAACTAGTATATATTGTATATTTGTGTATCTTCTGTTATTGGATAGTTATGATACTCTAGTATCCTAATATAGCTAGTATAGCCTAGTTAAGTAGTCTTTGGACCTAATAACCTAGAGATGGACTCTTACAACCTAGAAATAGCTAGTTTGACTTAGAGTTGACCTAGTTTGACTATTTTGACTTAGAATTAGTTTTATAACCTAGAATTGAACTAGTTTAACTTGTTATCTTTTAAAAACCTTGTATTAATGTAACTTTCCATATTTAGGTCTTCAAAGCACCATTCCGGATATGGGTTGATACCTTACCTCGGATTCCAGGGGAGTAAATATCTGTGTTAGTTTTTATTTTATGATAGTGTATATATCGCATGTTCTAGAACTGTATACTTGATTTTGACACAACGGTTACACGGACTGGTACTATAAGGATCGTATCAGGAGATGTTATCCTCCTACCGTGTTCAGCGGGTACTCCTTCATATATATTTCATCTTGTGTATCAGGTATTGGTTATCATGTACTTCGTGTTCACACACTGCTCATGTTCAGTGTACTCATATTCGTGTACACACACTTCTCGTATTCAGTATGCCCATATTCGTGTTCGTAATGTGTCGTGATTGGATCCATGAGTATTGGTTGGGGGCGGGAGAGTAGGAGATGGATATGTGATAAAGCAACAGTATATTAGGGTACATGTTAATTACATATCATATGTTTAATTGAGTTACCATATTGTATTCGTGTTCAATCTAAACCGATCACATAACAAACTTGTACTCTATGGCACATTAGCTAGTTTATCTATTTTTATCACTTGTAGTTATTCATATTGCATGTTCTTCATTCAAGTATTTCACATGTTCACTCTAGTTCATTTCCATTTTTCCTATTGCTAGTTATCTTGTATTATTTTCTATTATTTGTTATATATGCCCTATTATGTATTTGGAACTGCTTTCAGAGGTATGTACTTTGCTCCAATCCTAACTGGATAATATTTTTCAGTAATTACTGTGCTTCCCATTTTGGACCTCACAGTGATGCTATAGACTGGGCTGCTCTTACCCTGTGGACTTGATGTGACTGTTGTAGAGATTAGTTAGTGTTCCTTTTTCATATCTTGTCTACTTCTCTTCTTATAGAATATTATTAATTGTCTTTCCTGTTTATTCTTCTAATTATTATGATTGAGTATGTTATATATTATTTTATCATTGTCCCCTTATGGAGTTGGATATAGTGAGACTGCTAGCTATAGATAGTTGACCTAGATCGTATTCTACTGCCGATGCTGAGGCGTAGGCTGAACGTACCCACGTACTCATGCCCGATCACCCGTGTGCGGGTCGTGACACCCTAGCCATGTACTTAGTGAATCTCTAGTTAATAACCTTCAGCTTTTTCTTGTATGAATTCGAGTATGGCATTCCGCAAAATTCATCCTAGAAATAATATAATAAAATAAGGTTTAATAGTAATATAAACAAGTTTTAATATATATTGCACGAACGAACTCATATAAGCCACAAAAATAACTAAGTCATGTGAAACCAAGTAAAGGCAGGTAAATCTATGTGAAGCCAGGTAAAGCCATGTGCAACCATGTGAAGACAAGTCAATCCAAGTAAAGCCAAGTAAAATCAAGACAAGCCATGTCCGATAAAGTCATGCGAAGTCAAGTCAAGTCAATCATGACATCATGTGTTGCCGGGCAAAGCCAGGTGAAATCGAGTAAAGCCAAGTCGTGTCAATCAACTGAAGCCATGTAAGTTCATGTCTAGCCAGGTCAAGTCATCGTGTATCCAAGCAAAAGCCAGAAAACTCAAAATAAAATCATGAAAAACTAAGAATTCCTAAATAATGAGAACGATCGGTATACCGTCGGTACATTTTAGTACACCGTTGGTATACTGGTCCAGAGATAGAAAAAATACAGCAAGTCTGGATTCCAACAAATCATTATATCATCAGTATATTGTAGTATACCATCGGTATATCGTTCTAAGTAGGCAAGAAAAGTTCTGGAAAAAATTTCCACAAATCGGCATTCCGTCGGTATATTGTAGTACCTTTGGTATACTATAGTATATCATCGGTATGTCAACCAAGACAAATATCCGGAAGTCAGTTAACAATGTCTCCAAGGATCGGTATACCGTCAGTACACTGTAGTATACCAGTATACTGATAAGGTTCACAGAAATTATCAAGAATCTAAGTCGGTCAAAATCGGTATACCGTCGGTGTAGTATACCGGTTTCCAAAGATAAACAAGGTTAAAGTCTAGTCCAACTTTTCGGACCCAAATGAAACACCAAAAATTACCAAAACTAAGTCTAACAAGAAGTCAAGTCTAGGGTAAGTCTCATATCACAATATGGACTAAATCTCACGGTCACAACTCCGATACTATTTTCGCTACCGAGTTACCAAAAAGAGAAAGGACAAGATTCTACCAAAAATTAAAATTGAAATGGTCAAAAGGCTAAAAATCATGAGATGAACAATTATAGTAAAGTACGTCTAAGCTAAAACCAATAACTAAGACTCCAAGAAAGTAAAATGACATAAAGTAAAAGAAGTTCACAAAATAGGCAAGGTATACTTGCCTAAAGCGAACTCCCAGCCTAAATCTTCTAGTCCACCACCACGAAGGTGTTCAGAAACCACACTCCAGGTCTCAAGGCCAAGCTCCAAGCTCGAGAGAAAAAGGGTGAAGAGAAAAGAGAGAAAGAGAAAAAAGTAATGAAAAGAAAAGAAAAAATTAAAGGCTATTTATAGAGAAATTCTCAAAAATATCTCAAAAAGTAAAACAAATATATGTCAGGCAGTATACCATTGGTATACTATAGTATACCATCGGTATACTAGTCAAGTAGTAAAGTTTTAATTTTGAGAATTTTTAAGCTTCCTCGAGAACCAATATAATATAATAAATAGCACAAAATACGTATTCGCTTCAAATACGAATAGTATGAGACGAGTTTCTCAATCGTCTACCTGAACGATACCCCAAAGTTGGTTACATAGGTTCAACTTATGGCACAGGTTCATCTTCCTAACCACTATGTCAGCTCACCGGGCCATAGTTATAACTCAAACTTTCCATACTCGACGTGCAATCCGAGCACCGTGCTCCTCAATCCTAAGGTCAAATCATTATTGTTCATACGGGATATTCTACCCAAGCTTTCTTCACTCAAATTTTAAACATCAAGCATTAATCATCCTAACCACGTCAACATATTTGTTGCACACGGGTCGAGTCCGTTCAGCAAAGCCATCCTACAGTAAGTATATATATAGCTAAAATTTATTTCTAGTGGGTTAAGTGTTAGGTTTTGAGTGGCATATCTTGATGTTTGGTATTTTTTAGAGAGGTCGATGGTATATAATGTTTGGCATGAACCATATGGGGTTGTGGAAATGTTTGGTTTGAGTTTGGACTATGTTTGGGCTAAGTCAAACCGGTAGCTCAATAGGACAAGGGTTTGTATAAGTATGGTTTGTAATTAAATTGAACATATGTAGAAGTCTATTTGGGTGTGACACACATGTCATGGCTGATTTAAGCTTAATATAATGTCATAGTCATATAGTGGTTGCGAGGAACACGTTGAAGTTGTGTCTACAAATTCCATTAGAAATGTTACAAGTCCAAGCTTAGATTTGAATAAGAAATTTTTTGACGAATGGTATACGATTAAATTATAGCACAAGAGAGTATTATTGTGAGTGACACAAAGTTCAAGATTGAAGATTGGTCTGTCTAGATTGATAGTATGAAAGTTGATGGATAGCAAACTAGTATAATATTCTACTTATTGATGCAATGATAAAGTGCACCGAGTGTAACAAAAATTGAATAGGTTGAATCTAACCCTATTTGACATTACTAAATAAACTCTAAATTAACCATAATCTCTCTCTAAGTTGGTTAAAACTAGAATTGGGTGGGGGTTTATAAAAAGGTATGATATGATATATAAAGGAAAAGAAATCCAAAATACAAGTCCAAGTCACTGTTCTAACAAATCTAAACAAAAACCAGAGAAGCCAAATTTAATAACTCAAGTCTCAAATAAAAACCGGAGTCAAATCTGGTAGCAAAGTACTAGAATATGAGCTAAACTAACTAAGTAGCTCTGGCTAGACCTCCCGAGCAAATCTCTCTAAGCTACTACTCCTGAGCAACAAGATCCAATATTGCTACTACACCCTCTTGGGTATATAGTGTATAAGATACCACTCCTCAATACCATCACCTAAAAATGTTATCCATTCAGGATGGAATGAGTACAAATAACAGTTCCAATTAAATGATAAAGACTATAAATCAATAATAGTAATAAAATACAGGATGAATAGGTAAGCATATAATCATGGTAAGAAATAGAGCAAACAGATAAGTATGACATCATGGTAAGGTAGATAAAGTGAAACAGGTAAGTAAGGTAGTAAAGACAAGTCAGATATGTAAAAATAGTAATATCACAAGTAAGAATGTAACCAACAAAAATAGAGTGAATTCAAGGAAGACTACACATATCTAAGTATTTTAAAATACCAAGTTGACATGTGAACAGCTAAGGGATAAAATCCGGCAAACTACAAGTGCCGTGTATGGCTGTTATTATTCCAGGAAGACCATGGAATATAAAGGATATGTTCACCCGTATCCTAGGTATTTCCCCGTCCGACTAATACTCATGGATCCAGGTCCCAATACGAAGAATCTTAATAGTCCAGAAGATGTCAATATGCCAAAAAATATATTAGTCCAGTAATACATTAGTCCATAAAAGTTAATGTGTATCTCATGATAATGAATCCATATAATACAAATTTGTGTATCCATCATGTCAGAAATCAAGTAAAACAGAACTATAAATATGAATCATAGTAAATATCAAGTAAAAAAAAGACTATCAGAGAATGTACTCGTATATGGTCATGTGCTAAAATATCAAACAGTATCTGAAATGGTGTCTCGAAGACCTATATATGAATTTCCATGTCAAAAGATGACTTAGAATAATTAATATACTTAACTAGGTTGAAATAAATTTTCTAGTCATTTCTAGGTCATTGGTGTAAAACTAGGTCAATACGTAGACTCTAGACTTATATTATCTATTTTTTAGTATGGGGTGTTATTAACTAATACTAGCCATTACTAGCTTAATATAGGCATTCTAGGTCAATATCTTACGACTATAGCTATACTAGACTATAGATACTAGGTATTTACATATATACGCATATATAATAAGTATCCCATATGATACCTTACCTAGTATCTCTCAATATCTTAACAATACCTAGACAACACTCTATACCTTACTAATACCTTATTATTTTATACAACATTTAACTGACTCAATAACTCAACACTATACTCTAACTCAACACTGGTACCACCTGCATCAATACAATCATACAATAACGCTGAAACACAACCTGATACTCCAATAACCCTCATACTAATGTGTAAAACAATATTGTACAGGACTGAATACCCTAACCTTGCAGTTGAGAACATTCACTCAGGTATACCCTAACTGAACCAAGCTCGGACTGAACACCCTAACCTTGCAGTTGAGAACATTCACTCAGGTATACCCTAACTGAACCAAGCTCCTCCCTGGCAGCAACATGTCAGTCTATTATTGCTTTGGAATGCAATGCATAGGCAACAGTCTGGCCTCTCCTAAACCCCCACCTGGGTTCTTGGTCATGTTGTTAGATTGACCATGATTTTGTAGTATTTATGAACTTGATGAACAGAGTCTTCCATAAGTACTTGTATAAATTTGTGGTTATCTTTATTGATGATATTCTTATATACTCAAAGAGCTACGAGAAGCATGAGCACCACTTGCTTGGAGATTTTGAGAACAGAGCAGCTATATGTTAAGCTTCGCAAGTGCAAGTTCTTCTTGGAGAAGGTTTTATTCCTTGGGTATATTATTACCAGAGACAGTATATTAGTAGATCAAGAGAAGATTTTAGCAGTTGAGTCATGGCATATTCCTACTACATCATCAGAGGTTAGAAGTTTCCTTAGACTTCCAGATACTACCAGAGGTTCATGAAAATTTTTGAGAGAAAAACAATCCCGAAGGTGTTTATATAGACAGATGAGTGCCAAGTCGCTTTCGAGGAGCTGAAGAAGTGATTGACCACTGCTACAGTCTTGACTATCCATTCAGGATCAGGAGGATTTGTGTATATAGTGATGCGTTCGAAAAAAGATTGGGCTATATTTTGATGCAGCACGATAAGGTGATTGCATAAGCCTTAAGATAGTTGAGAGTGCAAAAGAAAAATTATCCGACGTACGACTTGGAGCTTGCAGCAGTTATCTTTGCTTTGAAGCTTTGGAGACATTATTAATATAAATAACATGAGAGAGAGAGAGAGAGGGAGTTGAGAGATTTACATATCATCAGAGCCTCAAGTATGTGTCCATGCAGAAAAAGATGAGCATAAGACAAAGAAAATGGTTATAGTTGATAAAAGACTTCGAGATAGAGATGCACTACTATCAAGGCAAGACTGACGTAGTAGCAGATACATTAAGCCAAAAGTCTATGGCATATTTCCTGACCACACAATAGTGATTATTGTAACCACCTAAAATTAGGACTAGGGTTATTTTTATAATTTTATTAATGGTTGCTAATTATATAATTATACTAAATTAAGTGATTAGAATTAATTAGTGTTACTTGTCATGGATAGAATATTCTCTTCTAGAATAGTTAGATACCCTCCCATAACTAATTAGATTTCTTCCTAACCAAAAAAAATTTATTCATATTAATCTATAAACTAAATTACAGAATAAAAGGGCAAACTTATCATTAAACAACCTAACCAACCCCTCTATTAGTGGCGGCCCTATTAGGGAGAGTTATTCAGTTCATTTCACAATAATTTGTTACTTCTTCTTCCCCAAGCGACTTCCAATTCCTACCAATTTTTACTCCAAACTACTCAATTTTAATTCATTCTCATTCCCATGGAGGCCTAGAGTATTGGAGCACAAGAAGAATCATCATAGAGGATCCAATTTAGGAGGATCGTGTCCAATTTACCATTATTGTGTCTAATTTGGTGGAGTTTCATTGGGATCCAGCTCCCAATAGATAAATTTACTTTTCCTAGCAATTTTTGTGTTAGAAATCCAATTTGAACTATTAGGAACCTACCAATAATTAGATCCAACCTCATAGATAGTGAATTAGGTGGTAGAGAGACTATTCCTAGTTGATACATGTATTTTTATAGGCCATTTAGTAGAATTATAAATTTGTGTCCACCAAGTATTTGTGTGTTATTTCCATAAAAAAATTAGTTCCTATTGTGGGTTGTGTCACATCAAGTCTAGTCCACTAACCCATATCATTAATAAATATAATATAATATATATTATATATCATACACCTATTAACACAATATATAAATATTGTAAATAGGAATAAAGTCCCTACTCTATAAATATGGTAGTGATAAGTCTACCCTCCTAAAAAAAAATTATCCTCGAAATTGAACTAAACTAGCACAAGAACACAATCAGAACAATAAGAACTATACCTCAAGGCTCGAAGAGATATGGGTACTACTCGTGCATTTCGTCCTCTCTCTCCCAGGTTGACTTACTTGGAGAGTGATGTCTCCATGCAATACGAACCAAAGGAATAGTCTGGTTCCGCAATACCTTCTCCCTGCGATCCAAAATCTCTACGGCATGCTCAGGATAGCTGAGAGTCGGACCAACCTCGATGTAAACCCCCTCAATTTATTCTGTAGAAAGTTAGAGTGGGCCAGGAAAATTTTGATATAATATATTGAGGTTTAGAGTAGGGGATATTTTACCTGGAATTTTAATCCAATTATTTTAAAACATTATTTCACCCTATCTTTGTCTAATTATTCGGAGCCCATTTTCAGCCCATAAATTCCGTACAAATATTGTACACTCGACTCAACTCGCCAAATTAGACACTGGACTTTTCTGACTATTAAAATCAACTTTCGTGTGCTCTAAATTAATTGAGCAACATTCCAAAAATCGTAAACCGTATTTTATTCCGTGTCGGACACCTGTGTCGTTACCCTCGATTTTGGGGTACCAACTTAACCCGTTGAGCCGGACAAACTAAAGGGTCCAAGACCGACTCTAAGCCCCCACCATTTTTGGCCTTTGTGCCGTTTCCAGATTTTGATCCCGCGGGTCCCAATTTAATTAATTTAGCGGGACGCGTTGACGTTACTTAAATCAGGATTTACCAACTCTGTAAATTCTATTTTTATATTAAAATAATCCCAATGCCCTTCAAATTTGACCCGCGCCTGACGTGTAACGCCCCCTCACTATTACAATTTTTAAATATATATTTCTCCAAAATTTTTGCGTCATTTCATGTGTCCATGCAAATTTCCGAATTTACGGAGGCTAATTTGCAATTAACAAATTGTTGGCAACACCTCATTGGTCATGATTATTTGTTGGGTCCTAAAATAGGGTCCCAAACCCAATTCCCTCATGAAGAAATCCCACCCCTATTCATATTAAATCCCAACCATTCATTTTTCCTAGGGGAATCACCACCACACATTCAAACCCTCACATCTTCCTATAAAGTATCATTTCTCCCCCACCCTCAACACACTCCACCGGCCCTAATCCCAACACCACTCTCTTTCCTCCTCCATTTATTACTCCCCATGCAAAGTTCCTTCATTCTTCATTCTTCTTCTTCCATTCTTCTCATGGAAGAAGCAACTCCTTCTTCTTCCTTCATCCACCACTCTTCCTCCACTTGAGCCCCACCCGACCGGAGACCCCGAACTCCGGCCAACGTCGGCAGCCGACGAGGCCACTCTCCGGCGAAGCTCCATTGCAGCCGGCCTTCCCCCCCCCCCTGCGCTGTTGTGCGTCCCTCTCCGGCGAAGCTCGCTGCAGCCGGCCTTCCCCCGCGCCGCTGTGCATTCCAGCCACCCCGCTCCTAACCGGAGCAGCCCCGCTGAGCAGCCTATCACCCCCGACCGAGCACTCCAGCCGGCCATTCTTTCCCCCCGGCCGTGACTTCTTCCACCTTCTCCACTACCACCCCCGGCCGGCCATCAACCTCGCCGCAACGAGGTCGACTCCTCCTCTCTTTCATTTAAATTCCATATTCTTATATGATTTGTAAATGGGGATTACTTATATATATTTAGGTGTTATTAATAACTATGGCTTAGTTTATACTGAGGTATATGTTGTAGTGTTCGGAATATGCATGGTTGTATGAAAAGAAAGTTAGGTTTTGGGTTACATGCTACATGGTCTCTAGGGATGGAATAATGCAAATATGTTTGAGGTCTATTGAGTGCTAAGTATGAGATCTTAGGATGATACTCATCTTATTTGCATATTGTATATAAATTGATGACGACTAGTTTAATTTAAAGATGATGAAACACCAATAAATATTAAGGAGCAGGTGATTGATAGTGTAGTAATGTGTAATATCTAACCTATAGCCATATATTGAGAAAAGGGAAAGATTGTATAGGTTTAAAGGTTGAGAAAAATAATTATTTAAATCAAGCATTTGCGGATTAAATAGAAATTGATTGAGGTTATAAAGTACCTGCAAATGGAGAGCAGGTGAATTAATACGGAATGGGTATTATATCAGATCACGAGACAAAGAATTGAGGGCGGGAAAATATTAGAAAATTTTTGAGACTGAATCTAGACGTAGATGTGTGTAGCACACCTGTCTGTTTTAAGTAGAGTATTAATTCAGATTTGTATCTCTTCTCTAGGTATTGCAGGACCTGAGGACTTGGACGCAGTACCCGATCCCCGTCATCAGCAGTCGCACGCAGGCAAGTGTACCTTGCCACCCAGTATTTCAGTTTATAGATATTGTTTTCCTTATTGTACATTGTGCGCTTGTTTACGTGATGTTCGATATTCCGTGTCTAGTTCACAACCGGGTATTGTCTTTCGACTTAACGACTTAGAATAATTACTGATGTTTTATAGAACCTCGATGCACGTACCAGAGTACATCGATACCCCAGGACACACTCATACACTGTGTTCGTGCCAGATTCCTGTATCCTGATATTGACATCATGACCAGAGACTGGGACGACCTTAGGGTCGCGTCTGTTGAGTTATTTCCATGTGTTGAGACTGTAGTTAGAGGTTCAGGTTCAACGCACAATCGTTGACCGCTTGGGAAGGGGAAGACAGTTACTAGATGTTTGGGCTACTCTGCACGCGCTTATATATGTTTTTGTAGTGATCCTGTTTCATAGTATAGTGGTAGGACCCGTGTGTCTCTGTGCTCGGAGCTACGATACGACCCGTGTGTCTCTGTGTTCAGAGCTGCGGTTTTATATTAGAAAGCCCACGCGTCGAACGTTGTCTTTAAAATATGTCACACTTGTTTGGTTGTACTAGATTACCCTGTTGCTGCACTTGTACTATTTCTTTACCTGGCATATTATTTTCTTGTATCTTGTTACGTCCCTTTGAGGACCTGGTTCCGCAAGAACACCACAAAAATTATGTCACGCCCCAGTTCCAAAATACCGAGGGACAAGCCACGTGGCAATGGCCAACAGCACACTCCAATGGGCAAACCCAATTTAATGGACCCGATAGAGTGTACTTAAGCTGTAAAATAACAATAAAGGTATACGATACATGTCACATTCTATTTCTAATCTCATCCACAGAAGATAAATATAATCAATATCAAAATAATAACATATAAACCAACATCAAGTCTCAATAAAATCTCGGGGAACAACCCGATAATGAGTTTGGTACAGCAATACAAGAGACAGGAAATAAAGTGTCTAACAACAGAATGACTGAGTATATAAAGCAACTACTCAGAAGAAATCTTCGGCCATCACCTCGTCCTCTGGTATTGGTACTGATCCAGCGTCTTCTCTTGTCCTGTATACCTCGAGATAGATCTTCTCTGCTAAACCTGGGGAAATCATCCGAATCCAGGTCCTCAGGGGACATAGCAAGGTACAAGAATAACTCAAGCCAAATAAATACAATATATATAAAAAACAACAAGGTAAACTATGTAACCAATATGTGATATGCAAGTAAGAGCATCACTAGTACTCAGGCTGAGACCACTACAAGCTCTGTGTCGGGGAGCCGGTAGCAGTAATAACACGTAATGGGCCTAGCTCTGATATAGAGGCTAAAGCACCACAATAATATATATATATATATATATATATATATATATATATATATATATATATATATATATATATATATATATATATATATAACCAACCTGTAGCATGTATGTCTGTCATGACCCACACTCGATATAGGGGCACGAGTGCATGGGTACGACCAGCCTATGTCGCAGCATCGACGGTAGAACACTGTCTATGTCAAAATACTATCTAATCAACCGCACACGAATATCCAACTCCATAAGGAGACACAGATATCACAATATAATATAAAAATACTCAATCAAAGAACTAAAGCACGATAAGATATCAAAATACAACACAAGTCTAAACAATAAAATAATCTAACTCAAACAATAACATCCAAGTCTTCAATATGCCGAAAACAAATCCGGAACTATAAACTGCTAAAAGAAACTAGCTAAATAACTAGTGATCCCGGCTAGACCTCCCGGAATCACACCTGAACTACAAGGTCCAAGGCTGCAGCTACTCTCCCTGTGGTCCATAATATGTCAGATACCAGTCCTCTAAGTCACAGTCTAGAAAAATATATCCATTCAGGATTGGAGCAAAGTACAATCCAATAACAGTTCCATTTAATTGACAAGGAAAATAAAACAATAAATATATGATGCTATATACTGAGAGAAGACAATAAATAGATGCAATGACAATTAGTAAAGAGAACAGGCAATAGGAAATATGGTATAGTCAGTGGATATATGAAATAAAGAGAAAGAGCTACAATATCATATATAGGGTAATGTAGTATATGAACTGAATTGAAGAACTGTAACTATGCTAAGTGTTTGAAATATCAGTCTATCATGTGATAGGCTTGGGACAATATCAGGCTTGTTATATATGATTAGCTATGATTTATGTGAGGTCAGGCTAACCATCTGGTTAGCTATGATGCAAGTAATAGTCAGGCTAATCATATATAATAGGCTATGAGGTATGTAAATGGTCAGGCTACACCCGACGTGATGTGTGTGATGAGCTATGATGCATGTAAAGTGGAGTATGATCACATAATCTGGTAATATTTTCCCCGCCCCCAAGTAGTACAGTGGATCCAACCATGATACGTTATGATACACGATCAATGTCCAATATATCATGTACGATGTCTAATATCAATGTCGTGTATAATGTCAATACAATAACTAATGTAATATCTCATAACTGCAGATCCAATCTATATACTAGTCCATGTAGCACAGTATCAAGAATCAGATGTAAGATTTCTAAATACTTAAATTATATAAATTATCAAATAACAGAAATTATCAGAGAATCTACTCGACTGTGGTCCTGAGCGGGCAATACCAATATCCTGCTCCCGAAGTCTCGCAGAACGATCCAATGGTCCTATATATATATATATATATATATATATATATATAATATAATAATAATATAGCATCAGTCTTTATACTAGCACACACATAAACACAATTACAATTAACTCAGAAACTACGAAAGCAGGGGTGGTAACTGGTCAACTAGTAGGGTCAAGTGTGCGTCTAAATGCACAGGTGCCATGTCCTCGAAAGCTGTGCATAACAAGACAGACAACTCACTAACACATGTCTAGAACTCTAAATTCCGTGTAACAACAACACATGTCTAATCCAGTACGTTAGTGTACACCAGGCAGACTGTTCACTAACACCTAGGGTCATGCAAATATACAAATACGGGATACCCACAACTAATACCGATGGCCATACAACATATGTAATACAAGCAATCAATTTCTATGAAGTACATATATATAACCTAAATATTATACACACAAGCACATACGCACATACTAGCTATTAGGGTTTACCAATGCAATATCACACAACGCACACACGGAAGAAGGGCAAACTACGAACCTTGGCGTGCACGTGACCAGGGTGTGGTCATATTATCGGGGAGATGGTATTGCTCGATGGTTGTTGTCCCGACGAAGAAGGAAGTCGACGGTCGGCTACTCGGGCTCCGGCGAGGGTGGTCGGTGTGATGGAGATGGGAGGAGGAGGCTGTGTTGATAGCGGTGGTGATGACGTTAATGGTGGCGGTAGTGATGATGTTAATGGTGGCCGCGGGGGAGACTCGGGCGGAGGTAAAGTCGGGGATGATGAAGACAATGGTGTGGCAGCTTTTGTCGGGGTTGAGTCGGTAACGACGATGTTGAGGGGAGAATTCGAGGATGTGATGGACTATGGTGGTGTAGTCGGGGTGGCTCGGTGGTGATGACGAGGTGGTGGAGACGATGGTGGTGAGGGTGTTAATGGTGGCGGTGGTGTAGATGATGATGGTGATGATGATGATAATGATGATGATGGAGGCTGTCGTCGGTGGCGGTAGTGATAGGGATGTCAACAATGGTGGTAATGGTGATGATAATGATATGGGCGGTTCAGTCGGCAGTCGGGAGTGGGGAAGTCGGCTGCTAGGAGGTTGCAGACGGCTGCTGCTCAGGAAAAGATGTGCCGTGAGGTCGGATTAGAGGCGATGATAATGGGGATGTCGACGATGGCCGGTGCAAGATGAGGTCGGGGATAGGGGTGAAGGTCGTCTGCTCGGTCTTGGACTGTTCCAGCGGAGGAAGGTGGTGGAGATGCGGTGAGGAAGGTTGATCGGGGCTGGGAAGGTCGTAGTGGTGATGAAGTCGGGGACTCCGGCCGGTTGAAGTGGCGGTTGCTCGGCGGGGGATGACGACCGGAGATGGGAGGTCGGGAAGATGAGGGTGATGGTGATGTAAATATAGTTTAGGGTTTGATTTTTGTGTGTAGGGGTTGATGATGGTGATAAAAAATAATGGTAAGGTGAGTTTTTTTTTGTATGAGGGAGAAGAGGGTGATGAAAACCTAGGGATTAGGGCCGGCCATGCCTCCTAGGGATGGGGTTGGCTTTTACATGAAAGAAATTTGGATGGCTAGGATTGAGTGTATTTAAATGGAGGGCTAAGATGGCTAGGGGGTGAGGTTTGAGTGTTGCACACTCCAAAATAATAGGAAAATGCATGTGACCGGTCAATAAGGGAAAAGGGATATATCTTCATGTGTTGGGTCCAATGGAAGGTGGACACCTCGCTGCACTTTTGCATAAAAGTCCCCAACAATTGGAAAATTGCACAAAAGTGGGTATTGGGATTGAATGAGGGAAAATATCATGTTTGGTGTGATGTAGTGGCTAAAAAGGGTGTGTGGTGTTTAGAATGAACCTTGAGGCTGTGAGAGGGGGTTTGTAAAACCCCTAATTCTAAAGCCGTATTAATTAACTTTAATTAATTATTAATTGATTTATAGTATTTATTAGCTAATTAAAAGAAATAGAATTTATGGAATTTTTAATTTAGGTGTTTGTGCAATAGAGAATTTATGGAGCAATTATAAATTTTCCTTAATTTATTCCATGTAAGAGACCTTATGGCATTGATAGATTAATTGTATGCTCTAAAATAGAATTTCTAGAATTTTCTATGTATATATATATATATATATATATATATATATATATATATATATATATATATATATATATATAGTTTATTCTAAAAGAAAATAGAAAAGGAATAAGAAAAATTAGAAAAAGAATTGAATAAGAAATAAAAAAGAAAATAGAAAGAAAAAGAAATAAAAGAATTAGTTAATGGATTAAAACCCTAACCTACCCGTTAAGACACCTACCCACACCCGCTACCGTGAAGACCCGCACCCTTTAGGAAAAAAAATAGCAGCGGCAGCTCAAATCTACGCGTAGCCAAACCCAACCCCACCCCCGGCCGTTGTATATATGCCTATATATATACGACCTACAAACCCCAAAACCGTAAGCCTAATCTTCATCAACCCCCTCAGCCGCCGCCTCCAGCCAAGACCGCCGCCGCCAGAGCCCCAGCGATGCCCGCCGTGACCGCGATTCACGCGCCGCGACAGCAGGAATACACAACAGTTTGAACAGCGACGTACCTCTGTTCACGCTTCATTTTTCGCGCCCTCGCTAGACCAAACTCGATCCCGTCTTCACCGGTATGTTCAAGACCTATCCCCCCTCCAATACTGTACATTAGTTTATCTCGAACAGTGCGTAACCCTAGGCAAAAACAGCGACCAAGTTGACAAAAAAAGACAACTTTTGGGTCGCAGAAAACTGCGATAACTACCCATGTTCACGGACTCGTATCTCCCACCATAGAGGTCTGAATCTAGTTTTTCTTTTTGGTATGCGAAGACCACCTAACCGAGATTGATTCCTGTAAGATACAATATTTTAATTATTGCTTTATGTAGAAATAAACTAAGTTAAAAATCCCGAAAATATACTTTTTCTAATTTTTAAAAATTGCGATACAGAGCGCGCCCCGCCAAACAGGACTGTCTCATCGCGTACCAAGAGCACTGAAAGGCGTGCACGGTATACCCAGACGTGTGGGCTTTCATAAAAACTGATTTGGACGCGTTTAAGCGTCGGAATCAGCCCGTATCCGCAAAAATTCCCCATATCACTTTTGCAAAACCCCACACAATTTAGTGCACGCTCGTCAGAATATGACAAAACTTGCGCCACTGGACTCGTGGTATCGCGCTGGTTCTGTGACCCAATTTTTACATAATTCTGAGATAGTTGACCAAGTCGCCTATTGGCGAGCCCCACGGTTGACTTTTTGGGCGAAATTGTGTTCGGCTCACCGGAATCCACATTTGGACATACCGTTGAGTTCGTACTGAAATTTAGAGTTTTTTTGACCTATAATTTGTCCTATTTAGAGACCTTTACCCTTGGCATATTTTTCGGTGCAAAGTGGGCCACACGTGGACACCACTTTGACCCAAAATTACCATTTTACCCCTGTATCCAAATTGGACGAAAGGGTAGTGATTTCTAGCTATCTCGCTGATTCCGAAAATGTTGGTGATATCTATTTCAGCATCCGGAGACGTTTGTTCGGAGGCCTTAGTTTCTGATCCTGTGTCCTTGACATTTGGACGCTTACACTTTACAGATTTCTTGCCAGGCAAGTATACCTTGCCATTGTACTTTGTTTATATTCCATATGATGCATGCATGTTTTATTTTTGCTTATTTTAGTTCATTTATTTTAACTGCTATATAAACTGCACGTCTAAGGAAACTTGGGTGCAACGACGGTGTCGTCGTATTCTGTTTTTATTTATGTATATGCATTGGACCTACTTTATGAGACTACCCCATTATCATGAGGCATTTTATGTTTTATTGGCCATGATACTATTCTTACACGAGTGTGATTCGCATGTAGGACACGGACTTGCGTACTCGGCTGGCCACTGGTACGTATAGGTCGTACGACGGATAGGGATAACTGCCGATAGAAACTTTGCATGCTAGTAGACCTGGCAGTTATTAGAGGTATTATCGTGTCATGGATGTGACATGCTTAGATTATGGGGTGGGGAGAACAACAAGTAAAGCGTTTGGGCTCCTTTGCACTTTCCTTTTGTTCGCCCGGATGCTTCGCCGGAGCGACGGGTGGTGATGACCCCATATATTACTGGCGGCCTCTGCCGTTCAAAAGACGACATGCTTTTAGGCCCCTGGATCTCCAAGAGAACTATGCCAATTCCATTTATGCCCAGATAGCCCACGTGTTGGAAAGTTGTTCTCAAACTGCATTCACTTAGACGGTTAGGCGACCCCTTTTGATGTTTACTTTTCAGTACTTTATTGGCATATTATTATGTATCTTGTTATGTTCCTCTGAGGACCTGGTCCCTTTCCAGATATAGACGGACAGGAGTATCCACAAGAGTACGGACCTGGACCTGACACTACTTATCAGACTGAGGAGGTCTTACCTTCGGAGTATCTGTGATTTATTATAGCTGTTTAGAGATCCTAGTTGCTACTTCTTTTTAGAGATATTTATCTTATATTAGAGTTGATTCTCTTCTCTCTTTTAGTAGTTTTTAGTATAGTCGATTTGTAGTGGATTTGTTTCCATCTGACTATCATACTTTGATACTCATCTTTGATACTCAGTTATTTATTTCCATTTATCTATTTATTTGTGCTGTGGATGAGATATAGATTACGTGTGACTTGTTGACAGTATATTACCACAGGTAGATTGGATATTCATGTATAGCGTACGTGTGTATATGGTTTCCATATATTGGAGTTCATATACATACGGCTGGTGTATTACGTATTCCTAGTCCTACGTATTTTGGAACTGGGGCGTGACAGGGTTTGGGTTGGTATTGGGTCTAGTTTTGGGTTAAGTTGGGTCCTTACACCAATTTAATTAAATTTAATGTAAATGGTATTCTTAAATTAATTGGAAGTACATAGGGTTAAAATTAGGTGGGACACAAGTGTCGTGGACGTAGAAGACTCAGAATAGAATATTGTCATTATTTGGGTTACACAAAATGGGTCAAGATTGTGTCTCCAATTTTGATTGTAACGGACAAGTATGCAAAGTTGGATTTATTTAGAATTTTAAAAAATATCTGCGACAAATATTGTGCGACTAAAATGAAGCACAAAAGAGCATATTTATGAGTTACACAAAGGTTAGAATGGAAGACTGGCACGACTAGGACAAGGGTGTGAAATTTGTTGGAAGGCAAAAGCTAGTGTAGCACTCCAAATATCGAAGCAATGGTAAGGTACAACAATTGAATAAAATTATAGTAATAAATTATAATCCCTAATAATTAATCCTGAAATAAAACTAATTAAATCCATAATCCTATTGGTCAGGGGTTCATCTTGTGGATTTCTAGGTCTAGTCTACTAACTCATGCATTAATGAACACTATATATATATAACATGCAATATATAAAATAAAATATATACAATACTTATAATAAATAAAAAGGCAAAAATACCCCTATTTTAGAATGTGGTAGTGACAAGTCTACCCTCCTTAAAAAAATTTGTCCTCGAAATTGAATTAAACTTAGCACAAGAATATACAATCAGACAGAATTATACCTCAAGCTTGTGCTCTGATGCTCAAATATTTACACAGGTTTGTGATGTACTAGACCCACACTCTCAACTATGGCATCAACTCAATTATCCCTAAATATCTAAATACGTGTGATGCACCCAATACTCTGATACACTCAAACACTATGATATGCATCACCTGGACACACCTTCATCCTCTAACATACACTTAACTCTGGTACATTCACTCACTAATTCCTATCCCTATACACGGATACACATATCAACTAATCACCAGTCCACAAGATATCCATGGATACGTCCATATTGCACACACCTGTCTATTGATAACAAAAATGATACCAAGAACCTCTAACACAACCATAAGCTAAATGATGCATCAAAGTTTGATACCCCTATCCCTTTTTGGTACTACTGTTTCTACTATAAGCACACCCACTGCTAGCTCTCTTACCTACTGTAATTGCTTATACTAGTTGATCTTACCACTCAAGTGCATACCAAGTGCAACACAGCACACTAAGTAATTCTCCCTCTAATGCAACTCTAAATGGACACCCAAGTCAGTTTGTAGTGCCATCTCAGGCATGCTCAAGCCAACAGATCCTTACACATGCACATCATCTACTCATATACTAATACATATTTCTTACCCATATATATATATATATATATATATATATATATATATATATATATATATACTCACAGTCTTTAACACTCAAGTTACACACAAATACACCAATTGTCTACACCCCTCAACTGTGTACTAAAATTTGCACTGCCTGGATTACTTGCACTATAACTTCCAAATGCTTTTCCATCCATATTAGCTGATACACCAATATAATATTATCATACGAAGTACTTACTGTTACCAGCACATTGCTTAACTAATCCTTGGCGTAGAAACACTAGCTCTCTTGGTATAGTAACACTAGTTTCATTATTAGATTACCTCATCACACTGACACTCATCACCCACTTTGCATCCTGCGTACAATTCCTAGACACTCTTTCATCTATTGCTTCCAACCCATCACTGACCACAATATCAGGTGGTACATCCATTACTAGTCATATACCGGTACACTCATATCTAATCACATCAAGGCCCTAATTTTATCTGTAACACAAGTCTTACTACTTAGCACAATGAATTCTTATTCCTCACACTCTCCTATATACTTATAGGTTCTCTCCTACTATGGCACACTCATTAATACCCTTTATGCATATACATTTCTTTACTCTTGACACCCCTAAGTATCAACCACCAAATTGAACATCATGCTCCATTAATTTTTTAACACAATTTCCTTGATACTTAATTGTTTAGATGGATCACCCAACTACATAAATTCATGACTATCCAGGACTGGCATGCTAACTCTGATACTAACTCCTGGAACCATCACTGATACTCTTTACTCCCCCTTCTACCTGTAGTACCAATACTAACTATAATGACACATATTATAGAACTATTGCTATAAGGTACTACGCTATGGGTTATCTCTTATTGATGTCTATTTCTCACATGTCCAACAAAGAACCACTTACAGACTCATAAGCCACACTCTCAATAGTCAACACTGATACAAGACACAGATCTAATTGCAAGTCACCAATTATCATACTAATAAGAAATCCTAAGGGAACGAAGCTCTATAAGGAACTGGACTAAGGACTGAAGGTATTTCTACTGCTAGCAAAAAATGATAGAACAAAGTCCTATAATAACAGAAGTGGATAAGTATTGAGATGATACTTTAAGAACCAATTTAAGATACAACTTGATAATCATACACATCTGTCCGAAATCATAACACTTAGAATCCTCGCCACGCCAGTGAACATAGCTACGATAAATGATAGATTCCATAACTTAGGTATGCAACTCTATAATCATGTCGTCTAGAATCCTCATTGTGCCGACTAGTATAGCTGTGAGAAAATTTAAATTTCATAACTAAGATATGTACATACGAAGTCAGGTTCCTACGTTTCGACCACACCAGCTAATATGGCTGCGATGAACTCTATGCTCCATAACTAAAGTAGACGTTTTACCTTCCTCACTGTCCTCATCAACATATGTCATCAGATGATGCCATAAATTTTAGTCTGTAAAGTTATCTCGATATGAAATTAAACTCAACAATGATACCAAGAATTAAATTTAACAACCGATCAACAAGAATCAAATTCAATAACAACAAGTGAGAACGGACGGAACAAGGGGAAAAAGATTTAAAATAGAAATTATAACAATATTCTCAAGGGTTGTCCCAGGAATCTCTCAAAAAAATTTGATTGAGTATCCTCTCTCAACCTAGTATCCTAAGTCCTATATCCTATCGCAGGCATAGAGTAGTACAACTAAGACATTATACTACCACGACATCGCACTACTTGCAAAGCCTGGCCTGCATGGGCCCCCACTAAAACGTCTCATGACCCGCACCCGATATAGGGGCACGAGTGTGTGGGTACGTCCAGCCTACTCCACAGCATCAACGGTAGAACACTGTCTAAGTCACAATACTATCTAATCAATCGCACACAAATATCCAACTCCATAAGAAGACACAAATATCACAATATAATATAAAAATACTCAATCACAGAACTAAAGCACAATAAGATATCGAAATACAACACAAGTCTAAACAACAAAATAATCTAACTCAAACAAAAACATCCAAGTCTCCATTATGCCGGAAATAAATTTGGTACCATAAACTGCTAAAAGAAACTAACTGAATAACTAGTGATCCCGGCTAGACCTCCCAGAATCACACCTGAACTACAAGGTCCAAGGCTGCAGCTACTCTCCCTGTGGTCCATAATATGTCGGACACCAGTCCTCTAAGTCACAGTCTGGGAAAATATATCCAGTCAGAATTTGAGTGAAGTACAACCCAATAACAGTTCCAATTAATTGACAAGGACTATAAAAAAATAAATAGATGATGCTATATACTGAGAGAAGATAATAAATAGATGCAATGGCAAATAGTAAAGAGAACAGGCAATAGGCAATATGGTATAGTCATTGCATATATAAAATGAAGAGAAAGATCTATAATATCATATACAGGGTAATGTAGTATATGAACTGAATTGAAGAACTGTAACTATGCTAAGTGTTTGAAATATCAGTCTATCTTGTGATCAGCTTGGGACAAGATCAGGCTTGTTATATAAGATTAGCTAAGATTCATGTGAGGTCAGGCTAACCATCTGGTTAGCTATGATGCGAGTAATAGTCAGGCTAATCATATATAACAGGCTATGAGGCATGTAAATGGTCAGGCTACACCCGACGTGATGTGTGGGGCGAGCTATAATGCATGTAAAGTGGGGTATGATCACATAATCTGCTAATATTTCTCCTGCCCCCAACTAGTACAGTGGATCCAACCATGACACGTTACAATACACGATCAATGTCTAATATATCATATACGATATCTAATATCAATATCGTGTACAATGTCAATACGATAACCAATGTAACATCTCATGACTACAGATCCAATCTATCTACTAGTCCGAGTAGCACAGTGTCAAGAATCAGATGTAACATTTCTAAATACTTGAATTATATAAATTATCAAATAACAAAAATTATCAGAGAATTTACTCGCTTGTGGTCCTGAGCGGGCAATACAAATATCCTGCTCCTGAAGTCTCGCAGAACGAACCAATGGTCCTATATATATAATATAATAATAAAATAGCATCAGTCGTTACACTAGCACACACACCTAAACACAATTATAGTGAACTCAAAAACTACGCAAGCAGGGGTGGTAACTAGTCAACTAGTAGGGTCAAGTGTGCGTCTAAATGCACAGGTGTCATATCCTCGAAAGTTGTGCATAACAAGACAGTCAACTCACTAACATATGTCTAGAACTCTAAATCCCGTGTAACACCAAGATATGTCTAAGCCAGTACGTTAGTGTACACCAGGCAGACAGTTCACGAACACCTAGGGTCATGCAAATATATAAATATGGAATACCCACAACTAATACTGATGGTCATACAATATATGTAATACTAGCAATCAATTTCCATGAAGTACATATATATATAACCTAAATATTATATACATAGGCACATATGCACATACTAGCTATTAGGGTTTACCAATACAGTGTCACACAACGCACACACGGAAGAAGGGCAAGCTACGAACCTTGGCGTGCACGTGATCGGGGTATGGTCGTGCTGTCGGGGAGATGGTGGTGCTCGGTGGCTGCTGTCCTGGCAGAGAGGGAAGTCGACGGTCGGCTGCTCGGGCTCCGGCGAGGGTGGTCGGTATGATGGAGATGGGGGAGGAGGCTGTGTTGATGGCGGTGGTGATGACGTTAATGATGGCGGTGTGGATAATGTTAATGGTGGCCGCGGGGAAGACTCAGGCAGAGGTGAAGTAGGGGATGATGAAGACGATAATGTGGCGGCTGTTGTCGGGGTTGAGTCGGGAACGACGATGGTGAGGGAAGAAGTCGGGGATGTGATGGACTATGGTGGTGTAGTCGGGGTGGCTCGGTTGTGATGACGAGGTGGTGGAGACGATGGTGGTGAGGGTGTTAATGGTGGCGGTGGTGTAGATGATGATAGTGATGATGATGATGATGATAATAGAGGCTGTCATCGATGGCGGTGGTGATAGGGATGTCGACGATGGTGGTGATGATGATGATGATGTAGGCGGTTCAGTCGGCGGTCGGGAGTGGGGAAGTCGGCTGCTAGGAGGTTGCAGTCGGCTGTTGCTCAGGTGGAGCGGTGCCGTGAAGTCGGATTGGAGGCGGTGATGATGGGGATGTCGACAATGGACGGTACAAGATAAGGTCGGGAATGGGGGTGAAGGTCGTCTGCTCGGTCGTAGAGTGTCCCGGCGGAGGAATGTGGTGGAGATGCGGTGAGGAAGGTTGACCGGGGCTGGGAAGGTCATAGTGGTGATGAAGTCGGGGAATCCGACCTGTTGTAGTGGCGGCTGTTCAGCGGGGGATGACGACCGGAGATGGGAGGTCGGGAAGATGAGGGTGATGGTGATGTAAATATAGTTTAGGGTTTGATTTTTGTGTGTAGAGGTTGATGATGGTGATAAAAAATAATGGGGAGGTGATAATTTTTTGTATAAAGGAGAAGAGGGTGATGAAAACCTAGGGATTAGGGCCGTCCATGCCTCCTAGGGATAGGGTTAGCTTTTACATGAAAGATATTTGGATGGCTAGGATTGAAATTATTTCAATGGAGGGCTAAGATGGCTAGGGGTGAGGTTTGAGTGTTGCACACTCCAAAATGATTAAAAAATGCATGTGACCGGTCAATGAGGGAAAAGGGATGTATCTTCATGTGTTGGGTCCAATGGGAGGTGGACACCTCATTGCACTTTTGTATAAAAGTCCCCAACAATTGAAAAATTGCACAAAAGTAGAAATTGGGATTGAATGAGGGAAAATACCATGTTTGGTGTGATATAGTGGCTAAAAAGGGTGTGTGGTGTTTAGAATAAACCTTGAGGGTGTGAGTGGGGGTTTGGGTTGGTGTTGGGTCTAGTTTTAGGTTAAGTTGGGTCCGTACACCAATTTATTTAAAATTAATATAAATGGTGTTCTTAAATTAATTGGAAGTGCATAGGGTTAAAATTAGGTAGAACACAAGTGTCATGAACGTAGAAGACTCAGAATAGAATATTATCATAATTTAGGTTGCATAAAATAGGTCGAGATTGTGTCTCCAATTTCGATTGGAACGAACAAGGATGCAAAGTTGGATTTATTTAGAATTAAAAAAATAAACGTCTGCGACGAATATTGTACGACTAAAATGAAGCACAAAAGGGCATATTTATGAGTTACACAAAGGTCAGAATGGAAGACCGGCATGTCTAGGACAAGGGTATAAAATTTGTTGGAAGGCAAAAGCTAGTGTAGCGCTCCAAATATCGAAGCAACGGTAAGGTACAACAATTGAATAAAATCACAGTAATAAATTATAATCCCCAATAATTAATCCCGAAATAATACTAATTAAATCCATAATCCTATAATTTGGTCAGGGGTTCATCTAGTGGATTTCTAGGTCTCGTCTACTAACTCATGCATTAATGAACACTATATATATATATATATATATATATATATATATATATATATATATATATATATATATATATATATATATATATATAACATGCAATATATAAAATAAAATATACACAATACTTATAATAAATAAAAAGTCAAAAATAGTCCTATTTTAGAATGTGGTAGTGACAGTGTCTCTCCCCACCCAATGTAATCACACATCTCATATCCACGATGTCTCATGTCCATAACACGCAAGATCATGACCTCTAACTAATGTAGTGAGTCATAATGATAGCTATGCATATCTACAATCTATGTCACAAATCATGTAACCTATACAGAATCACCATGAATAACTCATGAAAGATTCGGTCTCATGAATAGTGTCAAGTGTCCTATGGTATGACGTACTTGATAAAGCAAGCACAAATATATATGATCGCAATATCAACTCTCTACGTGACATTACACAACTCTGAGTACGGTGTTGACACCCGAATATTATTCCGACGCTAAGCAACGTCACACGGTCCTAGGTTGAACATATATATCACAGAAATAAATCAATAAAATAATATAAAACAAGTACTGCAAGGTTGGCAAGGTACACTTGTATGGGGTTTAAATTTCAACAGTTGCTCCGGTATCTGTGGGATCTTCAAGTACTCCTCTGGATGCGGAAATAAACATTACCATCATTTTCAAAAAATATAAAATAGCTAGGATCTCCTACCCATAAGTCCAATTTGGACACAGGGGCAAAGTTGACAGTTTCTGGTCAAATAGGGGTCCACAAGTTAACCAAATCATCCTTTATGGGAATCCGACGCCAAGTGATTTAAAATTTTTACTCGATTCCACTTATTCCTTCCCTTCCATAACTGTTGGGTCTTCCACTATTTCTGGGTCGGACGCGGAAAGCGCACCACCTGAATTAGATAGATTATTTTTTAACATCAATGATAAATACACAGAAATGGTTCGACAGTGCAATATCTCATTACCGAACGAGTGGAGCATACCGGATCTCATTCGAGCTGTAATGGGAGAGGATGCAGTTCAAATCCCAGGGTATCTGGATGATTGCTATTATGATCTTTTTTTACGGGAAAGCCATAGTTGGTTATTCGAAGATCTTAGTCACTTTATTGATTTAATCAATTATGCCCCCCCCCCCAGTATGAAGTGGCTGAGATGGGTGGTTCAGATTAGTTGATTTTTTTGGGCATCGAGAAAGACCTTTAAATCGGTTGAGGGGCAGCTGACCGAAAGGTCCGCGGGTAGGCCGACTATGCTATTTAAGATTCTCTGGGACCACACCTCTGTGCGCCCTGGCCGGACTGACTGGTTTTTGGTGCCAAAAAGTAAGGGAGAGAGAGAAATCTCTCGTTAGGTCTTGGTATGGTTGTTGCAGGTTGTCGTCGGCCCGACGGACTTTGGGAGAAGAAACCCTCCTCCCCCTGGACGTACTTACCTCAGGTAGGAACCCAGGTCCTGGAGAATCCATGTTTCGCCTCGGGCGAACATTCTCTTGAGACCCTCTCTAGAATGCATGAAGAACTACAGCGCGATAGAACGTCGAGCCCGACCTTTCGGTCGCCCACTTTGCACCGAAAAATGTACCAGAGACAAAGTTCTCCAAATTCGTGAAACTTAGTGTCTACAAGCCCAGAACGATGATACGAACCCAACGGAATATCCAGAACAGGATTCCGATGAGTCGGTCATAAAATCGTCCGTCAAGTAGAGCCGTGGGGTGCACGATACGGGGTTTCGTCAACGTTCTCAGAATTGAACCAAACTTGGGTCACAGGACTAGCATAATGCTACAAACCCGATGGCGTATATTTTGCTTCGAAACGACAAGCACACGATATTATAATGAATTTTAGAACAGGCCCAATATGGGATAATTTTGACTGATATACGTTGATTCTGGTGTGCACGCATATCCAAATTAACTTCCGCAAAATTTCACATGTCCGTATTGACGGTGCGTACCTTTCGGTAAAATTTACACACGACGAAGTCGCCTAGTTTAGCGGGACGCACCCAGTTTCGAAAGAATTCGGGTTTTAAAAACTAAGTTTTTGGTCGATTTTACTCGCGAATAAAACACAAATTACAACGCAATAAATTAAACTAATTACAGGGTTTAAAACTTGGTTATATTATCTAATTTACTGTTCAAGTGAATTTTGAAAATATTAACTAGGTTGAACACAAAACGGTCGTGAACTTGTGAGTTTGGGACAATTTTTGAAGTCCAAAATTGGGATATATTTTCCTGTTTTTGTGTCGCAGTTTACGATCGACACAAGAACCGATATCGAGTCTAATTGTACGAGGTTCGAGAGGGTTACACATCGAACATGTCACAACAGGCCGTTCGATAATCGACGCGATTAGGGGGGAGAAAGACTCACCGGAACAAGGGGTCAGTATCGACTGAAATACGCGCACGGGGCGATGCAGCGGTACTCGGCCGATCGGCGACGGCGTTGTGGCTGCTGGTGGTCGTTGCTGGCAGCGGTGGATGTCGTCGGAGTTGCCGAGGTCTTCGTCGGAGGTCGCCGGGAAAGCTAGGGGTTGCTAGAGGGGAGCTCGGGGTCGGCCGGAGTGGCAGATGGCGGTGGTTGATGGTGACAGCGGTGGGGTGGTGTTGGGTTTATATAGAGAGCTCGACGGCAGTTAGGAAGGGGAACCATCGAGGCGGCGGTCGGTGGTGGCAAAAACGTCGGGTCACGGGGAGACGAGCGGGTCGGGGTGTAACGGTCGGGCGGTGAGCGGTCGCGGCAGTGGAACGGCCAGCGGTTACAGTAATAGTCGGGTTTAGAATTTACTGTGTATAATTGATAGTGGGTCGGGTTTTGGGTACGGGTACTGGTCGGGTTTTGATCCGACCCGTTAGGGTTGGTTTAGTTTGGGTTAGGTTTATTTAGGCTTGGTTTGGTTCAGTTTAGTTCGGTTCAGGTTGGTTTATTCTGGTTTATTCAAAAATAATATTTTTAGTTGTTTAAAAATAGTTTTTTGGCCCAATAAATTTCAGAAAAATTATACTATAACTAATTATTTATTTTACACACAAAAATATAATTTCCATAATATTTTAATTTAATTTAATTTACAAAAATATTATTTCCAAAAAATATTTATTTTAAATAGTTAAAAATTATGAAAATATTATAAAAATTTATATTTAAATTTTAGAAAAAATTCGGGTGTTTATAATCTACCCTCCTTAAAAGGATTGCGTCCTCGCAATCAAAGAATTAACTACTAAAGAAAAAATTAAACATGGTTACCTATAAGAAATTCTTAGGTCATACATGTATATTCAAATAGGTGAGGATAACCCTGGCGTATGATATCCTCTCGTTTCCAAGTAGATTCGTCGGGGGAGTGATATTTTTAAGCTACTCGGACTAGTCTAATCGTCTGACCTCGTAATATCTTCTCACTGATGTCGAGTATCCCAACTGGCTGCTCTACCTCAAGCTAGGGCCTATTGTAATCTCATAATGATCTCCTACGTAGCTTGGGTCAGTCACGTACCTCCTCAGCTGTGAGACATGGAATACATTATGTACTCCCTTTAAAGATGGGGGTAATGCAAGACGATACGTCACCTCACCAATACGCTCCAAAATATCAAATGGCCCAATGTACCTTGGGCTCAGCTTGCCTCTGCTCCCAAATCGAATAGTACCTCGAGTAGGTAAAATCCTCAAGAATATATGTTCTCCTTCCTTGAACTCCAAAGGTCGTCTATATGTATCAGCCCAATACTTTTGTCTGTCCTGAGCTTCATGAAGATGACTCTGAATTTGCTTCACCTTCTCAACTGTCTGCATCACTAACTCTGGACCAAGTATCTGACGCTCGCCAACGTCACTCTAATATATCAATAATTTGTACTTCCTGCCGTACAAAGCCTCGAAAGGTGCCATCTGGATGCTCTCCTGGTATATGTTATTGTAAGAGAACTCCACTAAGTACAAATGGTCTTTTCAAGACCCTCCGAAGTCTAACATATACGAACTTAGCATATCTTCTAGGATCTGAATCGTGCGCTCCGATTGACCATCTGTCTGTGGATGGTAAGCAGTGCTGAACTTGAGTCGGGTGCCAAGACTTTCTTGCATGCTTCGCTAAAAATGGGATGTAAATCTTGAGTCATGATCTGATACAATACTAATCGGTACTCCATATAATCTTACGATCCGTCGTACGACTAGAAATTTTGTAGACTGTCCAACTCTGAACGACAAAAAATGTGTTGATTTAGTGAGTCGATCCACAATAAACCATACTACATCCTTTCCACTAGGGCTTCTTGGAAATCCTGTAACAAAATCCATAGTTATATGTTTCCACTTCCATTCGGGTATGGGAAGCGGCTGTAACATACCAACAGTTATCTGATGCTCAGTCTTAACTTGTTGACAGACCAAACATTTTGCCACAAATCGTACAATTTCTCTCTTCATCCCATGCCACCAATAGTACTGTCTTAAATCTCGGTACATCTCCGTACCTCCCGGATGAATAGAGTACATGGAGCTATGTGCTTCAGACATCAACTCATGTCTCAACTCTCCATTCAGAACATATAGGCAATTTTTGCACCCTAATGTCCCGTCCTCATGGATTCAAAGTCTTGTCTACATGCCAGCTTTCATTTTCTCTTTAAGACTTTGAAATCTATCATCTATGGTAATGCTACCTTAATCCTCTCTACTAGTGATGACTTAACTTCAAGATTCGCCAACAAGCTATTTTGTCTTGGCAAAATAATCTCTATCTTTAGCTCTTGTAGATCCTCTAATAGCTGAGGCTGCATCATCAAGAAATATGATGTGGGCTTCCTGCTGAGTGTGTCTGCTACGACATTCGTCTTGCCCGAATGGCACTGCAAATCTATATTAAAGTCGGCCATCAACTCCAACCAACGTCTCTGTCTCATATTCATTTATTTCTGAGTATAGACATACTTCAGAATCTTGTGATCAGTAAAGATTTCTACCGTCTCTCCATAAAGATAGTGCCTCCATATCTTTAGTGCAAATATTACTGTAGCTAGCTCAAGATCGTGCGTCGGGTAGTTCTTCTCATGGACCTTCAGTTGTGTCAATGCATAAGTGATAACTTTGCCATGTTGCATCAAAACACATCTTAGTCCACTACCTGACGCATCATTATAGACAACAAAGCCTTTCGATCCTGAAGGAAGAGTCAAGACTGGTGCTGTTGTCAATTGCCTCTTCAACTCTTCAAAGGCCTTCTGACAATCTTCCGTCCATGAAAAATCCTGGTCCTTACGTGTCAACCGCATCATAGGCTTCACAATCCTTGAGAAATTCTCTATGAACCTCTGGTAGTATCCAGCAAGTCCGAGAAAATTTCTCACTTTTGTAACTGGTGTAGGCCAAGTTTATATTGCAGGAACCTTTTCTGGATCAACTGAAAGTCCTTCTCCTGAGATGATAGTCCCAGGAAAGGCACCATATCCATACAAAACTCATATTTACTGAGTTTAGCATATAGCTTCTCCTACCTCAGCATCTCTAGCACGATTCTGAGATGCTCCTCGTGCTCTTCGTGGCACTTGGAATATATTAAGATGCCATAATAAACACAACTACGAACTTGTCCAAGTACTGATAAAAAACTTCGTTCATCAAACTCATGAACACAGCTGGCGCGTTGGTTAAACCAAACGGCATAACTAAGAACTCATAGTGTCCATACTTGGTCCTGAAGGCTGTCTTCAGTATATCCTCCTTCCTCACTCTAATCTGGTGATAACCGGACCTAAGATCGATCTTTGAGAATACACTAGCACCACTTAACTGATCGAATAGAACGTCAATGCGTGGTAAGAGATACCGGTTCTTAATGGTTACAGTGTTCAGTGCCCTTTAGTCAATACACAAGCGTACCGTCCCATCCTTCTTCGGTACAAATAGTATGGGTGCTCCCCATGGTAAAATACTGGGTCGAATAAAACCCTTCTCCAGAAGATCATTAACTTGTTCCTTCAATTATACCAACTCCTTAGGTGCTAGCCGATACACTGATGAAGTGATAGGCTTTGCCCCTGGAGTCAAGTCTTCTGAATTCTATTTTCTGATCAGGTGGTAAGCTTGTAAGATCATCAAGAAATACATCCACAAACTCTGATACAACCTTTGGGTACTCGTACTCCCTTTCTGCAGAGAGTACCCTAAGTGTATGCTGAACACCTTGCTCTATGGCTCCTCGAAGAAAATCAAACTCTAAATGTCCAGGCGGTCTAAATATAACTCGTCCAAGTCGGCAATCTAGGGTCGCATGGTACTGACTCAACCAGTCCATACCAAGTATAATATCATAATCCGGCATGGAAAAGATCAGGAATTAAGCTCGCATCTCGCTTCCACAGACTATTACCGAACAAGATCTATAAATGTCACTAACTGGGATAATTCTACCTCCCGTAAGAATTCTCTTAGTCTTCGGAAGGGGTGCGGTAGCTACTCTATGTGTGGCTATGAAGCTAGCAGCTATGAATGAATGCGATGCTCCCGAATCAAATAAAGCTACAACAGGTAATAAAGCTACTAATATAGTACATGTTATAACCTCTCCTGAAGTAGCTTCCTCTTCAATAGCCAATGCAAATGCCTGTCCTCGTCCCTGAGCTGGACCTCTCTGCTGACGAGCATGCTGGAATAGTGATGTCTGTGGTGCCAAAGGTGGCCTCGGCTGATACCCTCCTGGAGCTGGTGGTCTGACTCCTCCAACTCCCATCTGTGGTGCTCTCAATACTGGATAAGCTGGCCTCGGTGCTGGTAAAGCTGGTCGATCTACCATTGGTGCTCCCTCTCGACTCTTAGGGCAGTCCTTAGTTGGATGTTGGTCAGATCAGCAAATTAAGCATTGTCCCAACATGCGTCGGCACTCCCTCTCAATATGGCCTACCTTGCCACAGTAGTGACAAGTAGGAAGGGATGAAGCTCTTGGTGCTGCTCTCTGTGATGGATTCCTCTGGGGTCGCTTTGTAGACTCCCCGTGTGGTGCTCGGGCTGGTACTGATATGAATGGTCGCTTCAGGCTGGACTCTCTCCTGGTGATGCACTCCATGCATCGTGCTGCAGCAAGGACGTCTGTGTATGAAGTAGGTGCAACAGATCCGATCAATCTCTGAAGATCAAATCTAAGTTCGTCGAAGAACTTCTCTGCCTTTTCTTCTTCTGCCGGAATTAGAGTAGGTGTGAAGCGTCCCAAACGGATGAACTCTGCATTATATTCTTCTACCGTCATGTTGCCTTGAATAAGGCGATTAAACTTATCTCTAAGTTCCGCTCTGGCAATAGCTGAAATATACATCTCTTGGAAAAGTCTAGAGAACTCCTCCCAAGTGACTCAGTCCTGTCCGAGCCGTCTCACTTCAGATAGCCACCAATGATGTGCATTTCCCGTAAACTACATTCTGACGGCAGTCATCCATTGCTCCCTCAGAAGCTCGGCTGCCTCCAATTGGTGTTGAGTGTTTGTGAGCCACTCATGAACTTCAGTGGACTCCTCTTTGTCAGAAAAGGTATGGGGTTTCAGCTGGCAAAAATCAGTGATAGATCCCATCGATGGTCGCCTAGCTGGTGGGTTCGTCTGCTCCAGTGCGGTTACTAGGATGTTCCTTAAGTTCTCCGTCTCGTGATGCTGAGCCTCTTGTTGAACCAGTTGTTGGGCTTGCATCATTGCATAGAATATTTGAAACATCTGTTGCCCGTCCATAGCCTACCCTTGTGGAAAAACAGGCATTGGTGGAGTAAACTGCGACGGTGATAGAATATCATCTCGCCGAAATCTTGAGGTATGCTGGCCTGCTGATTGCTTTGTTGAGCTGATTGACCTCTATCTTCTGGTGTCACTCCATCATCATAGGTGACCGCTGCACCTTGTGGTATACCTAAGGGATTCTCATCACCGGTTCTTGGATCCATTACTCTGTATTGAAAGTAAACTATGAGAACGCACAGGAATCAAGACATGATGCAAATCAAGAAATTAATTTGAATCCGATATAGAGTTCAATAATGATTCAAATCAAATGGATGAGATCTTATAACTTATCCTATCCTTGTCGCAGGCCTATTCGGTTCCTTAGTTGAAACCAAAATAATTTAGTCGTAGACCTGCATGGGCTACCATTAAAACCATGTCACGCCCAGTCCCAAAATACCGAGAGACTAGCCACGTGGCAATGGCCAGCAACACTCTCCAATAGGCAAACCCAATTTAATGGACCTGATAGAGTGTACTTAAGCTATAAAATAGCAATAAAGGTCTACGATATATGTCACATTTTATTTCTAATCTCATCCACAGAAGATAAATACAATCAATATCAAAATAATAACATATAAACCAACATCAAGTCTCAATAAAATATCTCGGGGAACAACCCGATAATGAGTTTGGTACAACAATACAAGAGACATAAAATAAAGTGTCTAACAACAGAATGACTGAGTATATAAAGCAAATACTCAGGAGAAATCTTCAGCAATCACCTCGTCCTCTGGTATTGGTACTGCTCTAGCGTCTGCTCCTGACCCGTATACCTCGGGATAGATCTCCTCTTCTAAACCTGGGGACATAATCCGGATCCAGGTCCTCAGGGGACATAGCAAGGTACAAGAATAGCTTAAGCCAAATAAATGTAGTATATATAAATAATAATAGGGCAAACTATGTAACCAACTATGTGATATGCAAGTAAGAGCATCACTAGTACTCAGGCTGAGACCACTACTAGCTCTGTGTCAGGGAGCTGGTAGCAGTAATAACACGTAATGGGCCTAGCTCTGATATAGAGGCTAAAGCACCGCAATAATAAATATATATATATATATAATTAGCCTGTAGCCTGTGTGTCTCTTCCCACCCAATGTAATCACACGTCTCATGCCCACGACGTCTCATATCAATAACACGTAAGATCATGACCTCTAACTAATGCAGTAAGTCATAATGATAGCTATGCATATGTACAATCTATGTCACAAATCCAGTAACCTATACAGAATCACCATGAATAACTCATGAAAGATTCTGTCTCATGAATAGTGTCAAGTGTCCTATGGTATGACGTACTTAATAAAGCAAGCACAAATATATAGGATCGTAATATCAACTCTCTAGGTGACGTTACACAACTCCAAGTACGGCGTTGACATCCGAATATTATTCGAACGCTAAGCAACGTCACATGGTCCTAGGTTGAACATATATCACAGAAATAAATCAAGAAAATAATATGAAGCAAGTACTGCAAGGTTGGCAATGTATACTTGCCTGGGGTTTAAATTTCAACAGTTGCTTCGGTATCCGTGGGATCTTCAAGTACTCCTTCGGATGCTGAAATAAATATTACCATCATTTTCAGAAGATATGAAATAGCTAGGATCGCCTACCCAAAAGTCCAATTTGGACACAGGGGCAAAATTGACAGTTTTTGGTCAAAGCGGGATCCACATGTGGCCCACTTCGCACCGAAAAATGTGCCAGAGATAAAGTTCTCCAATTTTGTCAAACTTAGTGTCTACAAGTCCAGAACGATGATACGAACCCAACGGAATATCCAGAACTGGATCCGATGAGCCGGTCACAGAATCGCCCGTCAAGTGGAGCCGGGGGGCCCACGATACGAGATTTCATCAACATTCCCAGAATCGAACCAAACTTGGGTCACAGGACTAGCATAATGCTACGAACTCGATGGCATATGTTTTATTTCGAAACGACAAGCACACACGAAGTTACAATGAGTTTCAGACCAGGCCCGATATGGAATAATTTTGACGGATACGCATTGATTCCGGTGTGCACGCACATCCAAATCAACTTTCGTGAAATTCCACCATATTGACGGTACGTACCTTTCGGTGAAATTTGTACACGACAAAGTCGCCTCGTTTAGCGGGACACACCTAGTTTCGAAAGAATACGGATTTTAAAACCAAGTTTTTGGTCGATTTTTTCCGCAAATAAAACACAAATTATAACACAATAAATTAAACTAATTACAGGGTTTAAAACTTGGTTATATTATCTAATTTACTGTTTAAGTGAATTTTGAAAATATTAACAAGGTTGGACGCAAAACGGCGTGAACTTGTGAGTTCGGGACAATTTTTGAAGTACAAAATTGGGATATATTTTTCTGTTTTTGTGTCGCAGTTTGCGATCGACACAAGACACGATACCCCAGTCTAATTGTCCGGGGTTCGAGGGGGTTACACAGCAAACGTGTTACAATAGGACGTTCGACAATCGACGCGAGGAGGAGGAAGAAAGACTCACCGGAACAAGGGGTCGGTATAGTGAAATGAGCGCACGGGGCGGCGCAGCGATGCTCGGCCGGTCGGCGGCAGCACTGTGGCTGCTGGTGGTCGTTGCTGGTGGCGACGGATGTCGTCGGAGTTGTCGGGGTCTTCGCCGAAGGTCGCCGGGGAAGCTCGGGGTTGCCGGAGGGGAGCTCGGGGTCGGCCGGAGTGGCGGATGGCTGTGGTTGATGGTGACAGCGGTGTGGTGGTGTTGGGTTTATATAGAAAGCACGAAGGCGGTTAGGGAGGGGAACCGTCGAGGCGGCGGCCGGCGGTTGTGGAAACGTCGGGTCGCGGGGAGACGAGCCGGTCTGGGTGTAACAGTCGGGCTGTGAGCGGTCGCGGCAGTGGAACGGCCGGCGGCTATAGTAACAGTCGGGTTTAGAATTTACTGTGTATAATTGATAGCGGATCGGGTTTTGGGTACGGGTACGGGTCGAGTTTTGATCCAACCCGTTAGGGTTGGTTTAGGTTGGGTTCGGTTTATTTAGGCTTGGTTTTGTTCGGTTTGGTTCGGTTCTGGTTGGAAAATTTCTGGTTTATTCAAAAAAAATATTTTTCGCTGTTTAAAAATAGTTTTTTGCCCCAATAAATTCTAAAAAAATTACACTATGACTAATTATTTATTTTACACACAAAAATATAATTTTCATAATTTTTAATATTTAATTTAATTTACAAAATAATTAATTCTAGAAAATATTTATTTTAAATAGTTAAAATTTACAAAAAAATTCCAAAAATTCATATTTAAATTTTAGAAAAAATTCGGGTGTTTACACTATACCTCAAACTCCAAGGGTCTATAGTGGTTGTCGGCCCAATGTCGATGTCTGTCATGCGCCACTCGAAGTCTGTCTCTGATGAGTTTTACCTTTTTTGCTGCATCCACAACCATCTCTGGTCCCAACAAGGCTCTCTCTCCGACATCATCCCAAGTTAACGGTGTGCGACACCTACGTCCATATAGAGCCTCGAATTGTGACATCTCAATACTAGCCTGGTAGCTGTTGTTGTAAGCAAACTCTACCAGGTGTAGATGATCCTCTCAAGAACCTCCAAGATCTAGAACACAAGTGCGTAGCATATCCTCGAGAGTCTGAATAGTCCTTTCAGACTGTCCGTCTGTCTGGGGGTGATATGCGGTACTGAACTTGAGCTGAGTACCCAAGCTAACCTGCAAACTCCTCTAGAAGTAAGAAATGAAACGACTATCCCGATCTGAGACGATGCCCACATGAACCCCATGTAATCTGATAATCTGCCGCACGTACATCTCTGCTAGCTTCTCCGTCGACGTACCTACTTTAAATGGTAAAAAGTGGGCTGATTTGGTCAGCCTGTCCACGATGACCCAAATCGCGTCTTGTCACGCCCCGATCCCGAAAGGGTCAGTCGTCCTCGCTGGATCCTTCACGGAACCGATTCGTCCTCACTGGGGCGTGATGCCGTACGAGCCTGGAGTTGCGCTCGTACAAGGCAAGAACTTGCAGTTATAGGAACCCACTTTGAAACACAATTTAGAAAACACATTCACAGATAATTGAACACAAGTGCAGGAAGAAATATGCTTTTTCATTGATAATTCAGAGTAATTTACATAGAGTCTACATTGATGCACCTTCTCGGCTACTTGAATTACATTAGAAAAGATAAGTCAAAATGCAGGGCGCGCTCCATCAGATAGTCCCCGTCGTCCATACATTACGCCCTTGTATAGGTTGAAAGTCCAAGCCTCCAAAATGATCTGACTTCAACTATACTTCAAAATAGAGGTGCTCCTAACGCCTCTTCGTCTATCCACTAGCGTTGCACCGTCTGAGTGCCTGAAATAGTTGCCCACAACGTGGGTCAGTACTCAACTTGTACTGGTGAGCGGGATGAATCCCACTCGTCTAAATCGACACTAGCTTATTAGGGGCGAGCATGCATTAAGATGACTTCTATAAAGAAGCAAGTGAATTCAATTCATATCAGTTGCATGTTTTGATAGAAATGAAAATAGCATTGAATCCAACCAGTACATCGATTGCTTACTCAACCGATGCACACCTTCCCTGCAACGAAACACAAGTATACTTACCATCTGTATAAGACAATAAATTAGTATGTGTTCAATTCTATGCGGTCATTGGTGTGATCGACACCTTAGGGACTTATTCCAAGCATTAACGGCGCGCCCTATCAGCCCGGGTAGCAAGCCCCGCTGGAGGTCCCACAATGCATCGTGACGAGCACGAATCAATATTTCCCTCCGGATCGATACGGTTCCAGTGCCCCGGAAAGCCGTTTCGAGAAAATAATAAACCTTGTGCACAAGTTGTCCCAGACCATGCAAATGCATGAACATTTTATATCTCACACAATGCATCGAATTAAACAGATGAAGTAAAGCAGCAATATATATCTTATGCAACAGTTCATATTTTCTCAATACGGTGTTCCGATTTTGATATCCCATGGGTCCAAACTCTATCCGAGGCACCAGGCCGTAACCAACAACCAAATTCCCATTCCAACCAACTCAAGTTATAAGGTGAGCAAGCATATAGTAAAATTAGTCTACAATTCCCATGTTCCTTTCTTAGTGGATGGCATGCATTGTGGCTAAGCATTTCCTAGGCGTCCAACCGGGCATCATCGAGTGAACGTTTGAAACATTAGAGATGTTGGCGTGAAGAAGTAGGAAAGAAGGGACCAAACCACTCACTGGTTAAGGGAAAAGTTGCTGAAATAAGGAATCCCGCCTAGCGACGATCAAACGTCAGTTACGCGGACCTGCAACAGCACGAGCACCGAGTTAGAATTCTTGCCTATCCTTCCTTGCCGAACTCCCCAAAATTCAAGCTCCAATCAATAAGACCAACAGCGAAAACCAAGCAACTCGAAAGCAACACCAAATCAAATTCCAAAGCGGCAATCAAGAAAACCAAGCAACCAAACACGAAAACTATTGGACTCGTTTCAATAGAGGCCTTTCTATGAGTTGGAAAGGATCATCGCATTTCGTCCGTGGCAATAAGATGCCGAAGATCTAAGCATACTCTGACGGACTAGCCACAAGCCCAATTATATAGTGCATATCCCGGTCGGATCGGGATTTGAGGCACTACATAATATACCACTAAGAAAAAGTTTCGTTCCGAAACTTAAGAACAAGGCCCTACCTCCGACTGAATGAACAACGAAGGATATTTCTCCTTCATCTCCGATTCCATCTCCCAAGTTGATTCTCCAACTGAATGGTTCCGCCACAGCACGCGAACCAAGGACATCGTACGGTTGCGAAGTACTTTTTCCTTACGATCCAGAATCTGCACCGGCTCCTCTGAGTATGATAAATCTGTGCGCAGTTCCAATTGTTCGAAGCTAACCACATGACTCGGGTCATGCACATACTTCCGAAGTTGAGAAATATGGAATATGTCATGCACTTCAGCCAAGGCGGGAGGTAGTACAATCTGGTATGCCACAGCTGCCACTCGTTCCAGTATCTTGAAGGGGCCGACAAACCTGGGACTCAGTTTGCCCTTCACGCCGAAACGCATCACCCCACGCATCGGCGTCACTTTTAAGAATACATGATCCCCGACCACGAACTCCAAAGGTCTACGATGAGCATCGGCATAACTTTTAAGTCGGCTCTGCGCCGTGCGGAGTCTTTCCCGAATCAAGCAAACTTTCTCAACTGCCTGTTCTACCAGCTCTGGCCCGAGTACTTGCCGCTCGCCGACTTTGTCCCAGCAGATTGGAGATCGATACTTGCGCCCATAGAGTGCTTCGTACGGTGCCATCTGGATGCTCGATTGGTAGCTGTTGTTGTACGCGAACTCCGCCAACGAGAGATGCGTGTCCCAACTAGTCTTCAAATCGATTGCACACAGCCGTAACATATCTTCAAGTATCTGATTTGTCCTCTCTGTCTGGCCATCAGTCTGGGGGTGGTATGTAGTACTGAACTGTAGCTTGGTTCCCAAAGCAGACTGTAGGCTTGTCCAAAAATGAGATAAGAAGCATCCGTCACGGTCAGAGACGATTGAGGCAGGTACTCCGTGTAATCGAACAATCTCGTCTATGTAAATCTGTGCTAGCCGATCGACGCTCCAAGTAACTTTTATAGGAAGAAAGTGGGCTGATTTGGTCAAACGATCAACTATGACCCAAATCGTATCATGCCCCCGTGGCGTCTTCGAAAATCCCACAATGAAATCCATAGTGATGTTGTCCCATTTCCACTCAGGAATAGCGAGGTTCTGCAGCTCCCTGCCGGACCTCTGATGTTCAGCTTTCACCTGTTGACAGGCCATGCACTGTGACACAAAGGTCGCCACATCCTGCTTCATACCTTGCCACCAGAAGGTTCTGCGTAAATCCATGTACATCTTAGTGCTCCCCGGATGCAAGGAATATTTCGCATAGTGTGCTTCCGCCATAATTTCCCTTCGGAGTTCTGGGTCGTTAGGAACACATAGCCTTCCTTTCATTTGTAAGGTCCCATCTTCGCCTTCCACAAAGTCAGACGTCTTTCCCGCCGAAATTAGTCTGCGTGCCTTCGCTAGGAACTGATCGCCCTCCTGAGCTGATTTGATTCTATCACGCAAACTTGGTTCAAGATGGAGTGATGCCAGCTGTACTCCTTGATGCTGAACCCGAAGCTCGATGCCCATTGCCTTAAGATCTCGAAGTAAATGGTTGTTTATGGATAACGAGCCCACGTACTTCCGACTCAGAGCATCAGCAATGACGTTTCCCTTGCCCGGTGTGTAAGCGATCGTCAAATCATAGTCTTTAATCAGTTCTAGCCAACGCCGCTGTCGGAGGTTCAGTTCTCATTGTGTGAATAGATACTTGAGGCTCTTGTGATCTGTGAAGATTTTGTAAGCAACACCATAAAGATAATGCCTCCACAACTTCAGTGCAAATATAATTGCCGCCAATTCCAAGTCGTGCGTCGGGTAGTTTTTCTCGTGCGGCTTCAGTTGCCTGGAGGCGTACGATATTACCTTATCCCTCTGCATGAGCACACATCCCAAACCGAGTCCTGATGCATCACTGTATATCTGAAACTCCTCTACCCCATCTGGAAGAGCAAGGATCGGAGCTGAAACAAGACGCTGCTTAAGTTCTCGAAAGCTGGCTTCGCAGTCATTACTCCATTTGTATACAATCCCTTTTTGAGTGAGGCGAGTCAAAGGCGAGGCCAGTTTAGAAAAATCCTTCACGAACCTACGGTAGTATCCCGCTAGGCCCAGAAAGCTTCAAACTTCGCTGGCTGATGTAGGTTGCGTCCAATCCACCACCGCCTCTATTTTCTTCGGGTCTACGGCGATGCCTTCTGCCGAGACAACATGACCCAGGAATGCCACGCTGTTCAACCAGAACTCACACTTGCTGAGCTTAGCGAACAACTGATGCTCTCGTAATATCTGCAGCACGATCTTTAGGTGTTCCTTGTGTTCCGCCTCATTCTTGGAATATATTAGAATATCGTCGATGAACACGACCACAAACTTGTCTACGTACGGTCGAAACACGCGGTTCATCAGATCCATGAAAGCTGCAGGGGCGTTCGTCAAGCCGAACGACATCACAAGAAATTCGTAGTGTCCGTATCGGGTCCTGAATACAGATTTTTGAACATCATCTGGTTTGATTTTCAACTGGTGATATCCTGACCTGAGATCAATTTTAGAGAAAACTGTTGCACCTTGCAGCTGATCAAACAAGTCATCTATCCTTGGCAATGGGTACTGGTTCCGCACGGTCGCCTTATTTAGTTCTCGGTAGTCAATACATAGCCGCATGGATCCATCCTTTTTCTTCACGAACAGCACCGGAGCACCCCACGGAGAAACGCTTGGACGAATGTATCCTCGGTCCAACAGATCTTGTAACTGAATCTTAAGTTCCTTCAGCTCTGCTGGGGCCATTCGATAAGGTGCCTTCGATATCGGTCGCGCATCCGAAAATGTGTCGATGCTGAATTCGATCTCACGATCAGGAGGCATTCTAGGCAGCTCGTCCGGGAACACGTCGAGGAAATCTGCTATAATTTTAGCCTGAGCTGCATCTGCACTTTCCTGTCGGGTGTCTCGAACAAAAGCTAAGTACCCTTCACAACCCGAATGCAACATACGCCTAGCCGAAATTGCTGATATCATCATTGCCGTCTTCGATGCAGCGCTGCACGAATAATAAAAGTCTGCCTCGCCGGGTAGACGGAATACGACTCGCTTCTCCGCGCACTCAATTGTTGCATGGCAAGCACCCAACCAATCCATCCCGAGAATAATATCGTAATCCTTAATGTCTAATACAATGACATCTAAGGAAAGCTTCCTGCCTCCGATGCAAATATAACCATCCTTACAGATCGCATGGGCGGGCATGTCGACTCCCGAAGGTGTGCTCACGCAAAGATTCATATTTAAGGGAGTAGAAGCTAATTTATGCTCAATAGTAAAATCAGCAGATATGAAACTATGCGTAGCACCTGAATCGAATAAGACTCTAGCGGGCAAATCTCTGAAAAGTAATGTACCTGTCACGACAGTTTCAGAGACGGATGCCTCATCCCGAGTCAGTGCATAGACTCGTCCTTGAGCACCCTGGCGTCGTGGGTTCAACGCCACAGCATTGGCATCACTTGCTGGAGGCCCCCTGTTGTGATTCCCGTGGTTCTGATTCCCGTGGTGTTGATTCCCATTGTTATGATTCCCATTGTTCTGATTCGGTTTCGGCTCACGGCAGTTGAAATGCTTGTGGTCCAGACGACCACATTTAAAACATCCAGTAACTCGGCATTCCTCCGCTCGATGCCCTAACCTGCCGCACCTATTGCAGTATGGTGCACGGGACGGGCCCCTATGCTCAGATGTGTGCGGACGCTTTTGTGCTCCAGACCCTCCCATTTCCTGAGGTCGCTTATTATTGTTGGTACGGAAGGTTTGCACATCGGCCTTTGGTGGACAGCGCCCAAAGATCCGCTCGCTGTTCAGGGCAGCTTCATAACATTCCCTGTATGTCTGACACTTCTGGTTGATGACGTCCCTATGTAAATCGTCATTCAAACCCTTCTGAAAGCGGTAGCACCACGCCTGCTGGTTAGGCAAGAAGTGCCCAGTAAACTTAGCCAGTTTAGCGAACGTCGAGTCATAATCGTCGACAGACATACTTCCTTGCACCAGATTGCTGAAGTCGTCTTCTTTTTGTTGCCGCACGGCCCGGGGAATATATTGTTCAATGAAGGCAGATTTGAACATTTCCCATGTGATTTTGCAGTTGGGATTGGCATCATAGATCCCTTGCTTAGTGGCTTCCCACCAATCATGCGCACGCAGCTCCAGCTGAACTGATGCACAGGCCACTCTTTTGGATCCCCTAATGCCAACCAGATTGAAGAGTCCCTCCAGCTTTGCAATCCATCCCATCACCACGTCCGGTTTTGCTCATCCGTTGAACGTTGGTGGATGCATCTTAGTGAACTCTGCGGCACGGCAGGTGTTCCTTGCTGGATGCTGTGTTTCTTCGGACTCATCCTCTACCGCCACAGCCGGCGGTGTAGCAGGCGTCACTGTAGCGCCCCCGTTGTTGGGTACCAAGGATGCAATTAGTTGCATCATGGTATCCATCTGCTTTTGTTGAGCAGCAAACTGTGCCTGTTGAGAGATGGCTTGTTGTTGCTGCACCTCCATGAGATGCATAAGCTGTTCGGACATATCCATTGAACCCGCTCCTCCGGATTCTCCAGAACTTGCCGGATCGTTCTGGATGGGCTGAGCACTGCTTGCAGCGGCAGTATTTTTCTTAGCCATTGCTACAAAAGAGAGTAGCTTGTTAACACCTCAAAAACGATAGATTTTTGTATCTATGGGCTCATTATATAGGCGACTTATCTCATGCAGCGGACGCTGAATGCAACTCAACCGAGAGGCGCATCAAACTCCTTTATAATCTTTTGAAATCCTAAGGATGTAAAGCCTAAGCTCTGATACCAATATGTCATACCCCGATCCCGAAAGGGTCAATCGTCCTCGCTGGATCCTTCACGGAACCGATTCGTCCTCGCTGGGGCGTGATGCCGTACGAGCCTGGAGTTGCGCTCGTACAAGGCAAGAACTTGCAGTTATAGGAACCCACTTTGAAACACAATTTAGAAAACACATTCATAGATAATTGAACACAAGTGCAGGAAGAAATATGCTTTTTCATTGATAATTCAGAGTAATTTACATAGAGTCTACATTGATGCGCCTTCTCGGCTACTTGAATTACATTAGAAAAGATAACTCAAAATGCAGGGCGCGCTCCATCAGATAGTCCCCGTCGTCCATACATTACGCCCTTGTATAGGTTGAAAGTCCAAGCCTCCAAAATGATCTGACTTCAACTATACTTCAAAATAGAGGTGCTCCTAACGCCTCTTCGTCTATCCACTAGCGTTGCACCGTCTGAGTGCCTGAAATAGTTGTCCACAACGTGGGTCAGTACTCAACTTGTACTGGTGAGCGGGATGAATCCCACTCGACTAAATCGACACTAGCTTATTAGGGGCGAGCATGCATTAAGATGACTTCTATAAAGAAGCAAATGAATTCAATTCATATCAGTTGCATGTTTTGATAGAAATGAAAATAGCATTGAATCCAACCAGTGCATCGATTGCTTACTCAACCGATGCATGCCTTCCCTGCAACGAAACACAAGTATACTTACCATCTGCATAAGACAATAAATTAGTATGTGTTCTATTCTATGCGGTCATTGGTGTGATCGACACCTTAGGGACTTATTCCAAGCATTAACGGCGCGCCCTATCAGCCCGGGTAGCAAGTCCCGCTGGAGGTCCCGCAATGCATCGTGACGAGCACGAATCAATATTTTCCTCCGGATCGATACGGTTCCAGTGCCCCGGAAAGCCGTTTTGAGGAAATGATAAACCTTGTGCACAAGTTGTCCCAGACCATGCAAATGCATGAACATTTTATATCTCACACAATGCATCGAATTAAACAGATGAAGTAAAACAGTAATATATATCTTATGCAACAGTTCATATTTTCTCAATGCGGTGTTCCGATTTTGATATCCCATGGGTCCAAACTCTATCCGAGGCACCAGGCCGTAACCAACAACCAAATTCCCATTCCAACCAACTCAAGTTATAAGGTGAGCAAGCATATAGTAAAATTAGTCTACAATTCCCATGTTCCTTTCTTAGTGGCTGGCATGCATTGTGGCTAAGCATTTTCTAGGCGTCCAACCGGGCATCATCGAGTGAACGTTTGAAACATTAGAGATGTTGGCGTGAAGAAGTAGGAAAGAAGGGACCAAACCACTCACTGGTTAAGGGAAAAGTTGCTGAAACAAGGAATCCCGCCTAGCGACGATCAAACGTCAGTTACGCGGACCTGCAACAGCACGAGCACCGAGTTAGAATTCTTGCCTATCCTTCCTTGCCGAACTCCCCAAAATTCAAGCTCCAATCAATAAGACCAACAGCGAAAACCAAGCAACTCGAAAGCAACACCAAATCAAATCCCAAAGCGGCAATCAAGAAAACCAAGCAACCAAACACGAAAACTGTTGGACTCGTTTCAATAGAGGCCTTTCCATGAGTTGGAAAGGATCATCGCATTTCGTCCGTGGCAATAAGATGCCGAAGATCTAAGCATACTCTGACGGACTAGCCACAAGCCCAATTATATAGTGCACATCCCGGTCGGATCGGAATTTGAGGCACTACACGTCTTTTCTTCCTGGAGAACACGGAAGCCCTGAAACAAAATCCATAGTCACGTGCTCCCACTTCCACTCTGGGATGGATAAAGGGTGAAACAATCCACCTAGCCTCTATCTATCTGCCTTTACCTGCTGGCACACTAAACACCGGAATACAAAGCGCGCTACCTCGCGCTTCATACCATACCACCATACATGCTCCCATAGATCTCGATAGATCTTGTTGGCACCTGGATGCATCGAGTACTTTGTAATCCCTGTAGCTTCTCCAAAAATAAGAAAAAGAAAAAATTGCACACACACACGGTCATTGATCACCCAAACCCCAACCCTACTCCATCACCGGTCACTGACCGAACCGAGCAACCCAGTCCTATATAAGGACGAGTCCATTTTTGTTCACACACCAATACCATGGTGTTTGTTCACCCTCCAATCGGGAGGAGCCATGTGGCAAATCTTGAGTGAAAACCATTTTGGGAGTGCACAAAACCACTCCCAAAGTGGTTTTAGTTGCCACATGGCTCATCTCGATTGGGGAGTGAACAAACACCATGCTATTGGTGTGTGAACAAAAATCCCATCAATTTCCAAACAAATTCTTCTCCTTTTCTCTCTCTCTCCTTTCAAAACCCTCCGAACGAGATGCCCAGCAGTTCCATCACCGAGACGTCGGCTATCACCGAGTCGCCGGATCCTGGACCTGAAAGCAGCATGTCCATCACCGAGTCGCCGGAACATGCTGAGCGCCGGAAGAGTCGCCGGAACAAGCTGAGACGCCGGAACAAGCTGACGTTAAGGTATGGATTCCTTAGCTCGTACGCCTGGTATATCAAGAAAACAATGAACACATAATAATTCACTAATCTTCAATTTTTAAAGATCAAGAAAGTTCACTAATCTTCAAATTTTAAAGATCAAAAAATTAAGTTATTCAAGGCAGTATTTGTCTTTGGGTGATTATAGAGAGTTCTTTAAAATTTACAAGAATTTTAGTGGGTTTCTATTGGGATCTTGATATAATATGCTCAATTATTGCCTATATGATACTCGATACGATTCGACACCGACGGTCGAGTGCAAGTCTGCACCTATTTCACAAAAAAGGTCATGTTTTTGTTACTTTGAAGCAATGTAGCTGCCAATTGGTCTGGATTTCCCTTCAGTCTTTAGAGAACTACCTTGTGATTCTAGACCAAAAACACTGGGTCTTCGATATAAGGGATTATAACGTTAACTTTGTCTCATCCTTCAAGAAACACCCAGATCTATATGTATGCAGAAATAGAAAATGGCAACAAAACCATGGTGATGGCTTAAAGCATACCGTTATTAGACATGCAATTGCAAACAGAATATAGGTGTAAGCATATATTATATATCATATACTTCTATCATGAAAAGTACTCGTTGTGATTAATGACTGTTGAAAGCAACAAAACCATTGACAATAGCGGATCCGCAATCCTAAGCTGCAAATCATGGTTTTTGTCAAGAAGCCGTCCTACCGTCTTCTAGTTCATCTTTATCACAAGCTTCAATAAGGATGCTGTTATGGAAGTATGAAAACTTATGCTGTTATGGAAATATAAAAACAGTACCATGAGATTAGGACATAACTATTTTGGTTAAGACATAATGTTGCTCCACCAGAACAACAATCAAGAAATGTCCACATCTATGTGTATATATTACTGCTATGTTATCCTAAATTTCTAAAAATACCGTACACCGAATCAGTTCCAAGTCCGTGTCAAAATACATGCCATATCTATGTCTGTGCAACCTATATATTTCCTTTGACCTGCTCGTTGCTGACACTGACACAAACCAAGAAATCCCTATTTCTTCATATATAATCAGTAACAAAAATCTCAAATCACAATATTGATCCACCAAGTAAAAGGACAAGTCACATAACCCTCTTCTTAAATTTTTTTTTTTTTTTTTTTGCATTTGACATGGTCCTAAATTGGGGCAGGAACAAATGAATATGTTGTTTAGGACTGATTTAGAACTCTGTAATTGGGATTAATTTACAACAACAACAACAACAACAAAAATCAAGAATTAAGAGAAAATTTGAAGAAGAAAAATCTCATATAAAAGAGGAGGATTGGCATACAAGATAACTGATACTGACGGGGAGGAGGTGGGTGGCACCGTGGCTGACCGCAGTCTTGTAGATGTGGATAGAGTCCGCGGAGGCTCTTGGCAATTTTGATTTGGCAGAGAAGTGGAGAGACAAGGGCTTGTTGTTGGGAATTTGGAATAGGAAATAGGGGGGGTCACAAACTTAGCAGTCAGGGTGATGGCCCTCGGGTCTGGTCATAGGCGGGGTCCTTCGTTGTCCAGGGGGTTGCCCAAGCCCGCGGGCTTGCTAATCTTACCCCTGGGCCGGCCCTGACTGCACCTAAATCGTACTCATACTCCCGGTATCGACGACCTACGGTAATAACACAAGAGTCTTTGTTTTAGGGTGATTTATGTAGTTGTACATAGAGTTTGTTTTATTCATTTGGTTTTTTTGTGTTGTTTCTTGAATGAACATATATTCTTTTCTCGTTGCTAGAATTTCCTTTTCTCTTGTAATTAATGTTAGGGTCTATTAACATATTCATGGATTTGGACAGGTGCGTAAGTGCCCGCTTGGATGGTATATAAATTCGGAGAGTGGTGGGAGCCTGGAGAGGTAGCCACTACATTGAAGGCAGGAGGAAAAATGTTCACACCAAAAGCCGATCCCTACTACTATAATGCCCCTCCTCTGGACTTTGAGTCGACCTACACAGTTGATGTAAGTCTTTGAAATGTAAATGTAATTAAACACAACTTACAAGAAGAATTAACAAAAAAGTAATGGATCAATTTGTTTGTCTACTTTTGTTCTGTCCTTATATCTAGAAATGATGGATTCCAGGTGGTGCCCAAGGATGATTCTCGAAATAAGTCAAAGGTGCTTATAGCGACCAACATAGTTGATGTAAGACTTCAAAATTTACATGCTCTTGTAGAGAGCCCATTCTCTTCTCCACTGTACACAAGTTACAAGAAGAATTAACAATATAATAGATAAATTTGTTTGTCTACTTTTGTTCTCTGCTTATATCCCAGGTGGTGGTGACCAAGGATGATTCTGGAAGAAGAAATGAAAATGAGGAGCAGAAATCCTCGATGCCATCACCAAGTTCTTCCAGGTGAACACTCTTCTTCTTCATTTTCCTGATTAGTTATTTCTTGTTATTTCTGGTATCAAACAATCTCCGGGCGCAAGAGGGAATAAAGAAACCCATCCATGAGAAGGTCCAAATTATCAAGTCAGTGACAAGTCTGCATCTTAAGGTATTGGTGCTGCTTAATTTCTTTCTTTGTGTAGTCATTCTATATATTGAGTGCTTGAATAATCTCTGCTATCTATCTGTTTAAGGTAATTGTATATAAATAAAATATAATTATGCATGGCACAGTCAATGTCATGCCAGCTCCTGGAAGTTTAAGGAAGCTTTCCATGGTTATAGAGCTTAATGGGTTGTTTTAATTAATATTTGGTTATTTTTGCATCAGTAGATTGAAGGATGCGTGTTTAACGTTGCTGCTGGTCGTCTAATTTCAAGAGACGTTACAGGAATTAGTTTTTGCCATTGGTGGATTTCTTAAGGAGTTTCTGAGATGAATTAGTTAGTTGATTTCCCCTATTACCGGTTATTAGCTGAGCTGAGCTACAATTTGAAAAATAACTGGTAATAGGGGAAATCAACTAACTAATTCATCTCAGAAACTCCATGAGAAATCCACCAATGTCAAAAACTAATTCCTGTAACGTCTCTTGAAATTAGACGACCAGCAACGTTAAACACGCATCCTTCAATCTCCTGAAGCAAAAATATCCAAATATTAATTAAAACAACCCATTGAGCTCTATAACCATGGAAAGCTTCCTTAAACTTCCAGGAGCTGGCATGGCATTGACTGTGCCATGCATAATTATATTTTATTTATATACAATTACCTTAAACAGATAGGTAGCAGAGATTATTCAAGCACTCCATATATAGAATGACCACACAAAGAAAGAAATTAAGCAGCACCAATACCTTAAGATGCAGACTTGTCACTGACTTGGTGATTTGTACCTTCTCATGGATGGGTTTCTTCATTCCCTCTTGCGCTCGGAGATTGTTTGCTACCAGAAATAACAAGAAATAACTAATCAGAAAATGAAGAAGAAGAGTGTTCACCTGGAAGAACTTGGTGATGGCATCGAGGATTTCTGCTCCTCATTTTCATTTCTTCTTCCAGAATCATCCTTGGTCACCACCTGGGATATAAGCAGAGAACAAAAGTAGACAAACAAATTTATCCATTATTTTGTTAATTCTTCTTGTAACTTGTGTACAGTGGAGAAAAGAATGGACTCTCTACAAGAGCATGGGAATTTTGAAGTCTTACATCAACTATGTTGGTCGCTATAAGCACCTTTGACTTATTTCGAGAATCATCCTTGGGCACCACCTGGAATCCATCATTTCCAGATATAAGGACAGAACAAAAGTAGACAAACAAATTGATCCATTACTTTTTTGTTAATTCTTCTTGTAAGTTGTGTTTAATTACATTTACATTTCAAAGACTTACATCAACTGTGTAGGTCGACTCAAAGTCCAGAGGAGTGGCATTATAGTAGTAGGGATCGGCTTTTGGTATGAACAATTTTTTTGTTAATTCTTCTTGTAAGTATGTATGTGGTTGGAGATAGATTGCATGCCACATCTTGATAACCCTGCAGTGAAGAAGCAGGTGGTCGTTGGTTTCAACAAATACCTGACATAGGGGGCACACTTGGAATCCGCCTGTTGATATTTGCATTTGTTGGAGTAGAATTAGTTAAGATCCTCCATGCAAACATAAGAACTCGAGGACAGATGTGGTAAGCTTCGACCAGCTTGTGAATTGCATAGGAACCGGAGAAGAACTAAGGCCTCTGTTTTCTTTGTCATGAATAGCTTTGTACACTGATTTAGTATTCAAAAGGTCATTCATAGTATGTATCCATATGAGACGATCTGCATAACAAGCTGCAGACAGTTTAATGCTAGAGATGGCTTCAATCTGTGTGTATCATGTTCAATAAGTTGCACTAACAGATTGCACCATGTTAGGGCTATTCTGGAAACCCAATACTCTGAAATTTGGTAGAGAAGGAACCCAGAGATCATCCCATATGTTGATGCTTTTACCACTTGGGGATGCAATTCGTGTTATTGTTTTTCTATTGATTTTCCTGTGGGTTATTTACAAGATAGTGTCTCAATGGGTTGTGTTCTTGAAAAAAAAAAGCTATTTTTTTTAATTTCTTTTATCTATTCCATAACTGGTACTTAATTAACCATATATATATATATATATATATATATATATATATATATATATATATATATATATATATATATATATATATATATATATATGCCGAAGTTCCGTCCTCCTGTACCGTCGGATCGGGAGGAGTGAGGCCCGCGCGCATACCCGTTCGATCCTACGGTCGAGGACGACGGGGCTCCCGATTCGCCATATATATATATATATATATATATATATATATATATATATATATATATATATTTCTTACTTAGAGTTGCATGCTAAATACTTGTAGTCATATATATATATATACACACTACATTTCGTACAAGAAAAGTGATTATTTACGACACGCGAAACACGCTGTAAAACACCTTTTACAACGTATATTTTGGTGTCGTAAAAAGCCATGTCGTAGATGACCCTATTATTTACAACGCGTTTGAGAAAGCCGTAAATGATAAAAGTACACGCTGTAAATGTAAACAAATGAAAGCCGTAATTAATTTTCTCGCAAAATTTTGATAATCATTTTTGGCATATTTAGTGTGCCGTAATTGATAACCATTTATGGCATATTTAGTGTGTCGTAATTGATTTTCTCGTAAAATTTCGACAACCATTTATAGCATATTTAGTGTGTCATAATTGATCTTTCATGACATATATTTTGACGTTGTAAAAGCTATTCTCGTCAAATTGTACGAATCAAATATGTCATACATTTTGACACAGTAAAAGTTATTCCATCTAAATTATCTTTATCATTTATGACATATGTAGCGTGTCTTTGATGGATGTTGTAAGAACTATTTCAGTCAAATTATTATTATTATTATTATTATTATTCGTCCTTGGCTAACATGTAATCCTAATCAAACTACAAAGGCATATTTAATGTGCCGTAATTGATTTTTTCGTAAAATTTTGACAACCATTTATGGTTATTTAGTGTGTCATAATTGATCTTTCACGACATACATTTTGACGTCGTAAAAGCTATTCCTGCCAAATCGTACGAATCAAATATGTTATACATTTTAAGTCAATAAAAGCTATTCCATCTAATTATGTTTACCATTTATGACATATGTAGCGTTTTGTAAATGATCTTTGATAGATGTTGTAAAAACTATTTCCGTTAAATTACTATTATTATTATTATTATTAATCATCGTCCTTGGCTAACATGTAATCCTAATCAAACTACAAAACTGGAAAGTCCTTGAAATAAATCCAAGCACATGAGATCATTAAAAAATAATTGGATTTAGTGGCCAAAATACATCAATAGCAAAAAAAGCACTACACGGAGAACAACTTGAATTTGAAGAAAAATGAGAAAAAACTGCAGTCAGACTTCTGGAACTTTTGTCCGGAGCATCATTTAGATTATCAATAGGCTCTAAATCAGTTATGTAACATGACTGTAACGCAGTGTGTACAAAATTCCGTACCTATAGTTGGACATCGGAAAAAAAAAAAAAAAAAACTGCATCTAAGCAATGTGGAAAAGGAGAAGGTCATCCTTGTAGACAATAACTGCGACAATATCTGGAAGACATGTTCTCTCTACGCAAGCGTAACTCCTGACATACTTGGGCACTAATTTCTCACTTCCTCCAAAGGAACAACAAGAAGCCCCAAACCAATTGTTAGCAGCCGCTTGCCAATTAACCGCTGGCAATTCTACCAAAGCATCTGCAAAGGAAAGGCTTGTCCAATTAACTTCTGGTAAATATCCAAAATTGGCAGGAATAAAAAAAATCAGTGATTAGCATATTACTGCACACATTCAACCTTACAACAATATGGTAGAAAGAAGAAATCTGCCCCAACTTACAAATATAGTTAGGAGTTTGGGGAAGTCGGAAAATTCAGCAGATGTCAAAAATAGTTTGGAAAAGATAATAGATAAAAGCTAATGCTTCGTCTTTCCCTATTTAGATATTTTCAGTAAACATACATAAAGTATTGTTGGGAACGAAAGTGCGGAAACCGTTCCCCAAACCAAAGAGTACCTACGAGAGAACCGAACAAAACGTACAAACCAAAAAACGCCAAATACAAATCGTAGACACAGAGATTTTTGACGTGGAAAACCCTTGCGGAAAAAAACACGGGACGATCGGAGTCCAACCCTGAAGAACCTCCACTAATTTAATAAAGAGAATACACCCTCTACAAGCTCCTCCCGATCCAACATGGATCACCATAATACTTAGGAATAGAAAATAGATCACACCACGAAGATAGAAGACAATGAGAAATTAGCCAAAGTTGATCTCCTCCTCCAAAACGGCCTCCAATCCTTCTTTCTTCTTCCCAAAGTTGCAATGGCATTCTTGCCTCATTTTCTCTCTTTGTTGCTATGTTTTTTGTTTTTATTTTAGAGAGATTGATTTATTTTAGGGTCAGAAGACATCTATATATAGCATCAAACCCATAACTAGCATTCCTATTATAGATAGGAATATCCAATCCAAATCCAAATCCAAATCCATTGACATATTCCTATTATATGTAAGAATATCCAATCCAAATCCATTGAGATATTCCTATTATATTTAGGAATATCCAATCCAAATAAATTGAGGTATTCCTATTATATGTAGAAATACTCAATTCTAGTATTTTTCACATAGGTTAGGAACCCCACCCACTCCAACAAATCTCCCCCTTCACAACTATATGGAGGGAGTTGTCATCCCGACGATCCGCTTGCAGTGCTCAAACTTTTCCCTTGGTAGAACCTTTGTGAACATATATGCTCCGTTGTTATCTGTATGAACATTCTCAAGCGTTACTTCCTTCTTGTCAACCACATCCCGTATCCAATGACACCGGGTATCAATGTGCTTGGACCGGCTATGAAATATCTGGTTCTTCACAAGGTGAATAGCACTCTGACTATCGCAAAGAAAAGGATACTGCTCCTGCTTTAGCCCAATTTCCTGCAGCAGCTTCTTCATCCACAACAACTCCTTGCAAGCCCCCGTCGCCGCAATGTATTTTGCCTCTGTCGTCGACAAGGCAACACACTTCTGTAAACGCGACTGCCACGATACTGTTCCACCAGCAAACATCATCACATAGCCCGAAGTCGATCGCCTCGTCTCTCCAGCCATATTAGCGTCGGTATATCCAACCAGCTTTGGCTCGTCACCACCAAATGAAAGTCTCCAATCGGCAGTACCCTGAAAATATCGTAGAATCCACTTGACCCTACTCCAATGTACCCTTCCAGAATTGGAAGTGTACTTACTAACTGTGCCGACTGCGTGAGCAATGTTTGGCCTCGTACATACCATAGCATACAAAAGACTCTCCACGGCTGAGGCATATGGAACTCGCTCCATATCTTCCTTCTTGTCCTCGGTAGATGGACACTGCTCCTCAGTGAACTTAAAGTGAGCCGCAAGGGGGTTACTCACTTTCTTCGACCTGTCCATCCCGAAACGCTGAAGTACCCGGTGAATATACTTCTTTTGGGACTAGTGTAGCAGCTTGGACTCTCTCTCTCTCTCTCGGCTGATCTCCATCCCAAGAATAGTCTTCGTTGCGCCCAAATCCTTCATAGAGAAGACTGCGCCTAGTTGGCGCTTCAGCTCTGCTATCCTGGTGGCATTCCGACCCACCAACAGCATATCATCAACATAAAGCAGCAAAATAATAAAATCATCATCGGCGAAGTACCTCTCAAAAATACAATGATCCGACATCATCTGTGCATAGCCATGCTCCCCCATAAAATGACTCGAACTTCCTGTACCACTGCCTCGGAGCCTGTTTCAGACCATATAAGCTCTTCCTCAACCGGCAAACAAAATGTGACTTGCCCTTCTCACAGGATTCCTCTGGCTGCTCTATGTACAACTCCTCCTCAACATCACCGTAGAGGAATGCCGTCTTCACGTCCATTTGCTCGACCTCCAAGTCGAAACTGGCTGCCAATGCTAGTACCACCCGTATAGACGACTGCTTGACGACTACCGAAAAGATCTCATCATAATCTACGTCTTTCAGCTGACCGTAGCCTTTAACTACTAGCCTCGCTTTGTATTGATGTCACGCCCCAGTCCCAAAATACCGAGGGACCGGACGCGTGGCAATGGCCAGCAGCACACACCGATGGACAAACCCAATTTAATGGATCCATCAGGGCATGCTTAAGCTGTAATGTAACAATAAGTAGGTCCATTGATATAAGTCACAGTCTATGCTAATCTCATCCACAACAGATAATCACAGATCAAATGCCAGAATAAATGCAAATAGAAATAAACTAGCATATCTCAATAATGGTGTCTCGGAGAACAATCCGAGAATAAGCCTGATACATCAATGAAATAGACTGGAAAGAAAATAACTAGAAACAGAAATAAATGAATATCTCACGCCAATACTCAGGAGAAGTCCTCTGGTATGACCTCGTCCTCAGATGTCGGTACAGCTCCTGTATCTGCTCCTGTTCCTGCTTCTGCTCCTGATAATGCTCCTGTACTGTATAACTCTAGGTGGATCTCCTCTGCTAGTCCTGGGGACAAAGTCCGGATCCAGGTCCTCAGGGGACAGCAAGGTACAGAAAATACAAGCCAAAATAAATGCAGTGCAACAGAGAATGAAATAAATAGGGTAAGCTATATAACCATCTATGTGAAAATACAAGTGAGAGCATCACTAGTACTCAGGCTGAGCCGCTACAAGCTCTGTGTCGGGGAGCCGGTAGCGGTAATAACACGTAATGGGCCAAGCTCTGCTCGAGAGTCTTGTGCCTCACAATAATAGGGGTTTATATCTATATGATCAGCCTGTAGTCTGTGTGTCTCTCCCCACCCCATGTAATCACGCATATCATGACCATAACGTCTCATGTCCATGTCAAGCGGGATCATCACTAATGCAACAAGTCATATGTATCTTTGAATATAGTATCTCTGTCAAGTCCTGTATCCTATACAGAATCACCACGAATATCTCGGGAATATCCTGTCTCATGAACAGTGTCAAGTGTCCTGGGTCGTATGGTACTTGATAAGACAAGTACGAGAATAACAAGTGTCACGAAAGTCCATCTCTAAATGACAGTACCCAACACTGCGTACAGTGTTGGCACCCGACTGATAATCGGACGCTAAGTACGTCACACGGTCCTAGGTTGAGCATGCACAGAAATATAATAAAGCAAGAAAAAATATATATAAAGACTGCAAAGTTTGGCAAGGTACACTTGCCTGGGGTCCTGGCTCCAACTGTAGCTCTGGTAGCAGTGGGATCTGCAGGTACTACTCCGATTGCTGAAATAAACATCACCATTAGATTCAGAAAATATCAAATAGCTAGAAACGCCTGTCCTTGAGTCCAATTTGGACACAAGGACAAAAATGACATTTCCGGGCCAAAGCGGGGTCCACATGTGGCCACTTTGTACCGAAAAGTGTGTCAGGGTCAAAGGTCTCCAAATTCGTCAAACTCAGTGTCAACAAGTCAGGAACGATGATACGAACCCAACGGAACTTCTAGAATTGGATTCCGATGAGCCGATCACAAAATCGCTCGTCAAGTGGAGCCTGTGGGGCCCACGATACGCGATTTCGTCAACGTTCTCAGAATCGAACCAAACTTGGGTCACAGGACTAGCGTATTGCTACGAGTCTGATGGCACAAGTTTCGTCTCGATCCGCTGTGTGTACACAAAGTTACAGCGTGTTCCAGAAAGGACGGATACGGAACAGTGTCCGCGGATACGCGTTGATTCCGATGTGCACGCACATCCAAATCAACTTCTGCGAAATCTCACACGTCCGTATCAACGACGCGCACGTTTCGGTAAAGTCCGCGTGCGACCAAGTCGTCCCGTTTGGCGGGGCGCACTCAGTTCCGGGGTAAAACAGGGCGTTATTTTTCCTGTTTTTGGATCGCGGTTCGCGATCGCCACAGGACGCGATGCACCGAGCGAGTTGCACGGGCACCGAGAGGGTCACACAGTCTATGCGACGCAACTGACAGAATCAAAATCGGATCAGCGAGGAGAGAGAAAAGAATACATGAACAGGGCTCCGGAAATTGAATTTTCTCGTGTCCGAGGGTCAACTTCGTGTCCTGGACGTGTCCAAGTCTCTGTGTCCAGACTAGGGTTTCTGTTTGTGTCCGATTCAGGGCTGCCGTGTCCGTGTCAGCGGGCGGCCGGAGGTGGCTAGGGCTTGCTGTGGTCGGCCGGAGGGGATCGCTGCTACGACGGGGTCGGAGAACGCACAGCCGCTGGGAAGACCCGCACGGCCGGAGGGGATCGGTGAACTGGACGGTCGGGGGAGGGGCTGTCGCTGTCAGGCGGCCTCGGGGATGACCGGAGTCGGGTCGGCGGAGATCAGGGGTACGGCGGAGTCGTCGAGAGGCGGGAGGAGGAGGTGGATCGTGGTCGAGCTGTGAGCGGGGAGGAGATGGGCGGAGTCGAGGGAGACGGTGGCTGGGGGGTCCGACTAGGGCAAGGCGCTGCTCAGGAGGCCTGGGCGGTTGTCGACGAGGCGGAGTCGGGGAAGAGGCGGACTCGGGTGGAGCGGCGAGTCGGCGGCGGGCGTGGAGGAAGGCGGGCAGCGCGGAGGATTATCGGCTGAGCTCGGTGGCGAAAGGAGGAGGTCGAGGCTGGCAGGGGGTCGGCTCACCGCGGGAAGGGGGAGGTCGGCTGCTCCGGCGAGGGGGGTAGCCGACGGCTAGGTTAGGGTTAGGGTTAGGGTTAATTAGAATTAGGAATTTTTAGTAATTAGGGCTTTTTTTCCTTTTTCTTTTCTTTTTGTTTGTGGAGAAAAATAGAAAATTATGTATTTATACATACAGAAATTAGACTAGGGTTAGACCTAGGATTTAGGGCTGAGTCAACGCTCCTTGGGCTTGGCTTCGGCTCTCATGGGGATGTTGGGCGTTGACACGGGTTTAATTCGGTTTATTTATTTAATAGTTTTTAGGGCTTTATAGATGCTTCCGGAGTCCAATAAATTCTCGGAAAATTACCCTATATCCGGTTCTCCATTTTACACCATAAAATATTATTTCTATAATATTTTAATATTAATAAACAGTATTTAAAAATTATTTAATTATCAAAAGCCTAGGTTTTAATCACAGAAAAATCCTAGAAAATTCCAGAAAAATTGTGAAAAGCCAAATTAGAAATTCATGAAAATTAGGGGGCTTACAATTGAGGGCGAGTAACGTCATCTGTCTGCTTCACTCTGAACACCCATCGATTCTTCAAAGCCTTCTTGCCCTTTGGCAACCGTACCAGATCATAAGTAGAGTTGGCCTCCAAGGAACTCATCTCCTCCTGCATGGCCTCCATCCACTCCTGCCTGTGTTCTTCTATAGCCTCTGCGAAACTTTCGGGTTCTGCCCCTTCAGTCAGTAGCACATACTCACCCGGTGAGTATCTTGTAGATGGTCGACGTTCTCTATCGCTCCTTCTCAACAGAACCACTGGTGCTGGCTGTATATCTACAGCCTCCTTCCCTTCAGGAACTGCCTCCTCGGCATGCTCATCCTCCAGAGGGTCACCCTGACCACCATTAGCAGACTGATGATCAAGGTTGGGAGCAACTCCATGTACTGGCTCCTCCATAACTGGATCCTCTGTGATGTCCTTTGGAAACTACTCGAAGCAAAATGACTCTAACTCAGGCAATTCCTCAGCCTCAGAAGGCATCTCGGAATCCTGAGTGTTGGTCATGGTCTGATCTTCGACGAATACCACGTTCCTGCTTCTGTAGAGCTTTCTTCCTACTGGATCGTAGAACTCATCCCGATCGTGGTCGACAAAGACGCACCGCCTCGTCTTTGGCTCAAGTTTGGATCTTTTGTCCTTCGGTACTTACACGAAGGCCTTACAACCAAACACTCGCAGGTGATTGTGTGACAGCTCTTTACCATATCATACTTTGTCAGGCACATCACCCTGCAAAGGAGTACTAGGAGATAAATTAATAACATAAGCAGCTGTGTAAAGTGCCTCACCACAATAGCTGCCTAGCAAGTTTGCTTCTGATAGCAAACACCGCACCCTCTCCATTAGCGTCATGTTTGTCCGCTCTGCTACACCGTTAAGCTGCGGTGTCTTTAGTGGAGTCTTTTGGTGTCATATCCCTTGCTTTCTGCAATAAGCATCAAATGGACCGATATACTTGCCGCCATTGTCCGACCGAACACATAGCACCTTCTTGCCTATCTTCCTTTTAACCGAGGCCTGAAACTCCTTGAAAGTGGGCAGCACCCGATCCTTGGTCTTTAAGGCATAGACCCAAACTTTCCTGAAACAGTCATCAATAAATGTTACAAAATAAGAAGCACCACCAATGGATTTTACCTTCATAGAACCGCAGACATCCGAGTGAATCAACTCGAGCAACGTCGGCTTCCTTGAACTTGGGTGACTTTGTAAAGACACCATATTTTGTTTTTTCGCCAAACGGTGCGTGCACTTTCTCCAACTTTGTAGACTTTATCCCTGGAATCACCTTCCTATTCACCAAGTAGCTCATCCCCTTCTCGCTGATATGGCTGAGTCGCATGTGCCATAATTTAGTGAACGCATCAGTAGCTGCGTTAACCTCTAGTGCCCCCTGTGCGCTCCCTTCCATATAGTAGAGTCCGAACCTCTTTCTACCTCTGGCAATCACCATCGAACCTCTGAAAAGCTTCCACTGGTTGTTCCCAAAGAGACTGAAGAAACCCTCGTCATCCAACCTTCCAACCGACACCAGGTTTAAATGGATATCAGGGACATGACGGACATCTTTGAGAACAAGAACTGCACTTGTCTTTGTCCTCAAATGCATATCTCCAATGGCAACCGCCTTCGACATATCTTCATTGCCAATCTTCAACAATCCATAGTCGTCTGTTGTGTATGTAGCAAATAGTGCCCTGTTGTGAGATACGTGCACTGAAACACCTGAGTCCACCAGCCAAGAGTTGTCATCGTATGCGAGGTTCATAACTACCTCATCACCTACAATGATCACGTCGCCTCCGTGTGTCAAGGCTGTCGTTGTAGTGTTCTCACTTAGCTTCCCCTTGTCGCCCTTCTTCTCTCTCTTCCAGGCGAAATAGTTCCGCTTGATATGGCCCTTCTTGGCACAATGTTAACACTCCGAGTCCTCGTACCGACCCTTGGACCTTCTCCTGCTTTTGTCTCTGTCACTGCCTGGACTCCTGCTTTTATCCCTTCCGCGGCTCTCTGAAACAAGCGCCTCTGAGTGGGATGTGGATGAAGTGCTCTGAGAACGTCTCCACATCTCTTCATTCAGTACCCTGCTCTTGGCAAATTCCAGACTGACCACGCCTTCCGGAGCAGAAGTGATCATAGACACTCGTACGGTCTCCCACGAGTCTGACAATATACACAGCAGCCATAGTCCCTGAACCTCGTCGTCGAACTTGACTCCCATCAAAGATAGCTGGTCAACCACGCCCTAGAACTCACTCAAGTGATCCATAATAGATGCCCCATCTTTGTACTGCAGACCCATCATCATCCGGATCAGGAACAATTTATTTACTCCGGTCTTCTTCGTATACAAAGATTCCAGCTTATCCCACAATGTCCTCGCATGCTTAATACTGGCAATGTGGTTGTATACGTTCTCGTCAACGAACTGTCTGATGTACGCACACACATGTATATGTTCAAAATTTTAGTCCTCTTCGGATTTGTCACTGGGCCTCTCGGAAGCTAATACCGGCAGATGCAGCTTCTTGACAAATAGCAGATCCTTCATCTTGCTCCTCCAGTAATGATACTTGGTACCGTTCAGGTTTACCATGCGCACCGACTTCGCGTCCATCTCTCCTCCCTGGTTTACCTGTCAACTCATGACACCCTTCTGAAATTCGAGAACCTGACTCTGATACCACTTTATTGGGAACGAAAGCGCGGAAACCGTTCTCCAAACCAGAGAGTACCTGCGAGAGAACCGAGCAAAACGGATAAACCAAAAAACGTCAAACACAAATCGCAGATGCAGAGATTTTTGACATGGAAAATCCTTGCGGGAAAAATCTCGGGACGATCGGAGTCCAACCCTGAAGAACCTCCACTAATGGAATAAAGAGAATACACCCTCTACAAGCTCCTCCCGATCCAATACGGATCACCACAACACTTGGGAATAGAAAATAGATCACACCACGAAGATAGAAGACAATGAGAAATTACCCAAAGTTGATCTTCTCATCCGAAACGGCCTACAATTCTTCTTTTTTCTTTCCAAAGTTGCAATGACACTCTTACCTCCTTTTCTCTCCTTGTTGCTATGTTTTTATTTTTATTTTTATTTTAGAGAGATTGATTTATTTTAGGGCCAAGAGACATCTATATATAGCCTTAAACCCGAACTAGCATCCCTATTATAGATAGAAATATCCAATCCAAATCCAAATCCAAATCCATTGACATATTCCTATTATATGTAGGAATATCCAATCCAAATCCATTGAGATATTCCTATTATATTTAGGAATATCCAATCCAAATAAATTGAGGTATTCCTATTATATGTGGAAATACTCAATCCTACTCCGGAGTATTTTTCACATAGGTTGGGAACCCCACCCACTCCAACAAGTACGAGTTGTCTATGCCTAATCTACAAGTAGAAATAAGTCAGGATTTAACAAATAATCAGTTAAATATTGTTGTTCTCGTCCGTCTGAAATCATTTTTCTAACTTTTTTCAATAATATGTGAATATCGACTATGGATTATCCACCACTTTTTGTGTGTGAGAGCAAAACTTCTTCCAGTATGTAGGTTGTAACAAGCTTCTCTGCCATTGTTTTAGGAATGCAAAGAAACCTTTCTAAGCTTTAAACATAGCAAGCAATCTTGCTTAAATGGATAAAGAGACCACTGTTTTGTACATGAAAGCCTTCAAGAAATGGTTTTATACCAAGTTGAGATCTCCCAAAGCAAAAATTATGATGCTCTGTGTCTAAAATAAGAAATCGAGTACCAGTATAACAATCAATTAAAGTAAGCAAGCGGAGAAACAGATATTTGTGATACAACACATTATAAACTTAATAAATGGAAATAATTACAAGACTGTATTATGGATGTATCCAGCAATTAAGAATGTTTTATATAAGTGTCTTATGGTTGTAACAAGCAATTAAGAATGTTCAATTTACAAGTTAGATCAATTGTTAACTTTATAATATTGTGTAATTGCTGGAGTTACCTGATTTTCAGATGTGAGCTCGTGTGTATTTCCTGGAGCGTCATGATCAGACTCATGTGTTTCACATGTCCTCCCAAACTGCGCATGCCCACAGGTTCTATTATGCTCCTCTATGTAGTTCACCTGCCCTCCCTTCAAATAGTATAACAATTTCCGCGCTTTAACATTGCAAACATGACACCCAAAAGATCAATTCAGAGAATAAACCAATAAATCTTGAAAAAACTGACAACTTTGAATCAAACAAGAAAAGCTACCTATCATGAATGTTGGTCAAGGAACCCAAGTATGGCACCAGAACATGGTTGTCCTTCCTCTCTGCGCCTACAAAGTATGACAACAGATCAAGCCTCAGTAATCAAATCCAAACCAACCCTAAAATTTAGTACCATGCCACTCAGCATAAAGTAGTATAGAAAGCATGGATAATTGAAGAATGTATTGCCAACAACAATAAAATTGCCAACAGCAATAAATCCAGAAACATAGAAAGCATGATTCATTTCTGGATGTGCTGCGAGAATCCAGAAACGCTCATGCTCCCGATGGAACGACAGGATGCCGGTACATTTTGTTGCATCCCAGATGCGGATGCTTTTGTCCTCTGAGTTGGAGACAATTATGTCTTACTTTGAATGGAACATCATACAAGATACATTATTCACATGCCCTCTTAATATGTCCACTTTCCCAAGCTTTTGTATCTGGAGAACAAGTAAAACTGCTTAAATACACCTCATTCATAAAAAAAAATTACATCCAATATTCTTGAAAGAAAAAAAATAGTTCAAATTCTTCTTCGTTATGCATCATAACTGAATTCCAAGTTCATTATATTCTCTTAATATTATAAACTAAAAAATTATAGCTCCTCATCTAATAACAGCTCTAGAAATCCCTTGTAGCCCGTTTTTTTTCTCTTATTCACATATCTAGCACAACGCTTTAATTTACTCTCTAGAGTTCAATTTGATTTCTGATGTACATAAAAAATCTTAAAAGGATATAATAATAGCGATTCAAACCTGAGGAAAATTAAACCTTGACAACATCATATGCATAATACATGCATGTACTTGTGTATGGTTGTGTATAAATCAAATATATATGAGAAGTAACTTTGAGAGATAAATGTACTAGTATAGTATTAAAACATTGACACAACCAAACAATATTAAACTCCCATGCCATTATGTTTATACAGTAAAAGCATATGAGCATATGCGATATTGAGAAAGATGCAATGAACTTTGTAATAACAGTGCAACCTTGCACACAATATAATAACAACAGTGCAACCTTGCACACAATATAATAACTTGTAATTTTCTAGGAGTGAGCACTTCAAGAAATTTTCGATGTTATATAGCAAGAAAAAGAAGGGACTTTCATTATGCTTGTGGTACTCGTAATTTTTCCTATACAGAAATTAGGACTCCTAATATAGAACTATAAAGTATATTCCCAATTGCCAACCTTCAATTAGAAGGTCAGGAACTGAAACTAACATCACTAAGGATAAAATTTATTGCTTATAGTATATACATTTGGAGATCTGGAGTGAAACTTACAGGCATTTCCAGCAATGTCATCTTCTAAACACCGTCGATTCAAATAAACAACACAGACAATTCAATTCCACATTGATAGGAGATTTGCCATGTGCAGATAAAATATATCTGTGAATGTTGTCATGTAATCCAAATACACAGTACTATATTCAAAATAAACCACCAAGCAGCATAGATTGTCTGAGTGTAGCATAATAAACCTTTCAAGAGCATACGTGCGAATGTTGGGCACCAACTCCTGCAGTAGCACCATTTGGTCCTCTAAAAACAATAGGTACAGATATTTGGCATGTTGACATGAAATTTGATTTTCAACAGAATTGACGATATGATTAATTGCCGAGAATATACTATATAATGATTATATATATCAATAAATGTCACACAGTGTATTTTGTTTGCTTAGATGTAAAATTTATTGTAAAATCATAAATTTTACAGGAAAATCACTCGAATGAATAAAGATTCAAGCCATTTGCACACAGTATATGGTGTTACCACTTCATTCAGAAAGGTTATATTTGTTAACACTCCAACACAACCTCTTTGTGACTCTCAATAGAAAAATAATTACAAGGTCAAATAATAATAATAATATTGCACCAAAAAAGAGAAAAGTTAACCTGCAAAACAAGGCTTCCCGAGTAGTCTGCAATCCCCCTCCTATTACATCCAACCTTCCAGGTGCTCTCGCCACATATTTTTCCTCCTGCATGAAAAAATGCTCCCAAAGTAAGGTGACGAATTGAACTGTTTCATTTTCTACTTGTGCAGTGTTTTATCTTAGTATAAACGACTACATAACCTTATAGTACAATATAACATACAATTTTAACATCTATCAGACAATAGATAAATAAGTTTGTATATTACGATTTGGTACTTAAACCCATGCAAAGGACCTGAACATGTCCCTACACCTAATAGAGCACTTGTATACCACGAACAACAATCTTCCGCTCACTGGAGCAGGTATTTTCACAAACAGATAGGACACTTGATATTACTGCATTCTATGCAGCGTCTTTAACTGGAAATAGGAGCAAGATAGTGCAAGAGGCAGAAAAGAAGCACAGTGCAAATGCCTGCAAGGAACATAGTGAGCTTCTTGAGAGTTGCGAACATCTGACAATGGAACCTTTTTGAGAGATTAAATGTTTAAAGAGGAGTCAATGACAAGGTATCCAGCTCATAGTTGTTTTTAGCTCTTAGTTGTTTTATCATCGCAGATAACTATAGGGGTCATATAATTAGAAGTTAGACTTGTTTTCCAACTAAAGGTAGTAGTATGTATTTTTGTATAATCCTTGTAGCAACCTTAACCATCATGTTCAAACATGATGAAATGGTTTTATTCCCACTTTTGGCTGTAATGGTGTATTGGGTATAAGGTTAATCTTTGACCTTGTATATTTTGTATGTTGTTTCTATTGGTCAATTTGGTCCGTTGTGCAATTGCAGCAGTTTTTCTTACACTGCCACTTACTAAACATCAACATATAAGCACATTTGAGCCCCAAATTAGCTTATGGTCCAGATGTGATCGGAGGGTCATGTGATTGCTTCTGTCGTCCAAATGAAACTCAACTGCAGTCTATAGTAACCCAGAAAAATAAATTACGCATAAAATGTGTCAAAATAGAAGGAAAAAAAAGTTACGCATAAAGTGAACATAAACAATCTAGGAAGCACAAACATACCATGTAGACTCCAAAATACACTACAACAAGTTAAATTAGATGCCCTTTCTTGCAAATGTTTAACAATTTGTTCAAAGATTACCAAAAAATAAATAATTATTCACATCTTGTCGTTCTTTTGTTGTTCAAAGAAAGATGAAACCCTAATTTCCTGATAATCCCGACTATATCATAGAATCCCAAAAGTCAACAATAAACATTCCTTCTCTGGAGAGACATTTCCACAAATAACACAAAGCGATCATTAATGATCCATTCCTAATCGAACAAAGCAAACAACTATTCCTAGCTACTGTCATTCCAATCCTAAACATATAAAAGGAAAACAAAACCCTAACTTCCCAACAGAGAAATCCTCATTGGCGCTGAACCCAGAGTAATTGTGAAGCAGCAATCAAGGGGGAATGGAAACTTAAGGAAACGAGGTGAAGGTCGATGTGGTTGGAGAAGCAGAGCAAGGCATTGAATAATCTCACTATCAAGAATAGATACCCGTTGCCGCGGATTGATGACATGTTCGATCAGTTGAGTGGTGCCAAGGTGTTTTCCAAGATATACTTAAGATCAGGCTACCACCAGGTGAAAGTGAAGCCGGAGGACATTCCGAAGACTGCTTTTATGACTCGGTATGGCCAGTATGAGTTCATGGTGATGCCGTTTGGGTTGACTAATGCCCCGACGGTATTTATGAATTTGATGAACCAGGTGTTCCACCAGTACCTTGACAAGTTCGTGGTGGTGTTCATCGATAACATACTCATATACTCGAAGACACCAGAGGAGCACGAGGAGCATTTGCGGATTGTGTTGGATGTGCTGAGGAAGGAGAAGTTGTATGGAAAGTTGTCCAAGTGTGAGTTCTTCCTGGACAACGTGGAGTTCTTAGGACATGTTGTGACTGGTGATGGAATTTCAGTGTATTCGAAGAAGATCGCAGCAATGGAATCTTGGAAGACCCCGAGTTCAGTAGCAGAGATCAGAAGTTTCTTGGATCTGGCAGGCTATTACAGGACGTTTGTACAGGATTTTTCGAGGATTGATGAGCTGATGACTAGACTCACCAGGAAGGATGCAGAATTTGTTTGGACAGAGGAGTATCAGGCTACTTTTGAGGAAATGAAGACGAGGTTAACGTCTGCTCCTATTTTGACGTTGCCATCAGGGTCAGGAGCTTTCACTATTAATAGTGATGCATCGGGGAAAGGGCTGGGATGTGTTCATCAGTAGAATGGGAAAGTGATTGCCTATGCATCCAGGCAGTTGCGTCTTCATGAGAAGAACTATCCTACCCACGATTTGGAGTTGGCAGCAGTTATCTTTGCCTTGAAATTATGGAAACACTATTTGTACGAAGAGCGTGTGGAGATCTTCACAGAACACAAGAGCTTAAGGTATGTTTTCACTCGTAAGGAGTTAAACATTAGGTAGCGTCAGTGGCTGGAACTGATAAAGGATTTTGATATATCCTTACAGTATCATCCTGGGAAAGCCAATGTAGTTGCTGATGCCTTGAGCAGGTATCCGATAGCTATATTTTTGACGCAGGATCAGTATTTGTTGGAGGATCTGGAAAGCTTGGACATTGAGGTAATAGTCCCTGGTTTTGCCATGCGGATGTGGGGGTTGCAGATACACTTAGAGTTGATGGACAGGATCAAAGCAGCACAGTATGAGGATGTATCTCTGAGGAGCATCAGAGCACAGGTGAGAGTAGGATTGGAGGATTATTTCACCATTGCTGAGGATGGTTCTTTGGGGCATGGTGCTAGATTATGTGTGCCTAGTGGGGAGCTGCGTGAGGAGGTATTGTAGGAAGTGCATCGCTCTCAGATTCCATGCATCTAGGTTCCAACAAAATGTATCGGGATATGCGAGAGTGTGTGGTGGTATGGCATGAAGAGGGAGGTGGCATAGTTTGTATCCAGATGCTTAGTGTGCCAGCAGGTGAAAGCCGAGAGGCAGAGGTCGGGTGGTTTACTTCAGACATTACCCATTCTAGAGTGGAAATTAGAGCACATTACTATGGATTTTGTGTCCGGACTTCCACGATCTCCAGGAGGGAAGAACGTAATTTGGGTCATCGTTGACAGATTGACCAAGTTGGCCTATTTTTTGCCTTTCAAGGTGGGTTTGTCTACGGAGAAGCTGGCAGAGATGTATGTGAGGCATATCGTCATGATACATGGGGTTTCCGTCAGCATTATCTCAAATTGGGATAGTCGTTTCATTTCACATTTCTGGAGGAGTTTGCAGACGAGTTTGGGTACCCAGCTCAAGTTCAATACTGCATATCAACCCCAGATGGATGGGCAGTCAGAGAGGATCATTCAGACTCTCGAGGATATGTTGCGCACCTGTGTACTAGATTTTGGGTGATCTTGGGAGGACCGTCTCCATTTGGTAGAGTTTGCTTACAACAACAGCTACCAGGTTAGTATAGAGATATCACCATTTGAGGCTCTGTACGGTCGAAGATGTCTTACTCCCTTGTCATGGGATGATGTTGGAGAGAGAGCTTTGCTAGGGCCAAAGATGGTTGTGGATGCAGCGGAGAAGGTTAAGTTGATCAGAGACAAACTTTGAGTGGCGCAAGACAGACAGCAACATTGGGCCGATAGCCACCGGAGACCTTTGGAGTTTGAGGTATAGTTTTAGATTTTTGTTTTGTGCTTGATATTGGTTGTTTGTTATAGATTAAGTTCTTAAGGTTGTGTTTTGTTCTAGGTTGGTAGTTTGGTATTTCTGAGGATTTCTCCGATACGAGGCACGATTCGTTTCGATGGAGATGGGAAGCTTAGTCCGCGATTCATCGGACCTTTTAGTATTCTCGAGACGGTCGGTGCAGTTGCTTACAGACTAGACTTGCCACCTGCATCGGAGGGAGTGCACAACGTGTTTCATGTGTCGCAGTTGAGACGGTACGTGGTGGATCATAGTCACATATTAGATCACTCGGAGATAAAGGTGGGCCCTACTCTTAGCTATCCAGAGCAGCCAGTTGAGATTCTGGATTGGAGAGAGAAGGTGCTGAGGAACCAGACCATTCCCTTGGTATGCGTTACATGGAGGCATTACTCTCCGGGTGAGTCTACCTGGGAGAGGGAGGATGAAATGCGAGAGCATTACTCATATCTGTTTGTACCTTGAGGTATGTTCTTTCCTGTTGCTATTTTGTTCTAGGGTAGTTGTCTTTGAATTTTGAGGACGAAATTATTTTAAGGGGGTAGACTTGTCACTATCACATTTTCTAGGAAAGGCTATTCTGATCATTTCATAATTTGTTAATTAATGTGCTTATTGAATATTATTTATTGTATTATTTATTTATTGTTAGATGTTAGATTTGATTTTGAACTTGTGTTAGTGGACCTAACTATATTTGACTAGACTCATGGACCAACATTAATTCTAGTTAGATTGAGCCCAACAAACAAGCTCATTCATTATGAGGATGACTTAATTAGTTAAACCAATTGGATTAGAACCTTCCTTAATTAATTCCTTCATGACAAGCCCCAAGGGGTATTGTAGACTTTTTATAGTGACTTGGAGTAGGGGGCAAGTTCGGCCATAGTAGGGGGAGGAGAGAGACTCTCTCTTCATCAATTCATTTCAATTCTAGATCTAGAATTTTTCTCTTCCAAATTCCTTCATCCCTACACCAATCCCTTACCAAATTCCTTCCCAATTCCTTCTCTACTCACTATTGGAGGCTATTGGAACAAGGAGGAGGAAGGAGCACAAGTTGAAGGCTCTTAACACTCAATTTGAGACTTGCATTGGAAATCCATCTTCCAATAGGTACAATTTAATATTTTCTCTCTTATTAGACTCTAAATATGTAATTTAATTATTAGGAACCCTTTCATGTACTAAGGCTACCCATAGAAAGTGGAATTAGGTTCATAGGAGGCCTATGGAGAAAGTTATGTGGTATTTTGTGTCAATTTTGGGGAAATTTTGATATTGGCATATCTTGTGTTTGTCAATAGGTTAATTAGACAAAATTGACATGTGTTTGGTTGTGTGAGACTAGTGTCGTGTCCACAATTGGATACGTGTAGGCCGTATCACGACAATTGGGCGATACGGGTTGATTTGGATTTTTTCTTCCGACACGGGAGTTTGTGTAAAACCCCATATTTTTAAATATTATATTTATTTAATTAATCAATTATTGAGTTTATTTATATTATTTTGTAGTAATTAGAAAATATGATTTATTTATTTAATTACCTAGGTAAATATTCATTTAGAGTTTTACACAAAAACTACTATTTTATTTTAGGAGTATTGGTAGAAGAGTAATATATATTTTTAGTATTTAATTTGGGTACAAATATTTTTATTATATAACTTAAATATATGCGTAAATAATAAATAGTTATTAAATAATAATAACAATAAATAGTGTAATAATAATAATAATAATAGTAATATTAATAAAAATAAAAGAGAAAAGAGTAAAAGAAAAATAAAATAAAATAAAAATACTAAAACTATTAACCAAATAATTAAAACCCTAAACTATTAACCCTTAAGCTAAAAACCTTAATTACTAATCTCCCCCTAATCAACTAAACTACCCCCTGCTAACCCCATCCTGCGGCCCAGGGAACCCCGCGCGCCTCACCCGCGGATTCCGTTTCCCCCCTCTCTCTCTCTCTCTCGATCTCTATATATAGCCATATATAATGATTTGATCCCCAAACCCTAACCTTACTCTAATCCGGCGCCGACCCCGACCTGACAACACCGCGCCACAGCCCAGCCACCACGCACCGCCGGCCGGCCGTCAACCGCGTCCGCGACCGCGAGCACCCCACGAAGAAAACTACAGCGACGAACCTTCCTTCCCGCGCTGATTTCTGCCTCCTCGCTCAACCAAATTCAGATTCGTCTTCGCTGGTATGATCACCACCTATCCCTCTTCCAACTCTGTATATTAGTTTCCTCATATCAGTGCATAACCCTAGGCGAAAATTGAGACCAAGTTGGAGAAAAACCACAACTTTTACGCTACAGAAAACTGCTGCAACCACCCATGTTTAAAGACTCGTATCTCCCACCCCAGAGATCCAAACTTAGATTTTCTTTTTGCTATGTGAAGACCACCTAACCGAGATTATTTTCTGTTAATTATATTAATTTATTTGGCGTTATATGTAGAATTAAATTGGGTTAAAAATTATGAAAAACTATTTCCGAAACCTTCAAAATTTGCGATACGGAGCGCGCCCCGCCAAACGGAACCGCCCCGTCGCGTACCAATTAGACCGAAAGGCGTGTATGGCATATCCAGACGTGTGGGCTTTCGCAAAAACTGATTCGAACGCGTGTGAGTGTCGGAATCAACCCGTATCCGCAAAAAGTCCCCGTATCGCGACTTTTGTAAAATACTCCACCATTTAGTGTACGCTCGTCAGAATATGATAAAACTTGTGACATTGGATTCGTGGTATCACGTTGGTCTTGTGACCCAAGTTTCACGTGACTCTGAGATAGTTGACCAAGCCGCCTATTTACGGCCCTACGGTTGACTTTTTGGACGAATTTGTGTTCGGCTCACCGGAATCCAAAATTGGACGTACCGTTGAGTTCGTATTGACGTTTAAAATTGATTTAACCTATAATTTATACCTTTTAGAGACCTTTACCCCTGGCACGCTTTTTGGTGCAAAGTGGGCCACATGTGGACCCCGCTTTGACCCAAAATTACCGTTTTGCCCCTGTGTCCAAATTGGACGAAAGGGTAGTATTTTCTAGCTATCTCGCTTATTCTAGGAACGTTGGTGATATTTATTTCAGCATCCAGAGACGTTCATTCTGAGGCCGTAGTTTCTGATCCTTTGTGCTTGACTCCTGAACGTTACACTTTGCAGCTCTCTTGCCAGGCAAGATACCTTGCCAAATTGCTTACAGTACCATGCATGCTTATTATATTTTTATATATTCATTACATGTGTATTTTCTTTCAGTTATTACTATATATTATATATGTTGACACACACTTGACACCTAGTATCATGAGAGAGAAGGACAATCAGTAGGTGTATGGGCTATAACTACTCAGGTAAACCGTAGTATATAGCACGCACTACGGTAGTGTGTCGCGCTGGTCGCTACCCTCGAGGTATATCAATTTTTGATGTCCCTGACGTGTGTGTGAGTTGTGAGATTAGATCAAGTAGCCTACCCATGCCCATACGTCAAAAAGTTGTCCTCATTATGCATTTCATATAGATTGACTTGTACAGTTCTCACAACCTGCACCCAAAAAATCGGGCATGAGTCGTGGGTACGTCCAGCCTACGCCGCAGAATCGGCGGTAGAACGCTGTAAAGGTTCGTTCTAGGTCACAATATCTATATCTCATAATGATCAGTCAATATCACCTCTCCAAAAGGAGGGCAACCACGCAATATATATATGACTCAATCATAATAACTAGGGGAAGAGTAAAAGCACGATAAGATAGCGCAAGAAAACAAGAACCAAAGAGCAAGTACAATATCCAAATATACAGTCCAAGTCTATAAGTCTACAACATCACAGAAGCAACAAAATAATAAATACAGTCATCCCAAAATAGCAACTGGGAGCAACCCAGGAAACCCACCTAGCTATACTAGGGTGCTAACGGCGTCTCCTCGACTGGGACGGGCTCCTCCTCGAAATTCGGGTCACAATACTCCTCGACACCTGGCCCGTAGAATGTCGGACAAAAATCCTCAGGATCCTCTGGAAAAAATATGCCCAGTCAGGACTGGAGCGAAGTACATAACTCTGAAAGCAACTCCAAATGCATGGTAAGGTGTATATGACTAGCAATAGAAAAGTATACAAGATACACAGAAAAGTAAATACATGGTGGAACAGATAAAGTAACTGTAATGTAAAACTGGAGAACAATACAAGTGTTTGATGATAAACAAAATGAAGGAAGAATATTTATACGAAACCTTTCTATTTTGCTTACAAACAAGAAAAAGGGTACAATTAATCCTATACAAGGATATTAAGTACAATAAAATGATTCTGGGGAAGTATTGCTATAGAAGTCTGATCTGTGGTCGATCACTTTGTTCCTTGGACCACACGATGATGGAGAAGTGCTGTAGAAGAAGCTTCAAACTTTCTCTGAACTGAAGACAAAAGCCAGTCAAAGGAAAGTTGCAAGTAGGATTGAAAACATATCTATTCAGAGGTAATATGAACATGATAGAATATGATTTCTCTCCTCTTCTCTCTTCAAATTAGTTAAACTTATCTATTCAGAGGTAATATGAACATGATAGAATATGATTCAACTAACTCTGCCCTCTCTGTCTTGTCCCTCCGTCTGATCCCTTTATCCTGTGACTAGGGGTCTCTATTTATAGAGATCAATCAAGTAACTGCCTGGTTGGCATAAAAGCCAAATGTCAGGTTGGCGTAGAAGCCAAATGACAGGTCTTTTTGGCATAAAAGGCCAAACTGTGAAGAAGATTGCCTCATTTATGCTGCGGTTAGGACAACTTCTACCTACGTTCAAATAATCTTCTGAATCTGTGTGTGACACGTATCCCTTTATAAGGTAACGCGTATAACTGCTTCTCGAAGATCATGGCATGCAAGTCACGTAGGTAACTGCCTGGTTGGCGTAAAAGACCAAATGATCGTCTTGTTGGTCTTTACGCCAACAAGACGATCATTTGGCTTTTATGCCAACAAGACGGTCATTTGGCTTTTATGCACATACTCATCCACATATGTAAATAGGTACACACACATATCTATATAAACACCCATATATATATATATATATATATATATATATATATTTAAATACTCTACATATATATATATACACATACTCATATATATATATATATATATATATATATATATATATATATATATATATACACACACACATACACACACACACACACACATACACACACACACACACACTCATACATATACATATATATATATATATATATATATATATATATATATATATATATATATATATATATATATATATATATATATACACACACTCACTTATATATATATATATATATATATATATATATATATATATATATATATATATATATATATATATATATACACTTACACAAACACATATACACACTCATATACATATATATAAACACACTTATATATAGACACACACACACACACACACACACACACACACACATATATATATATATATATATATATAAACACATACATATATATATATAGACTCATATATACATATATACATAAACACAAACACAACACACACAACACCAACACACGCCCAACGACCCAAACACCAATAAATACATATAAATATATAAAATATAACTCGAAAACTCTAGCACACATGCCCCAAAGCTAACCCAACGCGCGCACAAGCCTGAAACCTAGAAACCAAGTCAAAATGGCCGTTCAGTCATTTCGACGAACACGTGGAGTGCGGTTCGCAAAACCTCGTGAAACGCACACCAAACCTACTCGGAATCGGCCCAAAATTTACTCACGGGTTCTAATCGATGTCTAGAACCTAGAAAAAAATGCTATCTCACCGATTCTAGGTCCGTGGCAAAAACGCGTACGCACATAGAACTTACGACGACGAAAACCCCCAGAACGTCCGAAACATCCATTTCTCCGCGACACGACTTCACGTGTCCGAACAGAGACACGTACTAACCCTCAAGACACCCGAGCACGTCTACCTAGGTCCGTCTAACCTAGGGCATCACCCAAAATTGGGCCAATCTCGAATTTTGCCCAAAACTGACACAAAACCTAATGTCAAAGTCTCCAAACACAACCAAACAAGCTCTAACTTCCTCCCACGGGTAGCCTTAAGGTCTAGGAAGATTCTAAATCATTAATTACACTATATAATAGCAACTACTAAGAGGAAAGTTAGGGTTTACCTCTTGGGAGTTGGAATCCCAAGGCCAAAGTCTCCAAAACTCTTGAAATCACCTCCCTCAAGCTTCCAAGCCTCCAAGCTAAGCCTCTACACTAAGTCTAGGCTCTACACACCTAGGTTAGGGAAAAGCAAATGGTTAGGGTTCACATAAATGGAAGGAATGGAAGAAGGAAGAAAAGAAAAGGAGGAATACTTACTTGAAATGAAAGTGGGAAGAAGAAAAGAAGAAGAAAAGAGTAGAGAGGAGTGGAGTGGAGAAGAAGAAGAAGAAGAAAATAGAATGAAGAAGAGAATGGGGGGGGGCTGCTGCCTTAGCTGCTAAAAGGGGGCCGGCCAAGTGCAAAAGTAGGGTTTACATGGATGAAAATGACTAAAAAGCCCTCCTAATTAGTCATACTAATTGGAATTTGGGTTTGGGGTTCCAAAAGCACTCAAATTAACTCATAATCACTCCAACTAACTAATATAAAATATAATAATAATTCTAAACCCAAAAATAGGCCTCACAAGGGTATTGGTTGGGTCAGACATGGGTCCACTAGGGTCTGACATGGGTCCAGACTAGCCAAAACTCTAAAACAATCAATAAAAAAATAATACAACCATCAATTAAATATAAATATAATTATTTATAAACAATACACAATTTATCAAATAAAAAAAATCCTATTTTCTAGAATTGGGTAGTGACAAGCCTACCCTCCTTAAAATAATTTCGTCCTCGAAATTAAAAGACGAAACTAGGACATGAATGCAAGGTAAAGAAAAGAACCATACCTCAGAGCTCGAAAAGATAAGGGTATCGGTCGCGCATTTCATCCTCCCTCTCCCAGGTTGACTCACCTGGAGAGTGATGCCTCCACAACCAAGGGAATAGTCTGGTTCCTCAACACCTTCTCCCGCCGATCCAGAATCTCCACTGGCTGCTCTGGATAGCTAAGAGTAGGCCCCACCACGATCTCTGAGTGATCCAATACGTGACTGGGACCCGCCATATACCGTCTCAACTGCGACACGTGGAACACATCATGAACTCCCTCTAGTGTAGGCGACAAATCTAGCCTATACGCCACAGCGCCGACCCTCTCAAGGATGCTGAATGGTCCGACGAAACGTGGGCTAAGCTTCATGCCTCCATCGAAGCGAATAGTGCCCCGCGTCGGAGAAATCCTCAGAAACACCAGATCACCAACCTAGCACAAACAAGATCTCAGCACTTAATCTAAAACAAGCAATCACAAGCAAACACAAGAACAAAATCTAGATTCTAAGCTATACCTCGAACTCCAAAGGTCTCCGGTGGCTATCGGTCCAATGTCGTTGCCTGTCCTGCGCCACCCAAAGTCTATCTCTAATGAGCTTGACCTTCTCCGCTGCATCAACCACCATCTCCGGGCCAAGCAAAGCTCTCTCGCCTACATCATCCCATGATAATCGAGTGCGGCACCTCTGTTCATACAATGCCTCGAATGGTGATATCTCGATACTGGCTTGGTAGCTGTTGTTGTAAGCAAACTCTACCAAGTACAAGTGATCCTCCCAAGAGCCTCTGAAATCCAGAACACAAGTGCGAAGCATGTCCTCAAGTGTCTGAATGGTCCTCTCTGACTGACCGTCTGTCTGTGGGTGATATGCACTACTAAACTTGAGCTGGGTGCCCAAGCTAGCCTGCAGACTCCTCCAGAAATATGAAGTAAAGCGACTGTCCTGGTCTGATACTATGCTCACAGAAACTCCATACAGTCTGACTATCTAGCGCATATACATCTCTGTTAGTCTCTCCGTAGACGTACCCACTTTGAATGGTAGAAAGTGGGCCGATTTGGTCAACCTGTCTACGATAACCCAAATTGCATCCTTCCCTCCTGGAGAACGGGAAAGTTCGAAAATAAAATCCATGGTCACATGTTCCTATTTTTACTTCGAAATGGGTAAACGGCTGGAGCAATCCTCCTGGCCTCTGTCTCTCCGCCTTCACCTGCTGGCACACTAAGCATCGGGATATGAAGCGTGCTACCTCCCGCTTCATCCCGTACCACCATACATGCTCTCTCAGATATCTATACATCTTGTTGGCACCTAGATGCATAGAGCACTGGGATCGATGCGCCTCCTAAAGAACCTCCTCGTGCAACGACCCACTCGGCACACACAACCCGGTACCGTGCCGCAATAAACCATCATCAGCAATGGTGAAGTCATCTGATAATCCAATCTGAACCTGCGCCCTGATGCTCCTCAGGGACTCATCCTCAAACTGTGTAGCCCTGATCCGGTCTACCAACTCTGACTGAATCTGTAGTCCCCACATCTGCATCTCAACTCTAGGCACTATCACCTCAATGCCCAAGATCTCTAGATCTGTCAGAAGATAACGATCTGTAGTCAGGCACATAGCTACCAGATACCTGCTCAGCGCATCCGCAACTACGTTCGCCTTCCCTGGATGGTACTGCAATAATATGTCAAAGTCTTTCATCAACTTCAACCATCTCCTCTGCCTCATGTGCTCTTTTTGGGTAAACACATACTTCAAGCTCTTGTGCTCTGTGAAGATCTCCACAAGCTCTCCGTATAAATAGTATTTTCATAACTTCAGAGCAAAGATGACCGCTGCCAACTCCAAATTGTGGGTAGGGTAGTTCTTCTCATGAGGACATAATTGCCTGGAAGCATAGGCAATCACCCTCTAATTTTGCTGCAACACACAACCCAGTCCCTTCCCCGATGCATCACTATAGATAGTGAATCCTCCAGACCCTGATGGCAACGTCAACACTGGAGCTGTCATCAACCTCCGCTTCAGCTCATCAAAGGCGATCTGGCACTCCTCTGACCAAACAAACTCCACGTCCTTTCGGATCAGCCTAGACAATGGCTATGCAATCCGGGAAATTTTTTGAACAAATCTCCTGTAGTAGCCAGCTAGCCCCAGGAAATTCCTGACCTCTGCTACTGAACTCGGAGCACTCCATGCCTCAACTGCCATGATCTTCCTCGGATCCACCGAGATCCCCTCTCCAGCCACCACATGACCAAGGAATTCAACCTTTGCAAGGAAGAACTCGCACTTCGAAAGCTTTTCATAGAGCTTCTCCTTCCTGAGAGTCTCCAGCACTATCCTCAGATGCTCCTCATGCTCCTCTGGGGTATTCGAATTGTAAAACCCCTATCCTAAAAATCGTATATACCCTTTTAATTATTAATTATTAATTTAATTATAGTAATTAGTGGCTAATGAGGAGAAATAGATTTTTATAAATTTTTATTTTAGGTGTTCGTGCACTTAGAGGATTTGTGGGACCATTAGGAAATTTTCGAAATTTATTTCATGTAGGAGACCCCTTGAGCAGTTGCTAGCTTAATAGTGTGCATTATTATAATCTAGAAGTTTTCTTATGGGTATATATATATATATATATATATATATATATATATATATATATATATATATATATATATATATTTAATTAAAAAAAGTATTAAAAAAAGGAAAAGAAAAGAAAATAATAATATTAATAAATAACAATCCAATTCTATAAGCAAACTAACAAAAACCATTACTATTACCTAGCAAAAGCACAGCACCTTTCTTATTCCCTAGCAAATTCCTATTGCTACCCGCCTAATAGGAATTCCCACAAGCCGCCCCTTGCAATGTATAGTAGCAACCTGCCCCTTTGTTTGTGAGCCAAGACCCCCGCGGCCTTTTAACCAAACTCCTCTCTCCCTATTCAAATATATATATATATATATATATATATATATATATATATATATATATATATATATATATATATATATATATATAATTTTATTTCTCTAAATCCTAAACCTAATCATCCAGACTCTCTCTTCCCATCTAGACCTAGAGAGCGCCGCCATCGCAGCCGGAGAACCCAGTCAGGCCGTCCAAACAAATCCCGACGATCGCGACCCCACGCACTGCAGATTCCCACAGCGAGGTACCTGTGTTCCGGAGTTGTTTTCCGTCGACTCGCTCAACCAAATGCCACCCCGTCTTCACCGGTATGCTCACCCCTTAACCCTCTTCCATATCAGTGTGTTAGTAGACCTCGAACAACACGTAACCCTAGGCAAAAATAGTACCAAAGTTGGCAAAAATAGACCGAATTCTGGGATCGCAAAAAACTGCGGTGACCACCCATGTTGCCGAGTTCGTATCTCCCACCACAGAGATCCGAATTCGATGATTCTTTTTGGCATGCATAGACCACTTGACCTAGTTTAATTTCTTTAAATAACCCTAGATTATCAACTGATGTAGATAGAATTAAATTCGTTGAAAAACCCCGCGAATCCACTTGTCCCAGAAATATAAAAGTTGTGAAACGGAGCGCACCCCGCCAAACGGGACCGCCCCATCGTGTACCAAGTATACCTATAAACCCCCTGATTTTTAAGAAATTTTAATTTGGAATTTTTTACCATTTTCTAAATTTTTTTGAGATTTTCTAAAATTAAATTCAGGTGTTTTAATTATTAAATGATTTTTAAATGATATTAAATAAATTAATATGTGATGAAAATTATATTTTCTAGTGTAAAATTAAAAACCGAACATAGGGTAATTTTCTGGGAATTTATTGGACCCCGGATGGATTTTTAAAGCCTTAAAAACTATTGATTAATTTAACCTAATTAAATAAACTGGTTTACCTAAACCATTTTAGACCGAATCGGACCGGCCGGTCTACCCGAACCGGCCCAACCCCTTAGCGGATCGGATCCGGGTCAGACCCGACACGCTTGGACCCGCCCGACCCGCTAGACCCTTTCCCTTCCAAACCGCTGACCCCGACTTCTCGCCTCCCGCCATCGGGTAACGCCGCCGCCCACCGCCGCCGCTCCGCTTCTTCTTCCCGCAACCGCCTGCGACCGCTCCGGTTCCCCTCCCCCTCACCGGCCGCCTCTCCCTCTCCCCCGGACGCCTATAAGAACCCGCGGTCTGCCACTCCTCTACCGCCTTTCCCCTCTTCTCCGGCGAACTCCCGCACCAGCTCCGCCTCGCCGCCTGACCTCCTCCTCCTACTCCGGCTCCACCTCCAGATCCTCCACTCCTCCGCCGTGAGCCTCCTCCAGAACCCTTCTCTCCGCGAGCCCTCGCCGAGCACCGGACCACCTCTCCAGCCCAGCCCCTCCTGGCCGCTCCGGCTCCGGCCGACTCAGCCGAACGCCGCCCGGCCTCCCCGAGGTGCCCCCTAGCCCTCGCCGACCTCCGTCGACCTGAACCCCCGCTCCCAGGGGCCGGACGCTGATACCCTAGCATCGGACACGGTCAGACACGGACACTTCGTGTCAACGCGGACATGAGAATTCGCAGTTCCTGGAGCCCTGTTCAGGTACCTGTTTTTCTTTGCTCGCTACCCCGTTTCGATTCCGTCTGTTGCATCGCATAGCCTGCATGACCCCTTCGGTGCCCGTGCAACCCGCTCGGTGCATCGCGACCTGTGGTGATCGCGAACCGCGATCCAAATACAGGAAAATTAATGCCCTGTTTTACCCTAAAACCGAGTACACCCCGCCAAACGGGATGACTTGATCGCATGCGGTCTTCAGAGATACGTGCGCATCATTGATACGAACGTGCGGGATTTCGTAGAAGTCGATTCGGATGTGCGTGCACACCAGAATCAATGCGTATCCGCGGACAACGCCCCATATCCGACCTTTCTGAATCTCGTTGTAACTTAGTGTACACACGTCAGATCGAGACGAAACTTACGCTATCAGACTCGTAGCAATACGCTGGTCCTGTGAGCCAAGTTTGGTTCGATTCTGAGAACGTTGACAAAATCGCGTGTCGTGGTCCCCACAGGCTCCACTCGACGGGCTATTTTGTGAACGGCTCATCGAAATCTAATTCTGGAAGTTCCGTTGGGTTTGTATCATCGTTCCTGACCTGTTAACACTAAGTTGGACAGATTTGGAGACCTTTGACCCTGACGCATTTTTTGGTGCAAAGCGGCCCACATCTGGACCCCGCCTTGACCCGAAAATATTATTTTCGCCCCTGTGTCCAAATTGGACTCAAGGACAGGCATTTCTAGTTGATTAATATTTTCTAGATCTGATAGTGATGTTTATTTCAGCAACCGGAGCAGTCCCTGCAGAACCCGCTGAAGTCAGAGCTACATTTGGAGCTAGAACCCCAGGCAAGTGTACCTTGCCAATCTCTGCAGTTTTTGCTACTTATTTCCTTGATATATACATTATTGTACATGCTTGACCTAGGGCCGTTTGACTTACTTAGCTTTCGAATAATAGTCGGGTGCCAACACCGTACGCGGGGTTGTGTAAGGTCAACTAGAGATGGATATCGTGACATTTACATTCTCGTACTTGCCATATCAAGTACATTATACCCAGGACACCTGACACAGATCATGATACAGAATCTTCCTGAGATATTCATGGTGATTCTGTGTAGGATGCAGGATTGACATAGACATTATATTTTTAGTTCATATTATGACTTGCTGCATTAGTTTTGATCTTGCGTGTCATAGACATGAGATGTGTGATTACATTGGGTGGGGAGAGACACACAGGCTACAGGCTGATTTCTTATATATATAAAATCCATAGTAAACATATAGTATAACTGCTACCGGCTCCCAGATACAGAGCTTGTAGTGGTATCAGCCTAAGTTCTAGTGATGCTCTCAACTTGCATTTCACATAGATGGTTATATAGTTGACCCTATTGTTTCATTATTTGCTGTACTGCATTTATTTTGGCTTAAGCTTTCTTGTACCTTGCTATGTCCCCTGAGGACCTGGATCCGGATTATGTTCCCAGGATTAGCAGACGAGGTTTATCCAGAGGTATACGGAACATGAGCACTTCTCGGAACAGTACCAGTACCTGAGGACGAGGTGATTGCTGAGGACTTCTCCTGAACAACTGCTTCGCCATGCTCAGTTTTATTTGGCCAATAAACTCTTTAATTTCATGTTTAAATAAACTTTTGTAAACAGACTTAATATCGAATTGTTCCCCGATTTTTAATTACTTGTAACTGGATGTTTTTTATTTCTTTTGCTGATATTATTGTCTTTATTCTGTAGATGAGATTAGTAAACCCTGACTATTATAATACAGCTTAAGTATGCCCCGATGGATCCATTAAATTGGGTTTGTCCATCGGAGCGTGCTGCTGGCCATTGCCACGTGTCCAGTCCCCGATATTTTTGGGACTGGGGCGTGACATGGTTTTTGTGGTGGCCCATGCAGGTCAACGACTAAATTGTTCGGTTTTAACTTAGGGACCGAACAGGCCTGCACTAAGAATAGGATAAATTTTTAGGATCTCATCCACTTGCTTGAATCGTTCTTGATATCTGTATCGTATTCGAATTAATTTTTGACTTGCATCTTGCCCTGAATCCTGTGCGCTTCTTATATTTTATTTTTGATGCAGAGTAATGGATCCAAGAAGCGGAGACGAGAATCCCTTGAGTACACCACACGATGCTGTGGTCACTTATAATGAAAGAGTGACACCCGAAGACCGAGGACAATCTTCTCAAAGCAATCAAGCAGGCCAGCATAATTCAAGGTTCCGGCGTGATGATATCCCGCCGCCTCTGCAGTTTGTTCCACCGATGCCCGTATCCCCACAAGGGCAACCTATAGACAGGCATCAGATATTTTAAATGATCTACGCAATGATGCAAGCCCAACAGCAAATTCATCAGGAGACTCAACGTCACGAGGCGGAGTATTTAAGAACCAGCCTAGTAACTGCATTGGAGCAAGTGAACCCACAAGCTAGGCGACCAGCGTCAGGATCTATCATCGATTTCTGTCAACTCAAGCCCCGTACCTTTTCGGGCAAAGAAGGACCAACCGAAGTTCATGAGTGGCTCACCAACATACAACACCAGTTGGAAGCAGCTGAACTTCCAAGAGAACGATGGATGACTGCCGTTAGAATACAGTTGACGGACAATGCTCATCACTGGTGGCTATCTGAAGAGACCCGGCTCGGACCAGACCGAGTCACTTGGGAAGAGTTTTCCAGACTCTTTCAGGAGATGTACATTCCGGCTATCGCTCGATCAGAACTTTGGGATAAGTTCAATCGCCTCACTCAGAGCAGTATGACAGTGGAGGAGTACAACGCAGAGTTCATTCATCTAAGTCGCTTTGCCCCTACTTTGATCCCAACGGAAGAAGAGAAGGCTAAGAAATTCTTCGACGGACTAAACTTTGAGTTGCAGAGACTCATCGGATCCGTCGCACCTACCTCTTACTCAGACGTTCTTGCTGCAGCCCGACGCATGGAACGCGTCACCAGGAGAGAGACCGGTCTGAAACGGTCTTCCACATCAGCCAAAGCACCTCAAGAAGAAGCTGCAAAGAGGTCTCATATACACCAGCAACCCAGAGCCTCTCCGCAGATATTATCTACATGTCAATATTATGGCAAGGTAGGCCATATTGAGAAGGACTGCAGACGCAAGTTGGGATTATGCTTGATTTGTGGAACCAATCAACACTTAGCCAAGGATTATCCTTATCATCGAGGAGAAGCACCAAGGGCAAACCAACAAGCACTACCAGCACCAGGAGGGTATCAACCAAGGCCACCCTTGGCACCATAAGCAGCACTCTTCCAACAGGCCCAGCAGCAGCAGAGGAATCCACCACAAGGACGCGGACAAGCCTTCGCGATTACCTTGGAAGACGCACAGAACCATGGAATAGCTAATGCGCGTAAGTTTTTATAGTATCTGTTTCTAGATTTGCTTTAGTTCGTGCCCGTTGGTTCGTGACCCTAGACTTGACCTGACAGTTTTAAATTGATAATAATTGATAACCTAGTGTTAATCTAAATAATTTTGAACTTGCTAAATAACCTAGAATGTCTTATAATTGTTAAACCTGATATGTTTTGAAAGATAACCTGGTTTTCTAAAACTGTAATTTTCTAAATTTCCTTCATCCGAGAAATTTTATAACTTCCATTACTTAGGGAAATGATTTTTCCTATGTGTTATTCTTACACTCTCAGTTTTGATTTTCTTGATTGTAATGTGCTTCGAAAAATAATTACAACCGTGTCATCTCTGTTGACCGGTTATTCTTTGATTGCGAGGACGCAATCCTCTTAAGGGGGGTAGATTATAAACCCCCTGATTTTCAAGAAATTTTAATTTGGAATTTTTCACCATTTTCTGGATTTTTCAGAGATTTTTTGAAATTAAATTCAGGTATTTTAATTATTAAATGATTTTTAAATGATATTAAATAATATTAATATATGATAAAAATTATATTTTCTAGTGTAAAATTAAAAACCGGACATAGGATATTTTTTTGGGAATTTATTGGACCCCAGATGGATTTTTAAAGCCTTAAAAACTATTGATTAATTTAACCTAATTAAATAAACCGGTTTACCTAAACCATTTTAGACCGAACCGGACCGGCCGGTCTACCCGAACCGGCCCAACCCCTTAGCGGGTCAGATCCGGGTCAGACCCGACCCGCTTGGACCCTCCCGACCCGCTAAACCCTTTCCCTTCCAAACCGCAGACCCCGACTTCTCGCCTCCCGCCGCCGGGTAACGCCGCCGCCCACCGCCGCCGCTCCACTTCTTCTTCCCGCAACCGCCTACGACCGCTCCGGTTCCCCTCCCCCTCACCGGCCGCCTCTCCCTCTCCCCCGAACGCCTATAAGAACCCGCGGTCTGCCACTCCTCCACCGCCTTTCCCCTCTTCTCCGGCGAACTCCCGCACCAGCTCCGCCTCGCCGCCTGACCTCCTCCTCCTACTCCGGCTCCACCTCCAGATCCGCCACTCCTCCGCCGTGAGCCGCCTCCAGAACCCTTCACTCCGCGAGCCCTCGCCGAGCACCGACCACCTCTCCAGCCCAGCCCCTCCTGGCCGCTCCGGCTCCGGCCGACTCAGCCGAACGCCGCCCGGCCTCCCCGAGGTGCCTCCTAGCCCTCGTCGACCTTCGCCGACCTGAACCCCCGCTCCCAGTGGCCGGACGCTGATGCCCTAGCATCGGACACGGTCGGACACGGACACTTTGTGTCAACGCGGACACGAGAATTTGCAGTTTCTGGAGCCCTGTTCAGGTACCCGTTTCTCTCTGCTTGCTACCCCATTTCGATTCCGTCTGTTGTATCGCGTAGCCAGCATGACCCCCTCGGTTCCCGTGCAACCCGCTCGGTGTATCGCGACCTGTGGTGATCGCGAACCGCGATCCAAAAACAGGAAAACCAACGCTCTGTTTTACCCCGGAACCGAGTACGCCCCGCCAAACGGGACGACTTGATCGCGTGCAGTCTTCACAGATACGTGCACGTCGTTGATACGGACGTGCGGGATTTTTTAGAAGTCGATTCGGATGTGCGTGCACACCGGAATCAATGCGTATCCGCGAACAACGCCCCATATCCGATCTTTCTGAATCTCGCTGTAACTTAGTGTACACACGTCGGATCGAGACAAAACTTATGCCATCGGACTCGTAGCAATACGCTGGTCCTGTGAGCCAAGTTTGGTTCGATTCTGAGAACGTTGACAAAATCGCGTGTCGTGGGCCCCACAGGCTCCACTCGATGGGCTATTTTGTGAACGGCTCATCGAAATCCAATTCTGGAAGTTCCGTTGGGTTCGTATCATCGTTCCTGACCTGTTAACACTAAGTTGGACAGATTTGGAGACCTTTGACCCTGATGCATTTTTCGGTGCAAAGCGGCCCACATCTGGACCCCGCCTTGACCCAAAAATGTCATTTTTGCCCCTGTGTCCAAATTGGACTCAAGGATAGGCGTTTCTAGCTGATTAATATTTTCTAGATCTGATAGTGATGTTTATTTCAGCAACCGAAGCAGTCCCTGCAGAATCCGCTGAAGTCAGAGCTACATTTGGAGCTAGAACCCCAGGCAAGTGTACCTTGCCAATCTTTGCAGTTTTTGCTACTTATTTCCTTGATATATACATTATTGTACATGCTTGACCTAGGGCTGTTTGACTTACTTAGCTTTCGAGTAATAGTCGGGTGCCAACACCGTACGCGGGGTTGTGTAAGGTCAACTAGAGATGGATATTGTGACATTTACATTCTCGTACTTGCCATATCAAGTACATTATACCCAGGACACCTGACACAGATCATGATACAGAATCTTGCTGAGATATTCATGGTGATTCTGTGTAGGATGCAGGATTGACATAGATATTATATTTTTAGTTCATATTATGACTTGCTGTCACGTCCCAGTCCCAAAATGTCGAGGGACTAGACACGTGGCAATGGCCAGCAGTACACACCGATGGACAACCCAATTTAATGGATTCATCGGGTATACTTAAGCTGTAATATAGGTCTACAATAATAAGTCAAAACCTAATCTCATCCATACACAGAATAATAAGAACAGCAGCAACTAAAGAGAGTACATCAAAGTCCAGTCACAACAGAGTATGTCGGGGAACAACCCGATAAGAGTCTAAAACACTGGTTCATCATACCAGAACAAAAGAGTCCAAAAATAAAGTATCTGAAGAGTACAAATATCATGAGCTCAAGTAAAGTCTTCATCCATCACCTTTGGTTCTATGTTAGGTTCTCCTTCAGCAATATCTCCTGGTACAGCTTCAGCTCCTGTCCCGCAAACCTCGGGATAATGTTCTTCTGCTAAACCTGGGGACATCATCCATTCCAGGTCCTCAGGGGACATAGCAAGGTACAAAAATCATAAGCCAAAAGTAATGCAGTAAAATAGAGAATGAAATAAACAGGTAACTACATAACCATCTATGTGAAAATGTAACTGAGAGCAACACTAGTACTCAGGCTGAGACTGCTACAAGCTCTGTGTCGGGGAGCCGATAGCAGCAATATCTAGTAGTGGTCTAGCTCTGCTCGAGAGTCTACAACCTCACAATAGTAGTATATATATAGAACAGCCTGTAGCCTGTGTGTCTCTCCCCACCCAATGTAACCACACGTCTCATGTCCATGTCACGTGAGATCAGAGCTAATGCAACAGTCATAATCTAAGAATATAATAACTATGTCCATCTTGTATCCTACACAGAATTACCTTGAATATCTCAGGAAGATTCTGGCAATGTATGGTGTCAAGTGTCCTAGGTTATATTATACTTGTTAAACAAGCACGAAAATATAGAGGGTCTCAAATGTCCATCACTAAATGACATACACAACTCCGCGTACAGAGTTGGCACCCGACTGTAATCAGACACTAAGTATGTCATACGGTCCTAGGTTATAGCATGTACAAAAGTCACAGAAAATAAAGCAAGAGAACTAAATAAACTAATAAACTGCAATTTATGGCAAGGTACACTTGCCTGGGATTGGAATACCAGTAGCGATCCTTGTAACAGTGAATTCAGCAATAACTCCTCCAAAAGCTGAAATGAACATTACCAACAGTCTCAGAACATAGGAAATAGTTAGAAACGCCTGTCCTTAAGTCCAGTTTGGACACAAGGGCAAAAATGATATTTCTGGACCAAAGCGGGTCCATATGTGGGCCGCTTTGCACCGAAAATCGAGTCAGGGTCAAAGGTTTCCAAATTAGTCCAACTTAGTGTCAACAAGTCAGGAACGTTGATACGAACCCAACAGAACTTCCAGAATTGGATTCCGATGAGCCGTTCTCAAAATCGCCCGTCAGGTAGAGCCTGTGGGGCCCACGATATGCGATTTTCCAACGTTCTCATAATCGAACCAAACTTGACCCACAGGACCAGCGTATTGATACGAGTCCGATGGCGTAAGTTTTGTCTCGATCAGACGTGTGTACACTAAGTTACAGCAAATTTCAAAAAAATTGGATACGGGGTGTTGTCTGCGGATACGCACTGATTCCGGTGTGCACGCACATCCGAATCAGCTTCTGCGAAAGCCCGCACGTCCGTATCAATGACCCGCACGTATCGGTGAAGACCGCACGTCACCAAGTCGTCCCGTTTGACGGGGCGTACACGATTCCGGGGTGAAACAGGGCTAAGTTTTTCCTGTTTTTGGATCGCGGTTCGCGATCACCACAGGTCGCGATGCCCCGAGCGGGTTGCACGGGCACCGAGGGGGTCTTACAGGCTACGCGATGAAATTTATGAAATATGAATCAGAGCTACGAGTAGGTAGTTATGGTTACCTGAACAGGGCCTAAAATCCAAGTACGAATTGTGTCCGACACGCGTCTGAACAAGGGCTGTCCTGGATCCGTGTCCAAGCCGTGTCCGGGTTCTGGAAAGCCGCTGGGTCTGGGTCAGCCGTGTCCGGCTAGGTCAGAGGTGCGTCGACGCTGCACGGCACTGGGCGGAGGTCGGCTAGGCTCTGGAACTCCTCGAGGAGGCTGGACGGCACCCAGTTTAGTCGGCCGGAGGAGAATCGGCTCGGCCGGAGCTCGATCGGGTCTGACGGCGGCTCTGGTAGCTGGGGAAGAAGGGAACGGAGTTGCTCGAGGTTCTGGAGGAGGGCGGCCGGCTGGAGGTGCGGCGATGGGAGGTGGTCGACTGAGCTAGGGCGGCCAGACAAGGTGGGTGGTGGCATCGGGTTCTCAAGGGGATTTTCGGCCGGCTGCTACGGGCTTATATAGAGGTGGAAACGGGATGGGAACCGGCCGGAGGTTGCCGAAAGTTGAAAGGGAATGGTCGCCAGGTTTAGGGGAGGGGAACCGTATGGTCGGCCGGCGGCCACGGCGGCGGGGAACGGCCGTTGGCCAGTTGAAAAGTCGGAAGAAATTAATTTGGGGGTTAGGGATTGGAACGGTCGGGTCGGGTCGGTTGCTGGCGGGTCGGGTCTGACCCGGATCCGACCCGCTAGGAGGGTTGGCCCGGTTCAGTCAGACCGACCGGTCCGGTCCGGTCCGGTTCAGTCTCACGGTTTGGGTTGGTTTTATTAATTAATTTGATTTAATTAATCAGTTAAATTTTACAATAGTTTTTAATGCTTTAAAAATTCATCCGGGATCCAATAAATTCTCGGAAAAATACCCCATATTCAATTTTTAATTTTACACTAGAAAATATAATTTTTATCACATTTTAATATTATTTAATATCTTTTAAAAATTCATTTTAATCAGTCTACCTTAGTTTAGAATTACAAAAAATGCTAATTAAATTCCAGAAAATTAAATTTAAAAATTCTTAAAATTTTCAGGTGATTACAATCTACCCCCTTAAGAAAATTGCGTCCTCGCAATTAACGGTAAAGCTACTAATAGAACAGAACTACAGGAATTACAAAAATTTTACTTAAGATATACCTGCATCCTCGAATAAGTGGGGGTATTTCTGGCGCATGATATCTTCTCTCTCCCAAGTAGATTCACCAGGAGAGTGTTGCTTCCAAGCCACACGAACCAGTTTAATTGTATGCCCTCGCAGTGTCTTCTCACTGGTGTCGAGTATACCCACTGGTTGTTCTTCATACCTCAGGCTTGGGCCTACTGCGATCTCAGAATGATCAACTATGTGACTTGGGCCAGTCACATACCTTCTTAACTGTGAGACATGGAACACATCATGCACTCCCTCTAAAGATGGAGGTAATGCGAGACGATAGGCCACCTCACCAATGCGCTCCAGAATATCAAAGGGCCCGATGTACCGTGGACTCAATTTGCCTCTGTTCCCAAAGCGAATGGTTCCTCGAGTAGGTGAAATCCTCAGGAATACATGTTCTCCTTCCTTGAACTCCAGGGAACGTCGGTGTGTATCAGCCCAATGCTTCTGTATGTCCTGAGCTGTACGAAGATAATTCTGGATTTGCTTCACCTTCTCCACTGTTTGCATTACTAACTCTGGCCCCAATATTTGACGCTCTCCGACGTCACTCCAGCATATTGGCGATCTGCACTTCCTACCGTATAACGCCTCGAAAGGTGCCATCTTGATGCTTGCTTGATAACTGTTATTGTAGGAGAACTCTACCAAATACAAATGATCTTCCCAAGACCCTCCAAAATCTAACATACAGGATTGCAGCATATCTTCTAAGATCTGGATTGTACGTTCTGATTGACCGTCTGTCTGGGGATGGTAGGCAGTATTGAATTTTAGTCTGGTGCCAAGACTCTCTTGCATGCTTCGCCAGAAATGAGAGGTAAATCTCGAATCTCGATCTGATACAATACTAACCGGCACTCCATGCAATCTTACTCTTTGTCGCATATACATGTCGGCTAGTATCTCTGTGGACTGTCCAACTCTAAATGGCAAGAAGTGTGCCGATTTAGTGAGTCGATCCACGATAACCCATACCGCATCTTTTTCGCTGGGGCTTCTTGGGAATCCTGTGACAAAGTCCATGGTCATATGTTCCCACTTCCATTCTGGTATGGGAAGCGACTGCAACATTCCTGCAGTCCTCTGATGCTCGGCTTTCACTTGTTGGCAGACTAAGCATTTAGCTACAAATCTAGCAATCTCTCTCTTCATTCCATGCCACCAATAGTACTGCCTTATGTGGTGCCCCGTTCCCCCTATTCGGGGAGCGCGGCTAAGAAATACAAGACGGTATCATTCGATCGGGATAGATTGAATCAAGAACTCATCCTCGTTATGGATTTGTCTCTTCGGAATCGATTCCCATATTCAGTGGACCGTGCCCCAAGGATCGACTTAGCGGCAGAGTCAGGAGGGACCTCTCCGATGCATTCTTTGTTGCCTAGTTTTTGCTGTCGCTTGTTGCTTTCGTGCCTTGAGTTGGTTTTCGGATTTGCTTGGGTTTTCTTGAACGGTTTCGATGGATTTTATTGCTTTCGTTCTTAGGACTGCACTTCAATTCCGATAAGGGAAAGAGAGGAAGAAGTACTGATCAGCTGTTCGTGTCAATACAGGTGAACCAGCTGTAGACGTCGCTCGAGCGGACTCCTAAAGCACTTCTTTCCTACTTCCTTCCAACTACTAAAGTGAGTGGCTACCAACCCGATTAGCTAGCCCTACTTGCTAGTCTTCACATCTATATCTTGTATCCGTGCTTGCCCCGATCAAACGATACCAAGTAATAACTAAAAGACTTCAAGATAATAAAGGGAATAGACTTGGGTAAAGTTATGCTTGTCAAATGAAACTTGTGAACGGTAACTTACTTGCATGCTTGCTCGTTTGGAATGTTCATCATATGCATAAATAATAAGTTAGAATGTATATTTCTTCTTAAAACTGTGCTATGTATAGAACTCATCTTCAATGCAATAACTCAACAGGAAGACTATGCAAAAGTAGATCTTGCCCTGTTATTGCCCTGTGCCAGATTTGCCTCAAATGTTAACTTAGTGTACTGCGTTGATCACGGACAACTTGTGCACAAGGTCTTAGTTCCTGCGGACGGTCGCTGGGGCACTGGCACCGATCCAATCCGGACGGAACTCACGATAGTCGCCTGCTTCAGATCGAATGGCTTGTGGCACCTCCTGTTCTCTGCGTCGCACGCCATTCCATCCCGAGACTAGCCCATCCATTATGGCAACGTGCCAGTGATCCCCTCGTATATTTTAACCTGTTGCAACTAACTTGTGTCTTCTTGGCAGGGAAGGCATGGTAAGTAATGTGCAGGTGGTTCAAACGGGCAGGTAAATGTCACCGAGCGGTGGCAGGTTATTTCATTGATTTCTATATCTAATTCTTGCTGTAAAATAAACTAAGGCAAGATAGAAACCCACAAAATATGCATGCTTCATTAAAACAACGTGTTGATTGGTATAGTTGGGTTAGCTTACCTTCACCAGTATGTTTCGATGTACTGACCCTCGTTGAAACAGGTTCCCCGTGCTAAGGAGAGCCGAGCGAGGAGCAGGAGACAAACCCCCAATCCAGTCCAAGCTGTAGGCACGCCTCGACCGTGCCAACCTTTTGAAGAAGCATTTCGAAGAAGAAGCTAGCCACCAAGTAACCATGCAACTTCATGGCAAAGCAGTCGTTCCGACACAAGGTCTTATATTTTGAGTTTAGTAAAGGATGTAATGTACAGGACTGCTATCTCATTTTGTGTCAACACTTTTGTAAGCCCATCGAGGCAATCCTTATGACTCAGTTCAAGGAGTTTGTAATAGATGTTCATATTATCAATAAAAGAGAACTTTTCCATGTTTTAATATGTGTTTCAATTATCTGCGTACTCTGAATATGTGCTCGCTATGCGAAACAAAATACTTAGCCTTGTGCGGTGCGCAACCTAGGCCCGCACGGCGGTCACGCCCGGGGGACGACTTTCGATTCCGCGGGATCGGGGCGTGACATGTTGGTATCAGAGCACAGCTTCAAAGTTCCTTTGACTCTTGAACTGGAAAAGTTCCCTTAACGATAAATCCCTATGCGAACTTCTGAACTCGTTAAGGCCAAAATGAGATACGTTCATGCAATAAGTCCATAATACATTATGATCCTGATGTAATTTACCTTCCTTTCAAGGAACGACGCAAGCGCAACCATCAGCGCTGGCGCCAGGCGAGACAAGGACTCAGGAGAGCAGTTCCGGAACTTCAGGAAGCTCTCGGAGCCAACGGGGCATGTCTCGATCAGATTCCCTTCAGCAGGTGATACAAATGTTCACGGAGCAACGACAGAGGGATGATGCCCGCCAAGCCAAGTTCGAGAGCAACCTAGAGGCCCGGCTCTCAGTCCAACAAAAGCAGGTAGATACCCTGCAGCAGCTTGTTCAGACCCTGGCCTCCAACCATTCTGCCGCAACGACAGCTACACCAGTGGAGCAGCCAGTGCTTGAAGTCGAACCACCGCTAGCTCCAAGGACGAGGGAAGTGACTACCTTCCCCTTTGGCAACTTCAAGAAGGTCTGCAACACGCCGTTTAATGGGACTGAGGACCCGATCGTGGCCTTAGATTGGCTCGCCGAGCTTGAAGATCATTTTTCTCTCCTAGAAGTGCCGGAAGACAAGCGTGTCACCTGTGCCCAACTCCAACTTTGCCTCAATGCGCACGACTGGTGGGACGTGTATCGGCGATCTCTTCAACCTGACCATGGAGAGGAGGCGATCGCGTGGACGACTTTTTGTGCCGCGTTTGAGGAGGAGTTTATACCCCCACCTGTACGCCATCAACGGAAAAACGATTTTGTTCAGCTCCGGCAGGGCAGCATGACGGTGAAGCAATATTCGGCAGAATTCAACAAACTGGCCAAATTTGCTACCGCTTACCTACCGGATGCAGTGAGTCATGCCAGACGATTCGAAGGAGGGCTACGTCCCAGCATCCACGGGCACGTAGCCGTTCCGCAGTATCAGACGATGAGAGAAGTCTTAAACCACGCCCTTTCGCTCGAACCGCAGTATCCTCACGTTACTACCGGTGCTGTGCAAACTTCCAATCACAAACGCCAAGGCAACGATAGAGGAAACAATGCTGCAAAGCATCAAAATAACGGCGGTCGTCAGCGAGAAAACCAGGGGCAGCGTTGCACCTACTGCAACAGAAGAGGGCACACCGAGAATGTCTGTCGCAAATGGCTCGACACTTGCCTCAGGTGCGACGATCCAAACCACCAGATTAGCAGCTGTCCGCTCCGTCCATCACAACAACCAGATCAGACTCCGGCTCCTCAGGCAAATCGAGCGGCGCCACAGCAAGGGCATAATCAAGCTCAGGGCCGAGTCTATACCATGACACGGGAAGAAGCTTTAGCTTCGGATACCGTCGTGTCAGGTACTTTGCTTTTCAATAATATACCTGCTCGTGTCCTATTTGATTCAGGTGCAACGCATAGCTTTATTTCTACAAACTTCACCACGGAGAACAATGTAAAAATGACTCCGTTGCATTTAGATTTAAGCGTTAGCACCCCATCTGGTACAAAAATTCCTGTCTGTTCAGCATGCCTAGGCGGTTATATCTGTATTGGGGAGAGAAAGCTGTCACTTGATGTTTTAGTTCTTGATGTACGGGACTATGATATCATTTTGGGAATGGACTGGCTAGGCGCGTGCGTGGCAACTATTGAGTGTGCAGAGAAGCGAGTCGTTTTCCGTCTGCCCGGAGAAGTCGTGTTCTGTTACACCAGTAGTCCAGCGAACAATACGACCAGGGCCTGCATGGTGATTTCGGTAAAATCTGCTCGGCGAATGCTCTACACAGGCTGCGAGGGATTCCTAGCATCGGTTCGGGACACACGGCAGGACTACGCAAACGTCGAGTCAACTTCCGTTGAGGCAGAGTTCCCCGATGTGTTCCCGAGCGAACTACCCGGTATGCCGCCAGACCGAGAGATTGAATTCACTATCGACACATTTCCAAATACACAGCCGATTTCCAAGCCTCCGTACAGAATGGCACCTGTAGAGCTGAATGAATTAAAGCGCCAACTCCAGGAATTACTTGATCGCGGGTTCATCCGTCCGAGCGTGTCTCCTTGGGGCGCTCCCGTGCTCTTTGTGAAGAAAAAGGACAGAACTTTACGCCTCTGCATAGACTACAGAGAATTAAACAAAGTCACAATCAGAAACAAATATCCTCTGCCCTGGATAGACGACTTGTTTGATCAGTTACAAGGGGCAACGGTGTTTTCTAAGATTGATCTTTGCTCGGGTTACCACCAGCTGAAGATTAAGCCAGAAGACGTGCCCAAGACTGCTTTCAGAACCCGCTACGGCCATTACGAGTTTTCTGTGATGCCGTTTGGACTGATGAATGCCCCTGCTGCATTCATGGATACGATGAACCGTGTCTTTAGGCCCTTCATCGATAAATTCGTGGTGGTGTTTATCGATAACATCTTAGTGTACTCGAAGACTAGGGATGAGCACGCAGGACACCTGCGGATGGTGCTGCAAACCCTTCGAGACCACAAGTTGTATGCCAAATTAAGCAAATCAGAATTTTGGCTGGACAGTATCTCGTTTTTGGGGCATATCATCTCCTCGGAAGGCATCTCAGTTGATCCGAAGAAGATAGAAGCAATCACGCAGTGGAAACGACCGGAGTCAGCTAGCGACATCCGAAGTTTCCTTGGTCTGGCAGGGTACTACCGTAGGTTCATACAGAACTTTGCTAGGATTGCTTCACCTTTGACTCAGTTGACACGGAAGGGTGCAAAGTTTTCTTGGACGGACGACTGCGAAGCTTCGTTTACGGAATTAAAGCAGCGCCTCGTCTCAGCACCAATTCTCACTCTGCCGAACGGACCGGATGACTTTAAAATATATAGTAATGCCTCAGGAAAGGGTCTAGGATGTGTCCTGATGCAGCGCGATAAGGTGATAGCCTACGCGTCTAGACAGCTAAAGCCTCACGAGCAGAACTACCCAACGCATGATCTCGAGCTTGCCACGGTAGTGTTTGTATTGAAGCTGTGGCGTCACTATCTTTATGGCGTGTCGTACGAAATCTATACGGACCATAAGAGCCTGAAATACTTGTACACTCAAAAGGATTTAAATCTTTGGCAGCGGCGGTGGCTTGAACTCCTCAGCGACTTTGATCTCACGATCAGATACACGCCTGGAAAGGGAAACGTAGTAGCTGACGCGTTGAGTCGAGTGTTTGTAGGGAGTTTGGTTATTGATGATAGGCTGCGCCGAGATCTTGAATCACTGGGTATTACACTGAAAATAAGATATAAGAAGTGGGCGCAAGTAGCCCAACTGCGCCTCGAACCCGACTTGTTACATAAAATGAAGGCCGCTCAGAAGGACGACCCGTACCTGCGAAAGATACATGCCCTCATTTTAGCAGGAAAGGCGTCCGACTTTGCGGTAAGTACGGATGGGACGCTTCGAGTAAAGGGAAGACTGTGCGTTCTGAACGACGCAGCCCTCAGACAAGAGATACTCACGGAAGCCCACTATGCTAGTTATACTTCTCATCCGGGTAGCACTAAGATGTATCGGGATCTTCGTACGACGTTTTGGTAGCACGGCTTAAAATAGGATATGGCACAGTTTGTGTCGCATTGCATGGCTTGTCAATGAGTGAAGGCCGAACACCAGAAACCAGGCGGAGAGCTGCAGAACCTTGCTATTCCGGAGTGGAAATAGGATGATATAACGATGGATTTTATTGTTGGCTTGCCGAGGATGCAACGGGGACATGATGCAGTCTGGGTTATCGTCGATCGACTCACCAAGTCAGCTCACTTCCTTCCTATCAAATCTACTTGGAGTGCCGACCGCCTGGCTCAGATATATCTCAACGAAATCGTCCGACTCCACGGCGTGCCCGTAACCATAGTTTCCGATCGAGATGGTCGATTCATATCACGTTTCTGGGGAAGCCTGCAGTCAGCAATGGGGACGAAGTTGAAATTCAGCTCCGCCTACCATCCACAGACCGATGGCCAAACAGAGCGCGTCAACCAGATCCTCGAAGACATGCTGCGACTCTACGCCTTGGATACGAAGACTAGTTGGGACCTTCATCTACCTCTAGCCGAATTTGCTTACAACAATAGTTATCAATCAAGCATTCAAATGGCGCCGTATGAGGCGCTATACGGGCGGAAGTGTCGATCTCCGATCTGTTGGGACGAAGTTGGGGAGCGGCAAGTACTTGGCCCTGAGCTCGTGGAGCAGACCGTCCAGAAGGTTCGGCTGATTCGGGACAGATTAAAGATAGCTCAAAGTCGTCAGAAGAGCTATGCGGATGTTCATCGCAGACCGCTAGAGTTTCAAGTAGGAGACCGGGTATTCCTCAAGGTCTTGCCCATGCGAGGGGTCAGCAGGTTCGGAGCAAAGGGAAAGCTAAGTCCACGATTTGTCGGCCCGTTCGAAATACTAAAGCGGGTTGCCTCAGTTGCTTATCAGATCGCCCTACCACCATCCCTAGCTGACGTACATGATATTTTCCATGTTTCCCAACTTAGAAAATATGTGTACGATCCAAGCCACGTGGTAGACCTGGGACAACTGAACCTTCAGCCCGACTTGACGTATGTAGAACAGCCGGTCCAAATTTTGGATAGAAAAGAAAAGCTGCTTCGGACCCGTTCGGTTCCTCTAGTGCGCGTGCTTTGGCGGAATCACTCTGTCGAAGAATCTACTTGGGAGCTCGAATCTGATATGAGGGAACGGTTCCCCTCATTATTTCTTAGTGGTAGGTTCTATTCCTTAAGTTTCGGGATGAAACTTCCAATTAGTTGGGTAGGATCTGGTGCCCCGTTCCCCCTATTCGGGGAGCGTGGCTAAGAAATACAAGACGGTATCGTTCGATCGGGATAGATTGAATCAAGAACTCATCCTTGTTATGGATTTGTATCTTCGGAATCGATTCCCATATTCAGTGGACCGTGCCCCAATGATCGACTTAGCGGCGGCAGAGTCAGGAGGGACCTCTCCGCTGCATTCTTTGTTGCCTAGTTTTCGCTGTCGCTTGTTGCTTTCGTGCCTTGAGTTGGTTTTCGGATTTGCTTGGGTTTTCTTGAACGGTTTCGATGGATTTCATTGCTTTCGTTCTTAGGACTGCACTTCAATTCCGATAAGGAAAAGAGAGGAAGAAGTACTGATCAGCTGTTCGTGTCAATACAGGTGAACCAGCTGTAGACGTCGCTCGAGCGGACTACTAAAGCACTTCTTTCCTACTTCCTTCCAACTACTAAAGTGAGTGGCTACCAACCCGATTACCAGCCCTACTTGCTAGTCTTCACATCTATATCTTGTATCCGTGCTTGCCCCGATCAAACGATACCAAGTAATAACTAAAAGACTTTAAGATAATAAAGAGAATAGACTTGGGTAAAGTTATGCTTGTCAAATAAAACTTGTGAACGGTTACTTACTTGTATGCTTGCTCGTTTGGAATATTCATCATATGCATAAATAATAAGTTAGAATGTATATTTCTTCTTAAAACTGTGCTATGTATAGAACTCATCTTCAATGCAATAACTCAACAGGAAGACTATGCAAAAGTAGATCTTGCCCTGTTATTGCCCTGTGCCAGATTTGCCTCAAATGTTAACTTAGTGTACTGCGTTGATCACGGACAACTTGTTCACAAGGTCTTAGTTCCTGCGGACGGTCTCTGGGGCACTGGCACCGATCCGATCCGGACGGAACTCACGATAGTCGTCTGCTTCGGATCGAATGGCTTGTGGCGCCTCCTGTTCTCTGCGCCGCACGCCATTCCGTCCCGAGACTAGCCCGTCCATTATGGCAACGTGCCAGTGATCCCCTCGTATATTTTAACCTGTTGTAACTAACTTGTGTCTTCTTGGCAGGGAAGGCATGGTAAGTAATGTGCAGGTGGTTCAGACGGACAGGTAAATGTCACCGAGCGGTGGCAGGTTATTTCATTGATTTCTATATCTAATTCTTGCTGTAAAATAAACTAAGGCAAGATAGAAACCCACAAAATATGCATGCTTCATTAAAACAACGTGTTGATTGGTATAGTTGGGTTAGCTTGCCTTCACCAGTACGTTTCGATGTACTGACCCTCGTTGAAACAGGTTTCCCGTGCTAAGGAGAGCCGAGCGAGGAGCAGGAGACAAACCCCCAATCCAGTCCAAGCTGTAGGCACGCCTCGACCGTGCCAACCTTTTGAAGAAGCATTTTGAAGAAGAAGCTAGCCACCAAGTAACCATGCAACTTTGTGGCAAAGCAGTCGTTCCGACACAAGGTCTTATATTTTGAGTTTAGTAAAGGATGTAATGTACAGGACTGCTATCTCATTTTGTGTCAACACTTTTGTAAGCCCATCGAGGCAATCCTTATGACTCAGTTCAAGGAGTTTGTAATAGATGTTTATATTATCAATAAAAGAGAACTTTTCCATGTTTCAATATGTGTTTTAATTATCTACGTACTCTGAATATGTGCTCGCTATACGAAATGAAATACTTAGCCTTGTGCGGTGCGCAACCTAGGCCCGCACGGCGGTCACGCCCGGGAGACGACTATCGATTCCGCGGGATCGGGGCGTGATACCTTAGATCTCGATACATCTTTGTTCCTCCTGGATGAACAGAGTATATGGAGCTATGGGCTTCAGTCATTAGCTCATGTCTCAGTTCTCCATTTGGAACATATAGACGATCTCCGCACCTTAATGTCCCATCCTCATGCATGCGAAGTCCCGTCTGCATGCCTGCTTCTGTCTTCTCCTTGAGTCTACGAAATCTTGCATCTGTAGACAAAGCTTCTTTAATTCTTTCCACAAGCGATGACTTTACTTCCAGATTAGCTAGTAAGCCACTCTGTCTTGGTAGAATAACCTCTATCTGCAGCTCCTGTAGATCTCTCAATAACTCAGGCTACATCGTCAAGAAATAAACCGTAGGCTTCCTGCTGAGTGCGTCGGCTGCTACATTTGCTTTTCCTGGGTGATACGGTAGATCTATATCAAAGTCCACCATTAACTCAAGCCAGCGTCTTTGCCTCATGTTAAGCTCCTTCTGGGTATATATATATTTTAGACTTTTGTGATCAGTGAAGATTTCCACCTTCTCACCATAAAGATAATGCCTCCAAATCTTCAGTGCAAATATTACAGCAGCTAGCTCCAGATCATGCGTTGGGTAGTTCTTCTCATGGACCTTCAACTGTCTCGATGCATAAGCAATAACTTTATCGTATTGCATCAAAACACATCCCAGGCCACTACCTGACGCATCGCTATAAACAATAAAACCGCCTGACCCTGAAGGAAGAGTCAAGACTAGTGCTGTTGTTAGACGCCTCTTCAATTCTTCAAAGGCCATCTGACATTCTTCTGTCCATGCAAAGTCCTGATCTTTCCGTGTCAACTTCGTCATTGGCTCTGCAATCCTTGAGAAATTTTTTACGAACCTTCTGTAATATCCAGCAAGTCCTAGAAAACTCCTCACCTCAGCAACTGATGTCGGTGTAGGCCAAGTCTCAATAGCAGCAATCTTTTCTGGATCAACTGACAGTCCTTCTCCTGAGATAATATGTCCTAAGAATGGCACCTTATCCATGCAAAAATCATATTTACTGAGCTTAGCATAAAGCTTCTCTTGCCTCAACGTCTCTAGCACGATTCTGAGATGCTCCTCGTGCTCTTCATGGCTTTTGGAATATACCAGAATGTCATCAATAAATACAACCACAAATTTATCCAAGTATTGATGGAAGACTCGGTTCATCAAGCTTATGAACACAGCAGGCGCGTTGGTTAAACCAAACGGCATAACTAAGAACTCATAGTGTCCATACTTGGTTCTAAAGGCTGTCTTCGGGATATCTTCCTTCCTCACCCTAATCTGGTGATAACCGGATCTAAGGTCAATCTTCAAAAATACCCTAGCTCCACTCAATTGATCAAATAAGTCATCAATGCGGGGCAAGGGATACCGGTTCTTAATGGTCACAGCGTTTAACGCCCTGTAATCAATGCATAGGCGAACTGTTCCATCCTTCTTCGGTACAAAAAGTATAGGTGCTCCCCAAGGTGAAATACTGGGCCGGATGAAACCCTTCTCCAGAAGTTCATCAACTTGCTTCTTCAACTCTACTAACTCCTTAGGTGCTAGTCTATAAACTGATGAAGTGATAGGTTCTGCTCCTGGAGTTAAGTCTATTGTGAATTCTATTTCCCGATCAGGTGGTAGACCTGGAAGATCATCGGGGAATACATCCACAAACTCTGATATAACTCTTGGGTAACTTGTTTCCCCTTCTACAGTTAATACCCTAAGAGTTGGCTGAACACCTTATTCTATAGCTCCTCAAAGAAATTCAAGCTCTGAGTGTCCAGGTGGTCTGAATATAACTTTTCCAAGCCGACAATCAAGAGTAGCATGATACTGACTTAACCAGTCCATACCAAGTACAACATCATAGTCAGGCATAGAAAAGATCAGAAATTGGGCTCGCATCTCTCTCCCGCAGACTACTACTGAACATGATCTATAGATATCACTAACAGGTATAATTCTACCTCCCGTAAGAATTCTCTTAGTCTTCGGAAGGGGTGCAGTAGCTACTCTATGTGTGGCTACGAAGCTAGTAGCTATAAATGAGTGCGATACCCCAGAATCAAATAAAGCTACAGCAGGTAATGAAGCTACTAAAATGGTACCTGCTATAACTTCTCCAGCAGTAGCTTCTTCCTGAATAGCCAATACAAAAGCCTGACCTCGTCCCTGAGCTGGACCCCTCTGCTGACGAGCCTGTTGGAATAATGCTGCTTGAGGTGGTAATGGTGGTCTCGGCTGATATCCTCCCGGAGCTGGTGGTCTGACTCCTCCAACTCCTGTCTTCTGTGCTCCCACTGCTGGATAATCTGGCCTTGGTGCAGGTAGAGCTAGTCGGGGTGCTCCCTCTCGGCGTTCTGTGCAGTCCCTGGATAGATGCTGGTTGGATCCGCAAACCAGGCACAGTCCCAATTTGCGTCTGCACTCCTTTTCAATATGACCCAACTTGTCGCAGAAATGACAAGTAGGTAGGGTTCTTGGTGCTGCCCTCTGCGGTAGATTCCTCTGGAGTCGCTTTGCAGAATCCCCTTGTGCTGCCTTGGATGGTGCTGAGGTAAATGGTCGCTTCAGGCTTGACTCTCTCCTGGTGACGCGCTCTATGCGTCGTGCTGCAGCAAGGACGTCGTTGTATGATGTAGGGGCAACAGATCCAATCAACCTTTGAAGCTCGAACCTGAGTCCGTCAAAGAATTTCTCCGCCTTCTCTTTTTCGGTAGGAATTAGAGAAGGGGCGAAACGACTCAGGCGAATGAATTCAGCATTATACTTCTCCACCGTCATGTTGCCCTGGATGAGGCGGTTGAATTTATCCCGTAGTTCTGATCTTGCAACGGCTGGGATATACATCTCTTGGAAGAGCCTAGAGAACTCCTCCCAAGTGACTCGGTCATGTCCGAGCCTCCTCTCTTCAGCTAGCCACCAGTGGTGCGCGTTGTCCGTCAGTTGCATTCGGACAGCAGTCATCCATCTCTCCCGCGAAAGTTTAGCTGCTTCCAACTGATGTTGTGTATTGGTGAGCCACTCATGCACTTCAGTTGGTCCTTTCTTGCCCGAAAAGGTACGGGGCTTGAGTTGACAGAAATCAGTGATAGATCCCATCGCTGGTCGCCTAGCTTGCGGGTTTGCCTGCTCCAATGCATTCACTAGGCTGTTTCTCAGGTTCTCTGCCTCCTGACGCTGTGCCTCCTGTTGAACTTGTTGTTGAGCTTGCATCATGGCATAAAATATCTGGAACATTTGCTGCCCATCCATTGCTTGCCCTGGTGGAAAGGCAGACATCTGTGGAGTGAACTGCGGCGGTGGTGGGATATTATCGCGCCTGAACCTTGAGTTATGCTGCTCATCTTGTCCACTTTGAGAGGATTGACCTCTGTTCTCTGGTATAACTCTATCACCATAGGTAACCACAGCATCTTGTGGTGTAAAAGGAATTTCATCTCCATTTCTTGGATCCATCTTTCTGCAGCCAAAATAACTTTATGAGAACGTTTAGTAGAGTCAAGCAGGATGCAAATCAAGTACTTAATTCGAATGCAATATTGAGTTTCAAAAATAATTCAACAAATATGGATGAGATCCTTTAGCCTATCCTATCCTTTTACAGGTTACTTTGGTCCCTAAGTTGAAACCAAACAATTTGTCGTAGACCTGCATGGGCCACCACAAAAACTATGTCACGCCCCAGTCCCAAAATGTCGAGGGACTAGACACGTGGCAATGGCCAGCAGTACACACCGATGGACAACCCAATTTAATGGATTCATCGGGTATACTTAAGCTGTAATATAGGTCTACAACAATAAGTCAAAACCTAATCTCATCCATACACAGAATAATAAGAACTGCAGCAACTAAAGAGAGTACATCAAAGTCCAGTCACAACAGAGTATGTCGGGGAACAACCCGATAAGAGTCTAAAATACTGGTTCATCAGACCAGAACAAAAGAGTCCAAAAATAAAGTATCTGAAGAGTACAAATATCATGAGCTCAAGTAAAGTCTTCAGCCATCACCTCTGCTTCTATGTTAGGTTCTGCTTCAGCAATATCTCCTGGTACAGCTTCAGCTCATGTCCCGTAAACCTCGGGATAATGTTCTTCTGCTAAACCTGGGGACATCATCCATTCCAGGTCCTCAGGGGACATAGCAAGGTACAGAAATCACAAGCCAAAAGTAATGCAGTGAAATAGAGAATGAAATAAACAGGTAACTACATAACCATCTATGTAAAAATCCAACTGAGAGCAACACTAGTACTCAGGTTGAGACTGCTACAAGCTCTGTGTCGGGGAGCCGATAGCAGTAATATCTAGTAGTGGTCTAGCTCTGCTCGAGAGTCTACAACCTCACAATAGTAGTATATATATAGAACAGCCTGTAGCCTGTGTGTCTCTCCCCACCCAATGTAACCACACGTCTCATGTCCATGTCACGTGAGATCAGAGCTAATGCAACAGTCATAATCTAAGAATATAATAACTATGTCCATCTTGTATCCTACACAGAATCACCTTGAATATCTCAGGAAGATTCTGGCAATATATGGTGTCAAGTGTCCTAGGTTATATTGTACTTGTTAAACAAGCACGAGAATATAGAGGGTCTCGAATGTCCATCACTAAATGACATACACAACTCCGCGTACAGAGTTGGCACCCGACTGTAATCGGACACTAAGTATGTCATACGGTCCTAAGTTATAGCATGTACAAAAGTCACAGAAAATAAAGCAAGAGAACTAAATAAACTAATAAACTGCAATTTATGGCAAGGTACACTTGCCTGGGATTGGAATACCAGTAGCGGTCCTTGTAACAGTGGATTCAGCAATAACTCCTCCAAAAGCTGAAATGAACATTACCAACAGTCTCAGAACATAGAAAATAGTTAAAAACGCCTGTCCTTAAGTCCAGTTTGGACACAAGGACAAAAATGACATTTCTGGACCAAAGCGGGTCCATATGTGGGCCGCTTTGCACCGAAAACCGAGTCAGGGTCAAAGGTTTCCAAATCAGTCCAACTTAGTGTCAACAAGTCAGGAACGTTGATACGAACCCAACGAAACTTCCAGAATTGGATTTCGATGAGCCGTTCTCAAAATCGCCCGTCAGGTGGAGCTTGTAGGGCCCACGACACGCGATTTTCCAACGTTCTCAGAATCGAACCAAACTTGACCCACAGGACCAGCGTATTGATACGAGTCCGATGGCGTAAGTTTCGTCTCGATCAGACGTGTATAAACTAAGTTACAGCAAATTTAAAAAAATCGAATACGGGGTATTGTTCGCGGATACGCACTGATTTCGGTGTGCACGCACATCCGAATCTGCTTCTGCGAAAGCCCGCACGTCCGTATCAACGACCCGCACGTATCGGTGAAGACCGCACGTCACCAAGTCGTCCCGTTTGATGGTGCGTACACGATTCCGGGGTGAAACAGGGCTAAGTTTTTCCTATTTTTGGATCGCGGTTCGCGATCACCACAGGTCGCGATGCCCCGAGCGGGTTGCACGGGCACCGAGGGGGTCTTACAGGCTACGCGATGAAATTTATGAAATATGAATCAGTGCTACGAGTAGGTAGTTATGGTTACCTGAATAGGGCCTGAAATCCAAGTGCGAATTGTGTCCGACACGCGTCTGAACTAGGGCTGTGTCCTGGATCCGTGTCCAAGCCGTGTCCGGGTTCTGGAAAGCCGCTGGGTCTGGGTCAGCCGTGTCCGGCTAGGTCAGAGGTGCGTCGACGCTGCACGGCACTGGGCGGAGGTCGGCTAGGCTCTGGGACTCCTCGAGGAGGCTGGACGGCACCCAGTTTAGTCGGCCGGAGGAGAATCGGCTCGGTCGGAGCTCGATCGGGTCTGACGGCGGCTCTGGTAGCTGGGGAAGAAGGGAACGGAGTTGGTCGAGGTTCTGGAGGAGGGCGGCCGGCTGGAGGTGCGGCGATGGGAGGTGGTCGACTGAGCTAGGGCGGCCAGACAAGGTGGGTGGTGGCGTCGGGTTCTCAAGGGGATTTCCGGCCGGCTGCTACGGGCTTATATAGAGGTGGAAAGGGGATGGGAACCGGCCGGAGGTTGCCGAAAGTTGAAGGGGAATGGTCGCCAGGTTCAGGGGAGGGGAACTGCATGGTCGGCCGGCGGCCACGGCGGCGTGGAACGGCCGTCGGCCAGTTGAAAAGTCGAAAGAAATTAATTTGGGGGTTAGGGATTGGAACGGTCGGGTCGGGTCGGTTGCTGGCGGGTCGGGTCTGACCCGGATCCGACCCGCTATGAGGGTTGGCCCGGTTCAGTCAGACCGACCGGTCCGGTCCGGTCCGGTCCGGTCCGGTTCAGTCTCACGGTTTGGGTTGGTTTTATTAATTAATTTGATTTAATTAATCAGTTAAATTTTATAATAGTTTTTAATACTTTAAAAATTCATCCGGGATCCAATAAATTCTCGGAAAAATATCCCATGTTCGATTTTTAATTTTACACTAGAAAATATAATTTTTATCACATTTTAATATTATTTAATATCTTTTAAAAATTCATTTTAATCAGTCTACCTTAGTTTAGAATTACAAAAAATGCTAATTAAATTCCAGAAAATTAAATTTAAAAATTCTTAAAATTTTCAGGTGATTACAATCTACCCCCCTTAAGAAAATTGCGTCCTCGCAATTAACGGTAAAGCTACTAATAGAACAGAACTACAGGAATTACAAAATTTTTACTTAAGATATACCTGCATCCTCGAATAAGTGGGGGTATTTCTGGCGCATGATATCTTCTCTCTCCCAAGTAGATTCACCAGGAGAGTGTTGCTTCCAAGCCACACGAACTAGTTTAATTGTATGCCCTCGCAGTGTCTTCTCACTGGTGTCGAGTATACCCACTGGTTGTTCTTCATACCTCAGGCTTGGGCCTACTGCGATCTCAGAATGATCAACTATGTGACTTGGGTCAGTCACATACCTTCTTAACTGTGAGACATGGAATATATCATGCACTCCCTCTAAAGATGGAGGTAATGCGAGACGATAGGCCACCTCACCAATGCGCTCCAGAATATCAAAGGGCCCGATGTACCGTGGACTCAATTTGCCTCTGTTCCCAAAGCGAATGGTTCCTCGAGTAGGTGAAATCCTCAGGAATACATGTTCTCCTTCCTTGAACTCCAGGGGACGTCGGTGTGTATCAGCCCAATGCTTCTGTATGTCCTGAGCTGCACGAAGATGATTCTGGATTTGCTTCACCTTCTCCACTGTTTGCATTACTAACTCTGGCCCCAATATTTGACGCTCTCCGACGTCACTCCAGCATATTGGCGATCTGCACTTCCTACCGTATAACGCCTCAAAAGGTGCTATTTTGATGCTTGCTTGATAACTGTTGTTGTAGGAGAACTCTACCAAATACAAATGATCTTCCCAAGACCCTCCAAAATCTAACATACAGGATCGCAGCATATCTTCTAAGATCTGGATTGTACGTTCTGATTGACCGTCTGTCTGGGGATGGTAGGCAGTGCTGAATTTTAGTCTGGTGCCAAGACTCTCTTGCATGCTTCCCAGAAATGAGAGGTAAATCTCGAATCTCGATCTGATACAATACTAACCGGCACTCCATACAATCTTACTATTTGTCGCATATACATGTCGGCTAGTATCTTTATAGACTGTCCAACTCTAAATGGCAAGAAGTGTGCCGATTTAGTGAGTCGATCCACGATAACCCATACCGCATCTTTTCCGCTGGGGCTTCTTGGGAATCCTGTGACGAAGTTCATGGTGATATGTTCCCACTTCCATTCTGGTATGGGAAGCGGCTGCAACATTCCTGCAGTCCTCTGATGCTCGGCTTTCACTTGTTGGCAGACTAAGCATTTAGCTACAAATCTAGCAATCTCTCTCTTTATTCCATGCCACCAATAGTACTGCCTTAGATCTCGATACATCTTTGTTCCTCCTGGATGAACAGAGTATATGGAGCTATGGGCTTCAGTCATTAGCTCTTGTCTCAGTTCTCCATTTGGAACATATAGACGATCTTCGTACCTTAATGTCCCATCCTCATGCATGCGAAGTCCCGTCTGCATGCCTGCTTCTGTCTTCTCCTTGAGTCTACGAAATCTTGCATCGGTAGGCAAAGCTTCTTTAATTCTTTCCACAAGCGATGACTTCACTTCCAGATTAGCTAGCAAGCCACTCTGTCTTGGTAGAATAACCTCTATCTGCAGCTCCTGTAGATCTCTCAATAACTCAGGCTGCATCGTCAAAAAATAAACCGTAGGCTTCCTGCTGAGTGCGTCGGCTACTACATTTGCTTTCCCTAGGTGATACTGTAGATCTATATCAAAGTCCACCATTAACTCAAGCCAGCGTCTTTGCCTCATGTTAAGCTCCTTCTGGGTATATACATATTTTAGACTTTTGTGATCAGTGAAGATTTTCACCTTCTCACCATAAAGATAATGCCTCCAAATCTTTAGTGCAAATATTACAGCAGCTAGCTCCAGATCATACGTTGGGTAGTTCTTCTCATGGACCTTCAACTGTCTCGATGCATAAGCAATAACTTTGCCGTGTTGTATCAAAACACATCCCAGGCCACTACCTGACGCATCGCTATAAACAACAAAACCGTCTGACCCTGAAGGAAGAGTCAAGACTGGTGCTGTTGTTAGATGCCTCTTCAATTCTTCAAAGGCCATCTGACATTCTTCTGTCCATGCAAAGTCCTGATCTTTCCGTGTTAACTTCGTCATTGGCTCTGCAATCCTTGAGAAATTTTCTACGAACCTTCTGTAATATCCAGCAAGTCCTCGAAAACTCTTCACCTCAGCAACTGATGTCGGTGTAGGCCAAGTCTCAATAGCAGCAATCTTCTCTGGATCAACTGACAGTCCTTCTCCTGTGATAATATGTCCTAAGAATGGCACCTTATCCATGCAAAACTCATATTTACTGAGCTTAGCATAAAGCTTCTCTTGCCTCAACGTCTCTAGCACGATTCTGAGATGCTCCTCGTGCTCTTCATGGCTTTTGGAATATACCAGAATGTCATTAATAAATACAACCATAAATTTATCCAAGTATTGATGGAAGACTCGGTTCATCAAGCTCATGAACACAGCAGGTGCGTTGGTTAAACCAAACGGCATAACTAAGAACTCATAGTATCCATACTTGGTTCTAAAGGCTGTCTTCGGGATATCTTCCTTCCTCACCCTAATCTGGTGATAACCGGATCTAAGGTCAATCTTCGAAAATACCCTAGCTCCACTCAATTGATCAAATAAGTCATCAATGCGGGGCAAGGGATACCGGTTCTTAATGGTTACAGCGTTTAACACCCTGTAATCAATGTATAGGCGAACTGTTCCATCCTTCTTCGGTACAAAAAGTATAGGTGCTCCCCAAGGTGAAACACTGGGCCGGATGAAACCCTTCTCCAGAAGTTCATCAACTTGCTTCTTCAACTCTACTAACTCCTTAGGTGCTAGTCTATAAACTGATGAAGTGATAGGTTCTGCTCCTGGAGTTAAGTCTATTATGAATTCTATTTCCCGATCAGGTGGTAGACCTGGAAGATCATTGGAGAATACATCCACAAACTCTGATATAACTCTTGGGTAACTTGTCTCCCCTTCTATAGTTAATACCCTAAGAGTTGGCTGAACACCTTGTTCTACAGCTCCTCAAAGAAATTTAAACTCTGAGTGTCCAGGTGGTCTGAATATAACTTTTCCAAGCCGACAATCAAGAGTAGCATGATACTGACTTAACCAGTCCATACCAAGTACAACATCATAGTCAGGCATAGAAAAGATCAGAAATTGGGCTCGCATCTCTCTCCCGCAGACTATTACTGAACATGATCTACAGATATCACTAACAGGTATAATTCTACCTCCCGTAAGAATTCTCTTAGTCTTCGGAAGGGGTGCAGTAGCTACTCTATGTGTGGCTACGAAGCTAGCAGCTATAAATGAGTGCGATACCCCAGAATCAAATAAAGCTACAGCAGGTAATGAAGCTACTAAAATGGTACCTGCTATAACTTCTCCAGCAGTAGCTTCTTCCTGAACAGCCAATGCAAAAGCCTGACCTCGTCCCTGAGCTGGACCCCTCTGCTGACGAGCCTGTTGGAATAATGCTGCTTGAGATGGTAATGGTGGTCTCGGCTGATATCCTCCCAGAGCTGGTGGTCTGACTCCTCCAACTCCTGTCTGCTGTGCTCCCACTGCTGGATAATCTGGCCTTGGTGCAGGTAGAGCTAGTCGGGGTGCTCCCTCTCGGCGTTCTGTGCAGTCCCTGGATAGATGCTGGTTGGATCCGTAAACCAGGCACAGTCCCAATTTGTGTCTGCACTCCTTTTCAATGTGACCCAACTTGCCGCAGAAATGATAAGTAGGTAGGTTTCTTGGTGCTGCCCTCTGCGGTAGATTCCTCTGGAGTCGCTTTGCAGAATCCCCTTGTGCTGCCTTGGATGGTGCTGAGGTAAATGGTCGCTTCAGGCTTGACTCTCTCCTGGTGATGCACTCCATGCGTCGTGCTGCAGCAAGGACGTCGTTGTATGATGTAGGGGCAACAGATCCAATCAACCTTTGAAGCTCGAACCTGAGTCCGTCAAAGAATTTCTCCGCCTTCTCTTTTTCGGTAGGAATTAGAGAAGGGGCAAAACGACTCAGGCAAATGAATTCAGCATTATACTCCTCCACCGTCATGTTGCCCTGGATGAGGCGGTTGAATTTATCCCATAGTTCTGATCTAGCAACGGCTGGGATATACATCTCTTGGAAGAGCCTGGAGAACTCCTCCCAAGTGACTCGGTCATGTCCGAGCCTCCTCTCTTCAGCTAGCCACCAGTGGTGCTCGTTGTCCGTCAGTTGCATTCGGACAGCAGTCATCCATCTCTCCCGCGGAAGTTCAGCTGCTTCCAACTGATGTTGTGTATTGGTGAGCCACTCATGCACTTCAGTTGGTCCTTCCTTGCCCGAAAAGGTACGGGGCTTGAGTTGATAGAAATCAGTGATAGATCCCGTCGCTGGTCGCCTAGCTTGCGGGTTTGCCTGCTCCAATGAATTCACTAGGCTGTTTCTCAGGTTCTCTGCCTCCTGACGCTGTGCCTCCTGTTGAACTTGTTGTTGAGCTTGTATCATGGCATAAAACATCTGGAATATTTGCTGCCCATCCATTGCTTGCCCTGGTGGAAAGGCAGGCATCTGTGGAGTGAACTGCGACGGTGGTGGGATATTATCGCGCCTGAACCTTGAGTTATGCTGCTCATCTTGTCCACTTTGAGAGGATTGACCTCTGTTCTCTGGTATAACTCCATCACCATAGGTAACCACAGCATCTTGTGGTGTAAAAGGAATTTTATCTCCATTTCTTGGATCCATCTTTCTGCAGCCAAAATAACTTTATGAGAACGTTTAGTAGAGTCAAGCAGGATGCAAATCAAGTACTTAATTCGAATGCAATATTGAGTTTCAAAAATGATTCAACAAATATGGATGAGATCCTTTAGCCTATCCTATCCTTTTACAGGTTTCTTTGGTCCCTAAGTTGAAACCAAACAATTTGTCGTAGACCTGCATGGGCCACCACAAAAACCATGTCATGCCCCATTCCCAAAATATCGAGGGACTAGACACGTGGCAATGGCCAGCAGTACACACCGATGGACAACCCAATTTAATGAATTCATCGGGTATACTTAAGCTGTAATATAGGTCTACAACAATAAGTCAAAACCTAATCTCATCCATACACAGAATAATAAGAACAGCAGCAACTAAAGAGAGTACATCAAAGTCCAGTCACAACAGAGTATATCGGGGAATAACCCGATAAGAGTCTAAAATACTGGTTTATCAGACCAGAACAAAAGAGTCCAAAAATAAAGTATCTGAAGAGTACAAATATCATGAGCTCAAGTAAAGTCTTCAGCCATCACCTCTGCTTCTATGTTAGGTTCTCCTTCAGCAATATCTCCTGGTACAGCTTCAGCTCCTGTCCCGTAAACCTCGAGATAATGTTCTTCTGCTAAACCTGGGGACATCATCCATTCCAGGTCCTCAGGGGACATAGCAAGGTACAGAAATCACAAGCCAAAAGTAATGCAGTGAAATAGAGAATGAAATAAACAAGTAACTACATAACCATCTATGTGAAAATACAACTGAGAGCAACACTAGTACTCAGGCTGAGATTGCTACAAGCTCTGTGTCGGGGAGCCGATAGCAGCAATATCTAGTAGTGGTCTAGCTCTGCTCGAGAGTCTACAACCTCACAATAGTAGTATATATATAGAACAGCCTGTAGCCTGTGTGTCTCTCCCCACCCAATGTAACCATACGTCTCATGTCCATGTCACGTGAGATCAGAGCTAATACAACAGTCATAATCTAAGAATATAATAACTATGTCCATCTTGTATCCTACACAGAATTACCTTGAATATCTCAGGAAGATTCTGGCAATGTATGGTGTCAAGTGTCCCAGGTTATATTGTACTTGTTAAACAAGCACGAGAATATAGAGGGTCTCGAATGTCCATCACTAAATGACATACACAACTCCGCGTACAGAGTTGGCACCCGACTGTAATCGGACACTAAGTATGTCATACGGTCCTAGGTTATAGCATGTACAAAAGTCACAGAAAATAAAGCAAGAGAACTAAATAAACTAATAAACTGCAATTTATGGCAAGGTACACTTGCCTGGGATTGGAATACCAGTAGCGATCCTTGTAACAGTGGGTTCAGTAATAACTCCTACAAAAGCTGAAATGAACATTACCAACAGTCTCAGAACATAGGAAATAGTTAGAAACGCCTGTCCTTAAGTCCAGTTTGGACACAAGGGCAAAAATGACATTTCTGGACCAAAGCGGGTCCATATGTGGGCCGCTTTGCACCGAAAACCGAGTCAGGGTCAAAGGTTTCCAAATTAGTCCAACTTAGTGTCAACAAGTCAGAAACGTTGATACGAACCCAACGGAACTTCCAGAATTGGATTCCGATGAGCCGTTCTCAAAATCGCCCGTCAGGTGGAGCTTGTGGGGCCCACGACACGTGATTTTCCAATATTCTCAGAATTGAACCAAACTTGACCCACAGGACCAGCGTATTGATACGAGTCCGATGGCGCAAGTTTCGTCTCGATCATACGTGTATACACTAAGTTACAGCAAATTTCAGAAAAATCGGATACGGGGTGTTGTCCGCGGATACGCACTGATTTCGGTATGCACGCACATCCGAATCAGCTTCTGCGAAAGCCCGCACGTCCGTATCAACGACCCGCACGTATCGGTGAAGACCGCACGTCACCAAGTCGTCCCGTTTGACGGGGCGTACACGATTCCGGGGTGAAACAGGGCTAAGTTTTTCCTGTTTTTGGATCGCGGTTCACGATCACCACAGGTCGCGATGCCCCGAGCGGGTTGCACGGGCACCGAGGGAGTCTTACAGGCTACGCGATGAAATTTACGAAATATGAATCAGAGCTACGAGTAGGTAGTTATGGTTACCTGAATAGGGCCTGAAATCCAAGTGCGAATTGTGTCCAACACGCGTCTGAACTAGGGCTGTGTCCTGGATCCGTGTCCAAGCCGTGTCCGGGATCTGGAAAGCCGCTGGGTCTGGGTCAGCCGTGTCCGGCTAGGTCAGAGGTGCGTCGATGCTGCATGGCACTGGGCAGAGGTTGGCTAGGCTCTGGGACTCCTCGAGGAGGCTAGACGGCACCCAGTTTAGTCGGCCGGAGGAGAATCGGCTCGGCCGGAGCTCGATCGGGTCTGACGGCGGCTCTGGTAGCTGGGGAAGAAGGGAACGGAGTTGGTCGAGGTTCTGGAGGAGGGCGGCCGGCTGGAGGTACGGCGATGGGAGGTGGTTGACTGAGCTAGGGCGGCCAGACAAGGTGGGTGGTGGCGTCGGGTTCTCAAGGGGATTTCCGGCCGGCTGCTACGGGCTTATATAGAGGTGGAAAGGGGATGGGAACCGGCCGGAGGTTGCCGGAAGTTGAAGGGGAATGGTCGCCAGGTTCAGGGGAGGGAAACCGCATGGTCGGCCGGCGGCCACGGCGGCGGGGAACGGCCGTCGGCCAGTTGAAAAGTCGGAAGAAATTAATTTGGGGGTTAGGGATTGGAACGGTCTGGTCGGGTCGTTGCTGGCGGGTCGGGTCTGACCCGGATCTGACCCGCTAGGAGGGTTGGCCCGGTTCAGTCAGACCGACCGGTCCGGTTCAGTCTCACGGTTTGGGTTGGTTTTATTAATTAATTTGATTTAATTAATCAGTTAAATTTTACAATAGTTTTTAATGCTTTAAAAATTCATCCGGGATCCAATAAATTCTCGAAAAAATACCCCATGTTCGATTTTTAATTTTACACTAGAAAATATAATTTTTATCACATTTTAATATTATTTAATATCTTTTAAAAATTCATTTTAATCAGTCTACCTTAGTTTAGAATTACAAAAAATGCTAATTAAATTCCAGAAAATTAAATTTAAAAATTCTTAAAATTTTTAGGTGATTACACTTGCTGCATTAGTTTTGATCTTGCGTGTCATGGACATGAGACGTGTGATTACATTGGGTGGGGAGAGACACACAGGCTACAGGTTGATTTCTTATATATATATATAAAATCTATAGTAAACACATAGTAAACACATAGTATAACTGCTACCGGCTCCCAGACACAGAGCTTGTAGTGGTATCAGCCTAAGTTCTAGTGATGCTCTCAACTTGCATTTCACATAGATGGTTATATAGTTGACCCTATTATTTTATTATTTGTTGTACTGCATTTATTTTGGCTTGAGCTTTCTTGTACCTTGCTATGTCCCCTGAGGACCTGGATCCGGATTATGTCCCCAGGATTAGCAGACGAGGTTTATCCAGAGGTATACGGAATAGGAGCACTTCTCAAAACAGTACCAGTACCTGAGGACGAGGTGATTGCTGAGGACTTCTCCTGAATAACTGCTTCGCCACGCTCAATTTTATTTGGCCAATAAACTCTTTAATTTTCTGTTTAAATAAACTTTTGTAAACAGACTTAATATCGGGTTGTTCCCCAATTTTTATTTACTTGTAACTGGATGTTGTTTATTTCTTTTGCTGATATTGCTGTCTTTATTCTGTGGATGAGATTAGTAAACCCTGACTATTGTAATACAGCTTAAGTATGCCCCGATGGATCCATTAAATTGGGTTTGTCTATCGGAGCGTGCTGCTGGCCATCCCAGATATTTTTGGGACTGGGGCGTGACATAGTTTTTGTGGTGGCCCATGCAGGTCAACGACTAAATTGTTCGGTTTCAACTTAAGGACCGAACAGGCCTGCACTAAGAATAGGATAAATTTTTAGGATCTCATCCACTTGCTTAAATCGTTCTTGATATCTGTATCGTATTCGAATTAATTTTTGACTTGCATCTTGCCTTGAATCCTGTGCGCTTCTTATATTTTATTTTTGATGCAGAGTAATGGATCCAAGAAGCGGAGACGAGAATCCCTTGAGTACACCACACGATGCTGTGGTCACTTATAATGAAGGAGTGACACCCGAAGACCGAGGACAATCTTCTCAAAGCAATCAAGCAGGCCAGCATAATTCAAGGTTCCGACGTGATGACATCCCACCGCCTCCGCAGTTTGTTCCACCGATGCCCGTATTCCCACAAGGGCAACCTATAGACGGGCATCAGATATTTCAAATGATCTACGCAATAATGCAAGCCCAACAGCAAATTCATCAGGAGACTCGACGTCACGAGGCGGAGTATTTAAGAACCAGCCTAGTAACCGCATTGGAGCAAGTGAACCCACAAGCTAGGCGACCAGCGTCAGGATCTATCACCGATTTCCGTTAACTCAAGCCCCGTACCTTTTCGGGCAAAGAAGGACCAACCGAAGTTCATGAGTGGCTCACCAACATACAACACCAGTTGGAAGCAGCTGAACTTCCAAGAGAACGATGGATGACTGCCGTTAGAATGCAGTTGACGGACAATGCTCATCACTGCTGGCTATCTGAAGAGACCCGGCTCGGACCAGACCAAGTCACTTGGGAAGAGTTTTCCAGACTCTTTCAGGAGATGTACATTCTGGCTATCGCTCGATCAGAACTTTGTGACAAGTTCAATCGTCTCAGTCAGAGCAGTATGACAGTGGAGGAGTATAACGCAGAGTTCATTCGTCTAAGTCACTTCGCCCCTACTTTGATCCCGACGGAAGAAGAGAAGGCTGAGAAATTCTTCGACGGACTAAACTTTGAGCTGCAGAGACTCATCGGATCCGTCGTACCTACCTTTTACTCAGACATTCTTGCTGCAGCCCGACGCATGGAACGCGTCACCAGGAGAGAGACCGGTCTGAAATAGTCTTCCACATCAGCCAAAGCACCTCAAGAAGAAGCTGCAAAGAGGTCTCATATACACCAGCAACCCAGAGCCTCTCCGCAGATATTATCTACATGTCAATATTGTGGCAAGGTAGGCCATATTGAGAAGGACTGCAGACGCAAGTTGGGATTATGCTTGATTTACGAAACCAATCAACACTTAGCCAAGGATTGTCCTTATCATCGAGGAGGAGCACCAAGGGCAAACCAACAAGCACTACCAACACCAGGAGGGTATCAACCAAGGCCACCCTTGGCACCACAAGCAGCACTCTTCCAACAGGCCCAGCAGCAGCAGAGGAATCCACCACAAGGACGCGGACAAGCCTTCGCGATTACCTTGGAAGACGCACAGAACCATGGAATAGCTAATGCGCGTAAGTTTTTATAGTATCTGTTTCTAGATTTGCTTTAGTTCGTGTCCGTTGGTTCGTGACCCTAGACTTGACCTGACAGTTTTAAATTGATAATAATTGATAACCTAGTGTTAATCTAAATAATTTTAAACTTGCTAAATAACCTAGAATGTCTTATAATTGTTAAACCTGATATGTTTTGAAAGATAACCTGGTTTTCTAAAACTGTAATTTTCTAAATTTCCTTCATCCGGGAAATTTCATAACTTCCATTACTTAGGGAAATAATTTTTCCTATGTGTTATTCTTACACTCTCAGTTTTGATTTTCTTGCTTGTAATGTGCTTCGAAAAATAATTGCAACCGTGTCATCTCTGTTGACCGATTATTCTTTGATTGCGAGGATGCAATCCTCTTAAGGGGGGTAGATTCTAAACCCCCTGATTTTCAAGAAATTTAATTTGGAATTTTTTACCATTTTTTGGATTTTTTTGAGATTTTCTGAAATTAAATTCAGGTATTTTAATTATTAAATGATTTTTAAATGATATTAAATAATATTAATATGTGATAAAAATTATATTTTCTAGTGTAAAATTAAAAACCAGACATAGGGTAATTTTCTGGGAATTTATTGGACCACGGATGGATTTTTAAAGCCTTAAAAACTATTGATTAATTTAACTTAATTAAATAAACCGGTTTTTCTAAACCATTTTAGACCGAACCGGACCGGCCGGTCTACCCTAACCGGTCCAACCCCTTAGCGGGTCGGATCCGGGTCAGACCCGACCCGCTTGGACCCGCTAGACCCTTTTCCTTCCAAACTGCAGACCCCGACTTCTCGCTCCCGCCGCCGGGTAACGCCGCCGCCCACCGCCGCCGCTCCACTTCTTCTTCCCGCAACCGCCTGCGACCGCTCTGGTTCCCCTCCCCCTCACCGGCCGCCTCTCCCTCTCCCCCGGACGCCTATAAGAACCCGCGGTCCGCCACTCCTCCACCGCCTTTCCCCTCTTCTCCGGCGAACTCCCGTACCAGCTCCGCCTCGCCGCCTGACCTCCTCCTCCTACTCTGGCTCCACCTCCAGATCCGCCACTCCTCCGCCGTGAGCCTCCTCCAGAACCCTTCTCTCCGCGAGCCCTCGTCGAGCACCGGACCACCTCTCCAGCCCAGCCCCTCCTGGCCGCTCCGGCTCCGGCCGACTCAGCCGAATGCCGCCCGACCTCCCCGAGGCACCCCCTAGCCCTCGCCGACCTCCGACGACCTGAACCCCCGCTCCCAGTGGCCGGACGCTGATGCCCTAGCATCGGACACGGTCGGACACGGATACTTCGTGTCAACGCGGACACAAAAATTTGCAGTTTCTGGAGCCCTGTTCAGGTACCCGTTTCTCTCTGCTCGCTACCCCGTTTCGATTCTGTCTGTTGCATCGCGTAGCCTGCATGACCCCCTCGGTACCCGTGCAACCCGCTCGGTGCATCGCGACCTGTGGTGATCGCGAACCGCGATCCAAAAACAGGAAAACCAATGCCCTATTTTACCCCGGAATTGAGTACGCCCCGCCAAACGGGATGACTTGATCACATTCAGTCTTCACAGATACGTGCGCATCGTTGATACGGACGTGCGGGATTTCGCAGAAGTCGATTCGGATGTGAGTGCACACCGAAATCAATGCGTATCCACGGACAACGCCCCGTATCCGACCTTTCTGAATCTCGCTGTAACTTAGTGTACACACGTCGGATCGAGACGAAACTTACGCCATCGGACTCGTAGCAATAAGCTGGTCCTGTGAGCCAAGTTTGGTTCAATTCTGAGAACATTGACAAAATCGCTTGTCGTGGGCCCCACAGGCTCCACTCGACGGGCTATTTTGTGAACGGCTCATCGGAATCCAATTCTGGAAGTTTCGTTGGATTCGCATCATCGTTCCTGACCTGTTAATACTAAGTTGGACAGATTTAGAGACCTTTGACCCTGACACATTTTTCGGTGCAAAGCGGCCCACATCTGGACCCCGCCTTGACCCGAAAATGTCATTTTCGCCCCTGTGTCCAAATTGGACTCAAGGACAGGCATTTCTAGCTGATTAATATTTTTTAGATCTTATAGTGATGTTTATTTCTGCAACCGGAGCAGTCCCTGCAGAACCCGCTGAAGTCAGAGCTACATTTGGAGCTAGAACCCCAAGCAAGTGTACCTTGCCAATCTCTGCAGTTTTTGCTACTTATTTCCTTGATATATACATTATTGTACATGCTTGACCTAGGGCCGTTTGACTTACCTAGCTTCCGATTAATAGTCGGGTGCCAACACCGTATGCGGGGTTGTGTAAGGTCAACTAGAGATGGATATCGTGATATTTATATTCTCGTACTTGCCATATCATGTACATTATACCCAGGACACCTGACACAGATCATGATACAGAATCTTCCTGAGATATTCATGGTGATTCTGTGTAGGATGCAGGATTGACATAGACATTATATTTTTAGTTTATATTATGACTTGCTGCATTAGTTTTGATCTTGCGTGTCATGGACATGAGACGTGTGATTACATTGGATGGGGAGAGACACACAGGCTACAGGCTGATTTCTTATATATATAAAATCCATAGTAAACACATAGTATAACTGCTACCGGATCCCAGACACAGAGCTTGTAGTGGTATCAGCCTAAGTTCTAGTGATGCTCTCAACTTGTATTTCACATAGATGGTTATATAGTTGACCCTATTATTTCATTATTTGTTGTACTACATTTATTTTGGCTTGAGCTTTCTTGTACCTTGCTATGTCCCCTGAGGACCTGGATCCGGATTATGTCCCCAGGATTAGCAGACGAGGTTTATCCAGATGTATACGAAACAGGAGCACTTCTCGGAACAGTACCAGTACCTGAGGATGAGGTGATTGCTGAGGACTTCTCCTGAACAACTGCTTCGCCATGCTCAGTTTTATTTGGCCAATAAACTCTTTAATTTCCTGTTTAAATAAACTTTTGTAAACAGACTTAATATCGGGTTGTTCCCCAATTTTTAATTACTTGTAACTGGATGTTATTTATTTATTTTGCTGATATTGCTGTCTTTATTCTGTGGATGAGATTAGTAAACTCTGACTATTGTAATACAGCTTAAGTATGCCCCGATGGATCCATTAAATTGGGTTTGTCCATCAGAGCGTGCTGCTGGCCATTGCCACGTGTCCAGTCCCCGATATTTTTGGGACTGGGGCGTGACAATACTGAAAGGTGCACGCAGCGCAACCGGACACGTCAAAATTCGCGGAGACTGATTCGGACGCGTGTGCGCACTGGAATCAGCCCGTATCTGCGGACACATCCCGTGTCGCAACTTTTGCGAAAGTTGCACGTATTTTGTGCATGCTCATCAGATTGTGACCAAACTTATGCCACTGGACTCGTGGTAACGCGCTGGTCCTGTGACCCAATTTTCACGCAATTCTGAGACAGTTGACCAAGTCGCCAATTGGCGGGCCCAACAGTTGACTTTTTGGGCGAAATTGTGTTCGGCTCATCGGAATCCACATTTGGACATATCGTTGGGTTCGTATTGACGTTTAGAGTTATTTGACCTATAATCTGTCCTATTTAGAGACTGTTACCCTTGGAACATTTTTTGGTGCAAAGTAGGCCACGCGTGGACCCCACTTTTACCCGAAATTATCGTTTTGCCCCTGTGTCCAAATTGGACGAAAGGGAAGTACTTTTTAGCTATTTTTCTTATTCCAGAAATGTTGGTGATGTCTATTTTAGCATCCGAAGATGTTGTTCGGAGGCCATTAGTTTCAGATCCTGTGTCCTTGACATTGGACGCTTACACTTTACAGATTTCTTGCCAGACAAGTATACCTTGCCATTGTACTGTATTTACATTCCATATGATGCATGCATATTTATTTCTATTTATTTAGTTTATTATTTTAACTGCTATATAAATTGCGCGTCCAAGAAAACTTGGGTGCAACGACGGTGTCGTCGTACTATATTTTTATTTATGTATATGCATTGGACCTACTTTATGAGACTACCCCATTTTTATGAGACATTTATGTTTCATTAGCCATGACACTATTCTTACACGAGTGTGAGTCACATGTAGGACACGAACTTGCGTACTCGGCTGGCCACTAGTACGTATAGGTCGTGCGACGGATAGGGATAACTGCTAATAGAAACTTTGCATGCTAGTAGACATGGCGGTTATTAGAGGTTTTATCGTGTCATGGATATGACATGCTTAGAGCATTGGGTGGGGAGAACAACAAGTACCGCATTTGAGCTCCTTTGAACTTTTCTCCTATGCGCCCAGATTCTCCGCCGGAGATACGGGTGGTGATGACCACTATATATTATATTATTATCAGGCAGGCCTCCGGCGTTCGAAAGACGATGTGCCTTTGTAGGCCCCTGGATCTCCAAAAGAGAACCATGCCAAATCCCAGTTTTCAGCCAGATAGCTCACTTGTGGAGAAAGGTGTTCTTAACTGCATTCACTTAGACGGTTAGGCGACCCCATTGGATGTTTACATTTCAGTACTTTATTGGCATGTTTATATGTATCTTGTTACGTCCCTCTGAGGACCTGGTCCCTTTCCAGATATAGATGAGCAGGAGTACCCGCAGGAGTATGGACCTGGACCTGACGCTACCTATCAGTCTGAGGAGATCTTACCTTCGGATTATATGTGATTCATTGCAGCTGTTTAGAGATTCTAGTTGCTATTCTTTTCGAGACATTTATTCTGAAATTAGAGTTTATTCTCTTCTCTCTTTAGTAGTTTATTATAGTCGATTTTCAGTGGATTTGTTTCCATCCGACTATCATACTTTGAGACTGCTTATTTGATATTCAGTTATTGATTTCCATTTATCTATTATTTGTGCTGTGGATGAGATATAGATTTGTGTGTGACTTGTTGTGACAGTATATTACCACTGTGGATTGGATATTCATGTACAGTGTACGTGTGTATATGGTTTCCATATATTGGAGTTCGTATACATACGGCTGGCGTGTTACGTATTCCTAGTCCTACGTATTTTGGGACTGGGGCGTTACATATTTTTAGTGGTGGCCCATGCAGGTCAAGAATATATGTCTCTGTTACGTAACTATACCGAACAAGCCTGCATATAGGAAAAGAGTATAAGGATCTCATCCACGCTTGACTGAAACTCATCCTTCCTATTTAATACTTGCATCCTGTTTGATTCTTGTACTTCTTCTAATCGTTTCGTACATCACCTGCAGAGAGATGGATATGCAAAATGGATGTACTGTCGCCGATGGAAACACTACTTCTGGAGTCAATGGTCAGACTCAATGAGGGACCCCAACGATTCCTAGGCTTCCGAGGCCAGATGGACAGACTCACACTCCAGTTCCATCTGATCTTTCCGCTTCGCCTATTGGGAACCTTCCAACTTTTCCAGTACCGCAAGATGGCCAAGCGCAGATGTTCCAATTCTTTCATATGATTATACAGGAACAGAGGCAGCAGGCAGCCGAGCAGAGGCAAGAATTTTTGGCAGCACTTGAGAGGATGGCTGCACAGGCTACTGTACCAGCCCAAGCACTAGCTCCAGTATCTCGAGATGGAGTGGGATCAGTAAAGGACTTTATTCAGATGGGTCCGAGGCCGTACAAGGGCACTGAGAGCCCGGAGGAGACTACCAACTAGATCACTCACATGCAGAAGCTACTGGAGGTATCGCAGTTACCTACGGACATATGGATGACGGGTGTACGGACGCTTTTAGATGGTAATACTCATCACTGGTGGGAATCCATGGAGCGCCAGTTGGGTACATACTAGACTTGGGAGCAGTTCTTGGAGTGCTTCGAGAGGAAATACTTTTCGGACACCGTCAGAGATATATTGTATCAATTTCTTCACTTGGAGCAGGGGAACCGAACAGTGGACGAGTATGATGTCGAGTTTAGTCGACTCAGCAAATATGGCGCTGCTTTGATACCAGATGACTTGGCTAAGGCTAAGAGGTTTCATCGAGGACTGACCCAGGAGCTACAACATTATACAAGCTCGCAGTCCCGAGTCTCTTATGCTGAACTACTGACATAGGCCAGATTGCAAGAAACCATTAGCAGAGGAAAGGGAGGTCATCAGAGGACACAACAAAGATCGGCAAGGACACAGTAGGGACCAGCAAGGACACAACAGGGAGGACCTATCAGACGTCCCTTGGCACAGCAGCATCAGCAACACAGAGCCGGACCGTACCAGATTCTGGAGAAATCTCAATGTAATTATTGTGGGAGGATCGGACATATTTGAGGGATTGTCGAGGCCGCTTGGGACAGTGTTTACGATGTGGTTTCGGACAGCATTTGGCAAGAGACTATCTAAAACAGCAGACATTAACACTACCACCGCCAGCACAGATACTAGCGCTTCCAGCACCGAAGCCAACTCAGCAGATGACTGGACCGGGAGCACCTCGACCCCCGGCAGCAGGAGGATTTCAGAGAGGACCACCGCTACCTACCCAGGAAGAGCAGTATATGAGGGTCGGACATGGACAGTCGCAGAGGAACGGACGAGCTTTTGTATTGGAGGTAGATGACATAGATCATGAGGTAGATGTCATAGCAGGTATTACTCTTGCTTTTACTTTTCCTGCTGTGATATTGTTTGATACGGGAGCCACCCACTCATTCATATCATCTAGTTTTATTGCCAAACACAACATTGCTTCTACACCTTTATCTAGTTGTGTTAGAATTCTTACCGGAGGAGGAGTTGTACCAGTGAGTCGAGTTTGTAGATCGGGTCCTATAGTGATACGTGGCAGAGAGATGAACGCCCAACTCTTAGTCCTTCCCATGCCATCTTTTGATATTATTCTTGGAATGGACTGGCTGAGCAAGTACCATACTTTCTTCGATTGCTTTGGAGGAAGCATTCTTTTTAAGGTACCAGGCCAGCCTAAACTTGCGTTTGCAAGAGGATCCACTGAAGCCATGGATGGTATTCATCTTGCAATAGACGACGTTGTTTATCATCCCATTATTTCAGAATTTTTAGACGTCTTTCCAGAGGAATTGCCAGGACTACCCCCAGACAGAGACGTAGAGTTTTCAATTGAATTAGCACCCGGAGCAGCACCTATAGCATCGCATATTTACAGACTGGAGAAGAAGGAGATGGACGAGCTGAAGGCACAGTTGAAAGAGCTAGAGGAGAAAGGTTTTATCCAACCGAGTGCATCACCCTGGGGAGCACCAGTGTTGTTTGTACCCAAGAAGGATGGGTCAGTGCGTATGTGCATTGACTACAGAGCCTTGAATGCAGTGACAATGAAGAACAAATATCCGTTGCCATGCATTGATGACTTATTTGATCAACTCAGTTGAGCTAAGGTATTCTCGAAGATAGATTTGAGATCGGGATATCACCAGGTGAAGGTACGGAAGCAGGACATTCCGAAGACCGCATTCAGAACAAGATATGGGCACTATGAGTTTTTGGTCATGTTATTTGGATTGACCAATGCTCCAGCGATCTTCATGGACTTGATGAATTGAGTCTTCCACCAGTACTTGGACCAGTTCATGGTCATCTTCATAGATGATATACTTGTCTATTCGAAGAGCCACGAAGAGCACGAGAAGCATCTGCGGATTATTTTAGAGACTTTGAGGAGATAGCAGTTATATGCAAAGCTCAGCAAATGTGAGTTCTTCTTGGATAGAGTTTCATTTCTTGGGCATGTTGTTATAGGAGATGGTATTTCTGTTAATCCAGAGAAGATCTCAGCAGTTGAGATATGGCATGTTCCTAAAATAGCAGCAGAGGTGAGGAGTTTCCTTGGACTTGCGGGATATTATCGACGGTTTGTGGAAAACTTCTCGAGGATAGCGGCACATATGACTCGTTTGACTTGTAAGGATCAAGAATTTATATGGACTGATGAGTGTCAAGCCGCCTTTGAAGAGTTGAAGCAGCGACTGACTACAACGGTCATGCCCCAGTCCCAAAATACGTAGGACTAGGAACACGTAAGCATGCCAGCCGTATGTATATGGCAACTCCAATATATGGATACCATAATACACACGTATGCTATAATATAGATATAAACTCATATGTGGTATAAATATAGTGTCACAGGTATACTAATCTCATTCACAAAATAAGTCACAGAAAGTAAATAACTGAATTAGAATAATGAGTCTGAATAATTCAAAACTATAGTCGGGTGGAGAAAAATCCACTACCAAAGACTATATCAATACTAAAATGAGGGAGAAGGATAAATCTCCAATATAAATAAGATGATGATAGAAGTGTATCAGCGAAGCGATCCATCGCTAGAGATAATCAAGGATGCAAAGAAGGTAAGGCCTCCTCGGAAGAGATAAGTGGTAAGTCCTGATCCGTGCTCCTACGAATAGTCATGAACATCTACACCTGGAAAGGGACCAGGTCCTCAGAGGGACGTAACAAGATACATAGAAGCAAGCCAATTTGAATACAGTAAACATGCATAATATTTAAAAATATATATAAGTACACTGTACAAGATAATCTATATGAATGCAAATGAGGACAACTTTTTGACGTATGGGCAAGGGTAGGCTACTCGATCTAAATCTCACAACTCACACACACGTCAGTGGACATCATCAGCCGACATACCTCGGGGGTAGCGACCCTCGTGACTCCATCAATCGACATACCTCGGGGGTAGCGACTATCGGACACGACTACCATAGTGCGTACTAGTTACTACGGTTCACCAGAGTGATTATAGTCCATGCGCCTACTAATTGTCCTCAATGATACTAAGTGTCAAGTGTGTGTCAACATATCTAATATATAGTAATGACTGAAAAAAAACTACACCTGCAATGAATATACATAAATACAATGAATATACAGAAATATAATAAGCATACAAAATATTATAAGCAATTTGGCAAGGTATCTTGCCTGGTTTGAAAAAGAATGAAGTTCCAACTCAAGGCGTCGTCCGATCTACCCGTCACATAAATTAAACAAGTTAGGTTACAAAAGTGGGTGAATAGGTTCCTCCATTTTAATCTATTTTAATTCTAAATAAAATAACCTAAAATAGTATTTTAATCTTATTATAATCTGATTTTATTACTAAACCCTAATTTTGGTCCAAAGAAAATTAACTTTACGGATTTGTGATCCGTGACACACAAATCGAGTAAATCCGTTGACCAAAAAGTCAACCAACTCAAATCCTGGATTTGTGTATAAAATCCTATAGATTTTAGCATTACATGAACACCAGAATTGACGATTTTATAAAATCACAAGTCGGTAAAGAGTTATGGCCACAAGGGCGAATAGATGATAGTTTTCTGTGGTTTTCTATTTACGTCTATGTTGCACAAATTTTACAATAGATTAAACTTTCATGTTAAATTCTAGAAAATTTTAAGTTCATTATGTCAACTTTTTAAAACTTCAAACGGTTCATAATTCCGAGTTCGGGATCTCCCGTAATCTCAAAAATACCAAAATGCGTCTGATTTTGGACAGCTGACACTTTTAGAATTTTCTAGAAAAATAGGTTCATAAATTATTAAAATAATTTATATATTCAGAAAACTAACCTTGATATAGTTTTAACAAAAAAAACAGGAGCGCGTTTGGAGTCCGGAGCTAGGAGATATCGTCTTTTTAAGTCGTCATAACTACTAGAAAATGAGGCTGGATTTATGACGAATTTTGACTCTTTTTGGACGAAAAAAGAGAGAATTTTGGAGAAAAAAATATATGAAGGATGAGGTATTTATAATGGTGGACACTACTTAATTGAATACGACTAGGATTGGCTGGATATGATTAGGATCATTTTAAATAATGATAGGATATGCATGAAGTTTCTTTCCTAGTAGGCTCAAGATTTGAATTAATTTAAAATAGAGTTTGGGTTTATCTGAATAATTTATAATCTTAAATAAAACTAAGGATAATTCAAATAATTTATATATAATCTTATTAATATCTATTAACACTAAATTATTATCTATCTAATATTAAGACTATATATATATCCAAATAAATCCTAAATAATTTCAAAAATCAAAATAAATTTCTTAAAATTCTAAATAAATTACAGAAAAATATAATTAAATATTTTAACCTAAAATAAATATTTGATAGGAACAATATACAAGTATGGTCTCATAGTAAATCATAGAAGTCCTAAAAATTTAGGTTCCCTATGTTTTAATTACCTAAAAATTCTAGAAAAATCTCCAAAATCTAAAATAGCCTAAAAATAATTCTAAATAAATATTTACATAAGTAAATATACTAAAAAATTTATTTTCTAATTAACTAAGAGAATACTCTAAAGTAATTTAATATCTATAATAAATATAATAATATAAAATATATACAAAATATCTATTTTTGGTGAGGGGGTTTACAATCTACCCAACTTAAAAGAATTTTGTCCTCGAAATTAACACTAACCAATATTCGTAATAAATCACAATAGCTATTAATACTTCGTTGCTAGCTTGTAGTGCTTCCTAAAATGTTATGGTCAGCCACCCTAACACTTTTCTCCCTTATTGTCCATATACTATTCTTTTATCATCTAACTTATCTACACTACCCAACTTAAAATATTTTACTAGTAGTCAAAGTCTTTTGTGGCTATTGTCTAGGTTGTTAGACGAATTTATTTATTGGGACGAGAATCTTGGGATACCTGTCTGGAATCTCATAACCATAATTTTTCTTTGTAACCGTCAAGTATCGTAGTCTAATACTGCCATGCCACCTGACCAGTATGTCTGCAATTAATTCGACTACTCTACTATAACGGTCTAGCTGCAGTTGTCGCTACTTGATAGCGATTTGTCATAGTTGTCAGTTCGTAACAAGTGTCTTCAATTCTTTCCTAGGCATAGTCTAAGTTTTAGGGTAACAATTAAGGTCTTGACTAACTTTATAAAACTATTAGAAGTATGAACTATTTCAAATAGTCTAACAAATTTCTATTAGGCTAAATGATGCTACTTAAGGGTTAAATTAATAAAAGAATACAGGTATTGCTATAGTGCATATACATAAGGGTTATCGTTATGAACTCATCCTTTAGTTATTAATTATTTACTATACCTTTTATGTTTTTAACTAACAAAATAAGGGTGAGGTTGAAGTAATTCAAATAGTTTGTAATGGCGCGAAAAGATACGACTATGATAGAAAGAGTTAAGCACGAGATAAGGAATGGATATGAAAGAGAAGATGAGTCACCCAAGGGGCGAGATGGTGGTAGGAGGAGAATACTACTACTGCTACTCGCGTCATCTATTAGCTTCGTGGATATGCCATCTAGTTAGGATATCAACACATCCTCATAACTGCTAAACTTTCTTATATATAATTCTACGGCTATTATGCACCTAGGATCTCGTGTCACAATGGGGTCATGGGTATGAAATAACACATATAACTAAGGTCGTACCTGTATCTACGACTTCCTGTGCCTGTGCTCTCTTGTTTGTCATCATGAGTGCTTGGCCTATGGAGTATATCTGGTACTATCCGTGTATCAACTTATACTAAGCATGAACGTTCGTCTTTCCGAAATAGGGGAAGACAAAAATCAACAATAAAGAATTTCAATGAGGAGATGATAGAATAAAAGTACAGGATTCAAAGGGATTAGAGAATTCGAAAGGGAGTTGCCAAGGCAGTTGTGGATTGAAACCTTATTTTGGTAAATTTTTATTCGCATGTTCACATCAGAATAATTATGTACCTAACATGATATGCTCTGACCAGTCTAGAGGGCAAGTATATCCGTCTAACAAGTTGAGTCAACTATATCTCAATCCACATAAAGTAGTAATACAAAGAACGAACCAAGTGCACTACGGTTGATCAGACCATAATACACCGATTCTGATTTAGACAATGTATTAGTGTGGGCCCCTAATAATACATATGTCATGAACAAGCTCAATAAAAGAATAAGCTTACAAAACTAGGCTATAATAGCAGCATAAGTCGAGGTAGTAAAAATATAAGTATGCTTGATTATGATGGAGGAAGGTACAGAATAATCTAAGTTCACTAAGAAGATCGGTGTTGTGCCTCTATAGTTTTCATAATAACTCATTGTCAAGGTCTCTAGTCGACCAAATGGGTGTATGGGCCTCTAAGTTCTACAGTCTGGATAAATATTATCTTTTTATGCAAGTCTATAGTTGGTGTCATTCATTTATATTTCATTAATTGGTCAGAAGGACCATGTGTTACTAGGTTATAAGGCATACTACCAAACTTACAAAAATTTAAGTAATAGTGTTATTGGATACTAGAGGGTATATACCTAGTACAAGTCATCTTCCTAACCTTATCAAGCACGATAGAAGATTAACGTTGAGATGGGATCAAGCAAGATGCAATACAAGTAATCAAATGAGAATGTGAAATAAAATCAAGGGAGGTGATAAATAAGTGGATGAGATCCTATATTCTAATCCTATGCGCAGGCTTGCTCGGTACAGTGAAGTAACCGAGACAATATGCTCTCGACCTGCATGGGCCACCACAAAAATATATCACTCTCCAGTCCCAAAATACGTAGGACTAGGAACACGTAAGCATGGCAGCCGTATGTATATGGCAACTCCAATATATGGATACCATAATACACACGTATGCTATAATATAGATATAAACTCATATGTGGTATAAATATAGTGTCACAAGTCACAGGTATACTAATCTCATCCACAAAATAAGTCACAAAAAGTAAATAACTGAACTGGAATAATGAGTCTGAATAATTCAAAACTATAGTCGGGTGGAGACAAATCCACTACCAAAGACTATATCAATACTAAAATGAGGGAGAAGGGTAAATCTCCAATATAAATAAGATGATGATAGAAGTGTATCAGCGAAGCGATCCATCTCTAGAGATAATCAAGGATGCAAAGAAGGTAAGGCCTCCTCGGAAGAGATAAGTGGTAAGTCATGATCCGTGCTCCTACGAATAGTCATGAACATCTACACCTGGAAAGGGACCAGGTCCTCAGAGGGACGTAACAAGATACATAGAAGCAAGCCAATTTGAATACAGTAAACATGCATAATATTTAAAAATATATATAAGTACACTGTACAAGATAATCTATATGAATGCAAATGAGGACAACTTTTTGACGTATGGGCAAGGGTAGGCTACTCGATCTAAATCTCACAACTCACACACACGTCAGTGGACATCATCAGCCGACATACCTCGGGGGTAGCGACCCTCGTGACTTCATCAATCGACATACCTCGGGGGTAGCGACCATCGGACACGACTACCATAGTGCGTACTAGTTACTACGGTTCACCAGAGTGGTTATAGTCCATGCGCCTACTAATTGTCCTCAATGATACTAAGTGTCAAGTGTGTGTCAACATATCTAATATATCGTAATGACTAAAAGAAACTACACATGCAATGAATATACATAAATGCAATGAATATACAAAAATATAATAAGCATACAAAATATTGTAAGCAATTTGGCAAGATATCTTGCCTGGTCTGAAAAAGAATGAAGTCCCAACTCAAGGCGTCGTCCGATCTACCCGTCACATAAATTAAACAAGTTAGGTTACAAAAATGGGTGAATAGGTTCCTCCATTTTAATCTATTTTAATTCTGAATAAAATAACCTAAAATAGTATTTTTAATCTTATTATAATCTGATTTTATTACTAAACCCTAATTTTGGTCCAAAGAAAATTAACTTTACGGATTTCTGATCCGTGACACACAAATCGAGGCAATCCATTGACCAAAAAGTCAACCAACTCAAATCCTGGATTTGTGTATAAAATCCCATAGATTTTAGCGCTACATGAACGCCAGAATCGATGATTTTATAGAATCATAAGTCGGTAAAGAGTTATGGCCACAAGGGCGAATAGATGATAGTTTTCTGTGGTTTTCTATTTATGTCTATATTGCACAAATTTTACAGTAGATTAAACTGGCATGTTAAATTCTAGAAAAGTAATTTTATGTAATTTCATCATGTCAACTTTCTAAAACTTCAAACGGTTCATAATTCCGAGTTCGGGATCTCCCGTAATCTCAAAAATACCAAAATGCGTCTGATTTTGGACAGCTGACACTTTTAGAATTTTCTGGAAAAATAGGTTCATAAATTATTAAAATAATTTATATATCCAAAAAACTAACCTTGATATAGTTTTAATAAAAAAAACAGGAGCGCGTTTGGAGTCCGGAGCTAGGAGATATCGTCTTTTTAAGTCGTCACAACTACTAGAAAATGAGGCTGGATTTATGACGAATTTTGACTCTTTTTGGACGAAAAAGAGAGGATTTTGGAGAAGAAAAATATGAAGGATGAGGTATTTATAATGGTGGACACTACTTAATTGAGTACGACTAGGATTGGCTAATTTGGATATGATTAGGATTAGTTTAAATAATGATAGGATATGCATGAAGTTTCTTTCCTAGTAGGCTCAGGATTTGAATTAATTTAAAATAGAGTTTGGTATTATCTCAATAATTTATAATCTTAAATAAAATTAAGGATAATTCAAATAATTTATATATAATCTTAGTAATATCTATTAACACTAAAATATTATCTATCTAATATTAAGACTATATATATCCAAATAATTTCAAAAATCTAAATAAATTTCTTAAAATTCTAAATAAATTACAAAAATATATAATTAAATATTTTAACCTAAAATAAATATTTGATAGGAACAATATACAAGTATGGTCTCATAGTAAATCATGGAAGTCCTAGAAATTTAGGTTCCCTATGTTTTAATTACCTAAAAATTCTAAAAAAATCTCCAAAATCTAAAATAGCCTAAAAATGATTCTAAATAAATATTTACATAAGTAAATATACTAAGAAATTTATTTTCTAATTAACTAAGAGAATACTCTAAAGTAATTTAATATCTATAATAAATATAATAATATAAAATATATACAAAATATCTATTTTTGGTGAGGGGGTTTACTGTCACGCCCCGATCCCGAAAGGGTCTTTCGTCCTTGCCGGATCCTTTACGGAACCGATTCGTCCTCGCTAGGGGCGTGATGTCGTACGAGCCTGGGGTTGCGCTCGCACAAGGCAAGAACTTGCAGTTTTAGGAACCCATTTTGAAACACAAATTATAAAACACATTCACAGAGATTTGAACACAATTACGGAAGAAACATGCTTTTTCATTGAATATTCAGAGTAATTTATATAGAGTTTACATTGATGCGCCTTCTCGGCTATTGAATTGCATTACAAAAGATAACTCAAAATGCAAGGCGCACTCCGTCAGATAGTCCACATCGTTTGCACATTACGCCCTTGTATAGATTGAAGTCCATGCCTCCAAAATGAACTGACTCCAGCTATACTTCAAAATAGAGGTGCTCCTAACGCCTCCTCGCTATGCTCTAGCGCTGCACCGTCTGAGTGCCTGAAATAGTTGCCCACAATATGGGACAGTACACAACTTGTACTGGTGAGCGAGATGAACCCACTCGACTAAATCGACACTAGCTTGTTAGGGGCGAGCATGCTTTAAGATAGCTTCTATAAGGAAGCAAGTAAAATCAATTCATATCAGTTGCATGTTTTGATAGGAATGAATATAGCATTGAATCCAACCAGTACACCGATTTCTTACTCAATCGATGCACGCCTTTCCTGGAACGAAACACAAATATACTTACCATCTGCACAAGATAATAAGTTAGCATGTGTTCTATTCTATGCGGTCATTGGTGTGATCGACACCTTAGGGACATATTTCAAGCTTAGCGACGCGCCCTATCAGCCCGGGTAGCAAGCCCTGCTGGAGGTCCCGCTATGCATCGTGACGAGCACGAATCAAATATTTCCCTCCGGATCGATACGGTTCCAGTGCCCCGGAAAGCCGTTTCGAGAAAATGCCAAACCCTGTGCACAAGTTGTCCCAAACCAAGCAAATGCATGAAATAATTCATATTACATACAATGCATCGAAATAAACAGAAGAAGTAAGCAGCAACATATATATATCTCATGCAACAGTTCATATTTTCTCAAGCGGTATTCCGATTCAGTTATCCCATAAGTCCAAACTCTATCCGAGGCACCAGGCCGCCACCAACAACCAACTTTCCTTATAAACAAGCTCAAATTATAAGGTGTGCAAGCATATAATAAATTAGCCTACAAATCCTATGTTCCTTTCTTAGTGGCTGGCATGCCTGTGGCTAAGGATTTCCTAGGCGTCCAACCGGGCATCATCGAGTGAACGATTGAAACTTAGAGATATTGGCATGAAGAAGTAGGAAAGAAGGGACCAAACCACTCACTGGTTAAGGGAAAAGAGGCTGAAACTGGAAATCCCGCTAGCGATGATCAAACGTCAGTTACTCGGACCTGAAACAGCACAAGCACCGAGTTAGAAACCTTGACTATCCTTCCTTGCCGAACTCCCCAAAACCTCAAGTTCCAAACGATAAAACCAGCAGCGAAAACCAAGCAAATCGAATGCAACAACAAATCCAAAATCTCAAAATAGCAATCAAGAAAACCAAGCAACCAAAACACGAAAACTATTGGACTAGTTTCAATAGAGGCCTTTCCATGAGTTGGAAAGGATCATCGTATTTTGTCCGTGGCAAGAAGATGCCGAGATCTAAGTTATGACTCAGACGGACTAGCCACAAGCCCAATTACATAGTGCTCGTCCCGGTCGGATCAGAATTTGAGGCACTACATAATATACCACTAAGAAAAAGTTTCCACCCGAAACTTAAGAACAAGGCCTACCTCCGACTCGAAGAACAATGAAGGATACTTCTCCTTCATCTCCGATTCCAACTCCCAAGTTGATTCCCCAACTGTATGGTTCCACCACAGCACGCGAACCAAGGACATCGTACGGTTGCGAAGTACTTTTTCCTTACGATCCAGAATCTGCGTCGGCTCCTCTGAGTATGACAAATTCGTACGCAATTCTAGCTGTTCGAAGCTAACTACATGACTCGAGTCATGCACATACTTCTGAAGTTGAGAAACGTGGAATACGTCGTGCACTCCAGCCAAGGCGGGAGGTAGTGCAATTTGGTATGCCACAGCTGCCACCCGTTCTAGTATTTCAAAGGGGCCGACAAACCTGGGACTCAGCTTGCCCTTCACGCCGAAACGCATCACTCCACGCATCGGCGTGACTTTCAAGAAGACATGATCCCCGACCATGAACTCCAAGGGCCTACGATGAGTATCGGCATAGCTTTTCTGTCGGCTCTGCGCAGTTCGGAGTCTTTCCCCCAATCAAGCGAACTTTCTCGACTGCCTGCTCCACCAGCTCTGGCCCGAGTACCTGCCGCTCGCCGACTTCGTCCCAACAGATTGGAGATCGACACTTGCGCCCATAGAGTACTTTGTATGGTGCCATCTAGATGCTCGATTGGTAGCTGTTGTTGTACGCAAACTCCGCCAACGGAAGGTGCGTGTCCCAACTAATCTTTAAATCGATCGCACACAGCCGTAACATATCTTCAAGTATCTGATTTGTCCTCTCTGTTTGGCCATCAGTCTGGGGGTGGTATGCGGTACTGAACTGTAGCTTGGTTCCAAAAGCAGACTGTAGGCTAGTCCAGAAACGAGATAAGAAACGTCTGTCACGGTCAGAGATGATAGAAGCAGGCACTCCGTGTAATCGAACAATCTCATCTATGTAGATCTGTGCTAACCGATCGACGCTCCACGCAACTTTTATAGGCAGAAAGTGGGCTAATTTGGTCAAACGATCAACTATGACCCAAATCGCATTATGCCCCCGTGGCATCTTCGGAAATCCCACAATGAAATCCATAGTGATGTTGTCCCATTTCCACTCGGGAATAGCGAGGTTTTGTATCTCCCTGCCGGGCCTCTGATGTTCAGCTTTTACCTATTGGCAGGCCATGCACTGTGACACAAAGGTCGCCACATCCCGCTTCATACCTTGCCACCAGAAGGTACCGCGTAAGTCCTTGTACATCTTAGTGCTCCCCGGATGCAAAGAATACTTCGCGTAGTGCGCTTCCACCATAATTTCCCTTCGGAGTTCAGGGTCGCTAGGGACGCATAGCCTTCCTTTCATCTGTAAGGCCCCATCTTCGCCTGCCACAAAGTCAGACGTCTTCCCCGCCGAGATCAATCCGCGTACTTTCGCTAGGAACTGATCGCCTTCCTGAGCTGACTTGATTCTATCTCGTAAACTCGGTTCAAGATGGAGTGGTGCCAGCTGCACTCCTTGATGCCAAACTCGAAGTTCGATGCCCATCGCCTCAAGATCTCGAAGTAAATGGTTGTTTATAGATAACGAGCCCACGTGCTTTCGACTCAGAGCATCAGCAACGATGTTTCCCTTGCCCGGAGTATACGCGATCGTTAGATCATAGTCCTTAATAAGTTCTAGCCAACGCCGCTGTCGGAGGTTCAATTCCCGTTGGGTGAAGAGATACTTGAGGCTCTTGTGATCTGTGAAGATTTTGCAAGCAACACCATAAAGATAATGCCTCCACAACTTCAATGCAAATACAATCGTCGCCAATTCCAAATCGTGTGTCGGATAGTTTTTCTCGTGCGACTTCAGTTGTCTGGAGGCGTACGATATTACCTTGTCCCGTTGTATGAGTACACATCCCAATCTGAGTCCTGAAGCATCACTGTATATCTGAAACTCTTCTACCCCATCTGGAAGTGCAAGAATTGGAGCTGAAACAAGACGCCGCTTCAGTTCACTAAAGCTGGCTTCGCATTCATCACTCCAGTTGTATACAATCCCTTTCTGAGTAAGGCGAGACCAGTTTAGAGAAATCTTTCACGAACCTACGGTAGTACCCTGCTAGGCCGAGAAAGCTTCGAATTTCGCTGGCTGACGTAGGTTGTTTCCAGTCCACCACCGCCTCAATTTTCTTCGGGTCTACGGCGACGCCTTCTGCCGAGACGACATGACCAAGGAACGCCATGCTGTTCAACCAGAACTCGCACTTGCTGAGCTTAGCGAACAACTTATGTTCTCGTAATGTCTGCAACATGATCTTCAGGTGTTCCTTGTGTTCCACCTCATTCTTAGAATATATCAGAATGTCATCGATGAACACGACGACAAACTTGTCTACGTACGGCCGAAACACGCGGTTTATCAGATCCATGAAAGCTGCAGGGGCGTTCGTTAAGCCGAACGACATCACAAGAAACTCATAGTGTCCGTAACGGGTTATGAATGCAGATTTTTGAATATCTTCTGGTCTGATTTTCAACTGGTGATACCCTGACCTGAGATCAACTTTAGAGAAAACTATTGCACCTTGCAGTTGATCAAACAAGTCATCTATCCTTGGCAAAGGGTACTAATTTCGAATGGTCGCCTTATTTAATTCTCGGTAGTCAATACACAGCCGCATGGATCCATCTTTCTTCTTCACGAACAGTACCGGAGCACCCCACGGAGAAACGCTTGGACGTATGTATCCTCGGTCCAACAGATCTTGTAACTGAACCTTAAGTTCTTTCAGCTCTGCTGGGGCCATTCGATAAGGTGCCTTTGATATCGGTCATACGTCCGGAAATGTGTCGATGCTGAATTCGATCTCACGATCAGGAGGCATTCCAGGCAGCTCGTCCGGGAACACGTCGAGGAAATCTACTATAAAATCAGCCTGAGCTGTATTTGCACTTTCCTACCGGGTGTCTTGAACTGAAGCTAAGTACCCTTCACAACCCGAATACAGCATACGCCTAGCCGAAATTGCTGATATCACCATTGCCGTCTTCGGTGCAGCGCTGCACGAATAGTAAAAGTCTGCCTCGCCGGGTAGACGAAATATGACACGCTTCTCCGTGCACTCGATTGTTGCATGGCAAGCACCCAACCAATCCATCCCGAGAATAATATCGTAATCCTTAATATCTAGTACAATGACATCTAAGGAAAGCTTCCTCCCTCCGATGCAAATATAACCATCCCTACAGATCGCATGGGCGGGCATGTCGACTCCCGAAGGTGTGCTTACACAAAGATTCATAGTTAAGGAAGTAGAAGCTAATTTATGCTCAACAGTAAAATCAGCAGATATGAAACTATGCGTAGCACCTGAATCAAATAAGACTCTAGCGGGAAATTCTCTGAAAAGTAATGTACCTGTCATGACCGTTTCAGAGACAGATGCCTCATCCCGAGTCAAGGCATAGACTCGGCCTTGAGCACACTGACGTTGCGGGTTTACCGGCACAGTATTGGCATCACTTGCTGGAGGCCCCTTATTCTGATTTCCGTTGTTCTGATTCGGCTTACCCTCCCGGCAGTTAAATTATTTATGGCCCAGACGACCACATTTGAAACATCCAGTAACCCGACATTTGTTTACTCGATGCCCTGCTTTGCCGCACCTGCTACAGTTCGGTGTCTGAGTCTGACCCCTGTTATCCGACGTGTGCTAACATTTTTGTGCTCCAGACCCTCCCGTTTCCTGAGGTCGTTTATTGTTGTTGGTACGGGGGGGGTTGCACTTCTGCCTTTGGGGGACAACGCCCAAAGATCCGCTCGCTGCCCAGGGCTGCTTCATAGCATTCCCTGTAGGTTTGACATTTCTGATTGATGACGTCCCCACGCAACTCATCATTCAAACCTTTTTGAAAGCAATAGCACCACGCCTGTTGGTTAGGCAGGAAGTGCCCCGTAAACTTGGCCAGCTTAGCGAACACAGAATCATAATCATCCACAGACAAACTTCCTTGGACCAGATTGCTGAAGTCGTCTTCCTTTTGTTGACGCACGGCCCTGGGAATGTATTATTCAATGAAGGCTGATTTGAACATTTCCTAAGTTATTTTATAGTTGGGATTGGCATCGTAAATCCCTTGCTTCGTTGCCTCCCACCAATCATGCACTCGCAGTTCCAGCTGAACCGATGCACAGGCAACTCGCTTGGATCCCCGGATGCCAACCAGGTTAAAGAGTCCCTCCAGCTTAGCAATCCATCCTAACACAACGTCCGATTCTGCTCATCCGTTAAACGTCGGTGGATGCATCTTTGTGAACTCTGCTGCTCGGCAGGTGTTCCTAGCTGAAGGCTGAGTTTCTTCTGACTCATCCTCTACCGCCACGGCCGACGGTGGGGAAGGAGTCACAGTGGCAGTCCCATTGCTTGGTACCAAGGATGCAATTAGTTGCATCATGGTATCCATTTGCTTCTACTGAGAAGCAAATTGCGCTTGTTGCGTAACGGCTTGTTGTTGTTGCACCTCCATAAGATGCATAAGCCGTTCCGCCATACCGGTTGAACCCGCTCCTCCGGATTCTCCAGAACTTGTCGGATCGCTCTGGATAGGCTGAGCACTGCTTGCAGCGGCAGTATTTTTTTTAGCCATTGCTACAAAAGAGAGTAGCTTGTTAACACTCCAAAATTGATAGATTTTATATCTATGGGCTCATTGTATAGGCAACTCATCTGATGCAGCGGACGCCGAACGCAACTCAATTGAGAGGCGCATCAAACTCCTTTATATTCTTTTGAAATCCCAAGGAAGTACAGCCGTGCTCTGATACCAATATGTCACGCTCTGATCCCGAAATGGTCTTTCGTCCTCGCCGGATCCTTTACGGAACCGATTCGTCCTCGCTAGGGGCGTGATGCCGTACGAGCCTGGGGTTGCGCTCGCACAAGGCAAGAACTTACAGTTTTAGGAACCCATTTTGAAACACAAATTATAAAACACATTCATAGAGATTTGAACACAATTACGGAAGAAACATGCTTTTTCATTGAATATTCAGAGTAATTTACGTAGAGTTTACATTGATGCGCCTTCTCGGCTATTGAATTGCATTACAAAAGAAACTCAAAATGCAGGGCACGCTCCGTCAGGTAGTCCACATCGTTTGCACATTACGCCCTTGTATAGATTGAAGTCCATGCCTCCAAAATAAACTGACTCCAGCTATACTTCAAAATAGAGGTGCTCCTAACGCCTCATCGCTATGCTCTAGAGTTGCACCGTCTGAGTGCCTGAAATAGTTGCCCACAACGTGGGTCAGTACTCAACTTGTACTGGTGAGCGGGATGAACCCACTTGACTAAATCGACACTAGCTTGTTAGGGGCGAGCATGCATTAAGATAGCTTCTATAAGGAAGCAAGTAAAATTAATTCATATCAGTTGCATGTTTTGATAGGAATGAATATAGCATTGAATCCAACTAGTACACCAATTTCTTACTCAATCGATGCACGCCTTCCCTGGAACGAAACACAAGTATACTTACCATCTGCACAAGACAATAAGTTAGCATGTGTTCTATTCTATGCGGTCATTGGTGTGATCGACACCTTAGGGACATATTTCAAGCTTAGCGGCACGCCCTATCAGCCCGGGTAGCAAGCCCTACTGGAGGTTCCGCTATGCATAGTGACGAGCACGAATCAAATATTTTCCTCCGGATCGATACGGTTCCAGTGCCCCGGAAAGCCGTTTCGAGGAAATGCCAAATCATGTGCACAAGTTGTCCCAGACCATGCAAATGCATGAAATAATTCATATTACATACAATGCATCAAAATAAACAGAAGAAGTAAGCAGCAACATATATATATCTCATGCAACAGTTCATATTTTCTCAAGCGGTGTTCCGATTCAGTTATCCCATAAGTCCAAACTCTATCCGAGGCACCAGGCCGCCACCAACAACCAACTTTCCTTATAAACAAGCTCAAATTATAAGGTGTGCAAGCATATGATAAATTAGCCTACAAATCCCATGTTCCTTTCTTAGTGGCTGGCATGCCTGTGGCTAAGGATTTCCTAGGCGTCCAACCGGGCATCATCGAGTGAACGATTGAAACTTAGAGATGTTGGCATGAAGAAGTAGGAAAAAAGGGACCAAACCACTCACTGGTTAAGGGAAAAGAGGCTGAAACTAGGAATCCCGCTAGCGACGATCAAACGTCAGTTACGGGGACCTGAAACAGCACAAGCACCGAGTTAGAAACCTTGCCTATCCTTCCTTGCCGAACTCTCCAAAACCTCAAGTTCCAAACGATAAAACCAGCAGCAAAAACTAAGCAAATCGAAAGCAATAACAAATCCAAAACCTCAAAACGGTAATCAAGAAAACCAAGCAACCAAAACACGAAAACTATTGGACTCGTTTCAATAGAGGCCTTTCCATGAGTTGGAAAGGATCATCGTATTTTGTCCATGGCAAAAAGATACCGAGATCTAAGTTATGACTCAGACGGACTATCCACAAGCCCAATTACATAGTGCTCATCCCGGTCGGATCAGGATTTGAGGTACTACATTTACAACAACACCAGTATTGACTATTCCGTCAGGATCAGGAGGTTATGTGATCTACAGTGACGCATCAGGAAAAGTCTTGGGATGCGTATTAATGCAGCATGGCAAGGTGATTGCATATGCATCTAGGCAGTTACGAGTACATGAGAAGAATTATCCGACTAATGACTTGGAACTTGCAGCCGTTGTATTTGCTCTGAAGCTATGGAGACATTACTTATATGGGGAACGAGTGGAGATCTATACAGACCACAAAAGCCTCAAGTACGTCTTCACGCAGAAGGTGTTAAATATGAGGCAACATCGATGGCTCGAGTTGATGAAAGATTTTAACATAGAGCTACATTATCATCCAGGCAAGGCTAACGTGGTAGCATACGCGTTAAGCCGAAAACCAGCAGCTTACTTCTTGACAGCACTTTTGGAGGACTTGCAAGAGCTTGGCATTAAAGTGATATTACCCAGAGCAGATGGGACACTAGCCAACTTGCAAGTACAATCATCATTTATAGAGAGGATTAAGGCAGCTTTGCTTACAGACGCCAGATTCAGGAGACAGAAGGAAAGGACAGAGGCCGGAGAGCAGACAGGGTTGCGCATTCATGAGGATGGGACATTACGATGTGGTGATCGGCTTTATGTTCGAAATGGAGAGATTCGACAGGAGCTGATGACAGAGGCTCATAGTTCAATTTATTCTATTTATCCTGGAGGCACCAAGATGTATCGCGACTTACGACAACAATTTTGGTGGCATGGAATGAAAAGAGAAATAGTTTGCTTTGTAGCTAAGTGTCTGGTATGTCAACAAGTGAAGGCGGAGCACCAGAGGACAGCAGGCTTATTGCAACCACTTTCGATTCCAGAGTGGAAGTAGGAGCACATTACTATGGACTTCGTTACGGGTTTCCCAAGAATCCAAGTGGAAGAGATGTAGTGTGGGTAATAGTGGACCGACTCACCAAGTCAGCCCATTTCATACCTTTTAGAGTGGGTCAGTCTACAGAAGCTTTAGCTGACTTATATATGAGGCAGATCATGAGATTGCACGGCATACCAGTCAATATTATATCAGACAGAGATTTGCGCTTTATATCGCACTTTTGGAGGAGCATGCAAGAGAGTCTTGGTACGCGTCTGAAGTTCGGTACATCTTATCACCCACAGACAGATGGGCAGTCAGAGCGTACCATTCAGACATTGGAGGATATGTTGAGGGCTTGTATGTTAAACTTCGGAGGATCATGGGAGGACCACCTACATCTTGTGGAGTTTTCTTACAATAATAGTTATCAAGCGAGTATTCAGATGGCTCCATTTGAAGCATTGTATGGAAGAAAATGTAGGTCTCCTATGTGTTGGAGTGACGTGGGAGAACGTCAAATTCTGGGACCAGAGTTGGTGGTCAACACCATAGAGATAGTTAAGAAGATTCAGGGACACTTGCGAGTAGCGCAAGACAGGCAGAAGTAGTGGGCAGACCTTCATCGTCGTCCCTTGGAGTTCAAAGAGGACGATCATGTCTTCTTGAGGATATCACCGACCAGAGGCACCATCCGATTAGGAAGGCACGACAAGTTGAGTCCAAGGTATATTAGATCTTTTAACGTGCTCGAGAGAGTGGGAGAAGTGGCATATCGATTTACGCTACCACCTTCACTGGAGGGAGTATATGACGTATTCCATGTGTCGCAGCTCAGACGATATGTAGCAGACAGCAGTCATGTTCTAGACCATTCGAAGATCACCATTGGGCCGAGCTTGTCATACCAAGAGCAACCTGTGAGAATCCTTGATCGTCGAGAGAAAGTGTTGAGGAACCAGTCTATTCCCTTGGTTCGCGTAGCATGGAGGCATGGCGCGCCAGGAGAATCAACTTGGGAGCGCGAGGACGACATGCGCAAGCATTTTCTGAACCTATTCGCAGACCAAGGTATGAATTTACTTTGTTAATTTATATCTTATACCATCCTTGACATTCTATCATGGCTTAATTTTAATTTCGAGGATAAAATTTTTATAAGTTGGGTAGAATATAAAACCCCTATCCTAGAAATCGTATATACCCTTTTAATTATTAATTATTAATTTAATTGTAGTAATTAGTGGCTAATGAGGAGAAATATATTTTTATAAATTTTTATTTTAGGTGTTCGTGCACTTAGAGGATTTATGGGACCATTAGGAATTTTTTAAAATTTATTTCATGTAGGAGACCCCTTGAGCAGTTGCTAGCTTAATAGTGTACATTATTATAATCTAGAATTTTTCTTATGGGTATATATATATATATATATATATATATATATAATTGGAAAAAGTATTAAAAAAGAAAAAGAAAAGAAAAGAAAATAATAATATTAATAAATAACAATCCAATTCTATAAGCAAACTAACAAAAACCATTACTATTACATAAGCAGCAAACCAACCATTTCCTTGTAAAAGCACAGCACCTTTCTTATTCCCTAGCAAATTCCTATTGCTACCCGCCCAATAGGAATTCCCACAAGCCGCCCCTTGCAATGTATAGCAGCAACCCGCCCCTTTGTTTGTGAGCCAAGACCCCCGCGGCCTTTTAACCAAACTCCTCTCTTCCTATTCAAATATATATATATATATATATATATATATATATATATATATTATTTTATTTCTCTAAACCCTAAACCTAATCATCTAGACTCTCCCTCTTCCCATCTAGTCCTAGAGAGCGCCGCCACCGCAGCCGTAGAACCCCGTCAGGCCGTCCAAACAAATCCCGACGACCGCGACCCCACGCACTGCAGATTCTCACAGCGAGGTACCTGTGTTCCGGAGTTGTTTCCTGTCGACTCGCTCAACCAAACGCCATCCCGTCTTTACCGGTATGCTCACCCCTTAACCCTCTTCCATATTTGTGTGTTAGTAGACCTCGAACAACACGTAACCCTAGGCAAAAATAGTGCCAAAGTTGGCAGAAACAGACCAAATTTTGGGATCGCAGAAAACTGCGGTGACCACCCAGGTTGTCGAGTTCGTATGTCCCACCACAGAGATCCGAATTTGATAATTCTTTTTTGTATGCGTAGACCACTTGACCTAGTTTAATTTCTGTCAAATAAACCAAGATTATTAATTAATGTAGACAGAATTAAATTCGTTAGAAAATCCCGCGAACCCACTTGTCCCAGATTTCCAAAAGTTGTGAAACGGAGCGCGCCCCGCCAAACGGGACTACCCCGTGTCACCACCCAATTCTAGAAAATAGGGTTTTTTTTTATTTGATAAATTGTGAATTGTATTTAATTAATTATATTTATAATTAAATAGTGATTGTATTATTTTTTAATTGATTATTTTAGGGTTTTGGCTAGCCTGGACCCATGTCAGACCCTAGTGGACCCATGTTCGACCCAGCCCACACCCTTGTGAGGATTATTTTGGGGCTTAGAATTATTATTATATTTTTAGTGGGTTTGTTGGAGAGATTTGGAGTTAGTTTGAGTGCTTTTGGAACCCGAAACCCAAACCCAAGTGAGATGGGGGCGTTTTGGACATTTGGAGACTTGTGTAACCTATATTTTAGCTTGGTCGGCCCCTAAACAGCATCCCCCACCCGAGAACACAGCAGCCCCCTCCCCCTTGTTCTATTTTCTTCTTCTTCTTCATTTCTTCTTCCTCTCTACTTCTTTCTTCTTCCTTCTTCCTTCCTTCTTCCAAGTAAGTTCTCCTTCATTTTTCTTCCTTCTTTCTTCCATTCCTTCTTCTTTATATGAACCCTAACATTGCATTTTTCCTAACCTAGGTGTGTGGAGCCTAGATTTAGTGTAGAGGCTAGATTTGGAGGCTTGGAGCTTGAGGGAGGTGATTTCAATAGATCGGAGACTTTGGCCTTCGGATTCCAACTCCCAAGAGGTAAACCCTAACTTTCCCCTTGCTAATTACTTTTATGCAGTGTAATTAGTGGTTTAGAACCTTCTTAGACCCTAAGCCTACCCGTGGGAGGAAGTTGGAACTAGTTTGGTTGAGTTTAGAGACTTTGACATTAGATTTTGTGTCAATTTTGGGTGAAATCCAAAATTGGCCCAATTTTAGGTGATGCCCTAGGTTAGACGGACCTAGATAGACGTTGTTGGGTGTCTAGAGGGTGAGTGCATGTCTCCGTTCGGACATGGAGAGTCGTGTCGCGGAAAAATGGGCATTTTGGACGAATTTGGGGTTTTCGTCGTCGCCGATTCTAAGTGCGTGCACATTTTTGCCATAGGCCTAGAATCGATGGGGTAGCATTTTTCTAGGATCTAGGCATCTTTTAGAACCCGTGGGTAAATTTTGGGCCGATTTTGAGTTGGTTTGGTGTGCATTTCAGGAGGTTTTCCGAACCGCACACCGCGTGTTCGTCGAAATGACTGAACGACCATTTCGACTTGGTTTCCTAGTTTTGGGCTTGTGCGCGTGTTGGGTTAGCATTGGGGAGTGTGTGCTAGAGTTCTCGGATTATATTTTATATATTTATAGGAGTTTGTGCGTGTCGGAGTCGTTGGGCGTGAATGGGGTGTGTTGTTTGTGTGTTGTGTGCGTTGTGGTTGAGTTGTGGTTGAGTTGTGTTTATGTGTATATATATATTTATGTGTGTGTCTCTCTATATATATATTTATGTATATGTGTTTGAATATCCATAATTGTGTGTGTATTTATATATATCTACGTGTATATGTCTAGGTGTTTATGTATATATATACATATGTATATGTATAAGTGTGCGTGTGTGTATATGTATATATATATATATATTTATGTGTATGTGTATATATATATTTGAGTGTGTGTGTATATGTATATATATATATATATCTGTGTGTGTGTGCATATATATATAAATAGGTGTGTTTATATATATATATAGATTAGTGTGTGTCTATGTATATATAGATGTGTGTATTTATATACATATATGTTAGTGTGTGTGTTTATATATATATGTTAGTATGTTAGTGTGTATATATATAGAGAGAGAGAGTTATATATATATATATGTATATACGTATGTGTGTGTATGTCCTTGTGTTTGTGTGCGAGGCGAGTGAGGCGAGCGAGGGGGGCAGCAAGCAGCAGCAGCTGCTGCACAGCAATGCAGCAAGCAGCAGCAGCAGCACAGTAAAGGCAGCAGCAGCAGCAGATGTTCGCAGCGGGAGCGGGGTAGCTTAGTGTGATAGTTATAGAGTTATAGATCTATATATCTATATAGATAGATTAATAGTTAGATAGTTATCTAGATAGATAGATAGTTAGATTGTTAAATAGATAGATAGATAGATAGATAGATAGATAGATAGATAGATAGATAGATAGATAGATAGGTAAATAACTAGATAGATAGATATATCTAGATAGATAGATGGTTAGATGGATATTAGATAGATGGATAAATAGGTAGTTAGATAGATACGTAGATAGATAGATAGATAGATAGATAGATAGATAGATAGATAGATAGATAGATAGATAGTGTAAACCCCATGATTTTGCAAGAATTTTAAATTGGGTTTTTCACAATTTTCTGGAATTTTCTGGGATTTTTCTGTAATTAAAATCATGGTTTTAATTATTAAATAATTTTTAGTTGATAACAAATAATATTAAAATATTATGAAAATAATATTTTTGGGTGTAAAATGGAAAACTGGACTTAGGGTAATTTTTCTTGAATTTATTGGGCCCCGAACCTAATTTAAAACACCTAAAAACTATATTATTTAATTATTTAATTATTTAATTATTTATTTAATTATTTATTTATTTAATTAAGCCCAACCCCAGCCCATTGGGCCGGCCCAGCCCGCTCACCCTATCGGGTCGGGTCGGGTCTGCCCGAACCCGACCCGCCGCACCCGCTAGCCCGCTTCCCCTTCTCCCCTCTTTTCCGCGTCTCCCGGCGGAGCCGCAGCCTTCGGCCACGTAGGCGCTCCGTCCGGCCACGTAGGCGCTCCGCCCGGCCACCTCGCCGCTCCGCCCGGCCACCTAGCCCACGTCGCCCGCCTTCTCCGGCCACCCAGCCTCCTCCACCGCCTATTTAAACCCCGTCAGCCCCCCCTCCGGCCAAGAAACCCTCGCCGGTCGACCCCCTCCGCCCTGGCCTCTCCCCGCCCGGCCACGACCCGCCTCCCCTCGCCGTGCTCCGCCCTCGCCTTGCCGCACCGCCCCCGGCTTCCTCCTCCCTCCTCCTTCCCCGCTGCCTCCGGCTCCCCTGACCCAGCACAGCCCCGACAGCACCCCGGCGACGCCGTGCAGCGCCCTAGCCCCCGGCCGTCCTTTCCCCCGCCGCAGAGCCGCCCGAGCCGCCGGATCTCCGGCCAAGTTCCAGAAACCCTAACCCTAGTTCTTCCCATGTGTCGACACGTGTCGGACACGACACGGACACGAGAAATTCTAATTTCTCGAGCCCTGTTCAGGTACGTATAACTTTCTTCTCGCTGTCCCGTTTTCAATTCCATAAATTGCAACGCGTAGCCTGCATGACCCTCTCGGTGCCCGGGCAAACCGCTCGAGGCATCGCGTCCTGTGGTGATCGCACACCGTGATCCAAAAACAGAAAAAACAACGATCAGATTCACCCCGGAACTGGGTACGCCCCGCCAAACGGGACGACTTGGTCGCGCGCGGTCTTCACAGATACGTGCGCGTCGTTGATACGGACGTGTGGGATTTCGCGGAAGTCGATTCGGGTGTGCGTGCACACCGGGATCAACGCGTATCCGCGGACACCGCCCCGTATCCGTCTTTTCTGAATCATGCCCTAACTTTCTGTACACACGTCGGATTGAAACAAAACTTGCGCCATCGGACTCGTAGCGATACGCTGGTCCTGTGACCCAAGTTTGGTTCGATTCTGAGAACGTTGACGAAATCGCGTGTCGTGGGCCCCACAGGCCCCACTCGACGGGCAATTTTGTGATCGGCTCATCGGAATCCAATTCTGGAAGTTCCGTTAGGTTCGTATCATTGTTCCTGACCTGTTGACACTAAGTTTGGTAAATTTGGAGACCTTTGACCCTGATACATTTTTTGGTGCAAAGCGGGCCCACATACGGACCCCGTTTTGACCCAAAATTGCCGTTTTTGCCCTTGTCTCCAAATTGGACTCAAGGACAGGCATTTCTAGCTATTTGATATCTTCTAAGCATGATGGTAATATTTATTTCAGCATCCGGACACATTTCTGGAAATTTCCTAAGGATAGAACTCTAGTTGGGATCCAAACATCAGGCAAGTACCTGCACTTCAAGTTTAATCTTTATATTGTGATAATTAGTTCCTTGTTCTACTAGTACCATTGGATGATTACACTTAGTGTTAGGATTTGGAGTTCATGTCTTGCTTTTCGTGTCGGATGGGAGAATAATATGAGGCATGTAGTTTACCCTTCCCCCTGTCGTGACTGCTAGCTGTTGGTACGCGACTGTACCATCAGCCTTATACTTGATTATTCCTGACTGCTAGCCATCTATGGCGGCCTTATTAGCCTTATAAACCCCTACATGCCAACTATGTATTCTAAATATACAATTTCACACACACATAGTTCCTGTTGTCTTGTTGTAGTTCCATTTTCTTGTCTCATTATATTCCTGTTTTACTCATGTCTCTGGTTTATAGCGATTAATCCTGTTTTACTTATATCTAGTGCGTAACTCTTAGTTAAATTCACTACTTGTTGTGCATATTATTATCATGATACTTAGTCAGTTTCTTTCTACTTGTCATAAATATTTAGTTTAATCTTGTTGTGTATTGGTACTTTGCTCCTTTCCTGACTGAATCCGTTGATATTAGGCGATGATGAGGACTATGCCCCCACCTTTTATGGCCTATATGACGTAGCAGATGGTACATTTGAGGAGCCGGTTCCTACTCAGGAGACTACTTTTGAGGAGTAGTCAGCCAGTTAGCTAGTATTTTCTTTCAGCACAATACTCGGGTTTATCCCCGATTTATCTTCTGGTTTTGTATTAACTATGGATTTGGTTGTCACAAATTAAATATTATAAAATCTTAGCATTCCTATTTTCTGTGATTATCCTTGCCTGTTTATTCTTGTGGATGAGATAGATTTTAAATTAACCTGTGAATATGACCTAGACAGCGTACTACCGCCGATACTGCGGCGTAGGCTAGACGTACCCACGTACTCGTGCCCGAATATCCGGGTGTAGGTCGTGACACATTTTTATGGTGGCCCATACAGGTCAATGACTAAATTGTTCGGTTTCAACTTAGGGACCGAACAGGCCTGCAATAAGATAGGATAAGTTTAGGATCTCATCCACTTGCTTGAATCGTTCTTGACATCTATCTCATATTCGAATTAATTTCTTGACTTGCATCCTGCCTTGATTCCTGTGCGCCCCTTATCATTTATTTTGGATGCAGAGTAATGGACCTACCAGCAAGCGACGAGGTTCCTACAAGATCACCACGAGATGCTCTACCAGCACCCGAACCGAGACCACCCTTGGTACCACAAGCAGCACTCTCCCAGCTAGCCCAGCACAGCAGAGGGCACCACCACAAGGATGCGGACAAGCTTCCGCGATGACCGTGGAGAACGCGCAGACTCTTGGAGTAGCTAATACGCGTAAGTGATTTGTAGTTGCCGTTTCCAGCATTGTTTAGCTCGTGCCTATTGGTTCGTGACCTCAGCCCCAACCTAGTAATTTTGAACTTGCAAATAACCTGGTATACTTTTATATTTGATAACTGTAGAGATTGTAGAGCCTTTTGTTATTGTGCTTATTGTGATTTGTTTTGTGAACTTGAATAATTTGTACCTCCTTCCATCATCATCTAGCGCACTTAATTTTTCTGTACTTGACTTATGCTGCTATTCTATAGCCTAGTTTTGCAAGCTTACTCTTTATCGGGCTTGTTCATGACATATGTATTATTGGGACCTGATCAACCCCACTAATACAAGTGTCTATTCTGAATCTGTGTATTACGGTCTGATCAACCTTAGTACATTTTGGTTCGTACTTCGCACGACTACTTTACGTGGATTGAGATATGTAGTGACTAGTAGACAAATATACTTGCCCTAGACATGTCTGAGCATATCATATCGGTTACATAACCGTATTAATACGAGCATGTGAATAGGAATTACCAAGATATGATCCAATCTACACCTGCTTTGACAATTCCTATTTAACTTCTTTAAACGTCTTGATCCCGACACTTCTATTCTATTACCCCTCCCTTGAACTCTTTATTATTGATCTTCGTCTTCCCTTATTTCGGAAAGATGAAACCTCATGCTTGGTATAAGTTTGATACACAGAGAATACTAGATATGTCCCATAGGCCGATCACATACTTGAGGATTATTCTTTCGAAATTAAGGACATATCATATGTGATATGATCGGCGTTGAAGTTTCGAAGATTGAATGACATGAGTAAACATATTAAGGAATATTTTCTTAAGGTATATAGCCTTATGTGATGGATGGGTAAATTCTAAGTTGGGTAGCAGTGCATTGTCAACTCGAGATAAATTTCTTTTAGATTGTGACCGAGTAAGATTAGATTGGGAGAGGTTCAAGCCATTCTAATTTTGAAAATTTAGAGGATAAAAATATAGAATTTCAGACTTGAACATTGGTGAACTACATTTAAATTATTTTTCAAATTTGATGATTGAATTAAGAATTAAAGTTCGATGGTTGGACTACCTAGTTGGAATATTGAGGATGTGAATAAAAATTAAAAAGTTGAAAATGGGAATACTATTAGACTCGAATCACTTCTAAAGGAAATTATGATAGTTAGAATCGTGAGGCAAATTTATAAGCGTATCTTGAAGATGTTATATGGACTTAATTTAAAATTTGCCTGTGGGTAATTTGAGAAAGTAAGAAGTGATAACCATAAGTTGAATTTTGATTGGAACAGTAGCCATCTTAACCTTGAAGTGATTGCAGTGGATATGATTAGGATTCTAATTATCGCAAGGAGATTGCGATTGATGTACATGAAGGATTAACAGATTATGGCTTAATTTTTAATTTTGAGGACGAAATTTTTATAAGTTGGGTAGATTGTAAACCCCCTGATTTTGCAAGAATTTTAAATTGAGTTTTTCACAATTTTCTGGAATTTTTTGGGATTTTTATGTAATTAAAATCATGGTTTTAATTATTAAATGATTTTTAGTTGATAATAAATAATATTAAAATATTATGAAAATAATATTTTTGGGTGTAAAATGGAAAACTGGACTTAGGGTAATTTTTCTTGAATTTATTGGGCCCCGAACCTAATTTAAAACACCTAAAAACTATTTATTTAATTATTTAATTATTTAATTATTTATTTATTTATTTAATTAAGTCCAACCCCAGCCCATTGGGCCGGCCCAGCCCGCTCGCCCTATCGGGTCGGGTCGGGTCGGGTCTGCCCGAACCCGACCCGCCGCACCCGCTAGCCCGCTTCCCCTTCTCCCCTCTTCCCCGCGTCTCCCGGCGGAGCCGCCGCCTCCGCCACGTAGGCGCTCCGCCCGGCCACCTCACCGCTCCGCCCGGCCACCTAGCCCACGTCGCCCGCCTTCTCCGGCCACCCAGCCTCCTCCACCGCCTATTTAAACCCCGTCAGCCCCCCCCCTCCGGCCAAGAAACCCTCGCCGGTCGACCCCCTCCACCCTGGCCTCTCCCCGCCCGGCCACGACCCGCCTCCCCTCGCCGTGCTCCGCCCTCGCCTCGCCGCACCGCCCCCGGCTTCCTCCTCCCTCCTCCTTTCCCGCTGCCTCCGGCTCCCCCGACCCAGCACAGCCCCGACAGCACCCCGGCGACGCCGTGCAGCGCCCTAGCCCCCGGCCGACCTTTCCCCCGTCGCAGAGCCGCCCGAGCCACCGGATCTCCGGCCAAGTTCCAGAAACCCTAACCCTAGTTCTTCCCATGTGTCGACATGTGTCGGACACGACACGGACACGAGAAATTCTAATTTCTCGAGCCCTGTTTAGGTACGTGTAACTTTCTTCTTGCTGTCCCATTTTTAATTCCGTAAATTGTAACGCGTAGCCTGCATGACCCTCTCGATGCCCGGGCAAACCGCTCGAGGCATCGCGTCCTGTGGTGATCGCACACCGCGATCCAAAAACAGGAAAAACAATGACCCGATTTACCCCGGAACTGGGTACGCCCCGCCAAACGGGACGACTTGGTCGTGCGCGGTCTTCATAGATACGTGCGCGTCGTTGATACGGACGTGTCAGATTTTGCGGAAGTCGATTCGGGTGTGCGTGCACACCGGGATCAACGTGTATCCGCGGACACCGCCTCGTATCCGCCTTTTCTGAATTATGCCCTAACTTTCTGTACACACGTCGGATTGAAACGAAACTTACGCCATCGGACTCGTAGCGATACGCTGGTCCTGTGACCCAAGTTTGGTTCAATTCTGAGAACGTTGACGAAATCGCGTGTCGTGGGCCCCACAGGCCCCACTCGACGGGCGATTTTGTGATCGGCTCATCGAAATCCAATTCTGGAAGTTCCATTGGGTTCGTATCATCGTTCCTGACCTATTGACACTAAGTTTGGTGAATTTGGAGACCTTTGACCCTGTCACATTTTTCGGTGCAAAGCGGGCCCACATGCGGACCCCATTTTGATCCGAAATTGCCGTTTTTGCCCTTGTCTCCAAATTGGACTCAAGGATAGGCGTTTCTAGCTATTTGATATCTTCTGAGCATGATGATAATGTTTATTTCAGCATCCGGACACATTTCTGGAAATTTCCCGAGGATAGAACTCTAGTTGGGATCCAAACATCAGGCAAGTACCTGCACTTCAAGTTTAATCTTTATATTGTGATAATTAGTTCCTTGTTCTACTAGTACCATTGGATGATTACACTTAGTATTAGGATTTGGAGTTCATGTCTTGCTTTTCGTGTCGGTGGGAGAATACTAGGAGGCATGTAGTTTACCCTTCCCCCTGTCGTGACTGCTAGCTATTGGTACGCGACTGTACCATCAGCCTTATACTTGATTATTCCTGACTACTAGCCATCTATGGCGGCCTTATTAGCCTTATAAACCCCTACATGCCAACTATGTATTCTAAATACACAATTTCACACATACATAGTTCCTGTTGTCTTGTTGTAGTTTCATTTTCTTGTCTCATTATATTCCTGTTTTACTCATGTCTCTGGTTTATAGCAATTAATTCTGTTTTACTTATATTCCTGATCTTTAGTGCGTAACTCTTAGTTAAATTCACTACTTGTTGTGCATATTATTATCATGATACTTAGTCAGTTTCTTTCTACTTGTCATAAATATTTAGTTTAATCTTGTTGTGTATTGGTACTTTGCTCCTTTCCTGACTGGATCCGTTGATATTAGGCGATGATGAGGACTATGCCCCCACCTTTTATGGCCCATATGACGTAGCAGATGGTACATTTGAGGAGCCGGTTCCTAATCAGGAGACTACTTTTAAGGAGTAGTCAGCCAGTTAGCTAGTATTTTCTTTCAGCACAATACTCGGGTTTGTCCCCGATTTATCTTCTGATTTTGTATTAACTGTGGATTTGGTTGTCATAAATTAAATATTATGAAATCTTAGCATTCCTATTTTCTGTGATTATCCTTGCCTGTTTATTCTTGTGGATGAGATAGATTTTAAATTAACCTGTGAATATGACCTAGACAGCGTACTACCGCCGATACTGCGGCGTAGGCTGGACGTACCCACGTACTCGTGCCCGAATATCCGGGTGCGGGTCATGACAGATAGATAGATAGATAGATAGATAGATAGATAGATAGATAGATAGATAGATAGATAGATAGATAGATAGATAGACAGATAGTTATATCTATCTAAGATATAGATATATATATATATATACCTATTGCAATATACATCTATAGATATCTAGATAGTTATATACATATATTATGAGTTGGGTATATATATGGGTATATGTGTGTATGTGTGAATAGGTATGTATATAAATACGTAGGTATGTGTATAGATATGATAGATATATATATATTTTTAGCCTAGATTATAACTAGATATATATATATATCTACATACCTAGATAGCTAACTAGAGGGGTAGTTAGTGAGGTATTGGAGAGTATCTCAATACCTTGAGAATATCAAGGTATCTCAATACCTTGAGATATCCAAGGTATTGAGTTTCGAGCGGGATATTTGAGCAATAGCCTAGGAATAGTATTGGAGTAATTTTTATATGTATATGTGTATATATTTACGCGTACTAGCATAGGTTTTAGCGGGTTTAGGCGGGGTGCGTGGCCTAGGTCGAGGTATCGGATACCGAGGGTATCCCGGTATCTCGAGGAGGCGAGTTTGAGAGTTTTCTAGCTTAATGAGCTTAGTTTAACCTAGAATTTCAGGGGCACCCTAGTTTGACCTAGCTTTGACCATAATTGTCCTCGTTGACAGTAAAAGTCAACGTTTGACCTAGTTTTGACCTAGAGTTGACTTTTTGGACCCCGGGTTGACTTTTTGACCCGAATTTCATCAGTTTGACCCGTTTGACCTAGAATATCCCTAGAAGCCTGTTTTTAATTATTTTATATCAGTTTAACTCCTTAGAACCCTGTTTAATTCTGCTTTTCGCAATAGGTTCTTGCGACACCGTTCCGGATCTCGATCCTCATCAGTTGCTCAGGACATCAGGCGAGTACCTACCTCTGATAGTTTCCATTTCATGATAGCGTTTATATCACCTGTTCTAGAACTGTAATACTTGATTCTGACACATTGTTACACGAGCTGGTACTAGTGGATCCCGTCATGAGATGCTATCCCCCTTACCGTGTTCAGCGGGTACTCTATCACGTATATTTTATCATGTGCTTCGGGTATTGATTCTCATGTGCTATCATGTGCTTCTTGTGCTCTCGCCTTCGTGTGCGCGAGCTATTATCATATATGTAGCATGTTGTGGTTGGATCCAAGAGTATTAGTGGGGGAGGGGAGTAGGAGTTGGTTATGTGATCAAAGCCAAACAGTATTCATGTGTATGTCGATTATGCAACTCACGCATAACGGAGTTATCATAGTGTTTTTCATGTGCAACCTAAGCCGATCACATAACGAACTTGTGCTCAAGGCACTTAGCTAGTATTCATGTTTTCTCACATGCAGTTACTTCTCTACTTGTATTATTCTCCAGTTTACCTTGCAGCTACTTTCTGCTCCAGCATGTATTTATTTTCCTGTGCATCTTGTATACTTTTCTATTGCTCGTCATATACACCTTACCATGCATTTGGAGTTACTTTCAGAGTTATGTACTTCGCTCCAGTCCTGACTGGGCATATTTTTTCCAGAGGATCCTGAGGATTATTGCCCGACGTTCTACGAGCCGGGTGTTGACGAGTGCTGTGACCCCGAGACTGAGGAGGAGTGTGCCGAGGAGACGCCGTTAGCGCCCTAGTTAGCTAGGTGGGTTTCCTGGGTTGCTCCCAGCTGTTTATTTGGATGATTGTACATATTCTTTTGATGCTGTGAGATGTTGTAGACTATGGTAGACTTGGACTGTATTTTGGATATTGTCTTGCTCTCTTTGGTTCTGTTTCTTTGTTCATATCATATCGTACTTTTATTCTTTCCCTAGTTATTGTGATTGAGAGCTTATATATATTGCGTGGTTGCCCACCTTTGGAGAGGATATTATCATATTTTTTTGTGAGATATATAGATATGGTTGACCTAGAACGAACCTTAGAGTGTTGTACCACCAATTCTGTGACGTAGGCTGGACGTACCCACGACTCATGCCCGATTTTTCGGGTGCGGGTTGTGACACGTTTTTGGTGGCGGCCCATGCAGGTCTAGTTTTTAGGTTTACCTGCAATAGGATGTAGGATATAGGCTGAGAGAGAGTGTGCTCAATCACAACTAGGACCCTTCCTGATTCCTTTTGCTATCTTAATTTTTCTGAAATTGTTTTCTTTTGCAATATTACTGTCCTTCTTTGATGATATCGTTTCTTGCACCGTATTGACTTTTTTTGATCTGTGTTCTTCTTGATTCCATTCCAGCTCTTGCTTTATTTGATTCCGGGGCTTCCCATAGCTTTGTGTTTGTATCTTTTGCTCTTAGACACCATCTTGTTGCAAAACCTTTAGCTAGACTCTGCAAGATCACGATCGGGGGTGGTATCATCCTAGTCAGTGATATCTGCAGAGACCGGAGAGTTACCTTGGAGGCCAGGAGTTGAGTGTGTGCCTACTCGTAATGCCACTTCCGAGCTATAATATTGTACTCGGGATGGATTGGTTGAGTATGCATTATGCTAGTATAGATTGTCGTGGAGGCAGAGTTTTGTTTAGTCCGTCGGGTGAGCCAGAGTTTCAATTTGCCAGAGGAGCAGTGGAGCAGACCGAGGGAGTCTTCTGCGGAGCCCTGGTGGTAGAGCTGAGGTTGCTACATCCACTGATAGAGGAGTACATGGATGTCTTTCCGGAGGAGTTGCCAGGGTTACCTCCGGACAGAGATGTGGAGTTCTCTATAGACTTGGTGCCAGACGCGGAGCCGATATCCCAGCACGTCTATAGAGTTAGCAACAGTGAGCTGATAGAGTTGAAGAAGCAGGTGGATGAGCTTCAGGACAAGGGATTTATCAGATCTAGTTCTTCTCCGTGGGGTACTCCGGTACTTTTTGTACCGAAGACGGAGAGGTCGATACGGATGTGTATCGACTACAGGGCTTTGAACAACCTCACAATCAAGAACAAGTATCTGCTGCCGCGTATTGATGATCTTTTTGACCGGTTAAGCGGAGCGAAGGTATTTTTCAGGATTAATCTGAGGACAGGCTACCACCAGGTGAAGGTCAGGAAGGAGGATATTCCGAAGACAGCTTTTCGGACCAGATATGGACAGTACGAGTTTATGGTGATGCCGTTTGGGTTGACTAATGCCCCGACAGTGTTCATGAATCTGATGAACAAGGTGTTCCATCAGCATCTGGACAGGTTTGTAGTGGTGTTTATAGATAATATCTTGGTGTATACGAAGACTCCAGAGGAGCATGAGGAGCATCTAAGGATAGTGCTGGAGACTCTCAGGAAGGAGAAGCTTTATGGAAAGCTTTCAAAGTATGAGTTCTTCCTTGACAAGGTTGAATTTCTTGGTCATGTGGTGACTGGAGAGGGTATCTCGGTGGATCCGAGAAAGATTATGGCAGTTAAGGCATGGAGTGCTCCGAGTTCAGTAGCCGAGGTCAGGAGTTTCCTGGGACTGGCAGGATACTATAGGAGATTTGTTCAGAATTTTTCCCAGATTGCAAAGCCATTGTCCAGGCTGACTCGGAAGGACGTAGAGTTTGTTTGATCAGAGGAGTGCCAGATGGCCTTGGATGAGCTGAAGAGAAGGTTGACGACAGCTCCAGTGTTGACGTTGCCATCAGGTTCTGGAGGATTCACTATCTATAGTGATGCATCGGGGAAGGGACTGGGTTGTGTGTTGTAGCAGAATGGGAGGGTGATTACCGATGCTTCCAGGCAATTACGTCCTCATGAGAAGAACTACTCTACCCACGATTTGGAGTTGGCAGCGGTCATCTTTGCTCTGAAGTTGTGGAAACACTATTTATACGGAGAGCGTGTGGAGATCTTCACAGACCACAAGAGCTTGAAGTATGTGTTTACCCAAAAAGAGCTGAACATGAGGCAGAGGAGATGGTTGGAGTTGATGAAAGACTTCGACATATTATTGCAGTACCATCCAGGGAAAGCGAACGTAGTTGCGGATGCATTGAGCAGGCATCCGGTAGCTATGTGCCTGACTATAGATCGTTATCTTCTGGCAGATCTAGAGAGCTTGGGCATTGAGGTGATAGTGCCTGGAGTTGAGATACAGATATGGGGACTCCAGATTCAGTCAGAGTTGGTAGACCATTAGTAGACCGGATCAGGGCTACACAGTTTGAGGATGAGTCCCTGAGGAGCATCAGGGCACAGGTTCAGATGGGATTAGCAGATGACTTCACCATTGGTGATGATGGATCTTTGTGGCACGGTACCAGGTTGTGTGTGCCGAGTGGGTCATTGCGCGAGGAGGTTCTTCAGGAGGCGCATCGATCCCAGTACTCTATGCATCCAGGTGCCAACAAGATATATAGAGATCTGAGAGAGCATGTATGGTGGTACGAGATGAAGCGGGAGGTAGCACGCTTCGTATCCCGATGCTTAGTGTGCCAGCAGGTGAAGGCGGAGAGGCAGAGGCCAGGAGGATTACTCCAGCTACTACCCATTCCGGAGTGGAAATGGGAGCATGTGACCATGGATTTTATTTCTGGACTTTCCCGTTCTCCAGGCGGAAAGGATGCGATTTGGGTCATCGTGGACAGGTTGACCAAATTGGCCCACTTCCTACCATTCAAAGTGGGTACGTCTACAGAGAGACTAACAGAGATGTATGTGCGCCAGATAGTCAGACTGCATGGAGTTCCTATGAGCATAGTATCAGTCGGGATAGTCGCTTTACTTTGTATTTCTGGAGGAGTCTACAGGCTAGCTTGGGCACCTAGCTCAAGTTTAGTACTGCATATCACCCACAGACAGATGGTCAGTCAGAGAGGACCATTCAGACACTTGAGGACATGCTTTACACTTGTGTTTTGGATTTTAGAGGCTCTTAGGAGGATCACTTGTACTTGGTAGAGTTTGCTTATAACAACAGCTACCAAGCCAGTATCGAGATGTCACCTTTCGAGGCATTGTATGGACGGAGGTGTCGCACTCCGTTATCATGGGATAATGTAGGCGAGAGAGCTTTGCTTGGCCCGAAGATGGTGGTTGATGCAGCGGAGAAGGTCAAGCTCATTAGAGATAGACTTCGGGTGGCGCAGGACAGGCAGCGGCATTGGGCCGATAGCCACCGGAGACCTTTGGAGTTCGAGGTATAGCTTAGAATCTAGATTTTGTTCTTGTGTTTGCTTGTGATTGTTTGTTTTAGACTAAGTGTAGAGACCTTGTTTGTGCTAGGTTGGAGATCTGGTGCTCCTGAGGATCTCTCCGACGCGGGACACTATTCGCTTCGGTGGAGGCGGGAAGCTTAGTCCACGTTTTGTCGGACCCTTCCGTATTCTTGAGAGGGTTGGCGCCGTGGCGTATAGCTTGAGTTGCAGCCTACGCTAGAGGGAGTTCATGATGTGTTCCACGTGTCGCAGTTGAGATAGTACGTGGCGAATCCCAGTCACGTATTAGATCACTCGGAGATCGTGGTGGGCCCTACTCTTAGCTATCCAGACGGAAAGATAGAAATAAAATGACTACAATTTTGGGTATTCACTTAATTTTGTTAG